>JAJHPF010000004.1:9415225-10136444 GCA_024447775.1 Carex cristatella | reverse complement strand
ATTATGAAGTAAATAAAAAAAACCAATATACAAATACATATTAAAATTATTAAATCTATTAATATGATAAAATAAAAAATAAAAAAATATTTTCACTAAATATTTATTTTTATGATTTAGTTATATATTAACTCTAAGAAAAAATGATAGCGAGCCAAACTATAGATTACTAGGGGTAACTGGATCTAAGGTTCAGTAGACCTGAGAGTATGTCTATCGGATCTACTTTAGTTTGACGGATTTAATCATCATTCAATATACTTTAAGATTCGTGTGAAATACTTCAAAATTTTGTGCGGACTTATTTCAATTTTTGTGCTCATGAATCTTATTGAACCTAAAAATAAATCCAATGGGCATCAGACCCACTCCTTTCTCAGTTCAGTATACCTCATTTTTCTTCAAATTTATGTGGCTTTTAGGCAACAGTGTGGCAGGGAGCGAGATGGGGAATGTCCCCAATGGGATGAGGTTTGGTGCAAATAAAATTTCTAAAAATCATATGATTAATGTCCGAACAGTCGATCCGAATCGCTCAACATAATTTTCATATTAAGATGTGCTCAGAGACCAAATTTGATATTTTTTGAAAAAATTTTACTATTTTTTTAGATATGTACAAAATCACTGTTTTTAGACCGTTCAAAAACAATAATGTTGTACATATCTAAAAAAATAGTAAATAATTTTCAAAAAATATAAAATTCAATTTCTGAGCACATTTTAATATGAAAATCATGTTGAGTTGGTTCGTATTGATCGTTTGGACTTTAATCGTACGATTTTTAGAAACTTTGAATGGTGTCCGGTCGAAAACCATTTGCACCAATCTTATTCCGTCCCGAATTTCTCATTCAGTGCTTCTACTTTTTGTAAAAAAATCATTTTTAGTTACCTTTTCATTTATTTACGTGTTATAAAATTAAAAAAAATCTCATTTCCGAGCAGATTTAAATCAGAGGGCCTATATCCAAACTTAAAATTTGAGAATACGAATTCCAATATTTATTACGCCTGTAGTACCTTTCTCTCGACTACTCTAGTCTAGAGTTTTTTTTTTTTATATTTTCATTTTTTTAGTTTAAATATATTCATGTAAATATTTTTATTTTGAAATTTAGTTTAAATATATTCATGTAAATATTTTTTATTTTTAGTTTAAATATATTCATGTAAATATATTCTAATATATGCATGTCCCACAAAATTGAAGTTGTTTTTTTAAGTTGTAATTCATATGATGAATCAAATTAGAATTACATTAATAAGAGTTTGCAACTTCCGAGAAGTTTAAGCACGGTAGAATATACGGCCCTGTTCGGCATACTACAATTCCGTGGGAATTAAAAGGGTTGGGGTCCATTTCCTTTTTTTTTTCCCAGCTCCGTTCGGCTGACTATTTTTTTTTTCTGATGGGTTCCCATATGCATTCCCCAATTGTTCTCATATTAGTGCAATTTTATGGGAAAAAAAAATCTTCTCGAACTCAATTATTTTTTACCCAAATCTTCTCTCTCATCAATTTTTTCTCACTTCACGTGGTCCTCTAATGAAGGTGGACTAAAAGACAAAGCTGAGAAAAATAATGTTGACTCGGTCAAAAGATGGAGGTGAACTAAAGACAAAGACTATTTTTTTTGCGATAACCTCACGTACTAAGTTGAGAAAAATATGAACTAGTAAAGAAAGAAGAAGATTATAATGAATTAGGTGAAAATAAATAGAGATAATTTTTTTTTCTTATTTTAAATAGGTGAAAAACTTAAATAAAAATATATATTTTAAAATAAATTTAGGTTCTATGTTTATTATTTTTTAATCTTGTCAATAAAAAAATTATTATTACATAAACAATTATTTGAAATACATGGGTTCTCACATCTTTAAATAGAAATACATATTTTATAAATAAATCAATATTTACCACAACTAATCTCACGATACAACCGAACACTTATTAACAAATTTCCATAATTATTCATGTGTGTTCCCATGAATATGAGTTCCCGCAAATCAAAAAGTGAGTTTCGAACCCGTAAAATCACATCCCGCACAATCCCATGACATCCGAACATGCCCTAAAGGAATTAAACTGAGATGCTCAAATCCCATCCTTCAATAGAAAAATAAAATTAGATAACTGACCACACAGCACTTATACAGTGATTAGGTAATTGCTCTAACTCGAACTCCCTGAAAGTCAACAAATCATATCCTCTGCATTACCTGAGAAGGAAATCTTTTACAATTAATGAATGTTCATTTTAACTTGACACAAATCTCAAAGTCCAATAATACTGTCCCTGTACAGTATATGGAAGGAGCTGGATCCGAAAGCCCAATGGAATCAACTTTTCAAGAAAAAAAATGTAGCATGATATTTTAAAAATTCAATTTTAATTTTTTATTCTCATTAATTATATATTTTTATTTTATTTCAAAGATTCAATACCTTTAAATTTGAGTATCAATATTATAAACATGAGTAGAACTAGGGTGCTCTCAGGATTACCAAGCCTCTTTGTATTATTAACTCTAAAATCTATTGGATTAACTTCGAATGATGAATCCAAACCGTTGAAATTCTTCTACCTTACGAGTGATGTGTCTATGTGTAAAAATTTTAAAGTTTTGAATTAATTTAGTATAAAGTCAAGTGGTCAAAATTATAAAGTTTCTAAATTAATTTTAATGCATTCATTTTTTTGAAGACTTTTAACCACATGACTTTATACTAAATTAATTCGAAACTTTAAAATTTTCACATTTAAACATATCACTTGTAAGGTAGAAAGATTTCAACGGTTTGGATTTCTCGTTCGAAGTTAATCCTATAGGTTTTAGAGTTAAGAGTACAAAGAGACTTGGTACTCCTAGGAGCACCCTAGTTCTACTCTATAAACATTATGAAGTAAATAAAAATAATTACAATATACAAATACTTATTAAAATGATTAAAAATACTAATACAATAACATAAAAATAAAATAAAATAAATTATTTTCACTAAATATTTTTTTTTATGATTTAGATATACATTAAATATAAGAAAAAAATGATAGCGAGCCGAACTATAGACTACTAGGGGTAGTCGGATCCGTGGTTCAATAGACTTGAGAGTAGGTCCGATAGGTTCGATGTCCATCGCACCTATTTTGGTTTGAAAAGTTCAATCTCAGTTCAATATACTTTAAAATTTGTATGAAATACTTTATATTTCGTGCAAGTTTGCTTCAATTTTCGTGTGCACATATTCTATGGTTTGAAAAGTTCAATCTCAGTTCAATATACTTTAAGATTTGTATGAAATACTTTATATTTTGTGCAAGTTTGCTTCAATTTTTGTGTGCACATATTCTATGATGACTCGGACGGTTAAGCTTTTTCAACATAAAAGTAGATCCTTCAAATTTATGTGGCTTTTAGGTTAACCGCGTGGCAGGGAGGGAGATAGGGAATGTGCCGAATTTCTCATTCAGTGCTTCTGCTTTGTGTAAAAAAATCATTTTTAGTTACCTTTTTATTTAATTAAATCAGACGGTCTAAATCTAAGCTTAAAAAAAAAAAAAAAAATCTCATTTTTGGTTACCTTTCTCTCCGACTACTCCAGTGTAGACCGTCTAGTAAACACTCAAATTTCCCCATATCGATCATCGTTTCAGATTTGATTGCCTCTACTTATCTACTATCTATCGAAGGAATCCTCTCAACCGGAATTCTTACCATCAAAGTAAGGTAATATTTGAGTTTGATCCATACCATGCTATCTACTCTGGCACGGATCTACATTTTGATCGAACGGTCCGGATCCAAACTCAAATATTCTGTTACTTCATAGGATTTCTCAGGCGACACAAATCAACACTTACACCTCCAGTAGACCGGTACCCTCTCCAAGACTCCAATCGGTTCATAGCTCCCTACAAACCCCAATCGATCCAAACTCATTGCCTCTCTCTCTCTCTCTCTCTCTCTCTCGGATCCATGGTGACCGTAGCAGTAGAAGTCGCAGTCACAAAATGGTTCACCTCGGCGATCATCGGCAAGCTGATCAACAAAGCATCCTCCTACTTCAAAGACCAAAAAGCATGGCAATCCGGTATGAAGGATGAGCTGAATCGCCTTTCTAGGTTCCGGCCTCAGATCGAGACTCTAGTCTACGCGGCAGAGAGAGGTGATCTCCGAGGGGACCACAACCCAGCTCTGGAAGAATGGCTGGGCCAGCTCCGGGATGCAGTCGAGGATGCCGACAATGTGCTCGATGAGTTAGAGTACCAGCGTCTCAAGAAGGAGGCAGACGGACCTATGGAAAAGTTAATGAAGAGGGTTGTGAAGTTTGGGGTGAGGGCGGTTCAGCAGGATGATGTTCTGAAGAGATTGAGAGAAGTTGTGAAGACTTTTGATAACCTTGTTGCCGGCCTCGGCACCTTTGCTCAGGTTGTTACCTTTTTTCTTATGCTTTTTAATTGATTTATCTTTGAGTTTCATCTTTATTGTATTCTTGTTATTGATCGAGCTGACTCCTTGTTCAAATTAGACCACATAAATAATTTTTAGCAAATATAATTCTTGCAGTAAAAAGTTATAAAGGCCTTGATTAGTTTCTGATGAGGATATAATTATAATGGCCTTGATTAGTAAAGAGCAAATATAATTAGTTTCTGGTAAAAAAAAGCATCAGAAGGCCAACCTTTTTTCTTTTAATTGTAAAGTCTGTGTTCATTTCGACTGAATAAGGATTAATTGGATGAATGGTAATTTGTATTGATCATTTTGGTTCTTTGTTTAAACTCGATATCATTACATGTTCGGAGAATATCTAACTTCTCAAATTCTTATTTCTTCAAATTAGGCCTTCATATATTTCAGATGACACCATTTCATAAGAGAAAAAGCATGTCAATACCATTTTTTTATGCCAAAAAAACATGTGGGCTATAGAGATAGAGACAAATCTTAATTTATAGTGGAGGAGCGCATTTTAAACAAAATAAGCTCCTCTGCAATTGAAGGGAGACAGAACTCACAGAAGCAAGCCCAATTGAAGGGAAAGAAAATGTTCTCCATCAAATCTGACTTGAGTGAATCTTTGGATTCCTTGAAGCAAATTCTGTAGAACAATGTTGATCATAACAAATCCTTTTTATTTATGTGATTTCGGTTAGGCCTTAGCTTGTATTATTCGTATGCAGAATAGTCTAGTAAAGTCAAGCTCCTTATCAGTGTGCAAAATTAGGGAGTCCCAGAGAGATCTGTACCACTAATTTGTCTCAAATCAAATGGCCTTGATTAGACATAACTTTGAAAATCAGTTGCTTTTGTATCTTCTCAATCATGGTGATGTTTGGACTTATGATCATCTAATGTGAAATTGACAGTCAGGATCGATGTATAAGGTTTGTAGACCTATTTATTTATGTTTCTCAGATGTATTAGGATGTAATCGCAGTTGTACAAACCTCCCTTGACAGCCACTGTCAAGTTTCTCAAAAAAAAAAAAAGGACAGTCTGGATCTATTTAGAACTCTTCAATTGAATCAATAACATCAAAGAAATAAAGGAAGATTAAATAAAATTCTTGTCTCGTGTTTTTATTTGGAGGTCCTTTTGTTTCAAGAAGTTGGAACAGGATCCATTCTATTGTTTGAAGGTTTCTTCTAAATTTCCTTCTGACAGTATCAGCCATAGTGTATTTCAGATTCAATTATAGAAAGTTCCAGACGATTTTAAGTTTTAACAAGTGTGTTCATCTTCAAAGGACTCTTATTTTGGTCCTGGATTAGGCCTATTTTGTGTCATATCTATTAACTCAATGAAAATCATTATCATTTCAGGTTTAGTATTTATTCCTTATTCTCATTCAACAATCGTTAGATTTGTCCTTGCCATTCAAAATATTATTTGACAGACGGGAATCTTTTTCCAGGTTCTTAGTTGGTTAGATGGGCGCATTGCAACAGAGGTGAGTGGAGATGTGGGCCGAGAAACTGGCTCCTTGTTTACAGAGAATGAATTCATTGGCAGGGACAAAGAGAAACAGACGGTCATACAATGGTTGAAGAAAAAATCTGATAATAAGATTTCAGTCTTTTCTATTGTTGGAGTCGGTGGTGTTGGCAAGACTGCTCTTGTGCAAAACATTTTTTATCATCCAGAATTGGATTTCCAAATTAAGATGTGGGTATGTGTATCTACCTCTTTTGAGGAAAAGGTTATTATAATGAATATGCTGGAGTCATTACCAAAAAAAAAACATGAGTTTGCTACCCTTGATGCTGCTCATAGAACACTGATGGAGGAAATAGAGGGCAAGAAATTTTTGCTTGTCCTGGATGATGTATGGAATGACAAAGAGAGAGAGAAATGGAACAAGGTGATGGCCCCTTTAAAATGTGGTTCTGAGGGAAGCAAGATCCTCGTGACTACGAGGATGGAGTCAGTAGCAGATACAGTTGCAAAGGTGGTTGGTGAAACTAACATGTCTCTTAAGTTAAATGGTTTAGAAGAGAGTGATAATGTATTACTCTTTGAGAAATATGCCTTTGCCGGTTTCGACCGAAATGAATACGCAAAATTGCAGTCGATTGGTAAGAATATAGCTTTGAAACTAATGGGAGTACCTCTTGTGGTGAAGACCGTTGGTGGGATGCTGAACAATAAACTAGAGGTCAAATACTGGAGGAGAGTTTTGCAAGATGGGGCACTCAACTCGGACAAAGGAACTGATGGCATAATGGCAGCTATTAGGTTGACCTATGAGCACCTCCCACCTGAGTTAAAACCTTGCTTCAGGTGTTGTAGCATATTCCCCCAAGATTATAAGTTTAAGAGGGAGGAATTGGTGGATATGTGGATATCTGTTGGTCTAATTCCTGGGGATGAGAAGGGACAGGAGGAATTAGCAAATGAATACTTTGAAACTCTTGTGCGAAAATCCTTCTTTGAACCTAAGTTCTCATACTTCAATATGCATGATCTTTTACATGATCTTGCACAGGTTCTTTCCAAGAATGAGTGCTTACAAGTTATTAGTAATGATCCAGAAATTCAAATTCCACAAAGCATTCGACATTTGTCCATAAAGACAAATAATATACTAGTGCTTAAAAACTTGTCCGAGCTGAAGTACCTGAGAACTCTTTTGTTAAGCTGTGACGATGAGGATGCTGAGTCAGTGGGTGTCAATATTGACACTGCTCTGAAAGGGTTGAAAACTATCCGATACTTGAAATTATCATCTGAATGGCTTTGTGATTTTCCCAAACCTATAGGTGATCTCGTCCACCTTCGTTGTTTGAGAATAGAAAAAACAAATATATCGAATTTATCGCCATGCATAGGCACGCTTTATCATTTGCAAATCCTAGTGTTTACAATAAATCCCTCCTCACACCCCTCAGAGAAGAGCATTCCAGCCGACATTTGCAAGCTTTCAAAACTTAAGAGGTTAGATCTTCCCAAAGATACTATTTCAACCATTCCGCACATTGGTAAACTGAGTTCTCTTCAAAAGCTAATTGGATATAGTGTGAAAACTAAGGCGGGGCATGATATAAGTGAGCTAGAAATGATGTCAGAGCTTCATGAACTGACAATTACCAATCTTGAGAATGTGAAAAGCACAGAAGAAGCTACTAAAGCCAACCTAAACTTGAAGCAACATCTTTTTCGTATTAAACTACATTGGGATCATGGTTTTGATAATACAGGAGGCTGGAATGAGTTGGACAAGAAAGTTGCTGATTGCCTCCAGCCGCACCCGAACCTTACAGATCTGTTATTAAATGGCTATAGAGGCACAGACCTGCCAAATTGGTTGACACCTCAATTTCTTCCCAATTTAACTGCAATCAACTTAGCCAACTGCAGCAGTTTAGAGAGGCTTCCTCCTTTTGGGCAGTTTCCGTACCTTAAAATTCTCACCCTAGAAGAATTAGGGGCATTGAAGGTAATCGGCTTGGAGTTCTATGGGTCCAGCCGATCTGGTAACACTTTTTCTGCATTGGAAACCCTCGAGCTTAATAGGTTGGTTAAGTTGGAGGAGTGGAGAGAGGACAATCAAAGTGAAAGATGGTTTCCATGTCTGAAAAGACTTGAGGTATGTGATTGCCCCCACCTGAAGAAATTGCCACCCATTCCCACTACTCTAAAAGGGCTCGAGTTGAATTATCTAGAGATAGCTACATTTCCTGGATATGAACAGAAGAATGACGGAAGTAGCACCAATCAAGGCCCATGGTCTCTCTCCTCATTGATTATTAATGGATGCTCAAAGCTAACCTCCTTGAAATCAGGATTTTTCATGCACCCTGAACAACTTGCATCTCTTGAGGAGCTCGTAATCAGGGACTGTGCCGAACTAGTCCATCTGCCATCAGATGGATTTAGAGAGCTCATTAGTCTAAAAGCACTTAGGATCGACAATTGCAGGAGACTCTTTTTGCTGCCTCTGTTGCTACCCAAAAACTTCTTTCCTCAATCTGTTCAACAGCTTATTCTGTGGTCTTGTGGCGACCTTGCCGCATCTTTACCACAATTACTACAAGACCTTTCTTTGCTTTCTTATCTACAGCTGGGGAATTGTGTTAATCTTATATCATTACCCTCGGCAAATGTGCTGCAGAGTTTAACGTCACTTGAGATGCTAGATATACGAAATTGTGAGAGACTGAAATCGCTGGGTGGTTTAGAAGCCATCCCATCCCTAAAGGGGTTGGTTATCATACAATGTCCGATGCTTGCAACAAACTCATCACTGGTTCCAATTGAAGAGTTGCCAAGAAATAGACTGTCAATGGCACTTGACCAGCTAGAAATAGATGAACCAGACCTTTTACTTGTAGTGCCACTGAGAAACCTACACTTGACTAAGTCATTGTGGATAAGGGGCGGCCTTAGTACTATGTTGTTGTTGCCAGATCAGTGGTTTGTGCAAAATGGGGCCTCCCTCCAATCTCTCTGTCTAATTGGTGTCGGGGCAGTTGATTTTATTTTGGACTCAGTGAAGTTACCGAGCTTGAGGGTTTTGAACCTGTTTAATGTCTTTTATTTAACGAGGCTTCCTGCATTGCCGAGATCATTGGAAATTCTAACAATTTGTGGGTGCAATGAGGAATTGTATGGGAGATTGCAGGAGGGTGGTCTGGATTATGATAAAATTAGGCACCTTGATGTGAGAGTTTTGGAAGTTAAAAGTCAATCAGAAATTAGTCAGTTGTTTAGTTAGGGTTTTACATTTTGAATTCCCTAATTAGGTTTATCACTTTTTGTAAAATTTTAATGTAAATTATTTTTAGCATGGATATTTTTATTTTTCTTTGCTTAATTGATTGGTTGTAACTTGTCAAGCCACTCTACATTTCATAAGATATTAAAAATAATGGATTTAATTGAGAGAATATGGTCAAAATTAGAAGGTTTAAAAATAATGGATTTATATATTCCCCAAGAATTTCACACGAAAGTTTTTTTATATTTTTAATTGAGAGAATCTGGTCATTTATTATTATTTGACAGCCATAATACAATTCATAATTGGGGTCCTTGGCAATTACAATGTTGATGATATTTTTCAAGTCGTTTAAAAAGAGTTTCAAAATTAATAGAAAAACAAAAATGTATAAATTCATAGATATATATATATATTTTTCAAATCGTGTAACTTTTCAAACGCAAACAGTTTGACAAGCTGCGTTCGTACAAAATAATTTGCCTAGAAAATATTTGTAAACAACGAAAAAGTTTTTACATCCCTGCTAAAATTAATATAGGAAAAAGTGAAGAAAAGCCAGAACAACACTTATTCATGAAATTAATTTTTCCTCGTAATTCTGAAAATTAAATTTGCTCTACTCTTGTATAAATGGATTATTCGTGTAGTATCTAAAATAGTAGGTATGATACTACATACGTAATCAGAGAAATGAATTGAGCCTTCAGCCAAATCATTTGAAATGCCCATCCTCTGCATTAAGCAACTCAAAAGAGAATCTTTTGAGTTAATGAATCTATACCATCCGATCTGTTTTAAGATCCATGCATACTAAATCTGTACTGATATTAAAAGATCTGTGTTAAAATCAGACAGCTGGATTGACTCTGTTTAAAATCAGACGGCTGAGATGCATTAACTCAAAAGATTCCCTTTTGAGTTAATGCGGAGGACACGTGTTCCATCTCAAGCAGCATAGCTTTTCCGTCCAAAAAAATTGAAAATATCCTAAAAGTTATGAAAAGATTTGTCAAAATATTGTAAACGAATAAAAAATATGGGGAGTTTTTTTTGTCATGTTAAAAATGGATTTTAAATATCTTTTTGTCTAAATTTAAAATTGTTGATTGAATAAATTTAATAATTCTAGATTTGGAAAAAATGGAAAATTATTTTTAAATGGGAAAAATGTTCGAAATTTTTTTCGTTATATTTAACTCTCTTTTTTTAACAAATTAGGAAAAAAAATTTGGCCAAAAAATTTGAAACTTTGCAATTATACGAAAAAATGTATATAAATTTTGATGGTGCTTAAAAAATTATGATATTTTTTTTTTGTTGAAATAATGGTTTGATATTCATGACATGGGTGTTTTGTCACGTACTGTGACATATTATGTGTCGTGTCATGTCGTGAAATGTCAAGACAATTTTGCGTGATGTCCGTGTACTGTTAATTTTTTTGTCAAAAATAAGCATGTCACGTGAAACAGTCCATCATAGCATGTTGCGGCATATCGAGAGGTGTCCCTGACATGCCATTTTTCATTTTCTAATTTATTTCGTTTAAGAAGAAGACTAGAAATTTAGAACCAAAATATATCTTAACATCAAAACATGCAATATTTTTTAGATATAATTAATTTTATAGTCGAAAGATGATGGCTATTTATTAGAAGTTTCTAGGATGTGAACTAATGAAGACTATATTATAAATAATTGTGGATTGATTATTGAGTTCACTAAAAGTTTTAGCCATGATGTGATTTATTTGTTCATTCTTGGCATAGGAGCTAGACTGACCTTCTATTCTTTTTTTTTTCTCAATAGAAACGCTTTCCGTGAAACATGACCTTCTCTGTTTATCTAATTGTGGACTTAGGAGTAGGTTCGATGTCCATCGGACCTACTTTATTCGATGGGTTCAATCACTGTTCAATTTATTTTAAAATTCATGTACAATGCTTTAAATTCCGTACGTGGTTGTTTTGATTTTCGTGTGCACAAATTTTGTCGAACCCAAAAGTAGATCCGATAGCCATAGGACCTACTCTGTTCTCCAAATTGTGAGCACCAACTTGTTTGTTTCATAGCTTCCTCCTTAGAATTAGTTCTCCTCATTTCACTTTGACCTAAATTATAATTAAAAAATGAAATTATTTAATTTAGAAAAAAATAATTATTTAATTATAATTAAAAAAATGAAATTATTTAATTTAGAAAAATAATTGGTGAAGAGGGATGATTAAAATTGAAATGTTACGTAGAAATTTGAATTAAATAATTAATCAACACTTTATTCACATTTTTGACAAAAACCATAATTAATTTGGTGTTAAATATATATCACCTGCTTGAAGACCAGAAAGAAAGTTGTGACTCCAGGATGCACCAAATTATTACATTGGGTCACAGTTATTGTCTTGATTTTCCTCTAATATTTTAAATTTTTTCTAGATGAAATTAAAATCAAATCTTTCGGACTTTAAATTCCTTAAAATATTATCACTTTAGTCACTAAATGAAAAGCTTGTTCTTTGACATATTCATTTGTTGGAACTTTGTTGGAAAACAATAATTGTAAAATGATTGTAGTGCTTGCAACATAAATTTAAATAAGCACACTATATATTAAGTTGAATAACAATATATATATAGTAGGTTAGTCACCAAAATTATGCTCCACAATTGATATAACATCTAAATCTTATGCTCAGCTGAAATTTAATTGATGCATGCAACGCCAACCGTTGGTAATAACTAATTCAGTTCCTTCTTTTTCTTATTTGAAAAAAAAAAAGAATCTCTTTCCACCCTCGGAGATTCTACAATATTATCTTAAACAAGTATAATTGTACAAATATGTGTTTTCAGTTTTATTTGTTTAAATTTGTATGATTTTTTTATTTGTTTAAAATTTCCCTCCAAATTCAGTCAGTTTGACAATTTATGAATTCTTGAATTTTCTTAAAACATAATTGTACACCGTGACTTCATTCATCATATTTGTCCCACGAAATTGAAATTGTAATAACAACTTGCATGTCCCACAAAATTGATGTTGTTTTTTTAAGTTGTAATTCATACGACGAACCAAATTAGAATTACATTAATAAGAGTTTGCAACTTCTGGGAAGTTTCAGCATGGTAGAATATAAAGTTATTAGACTGAGATGTTGAAATCCCATCCGTCAACAGAAAAATAAAATTAGATAACTAACCATACGTGACTTATACAGTGATTAGGTAATTGCTAGGTGCTTACCAGCAGGTTGCCTCCTAACTCGAACTCCCTGAAAGCCAACAATTAAATCACATTCTCTATATTACCTGAAAAGGATATCTTTTACAATTAATGAATCCGGACCGTTCATTTTAACTTTGACACAAATCTCAAATTCCAATAATACTGTCCCTCTACGCTTGCCTGAATTCCAAACTGGTTTTGAGATTTAATCTCAAACCGTAAAGTGAGTTGGATCCTCTACATATTTGGGAGGAGCTGGATCCGAAAGCCAATGGAATCAACATTTCAAGAAGAAAAAAATGTAGCATGGTATTTCAAAAATTCAATTTTAATTTTTTATTCTCATTAATTATATATTTTTATTTTATTTCAAAGATTCAATACCTTAAAATTGAATATCAATATTGTAAACATTATGAAGTAAATAAAAATAATTACAATATACAAATATTTATTAACATTATTAAAAATACTAATACAATAAAATAAAAAATAAAAAAATATTTTCACTAAAATATTTATTTTTATGATTTAGTTATATATTAACTATAAGAAAAAATGATAGCTAGCTAGAGCTTTGCTGTCGGGTGCAAAACCCGTGACCCGGATCCGTGTTGCCCGTGCCCGTACCCGCCCGTCCCGTCCCGTGTTCCGGTTTGGCACGGGTCATGGGTAAGCCGGGACGGGTCAAAATCTTAGCCGAACCGGAAAATTTGATAAAAACTCCGTGCTTACCCGTCCCGAGGTCGGGTCCCGTGCCCGCCCGCATCCTCTTTTCCTTTTTGGGAAAGCTTGGTAGGCATAGTAGTCCATCCATCTGAACTCTAGGATTTGCAAATGATAAAGAATGCATGTGCATGGAGATAACTTGGGTATATCTGTTGTCATGCTCAAACAACGAAGATGGACAAGATCACCAATAGATTTGGGAAAATCATAAACCATGTCACTTAATAACTGCAAGTACCGGATAGTTTTCAACCCTTTCAGAGCAGTATTAATGACACTCGCTAACCCATCATCCTCAATATCACAGGATAACAAAAGAGTTTTCAGGTACTTCAGCCCTGACAGGTTTTTAAGCACCAGTATATTATTTGTCATCAAGGACAAATGACGAATGCTTTGTGGAATTTTAATTGGATCATTACTGACAACTCATAAGCACTCATTCTTTGAAAGAATCTCTGCTAGCTCATGTAAAAGATCCTGCATAATGTAGTATGAGGCCAAAGGTGTATCGAAGGAATCTCCCACTTGGTTCAATCTGCAGGTTGAGGCCTTACGTTCAAAGAAGGATTTTTGCACAAGAATTTCAAAGAACTCGCTTGCTAATTCCTCCTGTCTTTTCTCACCCTCAGGAATTAGACTGACGGATATCCACATATCCACCAATCGTTCCCTATCAAACTCGTAATCTCGAGGGAATATACTACAATACCTGAAGCAAGGTTTTAACTCAGGTGGGAGGTGCTCATAGCTCAACCTAATAGCTGCCATTATGCCATAAGTTCCTTTGTCTGAGTTGAGTAGGACTGATTAATGAGCGAGCATGAGTGAGTTGGGGTATGCTCATGCTCGCTCATTAAGTTAGCAAATTGTTAATGAGCGAGTTGTTAATAAACGGACTGTTAATGAGCGAGTTATGAGCAACTGATCGAGTCACGAATTAAATATTGCATAATTTAATAAGAAATTGTCCATAAGCAAATTTAACAAAATCAAAACAATAATAAAAAAAACAAATATTAAACAGCAGAATTATACATCACTAAACAAGTCTTTTTTAGCATCAATTATTTAAGACTGGAGTATAGTAGTGGACTTGATCACTGGACTTTGGAACTTCATTTTTTTCAATTGTAATTTCAACTTTAGTCAATTTGAGTTAGTAACGTTAGTTGATTTTTTTATTTATTTAATTTAATTTTAATTTAATAAATTGTGATTAAATGTGGCGGGATTAGATGTGGCAAATTCTTAATGAGCGAGTTATGAGCGAGTTGGGATATGCTTATGCTCGCTCATTAAGTTAGCGAGTCGTTAATGAGCGAGTTATTAACAAGTTATTAGTGAGCGAATTATGAGCGAGTCACGAGTTATGAGCGATTTACTCACCCCTAGAGTTGAGTGCCCCATTGTCAAAAACTCTACTTCAGTATTCTTCCTCCAGTTTATTGTTCAGCATCCCACCGACAACCTTCACTGCAAGAGGTATGCCTCTTAGTTTCCTAGCTACCTCTTTTCCAATCGACCGCAATCTTGCATATTCATTTGGGTTGTAACCAGTAAAGGCATATTTCTCAAAGAGTAATACATTATCCATCTCTTCTAAACCGTTCAATTTAAAAGACATTTTAGTTTCACCAACCACATTTGCAACTGTATCTGCTACTGACTCCATCCTTGTAGTCAATAGGATCTTGCTTCCCTCACCACCAAATTTTAAAGGGGCCATCAACTTGTTCCATCTCTCTCTCTCTTTATCATTCCATACATCATCGAGGACCAGTAAAAATTTCTTGCCCATTATGTTCTCTTTCAGAGTCCTTTGAGCAGCGTCGAGAGTATCAAACTCAGGTTTTATTTTTGTTAATGCCTCCAGCATTTTCATTATAATAGCCTTTTCCTCAAAGGAGGTAGATACACATACCCACATCTTTATATCAAAATGAACATCTGAATTATCAAAAAGGAATTGCGCAAGAGCATTTTTGCCAACACCACCAACTCCAACAATTGAAAAGACTGAAAATATCTGTGTCACACTTTTTAAACCAGCATATGACCGTCTGTTGTTCCTTCTCCCTACCAAAGAGTTTTTTTTCGGTAAACAAGGAGCCAGTTTCTCGACCCATGTCTCTCTTCACCTCTGTAGCATATCGCCTATCTAACCCACTAAGTATCTGAAAATAGGAGAAAAAAGTTTAGCCTCATGCAGTTTTTCCCAAGTAATATCGTCATCAGAAACTAATCAAGGACTTCATGACTTATTGGAAGAATTTTTTTTTTCCTCAAAACTAATCAAGGAGCTAGGGGTGTTCAACTGGTCGGTTCGGTCCAAACCGAACTAAAATAATCAAACCAAATTTTTTTTCGGTTTTTGAAAATCCAACTGAACCGACCGAGCTAAAATAGCAAACCGAATTAAAACTGAACCGATTAAACCGATTTAAACTTCGGTTTGTCCGGTTGAACCGAATAGAGGAATAAATAAATGGTTTTGTTGAACCGAAAATAAATGGTCCCAAACTATTAATAAATGGTTTGTTTGGTTGAACCGAATAGAGGAATTCAATCTCAAAAAATCATAACACGTAGATTCAAAACAAAAAATGAACCAAAATAATACACGAAATCTCAAACTATTAATAAAATCGGTCGGTTCGGTTTATTCGGTTTTGAGAATTCAAAACCGAACCAAACAATTTAAACCGAAAAACCGAATCATTTAAACCGAAAATTTTCAGTTCGGTTTAAAACCAAATAAACCGATCCATTTGAACACTCCTACAAGGAGCCAGATTGATCAGTAACTTGACTTCCTCATCCATTCCAGTCTTGTTGAATACAGTAAAGATGAAACTAAAAGAAGAATCAATTTAAAAGGATGAGGAAAAGTAACAACCTGAGCAAAGGTGCTGAGTCCAGCAACAAGGCTATCAAAAGTCTTCACAACTTCTCTCAATCTCTTCAGCACATCATCCTGCTGAACCGCCCGCACCGCAAACTTCACAATTGATTTCGACAACTTCCCCCTACCTTCATCTGCCTCCTCCTTGAGATGCCGGTACTCCAACTCATCGAACACATTGTCGGCTTCCTTCTACTGTATCCAGGAGCTGGCCCAGCCATTCCTCCAGAGCTGGATTGGGTTCCCTTCGTAGATCACCTCTCTATGCCACGTAGACGAGAGTCTCGATCTGAGGCCGGAAATTAGAAAGGCGAATCAGCTCGTCCTTCATACCGGATTGCCATGGTTTTTGGTCTTTGAAGTAGGTGGATGCTTTATTGATCAGTAAACAACAACAAAAAAAATAAGTCAAATTTAATAATATAAAGGAGAAAAATTACATAACACTATTGTATGTAATTTTAGGTTTCAGACAAATTAATTTTTCTACTTATTTATTTTTCTTATAATTTTTTGTCAAGCTTAAATTGATTGAGAATTTAAAACTATAAATTATGCTTTAAGATGACTGGTTTTGGTACATGCCAGTATGAGTGACTAATTTAAATATACTAAACTAACTTTTATAAAACAAAACACTCATAGTGGCTGTTGTAAATCACTCATGCCAAAACAAAACACTCTGGAGATGACCCCATCCGTCGTCAACAAAAAAAATAGAATTAGATAACGGACCATGATCAATAAAGCATGAAGGTAACCATGTGGTTCTCCTCCAAGTTGTACCGAATCTATTCATAATTTGATCAGCATCCTGACAAATTATTTAATCAACCTTTTTTGTTACTTTTCTTTTTCAGTGCTTGTGCTTTTTGTTACTTTTCTTTTTTAATTACGTTTTATAAGAAAAAAAAAATTCTCATTTTCGTGCGATAACCCACTTACCCACCTACTACCTTTCTCTCCACTACTCAGAATATAGACAGTCTAGTAAACACTCAACTTTCCCCACATCCATCATCGTTTCAGAGCTCCTTACAAGCCCCAATCCAATCCGATTGATTGCCTCTCTCTCTATTGGATCCATGGTGACCGGAGTAGAAGTCGCCATCACAAAATGGTTCACCTCGGCGATTATCGGCAAGCTGATCCACAAAGCATCCTCCTATTTCAAAGACCAAAAAGCATGGCAGTCCGGTATGAAGGATGAGCTGAACCGCCTTTCTAGGTTCCGGCCTCAGATCGAGACTCTAGTCTATGCGGCAGAGAGAGGTGATCTCCGAGGGGACCAAAACCCAGCTCTGGAAGAATGGCTGGGCCAGCTCCGGGATGCAGTTGAGGATGCCGACAATGTGCTCGATGAGTTGGAGTACCGGCATCTCAAGGAGGAGGCAGATGGACCTCCTGCGAAAAAGTTAATGAAGAGGGTTGTGAAGTTTGGTGTGCGGGCGGTTCAGCAGGATGATGTGCTGAAGAGATTGAGAGAAGTTGTGACGACTTTTGATGAACTTGTTGCTGGTCTGGGCACCTTTGCTCAGGTTGTTACCTTTTTTTCTTATGCTTTTTAATTGATTTATCTTTGACTTTCATCTTTATTGTATTCTTGTTATTGATCAAGCTGACTCCTTGTTCAAATTAGATCACATAAATAACTTTTAGCAAATATAATTCTTTCAGTAAAAAGTTATAAAGGCCTTGATTAGTTTCTCATGAGGATATAATTATAATGGCCTTGATTAGTAAAGAGCAAATATAATTAGTTTCTGGTAAAAAAAAGCATCAGAAGGCCAACCTTTTTTCTTTTTCTTTTAATTGTAAATTCTGTGTTCATTTCGACTAAATAAGGATTAATTGGATGAATGGTAATTTGTATTGATAGTTTTGGTTCTTTGTTTAAACTCGATGTCATTACAAGTTCGGAGAATATCTAACTTCTCAAATTCTAATTTCTTCAAATTAGGCCTTCATATATTTCGGATAACACCATTTCACAAGAGAAATAGCATGTCACTACCATTTTTTTTATGCCAAAAAAAAATGTGGGCTAAGAGATAGAGACAAATCGTAATTTATAGTAGAGGAGCGCATTTTAAACAAAATAAGCTCCTCTGCAATTGAAGGGAGACAGAACTCACAGAAGCAAGCCCAATTGAAGGGAAAGAAAATGTTCTCCATCAAATCTGACTTGAGTGAATCTTTGGATTCCTTGAAGCAAATTCTGTAGAACAATGTTGATCATAACAAATCCTTTTTATTTATGTGATTTCGGTTAGGCCTTAGCTTGTATTCTTCGTATGTAGAATAGTCTAGTAAAGTCAAGCTCCTCATCAGTGTGCAAAATTAGGGAGTCCCAGAGAGATCTGTACCACTAATTTATCTCAAATCAAATGGCCTTGATTAGACATAAGTTTGAAAATCAGTTCCTTTTGTATCTTCTCAAATCTCAATCATGGTGATGTTTGGACTTTTGATCATCTAATATGAAATTAACAGTCAGGATCGATGTATAAGGTTTGTAGACCTATTTATTTATGTTGCTCAGATGTATTAGGATGTAATCGCAGTTGTACAAACTCCCTTGACAGCCACTGTCAAGTTTCTCAAAAAAAAAAAAAAAAAGGACAGTCTGGATCTATTTAGAACTCTTCAATTGAATCAATAACATCAAAGAAATAAAGGAAGATTAAATAAAATTCTTGTCTCGTGTTTTCATTTGGAGGTCCTTTTGTTTCAAGAAGTTGGAACAGGATCGATTCTATTGTTTGAAGGTTTCTTCTAAATTTCCTTCTGACAGTATCAGCCATAGTGTATTTCAGATTCAATTATAGAAAGCTCCAGACTATTTTTGTTTTAACAAGTGTGTTCATTTTCAAAGGACTCTTATTTTGGTCCTGGATTAGGCCTATTTTGTGTCATATCCATTAACTCAATGAAAATCATTATCATTTCAGGTTTAGTATTTATTCCTTATTCTCATTCGACAATCATTAGATTTTGCCCTTGCCATTCAAAATATTATTTGACAGACGGGAATCTTTTTCCAGGTTCTTAGTTGGTTAGATGGGCGTATTGCAACAGAGGTGAGTGGAGACGTGGGCCGAGAAACTGGCTCCTTGTTTACAGAGAATGAATTCATTGGCAGGGAGAAAGAGAAACAGACGGTCATACAATGGTTGAAGAAAAAATCTGACAATAAGATTTCAGTGTTTTCTATTGTTGGAGTCGGTGGTGTTGGCAAGACTGCTCTTGGGCAAAACATTTTTTTTCATCCAGGACTGGATTTCGAAATTAAGATGTGGGTATGTGTATCTACCTCTTTTGAGGAAAAGGTTATTATAATGAATATGCTGGAGTCATTACCAAAAAAAAAACATGAGTTTGCTACCCTTGATGCTGCTCAGAGAGCTCTGATGGAGGAAATAGAGGGCAAGAAATTTTTGCTTGTCCTGGATGATGTATGGAATGATAAAGAGAGAGAGAAATGGAACAAGGTGATGGCCCCTTTAAAATGTGGTTCTGAGGGAAGCAAGATCCTTGTGACTACGAGGATGGAGTCAGTAGCAGATACAGTTGCAAAGGTGGTTGGTGAAACTAAGATGTCTCTTAAGTTAAATGGTTTAGAAGAGAGTGATAATGTATTACTCTTTGAGAAATATGCCTTTGCCGGTTTCGACCGAAATGAATACGCAAAATTACAGTCGATTGGTAAGAATATAGCTTCGAAACTAATGGGAGTACCTCTTGTGGTGAAGACCGTTGGTGGGATGCTGAACAATAAACTAGAGGTCAAATACTGGAGGAGAGTTTTGCAAGATGGGGCCCTCAACTCGGACAAAGGAACTGATGGCATAATAGCAGCTATTAGGTTGACCTATGAGCACCTCCCACCTGAGTTAAAACCTTGCTTCAGGTATTGTAGCATATTCCCCCAAGATTACGAGTTTGATAAGGAACTATTGGTGGATATGTGGATATCTGTTGGTCTAATTCCTGGGGATGAGAAGGGACAGGAGGAATTAGCAAACGAATACTTTGAAACTCTTGTGCGAAAATCCTTCTTTGAACCTAAGTTCTCATACTTCAATATGCACGATCTTTTACATGATCTTGCACAGGTTCTTTCCAAGAATGAGTGCTTACAAGTTGTCAGTAATGTTCCATTAATTCAAATTCCACAAAGCATTCGACATTTGTCCATAAAGACAAATAATATACTGGTGCTTAAAAACTTGTCCGAGCTGAAGTACCTGAGAACTCTTTTGTTAAGCTGTGATGTTGAGGATGCTGAGTCAGTGGGTGTCAATATTGACACTGCTCTGAAAGGGTTGAAAACTATCCGATACTTGAAATTATCATCTGAACGGCTTTATGATTTTCCCAAACCTATAGGTGATCTCATCCATCTTCGTTGTTTGAGAATAAAAGGAACAAATATATCTAAATTATCTCCATGCATAGGCATGCTTTATCATTTGCAAATCCTAGAGTGTACAATAAATCCCTCCTTGCACCCCTCAGTGCAGAGCATTCCAGCCGACATTTGCAAGCTTTCAAAACTAAAGAGGTTATATCTTCCCGAAGGTGCTATTTCAACCATTCCACACATTGGCAAACTGAGTTCTCTTCAAAAGCTATTAGGATATAGTGTGAAAACTGAGGCGGGATATGATATAAGTGAGCTAGAAATGATGTCAGAGCTTCATGAATTGACAATTACCAATCTTGAGAATGTGAAAAGCACAGGAGAAGCTTCAAAAGCCCAGCTAAAGTCCAAGCAACTTCTTCGTCATATTGAACTGAAGTGGGATACTGGTTTTGAGAATATCCGAGGCAGGAATGTGTCAGACAAGGAAGTTGCTGATTGCCTCCAGCCGCACCCGAACCTTACAGATCTGTTATTAAATGGCTATAGAGGCACAAACCTGCCAAATTGGTTGACACCTCAATTTCTTCCCAATTTAACTGCAATCAACTTAGCCAACTGCAGCAGTTTAGAGAGGCTTCCTCCTTTTGGGCAGTTTCCGTACCTTAAAATTCTCACCCTAGAAGAATTAGGGGCATTGAAGGTAATCGGCTTGGAGTTCTATGGGTCCAGCCAATCTGGTAACACTTTTTCTGCATTGGAAACCCTCAAGCTTAAAAGGTTGGTTAAGTTGGAGGAGTGGAGAGAGGACACTCAAAGTGAAAAATGGTTTCCATGTCTGAAAAAACTTGTGGCAAGTGATTGCCCCAGCCTGAAGAAATTGCCACCCATTCCCACTACTCTGAAAGAGCTCAAGTTGAATTTTCTAGAGATAGCTACATTACCCGGATATGAACAGAAGATTGAGGGAAGTAGCACCAATCAAGGCCCATGGTCTCTCTCCTCATTGCGTATTTTTGGATGCTCAAAGCTAACCTACCTGAAATCAGGATTTTTCATGCACCCTGAACAACTTGCATCTCTTAAGGAGGTCACCATCAGGGACTGTGCCGAACTAGTTCATCTGCCATCAGATGGATTTAGAAAGCTCATCAGTCTAGAATCACTTGCGATCGAGAATTGCAGGAGACTCTTTTTGCTGCCTCTGTTGCTACCCAAAAACTTCTTTCCTCGATCTGTTCAACGGCTTGTTCTGTGGTCTTGTGGCGACCTTGCCGCATCTTTACCACAATTACTACAAGACCTTTCTTTGCTTTCTTATCTACAGCTGAGGAATTGTGTTAATCTTATATCATTACCCTCGGCAAATGTGCTGCAGAGTTTAACGTCACTTAAGCAGCTATGGATACGAAATTGTGAGAGACTGAAATCGCTGGGTGGTTTAGAAGCCATCCCATCCATAAAGGACTTGGCTATCATACAATGTCCGATGCTTGCAACAAACTCATCACTGGTTCCAATTGAAGAGTTGCCAAGAAATAGACTGTCAATGGCACTTGACGCTCTAACAATAGATGAACCGGACCTTTTACTTGTAGTGCCACTGAGAAACCTACACTTGACAAAGTCATTGGCGATAATGGGCGGCCTTAGTACGATGTTGTTGTTGCTAGATCAGTGGTTTGTGCAAAATGGGGCCTCCCTCCAATCTCTCCGTCTAAATAGGGTCGGGGATGTTCAATTTATTTTGGACTCAGTGGAGAAGTTACCGAGCTTGAGGGTTTTGAAGCTGTGGCATGTCTATTCTTTAATGAGGCTTCCTGCATTGCCGAGATCATTGGAAATTCTAAGAATTTATGGGTGCAATGAGGAATTGTATGGGAGATTGCAGGAGGGTGGTCTGGATTATGATAAAATTAGGCACCTTCATGTGAGAGTTTTGGAAGTTAAAAGTCAATCAGAAATTAGTCAGTTGTTTAGTTAGGGTTTTACATTTTGAATTCCCTAATTAGGTTTATCACTTTTTGTAAAATTTTAATGTAAATTATTTTTAGCATGGATATTTTTATTTTTCTTTGCTTAATTGATTGGTTGTTACTAGTCAAGCCACGCTACATTTCATAAGATATTAAAAATAATGGATTTAATTGAGAGAATATGGTCAAAATTAGAAGGTTTAAAAATAATGGATTTATATATTCCCCAAGAATTTCACACAAAAGTTTTTTTTATATTTTTAATTGAGAGAATCTGGTCATTTATTATTATTTGACAGCCATTATACAATTCATAAGGGTCCTTGGCAATAACAATGTTGATGATATTTTTCAAATCTGTTTAAAAAGAGTTTCAAAATTAATAGAAAAACAAAAATGTAAAAATTCATAGATATTTTTTTTTTTTTCAAATCGTGTAACTTTTCAAACGCAAACAGTTTGACAAGCTGCGTTCGTACAAAATAATTTGCCAAGAAAATGTTTGTAAACAACGAAAAAGTTTTTACATTCCCGCTGAAATTAATATAGGAAAAAGTAAAGAAAAGCCAGAACAACACTTATTCATGAAATTAATTTTTCCTCGTAATTCTGAAAATTAAATTTGCTCTACTCTTATATAAATGGATTATTCGTGTAGTATCTAAAATAGTAGGTATGATATTACATACGTAATCAGAGAAATGAATTGAGCCTTCAGCTAAATCATTTGAAATGTCCATCCTCTGCATTAAGCCATTAACTCAAAAGAGAATCTTTTGAGTTAATGAATCTAAACCATCTGATCTGTTTTAAGATCCGTGCATACTAAATCTACACTAATATTAAAGGACTTGTGTTAAAATCAGACGTCTGAGATGCATTAATTCAAAAAATTCTCTTTTGAGTTAATGCAGAGGATACGTGTTCCATCTCAAGCAACATAGCTTTTTCGTCCAAAAAAATTGAAAATATCCAAAAAGTTATGAAATTTTTTTTGTCAAAATATTGTAAAGGAATAAAAAATATGGGGAATTTTTTTTGTCATGTTAAAAATGGATTTTAAATATCTTCTTGTCTAAATTTAAAATTGTCGATTGAATAAATTTAATAATTCTAGATTTGGAAAAAATGGAAAATTATTTTTAAATGGGAAAAATGTTCGAAATTTTTCGTTATATTTAGCTCTATTTTTTAACAAATTAGGAACTTTTTCTTAGCCAAAAAAATTGAAACTTTGCAATTATACGAAAAACGTATATAAATTTTGATGGTGCTTAAAAAATTATGATTTTTTTTTTTTGTTGAAATAGTGGTTTTATATTCATGACCAGGGCTGGTCCTGAATATTTTGGGGTCCGGGGCGGGAGAAAAATTTGGGTCCTTTATACATACAATTTTTTTTATAAGATATGCTAATATGCTTCTATATATAAGACTTCAACAATATATGTTTATAAGTTATTTTTGTATTTTCAAAGTTCAAACAGTCGATCTGAACCGTTTAATATGATATCCATATTAAAACGTACTTGGTTTACAATTTTTAGAATTTTTTTACTATTTTTAAGGATAAATTTTGCTGAAAATAACTAAATTTTGTCATTTGTCACGAATTAAAAACTCAAGTTTGAGTTGTCTTTTTCTAGTTAATTTTGTTATTTGTCTCAATCATGTCACTCTATTATGTCCAAAATGCTAATAGAACATGCTCATTCTGTTAGTATTTTTGGGCGGAATGAATATTTTCTGATAATATTTTGGACGGAATGAGAATATTCCGTTAAGATTTTGGATGAAAAAGTATAGAGTGATTTGATTAGAACAAATGACAATATTGAGTAACTAGGAATTGACAAATCAAATTTAAGTGACTAATTCGTAACAAATGATAAAACTTAGTGACCTTCAGCCAAAATTTACTCATTTTTTAATATAGGTAGAAAATTCATTGATTCAAAAGATTCTAGACCATAAAAAATAATGATTTTCTACCTACCTTAAAAAATAGAAAAATAATTCAAAAATAGATAAATTTTGGTCTCCAAGCAAGTTTTAATATAAATATCATCTTGAACGGTTTGGATCGACTATTTGGACTTTTAAAATGCAAAAACGACTTAGAAGCATATGGTGTTGAAATACTTATGGAAACGTATTAACTAGTCTCATTTTTTTTTATTGATATGCCAATATATCATACTTATTTATAGAAAAGTTTGGACTCTTTATATATACAAAATTTGAGCTTTAATGTTTTATTTATTTTTAATATATCCAGATTTTTTTTTATATATATAAAAAATTTTTTTGGGGCCCTTGAATTTTGAGATCCGGGACGGTCGCCCTGGCTACCTTGCCTTAGAGCTGGCCCTGTTCATGACGTGGGTGTTCTGTCACGTACTGTGATATATTCATTTGTTGGAGCTTTGTTGGAATACAATTGTAAAATGATTGTAGTGCTTGCAACATAAATTTAAATAAGCACACTATGTATTAAGTTGAACAACAATATATATAGTAGGTTAGTCACAGAAATTATGCTCCACAATTGATATAACATCTAAATCTCATGCTCAGATGAAACTTAATTGATGCATGCAACGCCAACCGTTGGTAATAACTAATGCAGTTCCTTCTTTTTCTTATTTGAAAAAAGAAAGAAAGAAAATCTCTTTCTACCCTCGGAGATTCTACAATATTATCTTAAACGAGTATAATTGTACAATTATGTGTTTTCAGTTTTATTTGTTTAAATTTTTTTATTTTTTTATTTGTTTAAAATTTCCCACCAAATTTCAGTCAGTTTGACAATTTATGAATTCTAGGATTTTCTTAAAAAATAATTGTGCACCGTGACTTCATTCATCATATTTGTCCTACGAAATTGAAATTGCAATATCAACTTACATGTCCCACAAAATTGAAGTTGTTTTTTTAAGTTGTAATTCATACGACGAATCAAATTAGAATAAAAGTAATAAGGATTTGCAACTTCCGGGAAGTTTGTTTAAACATGGGAGAATATAAAGGAATTAGATTGAGATAACTGACCATACGCGATTTATACAGTGACTGGGTAATTGCTGAGTGTTGCCTCCTAATAACTCGAATTCCCTGAAAGCCAACAAATCACATCCTCTCCATTACCTGAAAAGGGAATCTTTTACAATTAATGAATCCGGACCGTTCATTTTGACTTGTTACAAATCTCAAAGCCCAATAATATTGCCCCCACGCTTGCCCGAATCCCAAGCTGGTTTTGAGGTTTAATCTCAAACCGTACAGTGAGTTGGATCCTCTACAGTATCTGGGAGCTGGATCCGAAAGCCAATGGAATCAACATTTCAAGAAGAAAAAAAAATTAGCATGGTATTTCAAAAATTCAATTTTTTATTTTTTATTCTCATTAATTATATATTTTTATTTTATTTCAAAGATTCAATACCTTAAAATTGAATATCAATATTATAAACATTATGAAGTAAATAAAAAAAATCAATATGCAAATATTATTAAAATTATTAAAACTACTAATATAATAAAATAAAAAATAAAAAATATATTTTCACTAAATATTTATTTTTATGATTTAGTTATACATTAACTCTAAGAAAAAATGATAGCAAGCCAAACTATAGACGGGTAACCGGATCTAGGGTTCAGTAGACTTTAGAGTAGGTCCGCTAGGTTCAATGCCTATCGGACCTACTTTAGTTTGACGGGTTTAATCACCATTCAATATACTTTAAGATTCGTGTAAAATGCTTCAAAATTTTGTGCGGACTTATTTCAATTTTTGTGCACACGGATCTTATTGAACCTAAAAGTAGGTCCAATGGTCCTTTCTCGGTTCAGTATACCTCATTTTTCTTCAAATTTATGTGGCTTTTAGGCAACCATGTGGCAGGGAGCGAGATGGGGAATGTCCCGAATGGGATGAGGTTTGGTCCAAATGAAGTCTCTAAAAATCGTACGATTAATGTCTGAACAGTCGATCCGAATCTCTCAACATGATTTTCATATAAATATGAGCTCAGAGACCAAATTTTATATTTTTTGAAAATATTTTACTATTTTTTTAGATATGTACAAAATCATTGTTTTTGGACCGTTCAAAAACAATGATTTTGTACATATTCAAAAAAATAGTAAACAATTTAAAAAAAAATACAAAATTTGATCTCTGAGCACATTTTAATATGAAAATCAAGTTGAGCAGTTCGTATCGACTGTTTGGACTTTAATCATACGATTTTTAGAGGCCTTGGATAGTGTCCGGTCCAAAACCATTTGGACCAAATCTTATTGCGTCCCGAATTTCTCATTTAGTGCTTCTACTTTTTGTAAAAAAATCATTTTTAGTTACCTTTTCATTTAATTACGTGTTATAAAAATAAAAAAAAATCTCATTTTCGTGCGGATTTAAATCAGGAGGCCTATATCTAAACTTAAAATTTGAGAATACGAATTCCAATATTTATTACGCCTGTAGTACCTTTCTCTCGACTACTCTAGTCTAGAGTTTTTTTTTTATATATTTTCATTTTTTTTAGTTTAAATATATTTATGTAAATATTTTTATTTTGAGATTTAGTTTAGTGTTGCTGGTATTCAGATCTACGATATACTATTAGAAAAGAACAATCAATGAGATTTAGTTTAGTGTTCTATCAAAAAAATTAGTTCATTGTTTTCATTTTAAGATTTTTCAAAAGAGAAGAAGGAGAGAATCGCCCCACTGTGTTGCAGTTTTCTTCTAAAGAAAACCGCTCCACACTAGGAAGGTTGTGACAGTTTTTGGAATTCTTAGAAAATCAAGGACATATTTGTTATTTTTATTAATTGAAGGTATTAAATAAATCGGAAAATAGAAGAAAATGATAATAATAACTAAAAAAGAAGAACAAGAACAAATGAATACAACCAAAGAGAAAAAGGAAAATAAACAACATAAGAGGAAACCTAAAAGATGAAATGTGTGTATGTGTGTTATATAATTATAATTATAATTATATTATTATACGCATGAGCAAAGAAAAGAAATGCAAAAATATAATCATGCATTCTATTTATTCATGATTATATTCAAACTCTAAACCAACGTTATTAAATTCGGTTTCTATGTGGTATGCAGAAGGCTACTGCATACTACATATATGGTATGCGATTGCATATGCAGATTTTACAATGAGAATTCACATATATATAAACAAGTATGTGGTAATATGCGGTTCTATTCGGTACTATACAGTAACATGCAGTAATATTTAGTATCATACAAATAATATGCGGTAATATGTGGTATTATGCGGCCGAATATGCGGTGTAAAATATGCGGTCGAATATGCAGTAGTGCGGCCAAATATGCGGCCGCATATGCGGAACTGTATATATTGACTGCATACAGATTTTTATGTAGATTACAACCGCATATGCATACGCGGCCGCATAAACCGCACTTTCCTCTAAACCATAACAATTCCCAATCCAATCCGATTGATTGCCTCTTTCTCTATTGGATCCATGGTGACCGGAGTAGAAGTCGCCATCACAAAATGGTTCACCTCGGCGATTATCGGCAAGCTGATCAACAAAGCATCCTCCTATTTCAAAGACCAAAAAGCATGGCAATCCGGTATGAAGGATGAGCTGAACCGCCTTTCTAGGTTCCGGCCTCAGATCGAGACTCTAGTCTATGCGGCAGAGAGAGGTGATCTCCGAGGGGACCAAAACCCAGCTCTGGAAGAATGGCTGGGCCAGCTCCGGGATGCAGTTGAGGATGCCGACAATGTGCTCGATGAGTTGGAGTACCGGCATCTCAAGGAGGAGGCAGATGGACCTCCTGGGAAAAAGTTAATGAAGAGGGTTGTGAAGTTTGGTGTGCGGGCGGTTCAGCAGGATGATGTGCTGAAGAGATTGAGAGAAGTTGTGACGACTTTTGATGAACTTGTTGCTGGTCTGGGCACCTTTGCTCAGGTTGTTACCTTTTTTCTTATGCTTTTTAAATGATTTATCTTTGAGTTTCATCTTTATTGTATTCTTGTTATTGATCAAGCTGACTCCTTGTTCAAATTAGATCACATAAATAACTTTTAGCAAATATAATTCTTTCAGTAAAAAGTTATAAAGGCCTTGATTAGTTTCTGATGAGGATATAATTATAATGGCCTTGATTAGTAAAGAGCAAATATAATTAGTTTCTGGTAAAAAAAAGCATGAGGAGGCCAACCTTTTTTCTTTTAATTGTAAAGTCTGTGTTCATTTCGACTGAATAAGGATTAATTGGATGAATGGTAATTTGTATTGATAGTTTTGATTCTTTGTTTAAACTCGATGTCATTACAAGTTCGGAGAATATCTAACTTCTCAAATTCTAATTTCTTCAAATTAGGCCTTCATATATTTCGGATAACACCATTTCACAAGAGAAATAGCATGTCACTACCATTTTTTTTATGCCAAAAAAAAATGTGGGCTAAGAGATAGAGACAAATCGTAATTTATAGTAGAGGAGCGCATTTTAAACAAAATAAGCTCCTCTGCAATTGAAGGGAGACAGAACTCACAGAAGCAAGCCCAATTGAAGGGAAAGAAAATGTTCTCCATCAAATCTGACTTGAGTGAATCTTTGGATTCCTTGAAGCAAATTCTGTAGAACAATGTTGATCATAACAAATCCTTTTTATTTATGTGATTTCGGTTAGGCCTTAGCTTTTATTCTTCGTATGCAGAATGGTCTAGTAAAGTCAAGCTCCTCATCAGTGTGCAAAATTAGGGAGTCCCAGAGAGATCTGTACCACTAATTTATCTCAAATCAAATGGCCTTGATTAGACATAAGTTTGAAAATCAGTTCCTTTTGTATCTTCTCAATCATGGTGATGTTTGGACTTTTGATCATCTAATGTGAAATTAACAGTCAGGATCGATGTATAAGGTTTGTAGACCTATTTATTTATGTTGCTCAGATGTATTAGGATGTAATCGCAGTTGTGCAAACTCCCTTGACAGCCACTGTCAAGTTTCTCAAAAAAAAAAAGAAGGACAGTCTGGATCTATTTAGAACTCTTCAATTGAATGAATAACATCAAAGAAATAAAGGAAGATTAAATAAAATTCTTGTCTCGTGTTTTTATTTGGAGGTCCTTTTGTTTCAAGAAGTTGGAACAGGATCGATTCTATTGTTTGAAGGTTTCTTCTAAATTTCCTTCTGACAGTATCAGCCATAGTGTATTTCAGATTCAATTATAGAAAGTTCCAGACTATTTTAAGTTTTAACAAGTGTGTTCATTTTCAAAGGACTCTTATTTTGGTCCTGGATTAGGCCTATTTTGTGTCATATCCATTAACTCAATGAAAATCATTATCATTTCAGGTTTAGTATTTGTTCCTTATTCTCATTCGACAATCATTAGATTTGCCCTTGCCATTCAAAATATTATTTGACAGACGGGAATCTTTTTCCAGGTTCTTAGTTGGTTAGATGGGCGTATTGCAACAGAGGTGAGTGGAAGTGTGGGCCGAGAAACTGGCTCCTTGTTTACAGAGAATGAATTCATTGGCAGGGAGAAAGAGAAACAGACGGTCATACAATGGTTGAAGAAAAAATCTGACAATAAGATTTCAGTCTTTTCTATTGTTGGAGTCGGTGGTGTTGGCAAGACTGCTCTTGTGCAAAACATTTTTGATCATCCAGGACTGGATTTCGAAATTAAGATGTGGGTATGTGTATCTACCTCTTTTGAGGAAAAGGTTATTATAATGAATATGCTGGAGTTGTTATAAAAAAAAAAACATGAGTTTGCTACCCTTGATGTTGCTCATAGAACTATGATGGAAAAAATAGAGGGCAAGAAATTTATGCTTGTCCTGGATGATGTATGGAATGACAAAGAGAGACAGAAATGGAACAAGGTGATGGCCCCTTTAAAATGTGGTTCTGAGGGAAGCAAGATCCTGGTGACTACGAGGATGGAGTCAGTAGCAGATACAGTTGCAAAGGTGGTTGGTGAAACTAAGATGTCTCTTAAGTTAAACGGTTTAGAAGAGAAAGCTAATGTATTACTCTTTGAGAAATATGCCTTTGCCGGTTTCGACCGAAATGAATACGCAAAATTGCAGTCGATTGGTAAGGATATAGCTTTGAAACTAATGGGAGTACCTCTTGTGGTGAAGACCGTTGGTGGGATGCTGAACGATAAACTAGAGGTCAAATACTGGAGGAGAGTTTTGCAAGATGGGGCCCTCAACTCGGACAAAGGAACTGATGGCATAATAGCAGCTATTAGGTTGACCTATGAGCACCTCCCACCTGAGTTAAAACCTTGCTTCAGATATTGTAGCATATTCCCCCAAGATTACGAGTTTGATAAGGAACTATTGGTGGATATGTGGATATCTGTTGGTCTAATTCCTGGGGATGAGAAGGGACAGGAGGAATTAGCAAACGAATACTTTGAAACTCTTGTGCGAAAATCCTTCTTTGAACCTAAGTTCTCATACTTCAATATGCACAATCTTTTACATGATCTTGCACAGGTTCTTTCCAAGAATGAGTGCTTACAAGTTGTCAGTAATGTTCCATTAATTCAAATTCCACAAAGCATTCGACATTTGTCCATAAAGACAAATAATATACTGGTGCTTAAAAACTTGTCCGAGCTGAAGTACCTGAGAACTCTTTTGTTAAGCTGTGATGTTGAGGATGCTGAGTCAGTGGGTGTCAATATTGACACTGCTCTGAAAGGGTTGAAAACTATCCGATACTTGAAATTATCATCTGAACGGCTTTATGATTTTCCCAAACCTATAGGTGATCTCCTCCATCTTCGTTGTTTGAGAATAAAAGGAACAAATATATCCAAATTATCTCCATGCATAGGCATGCTTTATCATTTGCAAATCCTAGAGTGTACAATAAATCCCTCCTTGCACCCCTCAGTGCAGAGCATTCCAGCCGACATTTGCAAGCTTTCAAAACTAAAGAGGTTATATCTTCCCGAAGGTGCTATTTCAACCATTCCACACATTGGCAAACTGAGTTCTCTTCAAAAGCTATTAGGATATAGTGTGAAAACTGAGGCGGGATATGATATAAGTGAGCTAGAAATGATGTCAGAGCTTCATCAATTGACAATTACCAATCTTGAGAATGTGAAAAGCACAGACGAAGCTTCTAAAGCCCAGCTAAAGTCCAAGCAACTTCTTCGTCATATTGAACTGAAGTGGGATACTGGTTTTGAGAATATCCGAGGCAGGAATGTGTCAGACAAGGAAGTTGCTGATTGCCTCCAGCCGCACCCGAACCTTACAGATCTGTTATTAAATGGCTATAGAGGCACAAACCTGCCAAATTGGTTGACACCTCAATTTCTTCCCAATTTAACTGCAATCAACTTAGCCAACTGCAGCAGTTTAGAGAGGCTTCCTCCTTTTGGGCAGTTTCCGTACCTTAAAATTCTCACCCTAGAAGAATTAGGGGCATTGAAGGTAATCGGCTTGGAGTTCTATGGGTCCAGCCGATCTGGTAACACTTTTTCTGCATTGGAAACCCTCAAGCTTAATAGGTTGGTTAAGTTGGAGGAGTGGAGAGAGGACACTCAAAGTGAAAAATGGTTTCCATGTCTGAAAAAACTTGTGGCAAGTGATTGCCCCAGCCTGAAGAAATTGCCACCCATTCCCACTACTCTGAAAGAGCTCAAGTTGAATTTTCTAGAGATAGCTACATTTCCCGGATATGAACAGAAGATTGAGGGAAGTAGCACCAATCAAGGCCCATGGTCTCTCTCCTCATTGCATATTTTTGGATGCTCAAAGCTAACCTCCCTGAAATCAGGATTTTTCATGCACCCTGAACAACTTGCATCTCTTAAGGAGGTCACCATCAGGAACTGTGCCGAACTAGTTCATCTGCCATCCGATGGATTTAGAGAGCTCATCAGTCTAGAATCACTTGCGATCGAGAATTGCAGGAAACTCTTTTTGCTGCCTCTGTTGCTACCCAAAAACTTCTTTCCTCGATCTGTTCAACGGCTTCTTCTGTGGTCTTGTGGCGACCTTGCAGCATCTTTACCACAATTACTACAAGACCTTTCTTTGCTTTCTTATCTACAGCTGGGGAATTGTGTTAATCTAATATCATTACCCTCGGCAAATGTGCTGCAGAGTTTAACGTCACTTAAGCAGCTATGGATACGAAATTGTGAGAGACTGAAATCGCTGGGTGGTTTTGAAGCCATCCCATCCCTAAAGGTCTTGGTTGTCAGACAATGTCCGATGCTTGCAACAAACTCATCACTGGTTCCAATTGAAGAGTTGCCAAGAAATAGACTGTCAATGGCACTTGACACTCTATCAATAGATGAACCAGACCTTTTACTTGTAGTGCCACTGAGAAACCTACACTTGACAAATTCATTGTGGATAATGGGCGGCCTTAGTACGATGTTGTTGTTGCTAGATCAGTGGTTTGTGCAAAATGGGGCCTCCCTCCAATCTCTCCATCTAAATAGGGTCGGGGATGTTCAATTTATTTTGGACTCAGTGGAGAAGTTACCGAGCTTGAGGGTTTTGAAGCTGTGGCATGTCTATTCTTTAATGAGGCTTCCTGCATTGCCGAGATCATTGGAAATTCTAAGAATTTATGGGTGCAATGAGGAATTGTATGGGAGATTGCAGGAGGGTGGTCTGGATTATGATAAAATTAGGCACCTTCATGTGAGAGTTTTGGAAGTTAAAAGTCAATCAGAAATTAGTCAGTTGTTTAGTTAGGGTTTTACATTTTGAATTCCCTAATTAGGTTTATCACTTTTTGTAAAATTTTAATGTAAATTATTTTTAGCATGGATATTTTTATTTTTCTTTGCTTAATTGATTGGTTGTTACTTGTCAAGCCAGTCTACGTTTCATAAGATATTAAAAATAATGGATTTAATTGAGAGAATATGGTCAAAAAATTAGAAGGTTTAAAAATAATGGATTTATATATTCCCCAAGAATTGCACACGAAAGTTTTTTATATTTTTAATTGAGAGAATCTGGTCATTTATTATTATTTGACAGCCATAATACAATTCATAATTGGGGTCCTTGGCAATTACAATGTTGGTGATATTTTTCAAATCGTTTAAAAAGAGTTTCAAAATTAATAGAAAAACAAAAATGTATAAATTCATAGATATATATATTTTTTTTTTCAAATCGTGTAACTTTTCAAACGCAAACAGTTTGACAAGCTGCGTTCGTACAAAATAATTTGCCAAGAAAATGTTTGTAAACAACGAAAAAGTTTTTACATCCCCGCGGAAAAAGTAAAGAAAAGCCAGAACAACACTTATTCATGAAATTAATTTTTCCTCGTAATTCTGAAAATTAAATTTGCTCTACTCTTATATAAATGGATTATTCGTGTAGTATCTAAAATAGTAGGTATGATACTACATACGTAATCAGAGAAATGAATTGAGCCTTTAGCTAAATCATTTGAAATGCCCATCCTCTGCATTAAGCCATTAACTCAAAAGAGAATCTTTTGAGTTAATGAATGGAAACCATCTGATTTGTTTTTAGATCCGTGTATACTAAATCTGCGCTAATATTAAAAAACTCATGTTAAAATCAGACAACTAGATGGACTCCTTTTAAAATCAGACTACTGAGATGCATTAACTCAAAAGATTCCCTCTTGAGTTAATGTAGAGGATACGTGTCCATCTCAAGCAGCATAGTTTAAATTGAAAATATCCTAAAAGTTATGAAAAGATTTGTCAAAATATTGTAAACTCAAAAGATTTGTCAGCATAGTTTATTATTATTTGACAGCCATCATACAATTCATAATTGGGGTCCTTGGCAATCACAATGTTTATAATATTTTTCACATCGTTTAAAAAGAGTTTCAATATTAATAAAAATACAAAAACTGTATAAATTCATAGATATATTATTTTTTTCAAATCGTGTAACTTTTCAAACTCAAACAGTTTGACAAGCTGCGTGTATACAAAATAATTTGCAAGGAAAATGTTTGTAAACAACGAAAAAGTTTTGACATGCCCGCTAATATTAATATAGGAAAAAGTGAAGAAAGCCAGAACAATACTTATTCAGCAAATTAATTTTGCCTCATAATTCTGAAAATTAAACTTGCTCTACCCTTGGATATAATGGATTATTCGTGTAGTATCTAAAATGGTAGGTATGATACTACATACATAATCAGAGAACTGAATTGAGCCTTCAGCTAAATCATTTGAAATGCCCAACCGAGAAACAATAAGTGGTTTAAACTTTCAGCCACAATTCTTACTCTACCCTGATGTTTTGTTTCAAAAAACAGTACTATCCTGATGTTTTATCCCCACCAAATCCATTGCCAAGCGCACCTATTCCCTGAAGATGGCTGGTATCACCCCATTTCTTGATAAACCAATGGTTGTTAGAAGCTGAAATGAGAACCACGTTAACTGAAGTATTCTGTATCTTGCCTTCCAATTTTCTGTTTGGAGCAGCTTTTCTGTGCAGTTCTCTGATGAAACCACCATGACTAACCACTATAACTCTTTCACCTGACAAATTATATTATATTAGCTCTATTAGAGCGACTGAGCATCAGAGAATTATAGTTGTTATTTACATATTTATGGTAATGCATATCTAGTACTGACATTGGAGACTTGAGAGTCAAGATTGAAGAATCTATAAAGCTATATTATGTAGTATGTACTATCAAGATTCCCAATTAGCTAATTTATAAAGCTCGTGTTAGTAATTATTGTCATATTCATAAAAAAATTATAAATATCTAATTTTTCCATCAAAATTCTGAAATTGCAAGTCAAGGGTTATTAGACCATGAAAGGACTAATTTACTCCCCTTCAAACGAAGACATTCTTATTGTCCAACTACAATCAATATTATTTTGCATTCTACTCAATCAAATGTTGACTGTTAATGTGCAAGGTTTTGCTAATATATTGATAGAAAAACTAAGTTATTTGTTCAAAAGTTAACAAATTTAAAGACTGGGTTATCACAATCAATCAAATAAAAGTTTATAATATGATTAACAAAAGGGGAAATGAAAATAAAAAAAATTATTTGTTTTAGTGGGAAATAAACAATTTTCAAATTTTTGATGGAAAGTTTAGATATTTATAAATTGTTTATGAATATGACACAATTACCGACAAGAGGCTTATAGATTAACTGAAATCATACATTGGGAATTTATTAGATTAACTGAAATAACTAGGCAGTCTTATTTAGTAAATCTATAAAGCTATACAAAACAAAAGGCTAATGGCCAAGACAGTATGGGTTTGACAATACTGGTGTGTACCAGTCCAATACTGGAGAGGAGTCATATGGTAATGAAATAACAATGCTGCTCTTGAAGTGAATTATCTGACAGTAAAATTAATTTAATTTTGAAAATGTAAAGCAACACCTTCCAAGAGTTTTTACCTCTGTGTTGGTTGGCTATCTTTCGAAAAGAAGAAACACACCGCTGATGCAGTTGATCCAAACTTTCGCCACCACCCTTATGATAATATTAGAAATGTTAGTATCAACATTTGCTAACAAAAAATCAAAAGCAGCCAATATCAACTCTTATCTAAAATAATAAAACCAGCTTCCAAAATGGAGTAGTTTGTACTCAGAGACGTTCCATATTTCATTTCCTGAAACTGAAAGAAATTAACATTCTTAAAAAGCAAATGTCAGGAGAAAATTACTGGAATTTCCTGATCTCTTTTGTTTAATAAGAAAAGTTTATAAACATTAGGTTTCATCTTTTGAGCATCCACTAGTGTCAAGCCTTGAAGATCTCCTAGGTGCCTCTCTCTCAAATCTTGATCCAATATAACCTATAGTACATAACAAATTAACAGATTTACAATTTTGTCATAGAGAAAAACAAAACAAAACTTTGTCAAAAATCTAAAATTAAAATATACATCATGATCCAATGTGATTTACCTCTTTCAAATCACATTGGTTTGCAATAATCTGTGCAGTCTCAGCTGCTCGTTTTAGATCAGAGGAATATATGGCATTGAACTTGGGCTCTTTCGATAAGCGACTAGCAACCTTCCAAACATGTAATTAGAAAAATATATAAATTAAAAAATGAGATAAATAGCAATTTTCATTGCACAATTAAAAGCATACCTTACCGCTGCTGCTTGTTGCCTTCCAATCTCATTTAATTCTGAATCCAAGTGTCCCTGTTCACTCAGTGGAAAAATGAAGAGCAAATTCAATTTCTGTAAATCGAATTTCAACAGAACGAATTTGGGAAAAGAGGAAGAGAGTTGAACAAAGAAGAATTGAGAAAAATGAGACCTGGATGATTCGAGAAGCGTTCCAGGAGGTCTCGCCGTGGCGCACCACCACTATCTCGGCGTATCCCTCCGGTATCTCCATCTCTTCTTCCTCCGTGGCTCCGCTGGATGACATGCTTCGATTCGTCGAAACCCAAAGGCGCTCGCCACAAACGCTGACAAGGGTTGCAACTTGCGTGTGCGTATTCTCTGAGATATCTCAATTTTTGCGTGACCGACGTGTCCGGTGCCTATTCGGAGGTACCGCAGGGGCCCTATTATCTGTGCTTTGCGATTCGTGCAAAATATATTTGAACGGTTGAGATTTTCCAATAAAACACGCAAAAGATGAGTTATCTCAGAGAGATTGAGAAGGCAATCTAATGTAGATCTTATGTTACATACTTCCACGATCAGATCCTGCTTTCATGTCGCTGACAGAAGGCCCAATGAAATCATTTTTACTGTTTTAAACTTTCCTTATTGTATCATCCTATCGAATAAAAAATAATAATTATAAGCACTATTTCATATTAATATTCATTAAAAAATTTATATAATTTTATTTAATGATTAATTTATATTAATTTAAAAATAAATAAGATCAATAATTATGTCTAAATATTTTATAATAAGAGATGGACTATGGTGAGTTGCGAAGTAAGATGTTATTTTTACTTCACGTGCATATTTTTATTTTGAAAATCCAAACAATCGATCTGAACTTCTCAACATGTTCATCATATTAAAATGTGCTTGGAGACCAAATTTTACATTTTTTGGAATTTTCTTTACTATTTATTAAGTCACTTTGAAAATCGCTGATCCCAATGGTACAAATTTTTTTACTTTAATATATATTACTAAATTCGTTAGTTATAATTTGTGTTAGGGAGGCGCAAATTTGAGAGAAATGATTAGATTATTGAGAGCAAAGATAAATCTTTTCTTTTAAATACAATTTTACCCTTCTTAAATACTTTCTAATTTTTGTTTCTAACTAAATACTATTATAAATTAGGAAATTAAGTAAACCAAGTAATTCTCTTATAAGTAGTGTGGTACAAAAGAAAATTTTTAATATATTTGATAGGATGGTATTGATTACCTATTTAGAAATTGTTTGGACTTATGAGGCAATTTTTATATGAGTGTCGTAAATTCAATTTGTTCAAGCTTCTGTTGATCTTGCCCGTTTTTTATTCTTTTATTTTTTTTTGAGGAAAAAAAAATGAGAGTCATGTTCTCATTTGATTTCATTACTAACTACAAGAATTTTGTAATACTAAATATAACATAGAAAAAATAGCTCAAAACACTTGAGCTTTGAAACCAAAGTAAATCAAATTTGAAATACAAAACAAAGTGCAAACCAGTAACAAATAAAGTATTGGTACAGAAACTCAAAAAAGAAAACAAAAAAGCTGGAAAATTACTAGATCTTGTTCTAGATCAAACTGTTAGGATTGTCTCCTACATATGTAGTACCTCATGCGCTAGCTCTTCATGTCCTTTGTTTATCTCAGGTTGTTTAATCCCGGGCTGTAATTGAGTTGGCTCGGACTGAGTTGAGCCTTAGCTCAGCTCGTTAATTCTGAACCGAGATGTTAGCAAATCAGCTTGGTAACAGCTCGCGAGCTAAAATTTTAGCTCAAACTCGTGACGAGCCGTTCCGAGCCAGCTCACGAGCTGACGAGTTGGCTCACTGGGTTTGGTTGGACTTTGTTTTGAGAAGAAAATAAATTTTACAAACCTTTTTGGACTGAGTTAGACCGAGCTGAACCGAGCTGGACCAAGCTTGACAGTATAAAATACACACAAATTCATACAAATTCACAAATTGATGCCTAGCCGAGTTAGCTCGTGAGCTGGCGAGCGAGCTAGGTCCTAGCTCAAACTCGTTAATTTTGACCTGAGCTGTTAGCTCGCTAGCTCGGTTCACTATCAAACAAGCTGTTACCGATCGAGTCAGATGTGAGTCACGAGCAAGCCACGACCTATGAGCTTTTTTGGCGGCCCTAGTTGTTTCTACTGATTGACGCTTGGTGACTCTGCTCTTGTACTACTTCTTAGCTTCTTTGTTATGTTGGTCTTGCTTTTGTACAAAATTTGACCTCTTGTCTTTCAGCATTTTTGTGAGAAGAATTTTGAAATTTTTTAAAATCGCATATATAGTTTCACAATATTTTAATTTATTTTCGTTCTTCCTTACAAAAGAAAACATTAAAGTGATTTCTTTCTACTTTTAAACATTAAAAAAAAATTCTCGAATTAGCTTGAAACAATGAATTAACGAATTTAAATTGTTGAAATTTATCTAACTTACGAATGATATATCTACATACAAAAATTTTAAATTTTCGAGATGATTTTGTGTAGAATCGGATGGTAAGAAAACATTCATATTAAAATTAATTTATAAACTTCTATCTTTGACCTCTTGAATTTATACTAAGTTAATTTAAAAGTTTATAATTTTTACATGCAGACACAACACTCGGTAAAGTAGATGGGTTTTAATAATTCAAATTCGTTATTTAAAGTCAATTTAATATACTACCATGCACTAGCCCAATAATACTACCCATGCACTAGCCCGAATCTAGGGATGTAAACGGTCGGATACGGATCGGATAGTGGTCAAACCGTATCCTGTTATAATTTTTTGGATCCGGATACAAATACGGATAGTATCGGATACAGATACGAATCATATATTAATCGGATATGAATATGGATACGGATCGGATATCGGACGGATACGAATACAAATTTAAATATAATTCGAATAATTAAAAGACACTCGTTTTGTTTTAATAATTAAAATTCGTTATTTAAAGTCAATTTAATATATTATCCAGACTGAGGATTCAACTCCTCTCCAATACCGCAAAGGATGGGCCTCACTTTACGGTTTGAGATTAAATATATATCACTGCTTTGGGATTCGGGCTAGTGTAGGGGGCAGTGTTATTATGCTTTGATATTCGTGCCAAGTTAAAAGAAATTGTTCGGATTCATTAATTGTAAAAGATTCTCTTGTGCAATATTGGAGAGGATGTGAACTCGTCTGCGGGGAACCTATCTTTTGTTTTTTCTCTTCACCAAATAGCGCACCAAATACATAATTATATGTGTTCATTTTTTTATAGTGAAATATAGACGACACTAAGTCGCCATCATTAAATAAATTATATGCACATTACACAAATCAAAGGCCACAATGATCATAAAAGGGTTATAGTAATTCAAAAGAAATATATTAAAAAGAGCATTAGCTCTGTGCTGGCGTGGGGACCTAATAATTGACTAACACAGGAATACTAAAATTTTAAAATATGAAAAAACAAAGTAGCCGGTAAGGTTAAAATTTTAAAATATGAAAAAACAAAGTAGCCGGTAAGGTTAAAATTTTAAAATACTAAGATGGTAACGGAAGTTCCAACCCTTAATTGGCATTTCTGACAAGCGCATTTGGGTTTTGACGAAAGCGAAGCATGTTGTTTTCCAACGGAGCTACGGAGAAAGAGATGGATATACCGGAGGGATACGCCCAGATAGTGGTGGTGCGCCATGGCGAGACCTCCTGCAATGCTTCTCAAATCCTCCAGGTCTCATTTCTCCCAATACTTCAACTCTCTTCCTCTTTTCCCAAATTCTGTGGTTTGGTAGCAGGAGAAAAAATTTTAATGACCTCTTTTTTCCACTGTATGAACAGGGACAATTGGATTCAGAATTAAATGAGACTGGAAGGAAACAAGCGGCAGTGGTAAGCTATGCTTTAATTGTGCAATGAAAATTGCATTGTTGATCTCTCTTTTAATTTTTTTTTCTCATTACATTTTTGGAAGGTTGCTAGTCGCTTATCGAAAGAGTCCAAGTTCAGTGCCATATATTCTTCCGATCTAAAACGAGCAGCCGAGACTGCACAGATTATTGCAAACCAATGTGATTTGAAGGTGTTACTTCTAATTTTTGATCTTGACAAAGTTAAATTGTATATATATATATGTTAATATGTTATGTATTATAGGTTGTTTTTGACCAACAATTGAGAGATAGGCATCTAGGAGATCTTCAAGGCTTGACATTAGTGGATGCTCAAAAGATGAAACCTAGTGCTTATAACCTTTTCATATTATACAAAAGAGATGAAGGAATTCCAGTAATTTTCAATTCTCCTGACATTTTCTTTTATGAATTTTTGTTTCTTTTTGTTTCAGAAAAATTAAATATATAAGGTCTCTTGAGTACAGACTTTTCCTGCTTTTTTTTTTGTTAGCAAATGTTGATACTATCATTTATAATATTATTATTAAGGGTGGTGGAGAAAGTTTGGATCAACTGCATCAGCGGTGTGTTTCTTCTTTTCAAAAGATAGCCAGCCAACACATAGGTAAAATCCCTTGGAAGGTGTTGCTTGCTTTACATTTTCAAAATTAAATTAATTTTCCTATCAGAAAATTCTCTTCATGAGCAACATTATTGTCTCATTACCATATGACTCATCTCTAGTACTGGTATGGGACTGTACACATACCAGTATATAAACAACAACTATAATTCTCTGATGTTCAGTGATTTTAATAGACCTAATATAATGTAACTTGTCAGGTGAAAGAGTAATAGTGGTTAGTCATGGCGGTTGCATGATAGAACTGCACGATGAAGCATCTCCAAATAGAAAATTGGAAGGCAAGATAAAGAATACTTCAGTTAATGTTATTCTCATTTCTCCTTCTAACAACCATTGGTTTATTAAGAAATGGGGCGATAACAGTCATCTTCGGGGAATAGGTGCGCTTGACAGTGGATTTGGTGGGGATAAAACATCAGTATAGTATTGTTTTTCTGAAACAAGACATCAAGGTAGATTTACAATTGTGGTTTCAAGTTTAAACCACTTAATTTATTTCAATCCAAGGGTAGAACAAATTTAACTTTCAGAGTTGGAAACCAAAATTAAATTGCTGAAAAGTGTTGCTCTGGCTGTTCGTTGTAATATTTTCATGGAAATTTTTTTTTTGTGCGGACACAATTTCTTAAAATGTGTAAGTTTGAGAAGTTATCTTTATTTCTCACAATAAATTTATTAATTTATACTTTTTGTTTTTAATTTTGAAATTCTCAATTTATGAAATGTATGTTGGCCCTCAAATAATAATCCATGACCTCGCAACAGAAGACACAAAAATAGAACTTCCGCATGAATTTCTTGTGGAATTTATAAAAAGAACAATGACCAGATTCTTTCAAAAATCAATAAATTTAGTTCCTTTTCAATAACTTGTGAAATATACATTTCAAAAATAAATTTTAATATAACAGCCAATCAATCAAGCAAAAGAAAAATAAAACTTTCATTTTAGAAAGACATTACATTGAAAATTTTACCACAAGTGTGAAACCTAATTAGAGAATTCAAATGTAATACTAAACAACTGACTAATACTTGATTGACTTTAAACTTTGAGAAATTGCCACCTCAAGGTGCCTGATTTTATCAAAATCCAGACCACCCTCCTCTTGGGATAAATTCAACAATACTTTGTGCTAGTGTGCAAATGATAGAAGAGAGAAAAATATTTTTGTGAAAAGAATCAACGCTTTATTTCCTTTCTCTCTCACTCAATTACATAAGAGTTCTGTAGTATTTATAACAATACAACATTCCTAAAATAAGTACCCACAACTATGCTAAATTAAGCACCCACTACACAATATGCTAATAATAACTAACCACTGCACCAACTAGTCCTAAATTATACAGTTCCAAAACTTTCGAGCTCAGGAGGCTTTGCAAGCCATTAGGTAACCTCGCCACTGACTTCAAAGTCGAACCGTATAGAGACAGATATTAGAGGAAGGCCCCATTTTGTAGTAACCACTGTATGTACAATGGGTCAACATACATCCAATCAATCAAGCAAAGAAAACAAAAATATCCATGTTAAAAATAATTCACATTAAAATTTTACCACAACTAACAAACCTAATTAGGGAATATAAAATTTGATAACTAAACAACTGACTATTTTTTTATCAGCTTATTAATCCATGGAAACTGTTGATTTTGCGGAATTTGAATGAGGCAGAGAGATGATGAATTGTGAAATTGTATCCTAAATCTCATTTGTACAGTAGAGCTTTTAATTATATCCTAAGAAAAAATATTACCGTTGGAAAAATAACGGTTGCCTATACTTTCTAAAAAAGAAAAAAGATTTGAGTAGCTTTATTTACTAAATATAACTGCTCTCTTTTATTCCTAAAAATAGCTTATGAAGATAAAAATTCCAACGGATCTGAGGCTTAAACGGGTCTTAATTATTCTTGATTCTCAACAGAAACTATCAATTCAAGGTGCCTTATTTTATCATAATCCAGACCACCCTCCTCCAATCTCCTAGCCAATTCCTCATTGCACCCATAAATACCTAGAATTTCTAATGATCTCGGCAATGCAGGAAGCCTCGTTAACTTATAAGCTTGATGCAGTACCAAATATCTCAAGCTCAGGAGGTTTTGCAAGCTATCAGGTAATGTCTCCACTGACCTCATAGTCTTACCAAATAGACCCAGAGATTGAAGGGAGGCCCCATTTTGCAGTAACCACTGTTCTGGCAACAACGTTATGCTATCGGAGGCCCTTATCTCCAGTGACTTCGTCAAGTGTAGGTTTCTAAGTGGCACTACAGATAAAATATCTGCATGGTCTATGTAAAGCTCATCAAGTGCCATTGACAGTCTATTTCTCGGCGACTCTTCAATTGAATCCAGTGGTGGATTTGTTGCAAGCATCGGGCATGATCTGATCACTAAGACTTTTAGGGATGTCATGGCTTCTAAACCACCTAGCAATGTCAGTCCCCTGCAACTTCGTATCTGTAGCTCCTTGAGTGATGTTAAACTCTGGAGCACATTTGCCGAGGGTAATGATATAAGATTAGCACAATTCTCCAGCCTTAGAACAGAAAGCATAGAAAGATCTTGTAGTAATTGGGGTAAACACACAACAAGGTCGCCACAAAAGCTTAGTGTAATACGTTGAACAGATGGAGGAAAGAAGTTTTTGGGTAGCAACATAGGCAGCAAAAAGAGTCTCTTGCACTCTTCGATCCTAAGTGATTTTAGGCTGATAAACTCTCTAAATCCTTCTGATGGCAGATGGACTAGACTGTCACAGTAGGAGATATCGAGTTCCTCAAGAGATGCAAGTTGTTCAGGGCTTTGATTGGTACTACTTCCCTCATTCTTCTGTTTTAATCTGGGAAGTGCAGCTGTTTTTAAAGAAGACAGCCTGAGCTCTTTCAGAGCAATGGGAATGGGTGGCAATTTCGTCAGGCTGGGGCAATCACTTACCACAAGTCTTTTCAGACATGGAAACCAATTTTCACTTTTAGTGTCCTCTCTCCACTCCTCCAACTGGATCAAGCTCATAAGCTCGAGTGTTTCCAATGCAGGAAAAGTGTTGCAAGATTGTCTGGACCCATAGAACTCCATGCCGATTTCCTTCAATGCCCCCATGTCTTCTAGGATGAGAAATTTAAGGTACGGAAGCTGCCCAAAAGGAGGAAGTCTCTCTAAACTGATGCAGTGGGACAAGTTGATTTCAGTTAAATTGGGAAGAATTTGAGGTTTCAACCAATTTGGCGGGTTTGTAACCCTGTAGCCTCTTAATAACAGATTCGTAAGGTTCAGGTGAGGCTGGAGGCAATCAGCAATTTCCTTGTCGGACTCATTCCTGTCTCCTACATTCTCGAAACCATAACCCCACATTAGTTCAATATGAACAAGATGTTGTTTCAAGTTTAGCTGGGCTTTAGAAGCTGCTTCTGTGTTTTTCACATTCTTAAGATTGGTGATCTTCAATTCACAAAGTTCTGACATCATTTCTAGCTCACTTATATCATACCCGGCCTCACCTTTCACACTATATCCTATTAGATTTTGAAGAGATTTCAGTTTCCCAATGTGTGGTATGGTTGAAATAGCATCTGGGGGAAGATATAGCTTCTTTAGTTTTGAAAGCTTACAAATTTTGGCTGGAAGGCTCTGTTCTGAGTAGTTCACGAAGGAATTTGATGTAAAATCTAGAATTTGCAAATGATAAAGCATGCATATGCATGGAGATAACTTGGTTATTGTTGTGTCTGTTATGCTCATATAACGAAGGTGGACGAGGTCACCTATACATTTGGGAAAATCACGAAGCCATTTACATGATAATTTCAAGTATCGGATAGTTTTCAACCCTTTCAGAGCAGTATCAATGATACCCGCTAACTCAGAATCCTTAATATGACAGAATAACAAAAGAGTTCTCAGGTACTTCAGCTCTGACAGGTTTTTAAGCACCAGTATATTACTTGTCATTAAGGACAAATGACGAATGCTTTGTGGAATTTGAATTAGATCATTACTGACAACTTGTAAGCACTCATTCTTCGAAAGAATCTGTGCAAGTTCATGTAAAAGATCGTGCATACTGTAGTATGTGGCCTTTGGTTCCAAAAAGGATTTTCGCACAAGAGTATCAAAGATATCACTCGCTAATTCCTCCTGACTCTTCTCACCCTCAAGAATTAGGCCTACGGATATCCACATATCCACCAATCGGTCCCTATTAAACTTATGATCTTCAGGGAATATGCTACAATACCTGAAGCAAGGTTTTAACTCAGGTGGGAGGAGCTCATAGCTTAACCTAATCACTGCCATTATGCCGTCAGTTCTGTTGTCCGATTTCAGTGCCCCATCTTCCAAAACTCTACTCCAGTATTCAACCTCCAGTTTATCACGCAACATCCCACCAACAACCTTCACTGCAAGAGGTATTCCATTTAGTTTCATAGCTATCCTGTTACCAATCGACTGCAATCTCGGGTACTTATCTGAGTTGCCCCTGGGAAAGGCATATTTCTCAAAGAGTAATACGTTATCCCTCTCTTCTAAACCGTTTAAGTTGAGGGATATCTTAGTTTCATTAAAAACTTTTGCAAATGTATTTGCTACTGACTCCATCCTCGTAGTCAAGAGGATCTTGCTTCCCGCCAAGCCAGATTTTAAAGGGGCCCTCAACTTGTCCAATTTCTCTCTCTCTTCATCATTCCATACATCATCGAGGACAAGCAAAAATTTCTTGCCTGTTATCTTCTCCTTCAGAGTGCTTTGAGCAGCATCGAGAGTAGTAAACTCGTGTTTTGTTTTTGTTAATGACTCCAGCATTTTCATTATAATAGCCTTTTCCTCAAAAGAGGTAGATACACATACCCACATCTTTATATCGAAATGAACTCCTGAATTATCAAAAAGGAATTGTGCGAGAGCAGTCTTGCCAACACCACCCACTCCAACAATTGAAAAGACTGAAGATATCTCTGTGTCACACTTTTTAAACCAGCATATGACCGTCTGTTTTTCTGTCTCCCTACCAAAGAATTCATTTCCTGTAGGCAAGGAGCCAGTTTCTCGGCCCATGTTTCCCCTCACCTCAGTAGGAATATGCCCTTCTAACAAACTAAGAACCTGAAAGAAGATTCCCATCTGTCAAATAATATTTTGAATGGCAAGAGTAAATCTAATGCTTGTAGAGTGGGAAAAAAGGATAAATGCTAAACCGAAAAAAATAACGATCTTCTTTGAGTTATTGGATATGACACAAAATAGGCATAATCCTGGACCCAAAAAAAAGAGTTCTTTGAATATGAACACATTTGTTAAAATAGTCTGGAACTTTCTTTAATTGAATATTAAAAACACTATAGCTGATACCATCCGAAAGAAATTTAGAAGAAGAAACCTTCAAACATGAAAACTATAAAAGGGATCCTGGTCTAATTTCTTGAAACAAAAGTACCCTGAATAACTTCATGAGAATAGAACCCCATTCTTTATTTAATGTTAATTGATTCAATTGGAGAATTCTAAAATCTAAATAGATCCAGATCGTCAATTTCACATTAGATGATCAAAAGTCCAAACATAAACTATGATTTAGAATATACAAAAGGAACTGATTTTCAAAATTATACCTAATCAACACCATTTGATCTGAGATAGATCAGTGGTCCAGATCTATCTGTGACTCCCTAATTTTGCAATTCAAGAAGCTTAACATTACTAGACAATACAGTCCACATATGAAGAACACGAGTTAAAGGCCTAATTGAAATCAAAGAAATCCAAAGGCTTTGTTACTTGAAGATTGTTCTACCAAGATTACTTGAAAGAAAACCATGAGCTTAATGCAGTTACATAGGCCCTCATCTCTGTTCGGAAAGACACATATTCATTTCTCGAGAATAGCATCTAAAAGATGTTGTGGTGTACCGGGACCCTTAAATAAAAAAATAATTGTTTGAAAAATTGGGCTTAATGCAGTTACATTTCTTTCCCTTCAATTGGGCTTCCCTCCATACTATACTGTCTCCATTCAATTGCAGAGGATTATATTTTATTTAAATTGTGCTCCTCTGCTTCAAATTAAAATTTGTCTCTACAACCCACATATTTTTTGTCATAAAAAAATGGTCTTCACATGCCATTTCATTTTATGCAATGGTGTCATCCGATATAAATCAAGGCTTAACTTGAAGAAAGCATTTCAAATGGTGCCATTTCTCTACAGCCCACATGTTAGTATTTCAGGAAGTTATATCTTTCTCCAGGCTAACAATGTGTTCGAGTTTAAACAAAGAAAAAAAAACCTATCAATACAAATAACCAGTCATCCAATTGATTTTTCTTCAGTCCAAGTGACCAGAACTTCTAATTAAAATTGTTCAAATTTGAAGTTACGGTTAAACATAGGGGTGTTCATTGGGTCCAGTTTAATCGGTTTTGGATTGAACTGAATTAGATCGGTTCAAACAGTTCGGTTTTTTTATTTAATGGTTCGATTCAGCTTGTTTTTTTAAAACCAATTTATAACTTCGGTTTGAAATTTTTCAAAACCGAAATAACCGAACCAACTGAATTTTTATATATTATGAATTTGTATTTCTTAATACCCTGATTTATTTCTTAATAAATTTCTTTAAATACTTCGGTATATTTCTTAATATCCCGGTTTCTTGCTTAATATCCCGATTCATTTCTTAATATATTTTGGTTTATTACAAAACAATTGCTTTAAATAAAAAATTAATATATTTCGGTTTGAACCGAACAAACCGAAATAAAACTTTGGTTCGCTTCGCTTCGGTTGCAATGCTAAATTGGTTCAATTCGGTTCTATTTTTTAAACCGAATTATAATTTTAGTTTAGTTAGTTCGGTTCGATTTCAACCGAACCGAACCGCTGAACACTCCTAATTAAACATACATCAAATCATATTATATGTTTTTTAGACATGACACGATGAATAATATAAATAATACTTATAATATTGTATTCAAATTTAAGTTTTTATTTTTAAATTGTCAAGATTATCAAAATACACAATTATTAAGAAATAACAAATTTGTTTTGAGGGAGAATTTCATGTATATCTTCAAAAATCCCGAATTTGCGTGTTCCTCCCTATAAAATTCATAAAATCACGAGGATGGTTCCAATACCTCATGCGTCATATTCTATATCTACGTTTTCATAACCCAAATTATCAATCTGAACCGCTCAATATGATATCCATACTAAAATATGCTTGGGGATGAAAATTTTTTACTATTTTTTAAGATGGGTAGAAAATCTCGAAGCTGGTTCAAAAACAGTGATTTTGTACTTATCTTAAAAAAATGTAAGAAAATTTCAAAAAATATAAAACTCCATCTCCAAGCATATTTTATTATGGATATCATGTTGAGCGGTTCGGATCGACAGTTTGGACTTTAGAAAAAAAAATATATAAAATATGAGGTATGATGAGGTATGAAAAACATGAGCTATTGAAACTCTTTGCTACGACAAATTGGTCTGAAATTTTTATCATATCCTCCGAAATAAACAAAATTCCAAACGTACTCTCAAATTTTCAAAAATTTTAATTTTGTCCATACCACTATATATGCTAGCGGTAGACAGTTTAATACCGCTAGAAAAGCTAGCAGTACTTTCTCAAAAACTTTTTGGCTGGCATACTCTTCAGTTGAATATATAAATTTTGTTATTTTATTAAAATTGATGAACTCATACTTTCCGAAAGAAAATAGATAAAATATTTTATAAATTAAATATACAACAAAGATCATGAAATTATTTTAGGTCCGATTTTTTGTGGTTAAAAACAAATTTATTTAAAAATATTGGATTCAAAATTTGAATCTAAATCAATAACTTAGATATAAATATACAACTGTGACTCCCTAATCAAAATAAAAATATTGGATTCAAAATTTGCACCTAAATCAATAATTCAAAATTTTAGGTCTAGATTTATCTGTGACTCCCTAATTTTGCAATTCAAGAAGCTTAACATTACTAGACAATACAGTCTAGATATGAAGAACACGAGTTAAAGGCCTAATTGAAATCAAAGAAATCCAAAGGCTTTGTTACTTGAAGATTGTTCTACAAAGATTACTTGAAAGAGCACCATGAGCTTAATGCAGCTACACAGCCCCTCATCTCTCTTCGGAAAGACGCATATTCAATTCTCGAGAATAGCATCTAAAAGATGTTGTGGTGTATCGGGGCCTTTAATAAAAAAAAACTAAAAAAATTGCTTGAAGGAATGGGAACATTCACTAAAGTCAGATTTGTTGGAGAACATTTTCTTTCCCTTCAATTGGGCTTCCTTCCATTTCCATACTATACTGTCTCCATTCAATTGCAGAGGAAGCCCAATTGTGTAAGAAAATGTTCTCCTGCAGGACGCCATGAGTCCTAGCTGCCTTCTCATTTTTGAATTTTCCATACAACATTTCCTATTTTTAATTTCCTTTTTTCATTTTCCTATGAATAAAAATTTCGGTGCATATTTTATTTAAATTGTGCTCCTCTGCTACAAATTAAGATTTGTCTCTACAACCCACGTGTTTTTTGTCATAAAAAAATGGTCTTCACATGCCATTTCTTTTTATGAAATGGCCTCATCCGATATAAATCAAGGCTTAACTTGAAGAAAGTATTTCAAATGGTGCCATTTCTCTACAGCCCACATGTTAGTATTTCAGATGAGTCTTATTAGCGAAATATATTCTCCAGGCTAACAATGTGTTTGAGTTTAAACAAAGAACACAAAAACTATCAATACAAATAACCAGTCATCCAATTAATTCTTCTTCAGTCCAAATGACCAGAACTTTATAATTAAAAGAAAAAAAAAAGTTGGCCTCAGATCTACTGTATTAAAATGGGAACTTTGCCACCCCTATAATTTTATAAATTTTATCGTGTATTCAGATTTAATTAGATTTATATGGTTGTGGAGACTTGAATTCAAATCTCACTGCTACGCATTATGCATTTTACGTTTCCATCCCTCCCAATTGAATTGTTTAGTTCCATCCCTACCTCCTCCTGCGCTTTTTCCCAAGTAATATCGCTACCAGAGACTAATCAAGGCCTTTATAACTCTTACTGGAAGAATTATAATTGCTCAAACTTACTATGTGTATTAGTTCAAACAAGGAGCCAGATCAATCAATAACAAGAATTCCTCATCCAATCAAGTATACTCTTGTTTGAGGTCCAATAAAGATGGAACTCAATGAAGAATCAATTAAAAAACATGAGGAAAAGGTAACAACCTGAGTAAAGGTGCCGAGGCCGGCAACAAGGTTATCAAAAGTCTTCACAACTTCTCTCAATCTCTTCAGAACATCATCCTGCTGAACCGCCCGCACCCCAAACATCGCAATCCTCTTCATTAACTTCTTCGCAGGAGGTCCGTCTGCCTCCTCCTTGAGATGCCGGTACTCCAACTCATCGAGCACATTGTCGGCATCCTCAACTGCATCCCGGAGCTGGCCCAGCCATTCTTCCAGAGCTGGGTTGCGGTCCCCTCGGAGATGACCTCTCTCTGCCACGTAGACTAGAGTCTCGATCTGAGGCCGGGACCTAGAAAGGCGGTTCAGCTCATCCTTCATACCGGATTGCCATGCTTTTTGGTCTTTGAAATAGGAGGATGCTTTGTTGATCAGCTTGCCGATGATCGCCGAGGTGAACGATCTTGCGATGGCGACTTCTACTGGGGTCACCATGGATCCGAGAGAGAGAGAGAGAGGCAATCAATGGGATGGATTGGAGCTTGTAATGAGCTCTGAACCGATGATGGATATGGGGAAAGTTGAGTGTTTACTAGACTGTCTAGATTCTGAGTAGTGGAGAGCAAGGTACTAGGTGGGTTATCGCCCGAAATTTTTTTTTCTTATAAAACGTAATTAAAAAAGAAAAGTAACAAAAAGCACAAGCACTGAAAAAGAAAAGTAACAAAAAAAAAGGTTGATTAAATTTTTTTTTACAAAAAGCACAAGCACTGAATGGGGAAATTCTGTACATTCAACATTCCCACCCACCTTCACTGGAATACTGTATCTAAATTTGTCAGTGATCAAATTATGAATAGATTCGGTTAACTTGGAGGTGAACCACACGGTTACCTTCGTGCTTTATTGATCATGTCAGTTATCTAATTCTATTTTTTGTTCACGACGGATGGAGTAATCTCAGTCTAATTCCTTTATATTCTATCATGCTTAAACTTCCTGGAAGTTGCAAATCATAATTAATTTAATTCTAATTTAGTTCGTCGTATGAATTACAACTTAGAATAACTTCATTTTTTTTTTCTTGCTTTCTCTATCAAACCATTAAGCTTGTAATTATTTAACTTGTTTCATATGTGGAATTTAAGTTCCGTGCTCTGGTACGGTTTATGGTTTAGGGTTTGAATAATCATGAATAATTAGAATGCATGATTATATGATCTTCAGTTTTTTTTTGCAATTTTTTCTTTGCTCATGCGTATAATAATATAATTATAATTATAATTATATATAACACAAACACATTTCATCTTTTAGGTTACCTCTTATGTTGTTTATTAATTTAATTCTAATTTGTTTCGTCGTATAAATTACAACTTAAAAGACAACTTCAATTTTGTGGAACATATAAGTTGATATTACAATTTTAATTTTGTGGGACGAATGTGATGAATCAAGTCACGCACGGTGTATGTGCATTTTTTCTTAGAGGAGGGCTCAAATACACCATCTCTGTTTTCAAAGTTCGAACAGTCGATTCAAACCGCTCAACATGATCTTCATAATAAAGTGATATTGTACCTATGAAAAAAATAATAAAATAATTTTTAAAAATATAAAATTTAGTCTCCGAGACTAAATTTTATATGCTCGGAGACTAAATTTAGTCATCATCTAATATAAAAATATAAAATTTAATCTCCTTAAAATATCACTTTATTGAACCCTCCTTTTTTCTTATTGGTTTTATCCAAATTTAAATAGTTCTCAATTGTTTTTTAAGAAAATCCTAGAATTCATAAATTGTCAAACAGACTGAAATTTGGAGGAAAATTTTAACAAATAAAAACTGAAAACACATATTTCTACAATTATACTTGTTTAAGATAATATTGTAGAATCTCCGAGGGTGTAAAGAGATTTTATTTCTTTCTTTTTCAAATAAGAAAAAGAAAGGAACTCAATTAGTTATTTACCAATGGTTGGCGTTGCATGAATCAATTAAGTTTCAGCTGAACATGAGATTTAGATGTTATATCAATTGTGGAGCATAATTTCTGTGACTAACCTACTATATATATATTGTTGTTCAACTTAATATATAGTGTGCTTATTTAAGTTTATGTTGCAAGCACTCCAATCATTTTACAATTGTTTTTCAACAAAGCTCCAACAAATGAATATGTCAAAGAACAAGCTTTTCATTTAGTGACTAAAGTGATGATATTTTAAGGAATTTAAAGTCGGAAATATTTGATTTTAATTTCATCTAGAAAAAATTTAAAATATTAGAAAAAAATCAAGACAATAACTGTGACAGGATGTAATAATTTGGTGTATCCTGAAGTGACAACTTTCCTTGTGGTCTTCAAGCAGGTGATATATACTCACACACTTAACACCAAATTAATTATGGTTTTTGTCAAAAATGTGAAGAAAGTGTTAATTAATTATTTAACTCAAATTTCTACATAACATTTCAATTTTAATCAACCTTCCATCTTCACCAATTATTTTTTTTAATTATTTTTTTTAAATTATAATTTCGGTCAAAGTGAAATGAGAACTAATTCTAAAGAGGAAGATATGAAACAAACAAATTGGTGCTCACAATTAGAAAAACATAGAAGGTCATATTTCACAGAGAGCATGTCTGTTGAGAAAAAAAGATAGAAGGTCAGTGTGCAGCAACTTGGAGTAGATCCAATGTCTATCTGACCTATTTTGGTTCGGTGGGTTCAATTACCGTCCAATCTGCTTTAAAATTTGTGTGCAATACTTTAAATTTTGTGTGTATGTGCTTCGATTTTTATGCGCACATATCTTAAGATAGATTGAACGGTCATAAAACTCGTTGAACCCAAAAGAAGATCCGATGAGCATCGGACATACTCTGTTCTCCTATGTAGCTCCTATGCCAAAGATGAACAAATAAATCACATCCTGGCTAAAACTTTTAGCCATCTCCATAATCAATCCACCATTATTTCTTTTCTTTTGTTCTTTTATAATATAGTTTTTATTACTTTACATACTAGAAACCAGTGTTTTAAAATTCGGTTCTCATTCGGTATGCAAAAGGCCACTGCGGATTTTTATTCGGATTTATATATGCGGATTTAAAATGAGAATTCGTATATATAAGCAAGCATACGATAATATGTGGTATGACTCACTGTTAATATACTCTAAACCGTTATTTTAATTACTGTTAATATACTCTAAACTGGTAATATGTAGTATAAATCACTGTTAATATAATTTAAACCGGTATTTTATCACTATTAATATACTCTAAGCCGATAATATTCTCTAAACTTTATATTCAGACCGAATATAAATTTTTTATTCAGATTGCAACCGAATAGGAATATTCGGCTGAATAGACTAAATTTTACTACACTGCTAGAAACTTCTAATAAATAGTCATCATATATATTTCGACTATAAAACTAATTATATCTAAAAGATATTCCTGTGTCCCCTATGCTGCTACACTGCTAGAAACGTTCTACATGAATCTCAAAGCTCAGATAATACTGGTCCCCTATGCTGCCTCGAATAGGCACCGAACACATTAGGCACCGAACACATTGGTCACGCAAAATATGAGATATCTCAGAGGATACACACTCCCTCCAATCTCCCAGCCAATTTCTCACTGCACCCATTAATCTTTACAATTTCCAATGATCTCGGCAACTCAGGAAACATTGTCAACTGATAAGCATTATACAGTTCAAAGCCATTAGGTAGCATCGATCGCCACTGTCCTCAAAGTCAAACCATATAGACACAGATATTGTAGGGAGGCCCCATTTTGTAGTAACCACTGTTGGAGGATCATGAAGGCCAAACACTTACGTCTTATCTAGAGATCAAACAATTACATCTCATCTAGGAGTCAAACACTTACACTCCGGGGAAGAAGAAACAATCCCCGCCTTAACCTAAGGACCGCCCTATACCAAAAGCCAACCATAAACTTAAATTTGAAATGTGGAACATAATACCTGATTTCATAGATGTTCCATGTAATAACTCGATCCTTTGAGATATCGCCTACCGTCTCCGTGAGCGCGAGACTAGACTCTAATGGCAAGAAGCCCTCTTCTTGTCATTTCTTCGTATGGTTGTAGGAATAAATCTTCCAAGGCAGCAAGATGTGGCCTTTAAGAGATCATCTCTAATTTTCTTAATGGATCTCTCTTCTCAATTCTTTGATGGTGGAAGAAAGGAGAAGGCACACAAAACTATATTTTCTTAAGGAGAAAAACGTCTGTTCAGTTTCTGTGTTTTTCTATATTATGTCTTGCGTCCTGGGGACACATCATTATATAGTATAGTACATCTGGCACCACTGGTACGGCCTCGAGGGCCGCACCTAGGGTCACACAAACGTCCGTATAACCGCATTTCTTTCAGCCCATGTTTCCAAGTCCAAAATAGCCTCTCTGCCATTTTGTGCGGCCTAGTCTAGCCGCACGGATGGCCAAACGAATTGCTTATAAGGCTCAATACAAATTCTGGAAATTTTGAGCGGCCCTATGTGGTCGCACGGGCGACCGCACAAGATATTGTGCGCCCCTTGGGCCGCACATATGGCCGCACAGGCTCTCTGTTTCCAATCCAACTCGATGTGTATCTCTACACATTTACACTGGTTTTGTGCGGCCTCATATGGTCGCACATATGGCCGCACAAACCCTCTGAATAGGCAGTTTTCTAAATTGCAAATCTCAGAATCAGTCCATAAATGATTTGATCTACGTCTGCATAATTCTACACATTTATGGACCACACCCTATCGAATACATAGATTGTATAATATCTTAATACCATATTAGATCACTTAATTATGACAACCATATATAACAGTATAAAATTCATAATTATATTACATATATGAACAACGTTGGATTAAGATACAACAACCACTGCTCTAGCAAAAGCTCTGGATGGTATTGGTCTAGGTCTAGTCATCATTGATGGTTTATTCCTCGGTAACTTTTTAATTGATTCCAGTGGTGATCTTGTTGCAAGTATCGGACATGTTTTGATCACTGAGATTTATTGGGATTGTGTGACAAATAACAGTGTATTGAATATGTTCTAATTATATGATGTACAAGGGTATTTATAGGCTAACTAGCCGTTATGCTTTCCTAATTTTCCTATAGCTGTTAGGCTCTTGCCTATTTACATAGTAGCTATATTTGCTATATTCTGCTAATTGATCTTCACATGATTTTCTATTAATATATTTGATGAGTAGAACTAGGGTGCTCCTAAGTTCACCAAGCCTCTTGTGAACTCAACTCTAAAATCTATCGAATTGACTTTAAACGATGAATCCAAACCGTTAAAATCCTTCTACCTAATGAGTGATACGTCTACATGTGAAAATTTTAAAGTTTCAAATTAATTTAATATAGAGTCAAGTGGTCAAAAGGATTCCAAAAAATGAATGCATTAAAATTAATTTATAAACTGTAAACTTTTGACCACTTGACTCTATATTAAAATAATTCGAAACTTTAAAATTTTTACATGTAGACGCATCACTCATTAGGTAGAAGGATTTCCACGGTTTGGATTTATTGTTGAAAATCGATTCAATATAGTTTAGAGTTGAGTTCACAAAGAGACTTAGTGAACTTAGGAGCACTCTAGTTCTACTCATATTTGATATTGTTATCTTGTGGTGTGCTGCTAAGTGTCTCCAACAACCACTATTAGAAAATCTATTTTTTCCATGCACAGAAAAATAGCTTTTTCCATGGGCTTACTCTTCGAAAAAGCCCTGAAATTGCCATTTCCCTGCGCTTCCCTAAAATTCTCGTCACAAAAATCATCATTAGAAGTAGCAAGTATTTCCAAGGACGCCGTTGGAAATATTTTTTTCTAGCTTTTCCCATGAGATGACTCTTGGAAAAAAAAAACGCATGAAAAAACTTTTAAACTTGGTCACCATTTGGATTATTTCCAAGAGGAGCACCCATGGGACCCACCTTAGTTTTTCCAAGGGAAGGGAGTGAGGGACCCACTAGATTATTTACAAAGAAAGAGAATGTGGGTCCCACTTGATCATTTCCAAGGGTGACATCCTTGGGACCCTTAGTATTTCCAACGCAATCTACGTGAGACCCACTTGAGAATTTCCATAGGCAGTTTACGTGGGACCCACCCCAGCATATCCATGGTCAACGAAAGTGAACCTTTCTTGGTCAGATCTTGGCGATATTATCTGAAAGTGGGCCCCACCTGGTCAGATCTCGGCACTATTATTTGAATGGGTTTGTGCATTTTTTTTCTTGGATATACCCCTGAAAATACTAGCCTGAATGGCTATACCATAATGCCCACATTCGACATTCCTCCCTGTTCCAACCCAGTATTTCTTTACAATTAATCCCTAATTATCATTGAATCTGATAAACATAAACACATCTTACAAATAGATAGAAAACACATTGAGAAATACCTCATAAAGCATATTATTTGACTGGGTTCGTGTATTTTTTATAGTAGTTGCATGTTTCTTGAGACTAATAAGAATGGTTTATGAATGGCATTTCTTTAAGATCCTTATAACTATCTGCGCACTTTTATCCCTACATTATTCCACACTTAACTTTCATAACTAACTTGGGAGGACCGTCCCCACACAATTTTCTTATATAATATGTATTGTCCTCATACAATTTCTAAAGTATTAATACCTATTTACTGATGTATTTATACTTATGCACTGATGTATTTTAACGTAAATCTCTCCAACCAAATCTCCCAAACTGTTCCCATACCATAAATACCTGTAGGGGGCCACTCAAACTAAATGGAGGGGACCAGGAGGGACCATACATGTTTATAAAATATCAATATTGCCATAATTGTATGGGGGGCGCAATACTTAATATTTTATTAAATATGATAGTGGATGACATCTGAAAGTACTAATATAAAGTATTGAAAGTATTTATACATATGCACTGAAATATTTATATGTATATACATTGTACAAAGTTTAATCTTCCAGCGTTTGATCATATTAAGTTACGCATCAAAGTATTAATATCTTATTTTGCAAGTATTAATATCTTATATTATAAGTATTGATAACTATGCACTGAAAGATTTATACTTATGAAGTCAACTATTTTTGTTATTAAAATATTGATGCGGAGATACGAGGTCCCACTACATGAAAGGATGGCTGTCATGGGAACCATTGGAGGACTGAAAAAGAGAGATCATCATATCAAGTTACACATGCAAGTATTAATATCTTACTTTGCAAATATTAATATGTTATTTTTCAAGTATTTATACCTATGAAGGTTGACGAGGGGACAAGTGAACTAAAAAATAAGAACCATATAATTAGTGAAAACTATAGTACAACTTTTCACAACTGTAGCTGTAGGGACAGAGAGGGGACATGAGCGGACAACTGTAACTTTCCTTTTGTGCCCCACCCACATAACATCTCATAAGTCGGGTAATCACTAACTGTCCAAAGAAGTTGTGCACGCATCTTGAAATTCTCTCTCTTATACCCATCCCATGTCATTTCTCCAGTTAACCATAATTTTTTCAATTCATCGATTAATGGTTCAAAAAGAATGTCAATGTCTCGACCCGGATGCTTTGGACCCGAGATAACAAGCGCGAGGAACATGTTATCTTCTTTCATCATCATACCCGGTGGCAGGTTATACGAGAGTGTTGATCCAAATTGGTCAAGTTCTTATTTGTAGTTGTAATTTTTTTTCTGCCGTAAGGAGTGTTGATCCAAATGCACTAGGCTAGTCCAGTAGATTTTTTTCGTAGCTGAATATAAACAATGTAATTCATTGGTAAATCACTTTTGTTACATAATACTCTATGGTTTTCAATCAGTAGCTCCATCGAAGGGTTACACTTTATCATTTTGTTTAGTCAATGGCTGATACTTCCTTTTCTATCACTAGGCTTGCCCTAACTCACATGCCGGGACCATTGAGAAGCTTCTTGTCATTTGATGACACCACGAAGAAAAATATTGAGTTCTTGTTTTTGGTACCCTACACTTATGTTTATTAGTTTTTTTTTATTGGGGAATCTTGGAAGATGACCTGGGCCAAACAAAATTATTGGACTTCCAAAACATGGATGAACAGTTCACCTTTAATAGAACGTCAATACTGAATCTAGCATATAAAATCTTAAGAGGGAAACTACATGAAGTAGTTCTTGGCTATGCATATTTAGTAGAATTTATGCCATACTGATGCAGGTGCTGTGCCTCTCCAACCAGATAGCATATGGAGTACCAACACAACGGTTACAGTTAGATTTCCACAGTTAATAGACTGATTATTGGTAACACACAAATGCAGTTCTTGAAAGCCCAAAACAAGGACAACTTTTAACTCACTTCAATTCTTTAATTTTGTAGAAGAAATTCAGATACCGTGAAAACGAAGATCCCGACCATTGTAAGGATGTTATGGAGGCAATAGCTGCGAAAAGGTACAGCGAGGAACTACACGAGGCCAGGAATCATTGCAACAAATTTTTTGGCAGGGATATAGATGCATGGAAAAACTACATTCTGCATTGGTGCCCTGACCATCCTAACTGGTTCGGTTTGTGCGATATATTTTTCTCAGAGGAATGGCAAGAAATGAGTAGAAAAAACAAGAAAAACTGCATACACTCAAAGCTAGTGGTTTCCCATCATGGTGGATCAGCTAGCTCATTCCAGCATTACAACAACCTGGTAAGCCATATGAAGTATTATGTTCCCCAATTAATAATATTTGAAATTTACGGAATCATCGGACTTTAAGATCTGTTTGTTTATTCATTTTCATGTGTAGAAAAAATTAAAAAATGGAATAGCGCCATCGATGGCAGAAGTTTACCTTCATACTCATTGTGCTCGAGAAGATGGGAAGTCACCTGTTGTTGCCCAAATAGAATCTGCCGCATTGGCCGCATCTGAACCCAACGAAAACACAGATGATAACGGGATTCCGGATCCAAGTCTGGAGGTTCCTATAACACAGGAACCAGATTATGATCCCAATGCCCTGCATTTTACCAACTCGAGGGAAAAATCTGTCTATGTAAGTTGTATGGTTCACAATTATGTACCCTTATTGATACTGTAGCGTAACTAATATGTGCAACTATTTTGTACTCTTATGTGGCCTATAAATAATAACAAAGGAAAAATTAATCCCACAGAAATTAAAATATGGTCCCAAAAATTGTAATATTAGCCTTGTGTTTTTCAACAGTTAATGATTGTAATATTAGCAATACATCAAGCCTTGTACTACTATATGCATCAAGCCTTGTATTGGTATATGAAATTACCATTAAGCATCAAGCCTTGTCCTTCAACAGTTAATGATTGTAATAACAACATCAAGCATATGAAATTATCTTCTTCTTTTTTCACATAATAAGCATCAAGCCTTGTATTGGTATTTATTGTAGTTCTATTATAGCAATAAGTGGGGGCTGATTGGCTGGCCTCTCTTTCTGTGATTTTTAATTTCTTGCATCTCATAGGTAGAAGTGAAGGACATGATGGCTGATGAGGCCAATTCCAATGTGGACGAGAGCACTATGTTTCTGACAGCTGTTGGCGGATCAAGCCACGGCAGGGTCCGTGGATTTGGAAGCATGCTTCAGGACAAGGTGCCAACCGCAACAACCCGAGCAAGGTCCAACCACTCATCTTCTTCTGTCTCTGGGTTGACAAACACTGAAGGGCAGGTAATCCAAACTCGCGAAGAACTGGAAATGCTCTTAGCTGACCGTGATCGTCGTCTTGATGAGGAAAGGGCCCTAAGGGAGAAAAGAGAGGCAACTTATGATCTGTACTTCACTACATTATTCTCCATGTATGGGGCGCAAAAGCCTACTTCATAGGTAATTACACATACTTTTATATTTAATTTAGGTTCCTTCATTTGGTGGTGTTAGACATATTTTGATATGAAACTACATTGCAGATTTGTGTATACAATTCAGTTCAGATTTAAAACTGGTAGTACCATCACTGTATCTGGAATCTATCAATGTATAATAAGCTGTCTTTTCTGTTCAGATATAGCAGTATACTAACATTACCACATGTGCGTTGTTCAACTTAGGATGAAGTAAACGGTGCTGGAACTCAGCAAGGTGTCATTGGGAATTTTCCTCTTCTACAGGTCACACTTTTAACTAAATTAACATAAGGATGTATATTTTAGTCGTTATCTATGTTAAGATATATGGGTTATAACAATGTGCTTGCATATACCATGTTTAGGGTCAAGGGGTCACCGGTCAACCATCTGACGGAGGAGCTCCACTTCTACAGATGCCCATCTCCCAGGTAATGACTTATATAAATATGCTTTTAAATGTAACTTCTTATGAAAACCAGCTACCTTAATTAGGGCTCATCTAGCCTACTGTTATAAGTATGTTCAGATTGAAATAAAAAGGGTGAAGTTCAACAATATTAAAGTACCTATAACACATAAACAAAGGACAACCACCAGTTCAATCACAGTAAATGATTGTGATGCAAAATCGGGTGAACAACCGAGTCATCGAGAGAAAATGAATATAAAGTAAATAATTCAGAAAGTTGAGGGTGTATATGCAAAAATCCTCTTTTTAACAATAATAGGTTGTTTCTTTGCGATAAACATAGGGTCATGCTTTTTCTATGCCATCAAACTAGGGAGGGGGGTTCCAAGCCCTACTAAATCTAACTCAAGCTGGAATTGATGCCAATATAAGGGGTGATGACGATATGACCCAATGGTTTGGGCAGACTACTGTCAACGACAACCGGCGTTAGCTACTAATGTGCAAAAGTGCACATTTTTTTGAAATTTTAAACTTCTAACATATGACAACAGGAACAGTGATCTTATTTTGTTAACTCAAAGTGGGTATATTTTGTGAATTTTTGTTAACTCATAGTGGGTATATTTTGTGGATATATCAATGATGCAATTACATAGCACTGTTGTTATAATGCGGGTTGCAAAATTAGCAAGACAATGCATGCTGATTTGTACTGTAAATGCTTTATGCTTATTAAATGTAATAGATCTATTTATGAGTGTGTTTTCCATCTATTTATTAGTGTTTTTATGTTTATCTGGTTCAATTAAGTGGGTAAGGTATGTGAATGAAATGGTACGGGGGGATTCTAGAATGAAGGCATCCAATTATAATGCCATTCAGAATCCCATTGGTATTAATCTGGGGGGGGGCACATTCAATTAACCATGAAAATGAACAGTTGGGTCCCACTAAACATGCCCTTGGAAATACTGCCCACGAAAATACCCTTGGAAATAAACAATTGGGCCCCACTCTCGCTTGCCTTGGAAATATTGGGGTGGGTCCCATGTACTCCGTCCATGGAAATGAACAGGCGGTCCCCACACTCCCTGCCTTGGAAATAATTGGGTGGGTCCCCATACTCGACCCATGGAAATAAAAAGGTGGGCCCCGCGTTCTCTGGCCTTGGAAATACTCGGGTGGGTCCCCCTTACGCTACCATGGAAATACTCGGGTGGATCCCACTTGCTCTGCCCTTGGAAATACTTAGACGGGGCCAAGGCTGGAAGTATTTCCATGCGCCCTTTTTCCAAGAGTGGTCGCATGGAAAAACTCAGAAATGAGTATTTCCAACGGTGTCCATGGAAATAAATACTATTTCCAACGAGGATAGTTGCGACGGTAGTTTTTCCAATGGTAGCGCATGGAAATGACGATTTTTGGGCTTTTTCCAACGGTACGCCCTTGGAAAAGGAAATTTCCTCCTCTTGCAAAAAACGGATTTCCTAGTAGTGTTGGCTAGTAGCCCACTAACAAATTGATTGATAAAAAAAAAATTTACAAAGGAGCACGTAACATTTTTTTTTAACTTGGTATTTTGCCCTCATTCAGTATTCAGTAAGGTCCTTTTCTTTTCCTATGACCAAACCCAGCCAAAAAATCGGACCAATTTATATGATCACATTGAAGTTTATATCAAATACAATACTTACTAAGATGCCTTGTCAGTCTTGTAAGAACTCTTTTTAGTAATATAGTGGGCTTCTGCAGTTTTTTAACTTATTGATGCCAGATTTTTAAATTATAACTGGAACGATAATGGGAGTTCATAATTTGTTTGCCCAACTAGCCAGATCATATTTTCAAACAACAACAACAACAAATGTTTGCTACCGGCCACAATGCTGGGTAAATTTTGGACCATTTTTGCAACCAAAAAAAGAAAGGAAAAAAAAAAAGTCCTTCGTCATTGCGAAAAGAAAGCCACTAAATTATATTGCAGAAAGATCTTTCAGAACAAATTTCTCAGAAGGAAAAAAAACACATAGTTGAAAATAAATATTTCAGGGTTTCTAAGAGTACCTGTCCATCTGAAATTTGCTTCTGAGTTTGCCGGGTTGTTGAACTGATTGAGTACGTGAACATTTGGTCTTTGCTTCTTCAATTCTTCTGTCCTTTCAATTAATCCATCCACTCCTTTCATAGGATCTACAATAGAAAAATCTGGTCATGGTGGGTACTTACGTTAAATCAGCACTAATCCATCATTTCAGGAGTATTCCAGATTCAGGTTATGGCCAATACCACTGTTATCCATCTGCACCAGTACAATCGTTTGTTGTCTCAGCACTAGCCTTCATATCCTGTCAGATTGTACTAGATTTTCTCACTACTTTTGGGCCTAAAAAGTAAAGTTGAACCAACAGGAAATAGAAATAACAACAAAGTTATATAAATCCTAGAATAAAATTATGAATATTGACTACTTTGGGGGGTGCATACTGTATCTAACCAGTGTTGTACCAAAATCTCAAACTGTAAGCTGAACAGATTGTGGCAGTAATGTACCAATCATGAATAAATTTTCAACTGCTGCTTATTAGTGTTTGATTTATACCGGTTAATTGCACCTCAGCACCTAGCCATTGCATCAAAATCTGTTTATCAAGGGAGAATTGAACTGGTATTACCGCAATAAACTGATAGCCCTTGTGTATGGCCACAAGAATAATCCCTAGTCCAAGATTACCACCGGTGGGTTCCACCAATGTCGTTACACCAGGTTTAATTAGACCCTTCTCCTCAGCATCCTCTATCATTCTAAACAATCATGAATATTTATGCTAATACAGTGAGAGTCTCATGAATGTTACCGTGCACAATATTAAATATTATGTACACTCCAAGAAAATGAGAATCATTTTGCCCTTCTAAAGCATCGGAAACATCAGTAATATATATCCATCACTAACTAGTTTTCTCAAAATAAGAAAAATAACCAACTTAAACATCAGCTGAGAAGGGTCAAAAACATGGACAGAGGGTACTGGCATAAAACTTTGAAATAAATGGGGATATCTAGTACTATGCACAGCACAACCTTGTTTCAAAGTAATTGAGGTTGTTTAGACAGTGTGCATAGATAAACATGATAAAGGTCCTAAACATAAAGCATTACGTCATTTCAAATTAATATTTTTGTCTCATTGAAAATTAAAAGAAAATATATACAATAAATTGCAAAAGAACCTGACAGCACTTCGATCTTTAACAGAAGAAAGAGGTTGGTAGAACTCTAACTTTGCAACCAGTCTCCCATCTAATCCATCTTTCTGTGCTATTTTCTTCAACTCTACCAATGGTGTCCATCCTATAAGCTGAACACAAATAATTAAGCGAAAACCATACCTATTAAAACTGTATATAGGAATATGAGGAGGGTTCAAATGCCTCCATTTTTTGTGCCTCTACCATACCTCCTTTTTTAAAATGTTAATAACTCACAATTTAAATCATAAACGTTAAAATAAAACCGTTAGATGTGATCTATGTTATTTTATCTATGTGCTCATAAAAGATTATCACATTTCGGTTTTGTTTATACATGAATCAATAAGTTGAAGAAATTATCCACATCAGTACATTTTCACAAGCTCTTGATGACAACCAAAACAAAATTGAAATGTCATAATTTTTTATACGTTGATAGATAAAATGATTTAAATCATATCTAATGGTTTTATTTTGACTTTTAAGTTTTAAATTTTGAGTTATTAATGTTTTTAAAAATAGAGGCATGATGGAGGCACAAAAAATAGAGGCATTTGAACTCTCCTCTAGAAATATATAGTTTCCAAATGTGATATTCATTTTCATCTTCAGCTTGTTTTTTTTGCCCCCAAGCTCCTCAAATAATCCTATGAAATTTGTGGTCGCGGAACTTTCCTTTAATGATTAAACCTTGCTTTTAATAATCTCATGATCTTCTTTTAGAATAGAACTCAACCTCTCATAAAGGATACAGTACAACCGAGCAGTGGATCTGCTCCACTTCTCCATAATTTGAGAAGCACAAATTATAACTAGAGTATTTAAATAGTCTCGAATCCAGATAGCATTTCCGGCCACGAGTACCAGTAAATCAGAAATTTTTTATTCATATAAATTATAAAATTGAGATGTACAGAAACAGAAAAAATAACTCGTTTTCAACAAATATAGATTGGAGACATTGATTCAGATCCATGTTTCATTTTTTTATTTTTTTAAACGTTGAAATTTGTAATAAAGATTGTAATAAATGTTGAAAAAAAACAAAACATGGATCTGAATCAATACCTCTGATTCATAAACATGGATCGCTCTCAATATCTCCTATTTTACAATATTTGTTGAAAATGAGACACTCTTTCTGTTTCCATACATCTCAATTTTATAATTTCTATGAATAATTTTTTTTTCAAAGTGCATTGATTCAATTAAATTTACAAACAAGAAGCACGGTACACGGGGAATAATTGGTGGTGGTGTGTGTGCGCGCGCGCGCGTGGCGTTAGCGGAACAAAATAAAAAGCGAAAGGGAAAGAGAAGCAATTGTGTTAAACCTCGCTTATATTAGAGGCAATGTGCTCTTCAGTAGAAGCGAGCAGTGAAGGCACCCCTCTTCTCGCTTCCTCCATCTCTCTCGCTCTCTCTCTTTCTGTCCTGGACTCCTTGGCCCTGAAAAGCCCAGCTTCTTCACAGAAATTTCCGGCATCTATTTATTGGGAGATCTGTACATGACCCATCTCTCTCATCAGTCTCAGCTCTCAGCTGTCGCCTCTCGTTTAATAAACTAAGATAAGATAAGATATCGGACGAATGCTAAGACTAGAGAAGGAAATTTGTCACGGCGTGACTAGTCACGTCACGTGTGTCGAACTGTCGATTATGTGACGTGACTCGCATGACGCGTGACGTGACCACATTTAGTGAAAATATACGTCACGTCACGTCACGCAAACCAGTCACGTCACGTCACGTCACGTGATCACGTTACGTCACATCACGGTATGAAACATAGAGTATCCAACTTTTTTTATATGTATAGAGTATTCAGATTTTTATTTTAGTGTAAGTTCAGTGATATTGGTACTCATGTAGTACTGATTTTTATTTTCTTTAGTTTAGTCTAATGAATATTTGTAATTTGAATTTTTAAAGTAATATCAGATGTAACATTTCCTAAAAAAAATAATATTTATAATATTATTTATTTATTTTATAATTTTTTTATTTTTTTTCTAAATTTTCAACAATTTAAATTAAAATATAAAAAAAATTGACACGACTAATTTACGTCACGATACGTCACGTCACGTGTGATCACGTCACGTATAGTCACGGCGTGACTACGCGTGACGTGACCATTCGCGTGACGTGACCATCCGCCACTATTTTGGTCACGTCACGTCACGTCACGTGAAAAAAAAAAGTTGATCACGTCACGTCATGTCACGTGACCAAATCACGGCGTGTTTGTCACGTCACGTCACGGCGTGTCACGTATTTCCTTCTCTAGCTAAGACCATATCTCCACCGTTCAACTTTTCTGACCGCGGCGTCGGGTTTATCGGATAAGATATCGGACGAATGCTACTGAGTACCGACTACTGTGCGATAATAACGGGTATTTGTAATTAATTGAGATCCGATCCGACTCGAAAGACCAAAGAGGAATTGACGAATTGGTGATGGACTGGAGATAACCAATTCACATAAGCGGGTTGGATCCGTAATAGCTAGCCCAGACCTCGCAGATGCAAGTGCAAGCCCATTTCTGGCCCACTACCTGTTGAGGAACTTGGAAAGTGGTTTGTTTAAATAATATTGGGGGCCTGTTTTCCTGATCCGACCTCAAGACGGAGACGGAGTGCTTAAATTAAACATTGATGCAAGTAAAACATAATTCTAGTTGCGCAACTGTATAATTATTGTTATTTTACAATTAAATATTATAGAGATATAAAAATTGAAATTGTAAAATTACTAAATAAAAAATAAAGAGAAAAAAAAAGTATATACAATTTGTTAAGAAATAAATCTAAAACGAGCATCTGAGATTGCAAACCAGTGTGGTTTGAAAGAGAGAGATCATTTTGGATCATGACGTATATTTTAATTTTAATATAAAGCTTTCATTTTGGATCATGGCATCTAGTGATCTAGGAGATCTTCAAGGCTTGACATCAGTGAATGCTAAAAAAATGAGACCAATTGCTTATAAAGCTTTCTGATCACACAAAAGAGATCAAGAAACAGTCATTTTCACTTTATGATTTACAGACTACAGTCAAACATGTGTATTCCGAAAAAAAATGATGTAAGCCTATGGTCATTTGAATGAAAAAATAATCTTATGAATGTTTACAAGGTCTCTTCTTATTTATATGTAATGTGGTATTGTCTCGATTGGTAAAATTATTATTAGTTGAGATTAATTAGTGCAATTTAATGCTATCATTTCCAACCTCAAGCCGTGGGCACTTGACTACAGAGATTTTTATTAATCGAAATTAAATTAAATAAATATCGAAAAGTAGGAACGATATCGGTTTTTTTTTTTTGACAAGAAAAATGGAAGTCTAGCTTCCAGTTTCCATTAATCATGACACAAGGAGTGTCCAGTTTTACATTTTTAATAAGGAAATGTTGAGAAATTAAAAATAAAACAAAAACTAAAAAAAGAAAAGGCAGACTTTAAAATTGCAGTATGGAAAGTGCTCAACAGTGAGCTTATTTGATATTATACTATGTTGTTGGATGTCTGATGCGTGACAGTCTGGAACCAAGAGGTGTATTCTTGCATAATTTCAGTAACTAGCATTCCAGGCGGGATGGATATCGGTTTTTTTTTAAATCTAATAAGGACGGAGAACTTATTAACATCCCTAGGGACGGAGATAAAAAAAAAAAAAAAAAAAACGTCCATGTTAATGATAATCAGACTCCCCTTCCGGCTTAATCCAAACGCTCGAACGGAAAAAAAATAATAACCAGAGATGCAGATTAAATTAAAGTCCATAGAGACGGTGATTAAATTAAAGTCCCTTAGGGACGGACATTAAATCAAAGTCCCTGGCTACTTAGAAAGCAGTTGAAATTGAGGATTTATGTATTACCTGGGAGGCTGGGACTTGATGCCTCTGCTGGTATGAATCTGGACTTGTCTAAGCTAAATGGTCAATGCAAAACAAAGGGTATGTACTGAATGCAAAACAAGCTGTGACAAAAAAAATTACGATTAGGCTGTTTTGTGATGTTCCTCTAATTTTCTATAGTTTTTGTGCTTGATTTTACCTTCAATTAATGTTGGTGCTAATTTTGCAACTCTTTGGATCGATGTTATATTTTCCAAACTAGGTGCATTGTGATGCAACTATAGCATTTCTCCTGCTGGTAGCTGCAACATTTGCCAAAAGATTTCATGACGGGCAAACAAAGAACATTCCCTGATATATTTTCTTCATGATTTAGTTGAGGCAGTTCATGATTTAGGGGAGAGCGCAGATGGGCTGGGTAAAGGAGCCAGGGACTTTGATTTAATGTCCGTACCTAAGGGACTTTAATTTAATCACCGTCCCTATGGACTTTAATTTAATCTGCATCCCTGGTTATTATTATTTTTTTCTGTTCGAGCGTTTGGATTAAGCCGGAAGGGGAGTCTGATTATCATTAACACGGACGTTTTTTTTTTATCTCCGTCCCTAGGAACGTTAATAAGTTCTCCGTCCTAATTAGATTTCGAAAAAAACCGATATCGTTCCTCCTTTTCAATATTTATTTAATTTAATTTCGATTAATAAAAATCTCGGCACTTGACTGGTATATAAACAACAACTATAATTCTCCGATGTTCAGTCACTCTAATATAATATAATATAATTTGTCAGGTGAAAGAGTTATAGTGGTTAATTAGTCATGGTGCATGGTTCAACTTTCATCAAAGAACTGCCTGCACAGAAAAGCCGCTCCAAATAGAAAACTGGAAGGCAAGATACATAACACTTCAGTTAACGTGGTTCTCATTTCAACTTCTAACAACCATTGGTTTATCAATAAATACCAGCCATCTTCAGGGAATAGGTGCGCTTGACAGTTGATTTAGTGGGGATAAAACATCAGGATGGAGCTTTCGAAACAAGACATCAGGATATAGAATCGTGGTTTAAAGTTTAAACCACTTTATGTATGGTGGGGGACTGGGGGATGAGATGTTCAATATCATTTCTCTATTTGGGTATGTAGCACCATATCTACTTTTTTAGATACTACACGAATAATCATTTATATCCACGGGTAGAACGTACAAACTTAATTTCAGAATTATGGGTCAAAATTAATTCGCTGACTAAGTGGTTCTCTGGATGTTCATTTTTATTCATTACAAATATTTTCATGGCAAATTTTTATGTATGGACTCAACTCCTCGAAATGTGTAAGTTTGAAATGTTATCTTTACAATTCTCACAACAAATCTATTAATTTATACAATTTTGTTTTTAATTTTGAAAAAAAATCTCAATTTATGAAATGTATATTGGGCATCAAATTATATCAATGACCTCGCTACAGAACACACAAATAGTATTTCCATTTGAATTTCCACTACTGCCAGATTCTTTCATTTAAATTCATAAATTTAGTTTTTTTTTTAGTAACTTACGAAATATACAGTGGCCAATGGGTTGACAAATAACAGCCAATCAATCAAGCAAAAGCGAAAAAAATATACATGTTAAAAACAATGTAGTTTTTTTTTTTTTTTTAAAGTTAGTGATTTTAAATGCCTACTAACAATTTAATCGATAAAAACATATTTACAATTAGTCAAATAACATTTTTATTCTCATAAAATCCTCCAAACTATTTTAATATTATAATCCTCTCTCAATCAACCTAATACATCAACTCTCATCTCACTCCATGACAGTATCCACTTCTTCAATTGTTGCCACATTTCGACGACAACGGGATCTACTCATCATCGCACTCCAATTGAGATGTTGATCACCCTAATAATTTAATCACCATCTCATTTCACGACCAGATCCGCTTCTACGACTGCCGCTGTGTTCCGGTGAGTAGACGGTGCTCAAATCGAGATGGGGACTCTATACTCCGAACTCCAGCAATACTACACACTATAGCAAAAAAGAGTATCAGCAACCAAGGATTTGATCGCTGATAATAACTGCGTCGGTCGTTGATGGGTATTAGCGACCAAATTTGGTCACAGATGACTGGTCACTGATACTCAGGGGATGACATCACACGGTCGCTGATTGACGTCATCATGATCGCTGATACTCTATTAGAGACCAAATTTGTTTGGTCGCTGATGTTGTTTGTTGATATCATATTAGGCTTTCAGTGACCAAAATATTGGTTGCTAATGTTTAAATCAGATCGCTGATACCTGTTTTCAACGACCAATATGTTGGTCGCTAATATTTAAAATCCAGTCACTGATACTTGTTTTCAGGTACCAAAAATAATTTGAGTCATCAACTGTCAGCTGTTGTCAATTTTTACTAGAAAAAAAAGAAAAAAAAATATACCAAACATAGCTATACTCAGAAAAAAAAAATATATGTTTAAAACTTTAGAAATAAGAATTTAGTATTCTTTACATAACCTTCTCAGATCAGGCTAGAATATATTGACAAGATAAATTTATGGCAATTACATCTTAGCACATGCCCGGCGTTCCTAACTTGTATTTTTCACAGCATAAAGCAATATCTACAAGCAAAGAAGCAAAATTATATTTAGTAACTTGACATTTCATCAACCGGTAAATAGACATTGGCTATATATTAACTTACTGTAATTTTAGGAGGAAAATCAGAGTAGCGAAGAGCAATGTAATTTAACGATCGAGGCGATGGAGGAATCACATCACATGCATTCTCTACTTGTAAGCTCTGATTAATGATGCCAAACAGATTTCTGACATTAAATTTCAATCAGGTGATCTAGTTAGTCAGGATAATTTCTTAATTGTTCTATTTTTTATACAAGTCAGAGCTACAGATCCCCAAAAATCCCAAATTAAATCATGCATGTAGATTAGGTTATAACATACATTTCATGAAAATAACTAGAAAAATGGTGTATCCAATTAGTCATAATAAATTCTCAAAGTTGCATCAGTCTGAAAAACCTGTACAGCAGTCCTTCTGGCACATAACTGAGCAGAAACCATTTAAATAAAATTCCCAAAAGTATGATAAAATTCAAGGGAGTACCTAACACCAATTAGAACAATTCTGTGAAGTTAGATTACTCATATTCAAAATTTGGAAGACAAGAAACCAGGAAGGCGGACTGTAAACTGTAGCACAATAGCAATTGTGCTATGCATTTAAATAAGTTGCTATCCTTGTCCTCTGAACTTGAAATTTGAAATGGACCCCATGGTTCCATAAATTACACTATTCTGAACACAAACAAGCCAAAACCCCAGAGAAATCAGCCACAAAGCAGTACCTCAGCTCAATTTGAAAAGTGACAGAATTTGACTGTCCTAATTTGGGATGTTTGACATTAAACACACAAATTCGCTATTTGAAGTAACGCAAAATCAGAGTGGAGGGAAGAGAAATACCTTTGCTATCTGGGGCTTCACTGGCTGATCAAGAGAAGAGCGTCACCGATCGAGAGAAGAGATGAGCATTGCAGATCGAGAGGAGAGGAGCATCACGGAGAACTTGAGGCCCTGCATGGGGAGAGATTGAGCTCGATCACTGTGTGGGAGGAGAAAGAAGCTCCAGAAATTTCTCAGCAAAAGAAAGGATCGGAGGAGAAATATCTGTGGCGCGGAGATGATACTCCTTTTAGGGACCTGGCGTGTTATTTTTTTTTACCCAACCTTTAGCCGACAGGTGTTGGTGTCGTCGCTGAAATAACTGGTCTCCAATGCATTTTGGTAATTTTAATTTTTTCTTAAGGAAAAAAGGTTTCAGCGACCGGCAAAATCACAGATCATTGATACCAGTCGCAGATACACCTTTTTTCTGTAGTGACACTATTGGCTCTGGTTCCTCTCCTCTCCACTTGAGAAAGTAGAACCGAGAAAGAGGAGAGATGCTGGAGTGAGACCTAAAAGGAGTAGGAGAGATGGACTAGAGAGTGAAGAGGGGAGTAGGCAGAAGAAAAAGTGGCGGCTGCTAGGGTATTTTTCAAAATGGTTTGTTTTTAATGTAGAATTTTTTACCACAAGTGAAAAACCTTATTAGGGAATTAAATGTAATCATCTTAACTAAAGGACTGACCAACACTTGATTGACATTTTAACTCCATAAACTGCCACATCAAGGTTCCTGGTTTTATCATAATCCAGACCACCCTCCTTCAATCTCTCAGCAAATTCCTCGCTGCACCCATCGACCTCTAGAAATTCCAATGATCTCGGCAACTCAGGAAGCTTCGTTAACCTGTAAGCCTTATGCAGCTCCAAAACCCTCAAGTTTGAGAGGCTTTGCAAGCTATCAGGTAATGTCTCCGCTGAGCTTAAAGTTGAACCATATAGACCCAGAGATTGGAGGGAGGCCCCATTTTGAAGTAACCACTGCTCTGGCAATGTTATGCTATGGGAGCCCCTTATCTCCACTGACTTTGTGAGGTGTAGGTATCTCAGTGGCACTACAAGTAAAAGCTCTGGATGGTCAATGTCTAGCCGGTCAAGTGCCATTAATGGTCTATCTCTCAGCGACTCTTCATTTGAATCCAGTGGTGATTTTGTTGCAAGCATCGGACATGTTCTGATCACTAAGACTTTGAGGGATGGGATGGCTTCTAAACCACCTAGCGATTTCAGTCCCCTGCAACTGTGTATCTGTAGCTCCTTAAGTGACGTTAAACTCTGCAGCACATTTACTGAGGGTAATGATATAAGATTAGCACAATTGTCCAGCTTTAGAAGAGAAAGCAAAGAGAGGTCTTGTAGCAATTGGGGTAAAGACGCGACAAGGTCCCCACAAGACCTCAGCATAAGCCGTTGAACAGATGGAGGAAAGAAGTTTTTTGGTAGCAACATTGGCAGGAAAAAGAGTCTCCTGCAATTTTCAATCTCAAGAGATTTTAGTCTGTTGAGATCTCTAAATCCTTCTGATGGCAGACAAACTAGTTTGTCGCAGTTCCTGATCTTGAGTTCTTCAAGAAATGCAAGTTGTTCAAGGTGCATGAAAAATCCTGATTTAAGGGAGGTTAGTTTTGAGCATCCAATAGTAAGCAATGAGAGAGACCATGGGCCTTGACTGGTGCTACTTTCCTCATTCTTTTGTTTAAATCCAGGAAGTATAGCTGTCTCTAAATAATCCAAGTTGAGCTCTTTCAGAACATTGGGAATGGGTGGCAATTTCTTCAGGCTGGGGCAATCACTTACTACAAGTCTTTTCAGACGTGGAAACCATTTTTCTCTTTGAGTGTCCTCTCTCCACTCCTCTAACTGAATTAAGCGCTCAAGTATGAGAGTTTCGAGTTCAGGAAAAGTGTTGTCAGATTGGCTGGATCCATAGAACTCCAAGCCAATTTCTTTCAATGCCCCTATGTCTTCTAGGATGAGAATTTTAAGATACGGAAGCTGCCCAAAAGGAGGAAGCCTCTCTAAACTGCTGCAGTGGGCTAATTTGATTGCAGTTAATACGGGAAGAATTTGATGTTTCAACCAATTTGGCGGGTTTATGGCCCTATAGCCATTTAATAACAAATCTGTAAGGTTTGGGTGTGGCTGGAGGCAATCAGCAACTTCCTTGTCTGATTCATTCCTGCCTCCTAACTTCTCAAAACCTTGGCCCCACTTCAGTTCAATACGACGAAGATGTTGCTTTGAGTATAGCTGGGCTTTAGAAGCTTCTTTTGTGCTTTTCACATTCTTAAGATTGGTGATCGTCAGTTCACGAAGCTCTGACATCATTTCTAGCTCACTTATATTGTGTCCCGCCTCATCTTTCACACTATATCCTATTAGCTGTTGAAGAGAACTTAGTTTCCCAATGCGCGGTAATGTTGAGATAGCATATGAGGGAATATATAGCTTTTTTAGATTTGAAAGCTTGCAAAGGTCAGCTGGAATGCCCCATTCTGAGTGGTAGGAGTCATTCAATATGCACTCTAGGATTTGCAAGTGATAAAGCGTGCATACGCATGGAGACAACTTGGGTATATTTGTTCCTATAATGTTCAAACAACGAAGGTGGAGGAGATCACCTATAGATTTGGGAAAATCACGAAGCCATTTAGATGATAACACCAAGCAACGAGTAGTTTTCATTCCTTTCAGAGCAGTATCAATGACACCCACTAACTCAGCATCCTCAATATCACAAATTAACAAAAGAGTTCTCAGGTACTTTAGCTCTAACAGGTTTTTAAGCAATAGTATATTACTTGTCCTTAAGGACAAATGCCGGATGCTTTGTGGAATTTGAATTGGATCATTACTGACAACTCGTAAGCACTCATTCTTTGAAAGAATCTGTGCAAGCTCATGTAAAAGATCGTGCATACTGTAGGATGAGGCCTTGGATTCAAAGAAGGATTTTCGCACAAGAGTTTGAAAGAATTCACTTGCTAAATTCTCCGGTTTCTTCTTGCCCTTGGGAATTATGCCGACAGATATCCACATATCCACCAATCGGTCCCTGTCAAACTCATGATCTGGAGGGAATATACTACAATACCTGAAGCAAGGTTTTAACTCAGGTGGGAGGTGCTCATAGCTCAACCTAATAGCTGCCATTATGCCATCAGTTTCTTTGTCCCAGTTGAGTGCCCCATCTTCCAAAATTCTATTCCAGTATTGGGCCTCAAGTTTATTGTTCAGCATCCCACCAATGGCCTTCACCGCAAGAGGTATGCCCCTTAGTTTAATAGCTATCTTGTTACCAATCAAGCGCAATTCTGCGTATTCATTTGGGTTGAAACCGGCAAAGGCATATTTCTCAAAGAGTAATACATTATCCCTCTTTTCTAAACCGTTTAACTTAAGAGATATCTTAGTTTCGCCAACCACGTTTGCAACTGCATCTGCTACTGACTCCATCCTCGTAGTGATGAGGATCTTGCTTCCCACAGAGCTATATTTTAGAGAAGCCATCACCTTGTTCCATTTCTCTCTCTCTTTGTCATTCCATACATCATCGAGTACAAGCAAAAATTTATGGCCCATTATTTTCTTCTTCAGAGTCCTTTGAGCAGCATCAAGAGTACCAAACTCATGTTTCGTTGTTGTTAATGCCTCCAGCATTTTCATTATAATAGTTTTTTCCTCAAAGGAGGCAGATACACACACCCACATCTTAATTTGGAAATCATCTCCTGATGTATCAAAAATGTTTTGCACAAGAGCGGTCTTGCCAACACCACCGACTCCAACAATGGTGAAGGCTGAAATTATCTTTGTGTCAGAGTTATCCAACCAGTTTATGACCATCTGTTTTTCTTTTTCCCTACCAACGAATTCATTCCCTGTAGGCAAGGAGCTAGTTTCTCGGCCCATGTCTCCCCTCACCTCAGTAGCAATACGCCCTTCTAACCAACTAAGAACCTGAAAAAAAAAAGATTCCTGTCTGTCAAATAATATTTTGAATGGCAAGGGTAAATCTAATGCTTGTAGAGTGGGAAAAAAGGATAAATGCTAAACCTAAAAAGACAACGTTATTTTTTTAGTTATTGAATATGACACAAAATGGGCCTAATCCTTAACAAAAAAAAAGAGTCCTTTGAATATGAACACATTTGTCAAAATAGTATGGAACTTTCTTTAATTGAATCTAAGAAACACTATAGCTGATACTGTCAGAAAGAAATTTAGAAGAAGAGACCTTCAAACATGAAAACAATACAATGGATCCTGTTCCAACTCGTTGCAAAAAAAGTACCCCGAGTGAGTGCATGACAGAGCACAAGAATTTTATTTAATGTTCATTTATTCCTTTAATTTAATTTAACTGATTCAATTAAAGAATACTAAATAGATCCAGATCGTCAATTTCATATTAGATGATCAAAAGGCCAAACATCACCACGATTGAGTAGATGCAAAAAGAACTGATTTTCAAAGTTATATGGATAACAAAAACCATTTGATCTAAGACAAATTAGTAGTCCAGATCTATCTGTTACTGTCTAATTTTGCAAACTGACGATACTAGTTAAAGCCTTATAAGCCTAATCGGAAAAATAGAAATCCAAAGGCTTTGTTCTTTGAGCATTGTTCTACTGATCTACAAAGACTGCTTGAAGGAATGGGAAGATAGAATATTTGTTGGAGAACAATATCTTTCCTTTCAATTGAAGATAGACACTATACAAAAACCGCGGACTTATTAGTGATACGAATCCGTCTTCATATGGAGAGGATGCAGATTTAATTCTAAAAAATAGCATCTAAAAAATACTGGGTGTACCAGAGCCCCTTAATTAAAAAGAAAAAAAATAGTAGATACTATGAATTTTGTTTAAAATGCGCTCCTCTGTTACAAACTAAGATTTGTTCTACAACACACATGTGTTTTGTTGTAACATCCCGTAAGTATTATAAATTATTATGAACTTATTTTGTACTTATTTATAATTTTGAAAATTTAAGGGTTTATTTATAAAATGTGTAAATATAAACTTAAGATATAATTTTGTACTTATTTATAATTTGTGAAATGATATGATTGTGTGTTCTGAGAAATTGGAAAATTATGTGATCGTGTGAAATGAAATGATACAGATATTGTGTGACTTGTTTTATTGATAACCAAGCCCAAGTGCTATTGCTGGTTAAATATGTATCATAATTTGATGTGAATTTGTGTGGATTAATCCAGTCTGTTTGAATGGTTGTTTAATTAAGCCAATTATAGAGAAGCACGTCATTAAATAACCAGTGACTTAGCTCTGTAGCTGATTCCATATTGTTTATGTTTGTTTATTTTTGTTGCAAAATAGGTTGATGGGACGAAGAATGGATGCGAGGGTGCCTCACTTGTCGCGATTCCGACCCCACCGTGGGGTCGTGACATTTGTCATAAAGAAATGGTCTTCACATGCCATTTCTCTTATGAAATGGTGTCATCCAAAACAAATCAGGCCTAATTTGAAGAAATTAGTATTGTACGAAGTTAGATATTCTCTACACTTGCAGTTTGTTTGAATTTAAACAAAGAACAAAAACTATCAATACAAATTACCTTTCATCCAATTAATTTTTCTTCAGTCCAAATGAACACGGACTTTATAATTAAAAGAAAAAAGGTTGGCCTCGTCACTCGTGCACTTTTTACCAAGTAATATCGCCATCAAAACTAATCGAGGCCTTTACAACTCTTATTTAAAGAAATGATATTTGCTCCAACTTATTATGTGTTCTAGTTTTGAACAAAGAGGAGGATCCATCAATAACAAGAATTTGTCATCCAATCCAGTCCTATTTGAATAGAATCAAGATGAAACTCAAAGAATAATCAATTAAAAAGCATGAGGCAAAAGGAAACAACCTGAACTAAGGTGCCGAGGCCAGCAACAAGTTTATCAAAAGTCTTCACAACTGCTCTCAATCTTTTCAGCACATCATCCTGCTGAACCGCCCGCACTGCAATCTTCTCAATTGTATTCACCGACTTCCCCTTACCTTCATCTGCCTCTTCCTTGAGATGCCAGTACTCCAATTCATCGAGCACATTGTCAGCTTCCTCCACCGCATCCCTGAGCTTGCCCAGCCATTCTTCCAGAGCCGGGTTGTCAGCCCCTCGCAGATGACCTCTATCTGCCGCGTAGATGAGAGTCTCGATCTGAGGCTGGGACTCTGAAAGGCTATCCAGCTCAGCCTTCATGCCGGATTGCCATGATTTCTGGCCTTTGAAGTAGGAGGATGCTTTATTGATCAACTTGCTGATGATCGCCGAGGTGAACCATCCTGCGATGGTGACACCTACCGCCACCGTCACCATGGAGCCGAGAGAGAGAGAGAGAGAGAGAGAGAGAGAGGCGATCAGTTGGATCGATGGGGGCTTGTAGAGAGCTCTGAACCGATGATCAATACTGAGAAATTGAAATTTGGAGGTTGACTTCAGAGGGGTTGGAGAGGTACTTACCAGCAGGGCTTGGACAAACAATGGGCGTTGGCTTGAGTGGGGTTGGATCCGGGTGTAAACGAATTCGTATCCTCTGCATTACCTCAAAAGGGAATATTTTGAGTTAATGTATTACGACCATCCGATATGCTTTAAGATCTGTGCGATCTAAATCTGCACTAATATTAAAGAGTCTTTGTGTAAAATTAAATAGTTGGATTGACTCCATTTAAAATTAGACAGTTCATATGCATTAACTCAAAAGATTTCCTTTTGAGTTAATGCAGAGGATACGTGCTCGGTGTTAAGTAGGTCTGTTTACAGAGTTGTATTGAAAAAATGAACAAAGTTGTATTATTAAAAAAAAAAACAAGGATATTTGTTAGTTAACATATTTGATAAATAAGAATAAAAAATAATTTGTAACTCTATGTAAGGATACGAATAAAAGATCAGTTCTGACCTAAGTCTTATAAATTAATTTTTAAAAATAAAATTATATATAGAGAGATGGGCAATGTAAAAGGTCTTTTTGTAAATTGAACTATAAATCGTTGGATTCAAAGATCAAACAGCCGATCTAAATAATTCAACTTGTTCTTCATATTAATATGTGTTTGGAGACCAAATTTTATATTTTTTGGAAAAAAAATTACTATTTTTTGGATTTATTGAAATTTGTTGTTTTTCAGACAAATCTGAACCATAAAAAAACAACGGTTTTCAATAAATATAAAAAAAATAGTAAACAATTACAAAAAAATGTAAAATTTTGTCTCCAAACACATATTAATATGGAGAACAAGTTGAACAGTTTGGATCAGCTCTCTAATATAGTTATGACAATATTGATATTTTTAGAAACATGTATGATCCTCCACTGTATTTATGATACAGGGACGGTTTAGAAAATTTGGTTGGAGAGACAATTATTTACTTTAAAATTCTTTTGTGCATATATATAAATACTTTCATATATAGATATAAATACTTTCGTTCATAAATATTAATACTTTATAAATTGTACAGAAATGATACAGATTATATAAGAAATTTGTAAAGAGATGATCCTTCAAAATTAGTTGTCGAAGTTACCGGTTTTTTTATTAATCGAAATAAATTTAAATAAATATCGAGAAAGGGTACAGGATTCGCTGGATTGCGAAAAGTAATAAGAACGCTGGATTAATTAACGTCCAAACGGACTGTAAATTAATTAACGTCCAGTTTAATTCTAATCTTTCCGGCTTAATCCAAATTCACGAAGCAGAAGTGAGCCAAATCCACGGACTAGAATTTGTTCAGCGTTGACCCATGGTCTGGAATTAATTCCGCGTCCCTCAGGGACTGTGATTTACCTAGCGTCCGTGACCGCCCCCGTGACCCAGCAGTGCGCCCGTGGTCCTCGCTCTCGCTGCATAAGTACCTCTCACGCTACTTATTCTCTGCCCCACACGCTGCTTCGTTCTTTGCCCCACGGAGACTCCTTCTTCGCTTACTCCACGGACGCTCCACACAGCAGCCCTCCAATTTAGGTAATTTTTTTTTTAAAACTGAAATAAATTAAATTTTTGAATTTGAAAATCTAAATTTTTAATTATAATATAAAATACTAATTTAGGTGCAATTTAGGTAAGCCTACAATAATTAAATATTATTTTGTCCAATTTGAGGAATTAGTGTATAATTTGGTAATATATTTTTTTTCTGCAATTTAGGTAACCTCAAATGAATTAGTATTTTAGTAAAACTGAAATAAATTAGTGTTTAATTAATAATAATTTTAGATTTAATTTGTTATGAAATAATTAATTTTTTAGTTCGGTAATTGTGTTTTAGTAAAATTGATAAATTAGTGTTTAGTGTTTAGAAAATTAGTTATTATATATAAATTTATTAATTTAATAGTTGTGTTTTAGACAATTGGTAAATTGGTTAAGGGTTTAATAATTGATTATTTTTAGACGTATTTAATATAGTATAATCAATTTTGTTTGATTGAGTAATCATAGCGTTATTTTGATTATTGCTAAATCACCATTCTTAGTTCAATTATTTCGAATTGTTGGTAACGCAAGTAATTTAGTTAAGTGATTTATTAATTTATGATCTATTATGAAATTGAATTGATTAGGTTTTATTTCATTAGTTTGCAAGAACTGATCATTTATTTATTCATATGAAATAAACCTTGGTAGTTAATTTTATTAGTTTGTAAGAATTAGTAATTATTTCATTTAGTAATTTATTTAATCATGTGAGTGTTCCATAAATTTAGATTGTTAGTAATTTTAGAGTTATATGTAATTATTTCAAAATATTATTCATGCAGAATGTCAAGCAGTCGTGGTCCGTGTGGCCCTACAGATCCCGCTGTTGTGAATAATGAGGATTTTTTGGATCCGTCATTGTCAGCAAATTATTTTAGCAATTTATTATGGATGCCGCACGACCAACATAAGGTCTCACGGATAAATGATGATGTAAGTTACAGAATCGATCATATAATATATATTTTTATAAAATGATATAAGTGTTTAAATTAGAGTATTTTATTTCAATCACTTTGTATAACATTGACGGATTACAGAGACAGAGGGGTGAATGTTCGACACCTCTGGACTGGGATTGCGTACCACGACCTTTGCGAACCATTCTTGGTAAGACTCGGATTGTATCAGGTGTCTCGAATGGATAACATAAATATCGATTCTTCACTTATCGCTAGTCTCGTGGAGCGATGGAGACCAGAGACTCACAGCTTTCATCTTCCCGTAGGAGAGATGACGATTACTCTTCAGGATGTTTCTTGTCTCTGGGCGCTGCCGATCAAGGGGTTACCGGTAACGGGCCCTTCTGACAGTAATTGGCCTAACTTAGTAGATGAACTTCTCGGAGCTGGGACTGCAAGGGGTTACCGGTAACGGGCCCTTTTTTTTAATCAGTGGCCTACAAAATAATGAATAAATCACGTATAATTTATTGTTCCAAAAAAATGAATTGATTAATATATACAAAAGTTTACTTGTTTTAGATTTTCGAAGGAGTAACTCTCTCTCTCTCTATTAATTTGTTTTCAGAAAATTAGAATTCTTACAAAATAAAAAACCTACAGGATATATATTATGTCAAATAATAAATACAAGAAATCTTAACAAGTAGATAATTTTCATAACATATATAATTATTAGAATTTTTATCAAATAAATTAATAGAAGCAAATATTTAATCTACTAACTACAAATTAAATATAAATTAAATTAGGATACCTTAATTTCAGAATTTTCTGATTTTTTTTTTCCTGAAGGATGTGTCTTGGTCTCCTCTGAATGCTTTGAAAAAATTCAGCTCTTTGGATGTGCAATAACTCTGATCTCTGGATCCGCAATAATTCTGTTATGACAAAAGATTAAGACCTCTCTTTCGTCAGTACCTTTCCCTTGTTCATCTATCTTTCTGCAGAAGGGCATGTGATATGAAAAGTAGTGATAATATTATATGCTGCTACAATGAGCACTCATAGGCCGAGTTTGTGGTTGAATTTGAGAAGTGCAAAGTGCTGGGACGCCCAACAATTAAACGTCCGACAGGGACGTGGAATAAATTGACGTCCTTCAGGGACGTGGAAGAAATTGACGTCCTTCAGGGACGCGGATGAGTTCAACGTCCGTGGTCCGTAGACCGGATTAAGCGGCCGGCCCTGATTAGGATGTTAGTTAACATGGACGTTTATTTTCTTAGCGTCCGCATGGACGTTCTTTTACTTAGCGTCCTTATTACTTTTCGACAAGCAACCATCAGCATACCCTTTCTCGATATTTATTTAAATTTATTTCGATTAATAAAAAAACCGGTCGAAGTTATATGCGGGGACTGGTGTACGATAACCGTTATGAGCGTCCATTTACCAAAGAGGAATACCTAGCTCTTTCGTTGCGCACATTTATCAAAGAGGATTACGCAAGACGCAACTATTTGTTGTGCAGCTAATTAATTACGTAGTTATTAACTGCACACTTGTCGGTCTCTTACGCAGTAAATAGCTGCACTGCTAATAAAAAAAAAAAATTTCTCAAAAAATTATATTTATTATTTTTAGAAGACGATAACAAAAAATTCGGAAGAAAAAAAATTAAAAAGTAAAAAAAGTCTGGGGACATCCCAATTCAAACTTAGGTGATACCGTGATATGCATAGGGATTCACGCATAGAAAATAAAAACATTATTATACAGTATCGGATATATCAGATGTGGGAGAATGTCGTGTATACCACTCAAAAATTATAAAATTAATTATTTGTCATCTCAAGATTTTATAATTATATATAATATTCTATATTTTAGCTATTCACATATTTACTCTAGTAATAAAAAATTGAGAGTAGTTATATTTAATGTAAAATGAAAGATAATTAATCACTCAATTAGTTGCTTCAACCTTGGAGCAAAAAAATGTTAATAAGAGGAGAAAACCAGTCGTTTCTCTAATGGATGCAATTGCAGACAAAACTTTATGGTAGGGGTGCAAACGGATGGGATAATATCCGACCGTATTCGTATCCGTATTCAAAAATTTGATACGAATATCCGATATCCGAATATCCGTGCGGATACGGATACAGATGTGGTTTTGAATTTTAATTATCCGTATCCGAATAGTAGATATATACCATATAGTTTAATGTATATTATGAAAATATTTATGTATATATTTACGGATATCTGATATCCGATCCGTATCCGCATGTATCCGTCTAATATCCAATCCGTATCCGTATCCGTATCCGAAAAATAAAAGCGGATACAGATATAGTTTTATCACTATCCGATCCGTATCCGATCTGTTTGCACCCCTACTTTATGGATAGGAGGTTGCATGTTTGAAATTTGAATGATGATTTTATATATCTAAATGTGAAGGACCTGCTCTCCATCTTTATTTCATAGGTGAAGTCTCATCAACTTTCCTTAAGAAAATTGTTAATGAGCAGGTATCGCATATTAATGAGAAGATGTCTCTTAACAATTACGTATTATGATGATCTTAACAATTTAAAAATTAAAACCTAAAATTGAAATCCAAAATTACAATTATGATATATATTGTTCATATATCATATCTGTAAATATGACATAATATGGTATATATTTTGACAAAATATCAAGTGATTACAAAATATAAATAGTTCTAAATCAGTAATTTTGATGTATCAACAAACAATAACTAAATCGCATGAAATTTGATTGATTAATTATATATGTCTAATAACAAACTTGCTGTCAGAATTATCAAAATAGCAATTAGATAACCCCTACACTTTTTGATAATTTGTTGAACAGTAAAAGCAAAAGAATGCGATCTATTTAATCCCTCTCAGACTAGACTTAAGAGTCCGTATCCCTTGCATACAGGATAGAATAGTCCCGGTTAAGACTTAACAATATTAACCACTAATTCAAGAGTTAAAAATAGTTGCTAAACTCAAGAGAGAGAGAGAGAGATTCGGAGTTGTGTCCAAACGAGTAGTAGAATTTAAATGGCTCCCTAACTAACTTGAATTATAAAATGTAAATAGAAAAAAGAAATTTAACAAACTAACTTGATGGTTTTAGTTTTTATAGAAAACCACAAGTATCGAGATGAAAATTCAGTGCAGACTATTTTTTTCTCTATGCCGAATTAGCATCTCGATCTAATGGATTTTACAATTTTTTAGGCAAAATGCACAAAAGTTAATTTTCTCCTTGTGTCGTGATGACAAGTTGACCTCTCAATTTTTTTCTTTTGTACCGAGATAGCAAGTCGGTCCCTCAATTTGTTTTCTTTTGTACCGAGGTACTATATCGATCTCTTTTTTCTTATTCCATTTCAGTCCATTTTTGTTCGTTCCAAAATAGCATTTCGGCCCACTAATTTTTTGCTTTGTCCCACGATGCTATTGTTGAGTAATTTGGTATAGGGTTTTTGCTATGACTTAATACTCGTTTTACTTTTAAATTTATAAACCTAAATACTCAAAGATTGGTCGATTGCAAGCGCACAACCTATCAATGTAGCATAAAAGGTATCGATCCAAGGGATAAGGGGAGATTTTAGCTTCGACTCTATAGAATAATTTTAGAATTTTGGTTTGTTTCCAAGTTTGTTTTAAAGTTTAATTTCTAAAGTCCTAAAGTTGGTGGGTTCAATACCCCAGGAGTTGGAGGTTTAAACAATAAAAACTAAGAAAGAATAAAACGAAATTAGAGTTTTGTCAAGGTTTGGAGAGTCTAGGGGTTTTCGGTCTACAATCCCTTGTTTAATCCTATCTATTCGGTGTGTTTAAATTCATGTTTGATTTCGATGGGGTTTCTAACCAAATATGTTAAAAAGTGTCACTTGCGTGAATTAATAACGTGCCTAGATGATCACAACTTCACGGTAAAGTACATCGCCTTGATCATCTAGGATATAAAACTCTTGTTTGTCTATCATTTCCTTAGATCTCGGTACTTAATAATTTAATCGGTGAAGGCAACTCATACCAATCTCTAATTCAATTCAAGATGTCCCGACTTAAGGTTTGACTCCAACCGTTAGATTTTATATCAAACTCTAACCTTAATTTCTGTAGTTCCGGCTTAGATTAAAAGATGGTGTTTCTCTAATCTAAATCCTAATGACTTTGTAACATAATTGATACTATCCTATATGATCATAAGCTACTTTGGAGTCTAAAAGACCTAAAGCGGGATAACTACAATTCAAGCACAAATTATGAGATTCACAAAAAATAAATCGCAGAAATTAACAATCAAATCAAACAATCATCATAAAAACAAAGAACCAAATAGAATATAATTAAACAAGTTCATGCATTTGACCTACACCCCTAGAGAGGAAGTTAGCATCTCATGGAGATGCAAAACTTACAAAAGAAATTCAGTACAAGTTAGCTAAAACAAAGAGAAATTGAAAGGGAAATGATTACAATCCTTACTCCTATGGAGATCTCTTGCCTTCCTTCCTTGCTCTGAAATTCTGCTCTTCTTCTCCAAATCTAAACTCTAAATCTCACTTTTTGCTCTAAGGAGATGTGTAAAAAATGGAATTGTCTATGGTAGATGGTGGATTGATGGTAGATGGTGAATTGATGGTAGATGGTGAATGCCTCCATTGAGCAGAATTTTCCTTCTTTTATAGCCTAGAAAACACCCTAAAAACGTGGGGAACAGTGTCCCACACGTCCTCTATTATTGGACCCACTAATTATTGCCAACTGGGCATGATTGTTAGTGTTGTGATCTAGAAGCCAATCATAGGATGATTGTTTTCTAAGTTTTGTTTATGTAATTGAATGATTATGTTTATCATTTTGTTCCTTGAGTATTTTATTAATTATAGATCATTTAGGTTGAGGACTTGAAATTGTGGAACTCTATACATGTGTTAATAAATACTCTAAAATGTCCCTAGTCTTGGTAATTAACAAGGGACATTAATTACCGGTATAAGATTAGCATTTGGATTAGATGATGATCATGTTCTGCAGATCATATGACAAGGAGTTGTCAATCTGATCAAATGGATACCTGATGGAGATCAGGGGATTGGACGTGACCAAAGTAAAACATTTAATATAGATTGTGTTTGTGTCATTAATGTTTTATTTGTGTCTGGAATTCTAAGGTATGAGATGATTGTTTTTCTCACATGGGAATATATATTCGTGGATATTATCCAACGTTGTCCGTAACTGGCAATTATACAGATTCTATCTCAGTATGTGTTTCTTATGTGGAGGGATAGTAATTATCAAGAATACCAATGTCCCTCATATAATGAGCGATGATATCACTGGGCCCCTTGATGAAATAATACAAGTATGTGCACATATGATTAAGGAGTTAATTATAATTACTGAATTATTTCGGAATCAAGAAACGAGTAGATTTGCAAGGATGACACACTCCTACCTTGGATCTATTCATGATATCATGAGACATGGAATTGACACGAGGCAATTATTGCTTAGGGATCGTGATTCAGTATGGTACTTATCATCTGTGTCATTTGGGTAATTACAATGCATATTGCTAGGTGCCGCTTGTAATTTATGGAATCGAAAAGAGTTTCAGATTCTATTGCCGAATGACATAGATCCCACAGGGTCACACCGATAAGGAATTAATTAGAAATGCTCCTTAATTTATTTGACATGTATGACATGACAAATAAATTGGTTTCTCCACTAAAACATGAGAAATATAATTATTTGGATAATTATATATGATACTACAATTAATTAGATTAATTGTATTTGATTAATTCAAACAAGGAAAGTGAAACTTGGCCCAATAAACAAAGCCTAATGGCTGTTGTTAATTATGGCTCATGTTTATTTAAAGAATTGTTTCCATAATTAAAAGTTAGCCCAAAATAGTTTACCACGTTTTCTGAAAGCTACTGCGCAATGTTTCTTATTTGGGCCATATATTTCTAGTACGATATCTGTTTTTAGCTTTCTATATCTTTCTGGAAAGGTAATAGAAAAATCTACAACTTTGTATTTCTGGAAGAAAACCAAATTAGAAATATATCATGCTCAAAAACGTGGTAGAACGTGGTGCTAAATTTAGACTACCATGTTCTGGAAACTGCTGCGCATGTTTCGTATTTTGACCATAACACCCTCATACGATGTTTGTTTTGAGCGTACCACATATGGATAGAAAGGTAAAAGAAAGATCTATAACTTTTATTCAGAGAGCATAATCTAATTCGAATTAGATCATGGTCAGAAACGTGGTAGAACACGGAGTTAATTTTGGAAACAGAATTTCACATTCCTTATTTGCTATATATGCACTCTCTCTCATTCCTTTTGAGGCAATTCGTTTTGAGAGTTGAAGTTCTGCCAAAACTCTTTCTCTTTATTGTTTCTCTCTCATGTGTTGAGAACCCACAAACCCTAGAATCAAGATCTTGTTCTCTTGGAGGATAGGGATTAAGGAGCGACCAAATTACTACTCTCTAGCAAGAGGAAAGTTTGGTTTCTAATTAATTTCTTGGTGGATACCGTGGAGGGCTTCTACTTTGGAGTCTCATCTTGGTACAAGGCGTTCAAGGTCACGCACACATCAACCACCAGGGCGCTGCAAAGCATCAACCACCATTAGCATCGATCAACAAGGAGGTGGAGGCTACAACTCTACATCTCAAGGATCTTCATTTCTTGTTTGGAGACAAGAAACTAAAGGTATGATGCTTATTGATTTGGAAATTGCTTTTGGTTTGATTTTAGTCATACATAATGATCTTTTGGTACTTTTCTTGTCAAAATTTTTGAAATTCCGCTGTCTTAAGTACCATGAAAACCCAACAATGATCTGGCATTCCAAAAATAGCAAAACTGCATTTTTAGTATGAATGCGGGCCGCACTGCGGTTAATGCGGACAGCACTGGATTTTAAGTTCCGAATTTGGATTTTGTTTCTTCATGAAAGCTGTAGATTGTCTCGTTAGCTTTCCGAAAAGTGGTCATAAGACCAAAACAGAGTTCGTATGACCAAGTTATGCCCAAAATACGAAACTGTGTCGGAAGCTGAAAAGCTGAGTGCAACCCGCACTGGGGTCAATGCGACCCACACTACGCTCAGTTTACCCTGAAAGTTGCTGAATTTGGCTTAGTACCCAATGTGACCCGCAGTGCGACCTAGGGAGGCCGCAGTGGCTCAGTGTGACCCGCAGTGTGACCTGGGGAGGCCGCATTTTGGTCTGTTTTCGTCATTTTCTGCAATTTAAAGTAAACAAAGGCAGTTAACTTGATTCCAGGTGTAATATATGACATTTATATGTTAAAATACAAGATATTTAGAGTATTTTCAGAATAAGATCTAGATCGAACATGTATAAATGTGTATATATTTTATGTCTATCAGCTATCCTGTCCCAACTATTTCAAAATCAATCCCTCCTCTTTCTTCTTTCTTTCCACCAGAACGGCTATCAAATATATTTTTTCTTCCAACCTCACAACTTATTTATTTTTTATTCTATTCACATAGATTTGTTTAGTTTTTCAAGGAGAATAAGAGGAACTATAGATCTACAAATTTGGTTAGTATGTGGTTAATTATTTTTTTTTATAAATAATCCGAATTTTATAGATTATTTGTAGTATAAATAATTAATTGTAGAGTAATTTATTTTTGTACTGTAATTTAGCTTTTTGAAGTGTAATTTATCTAACTGTAGAATTATTTTTATTTTGTATGTAGTATAAATAATTACATGCAGAGTAATTTAATATTTTGCAGTGTAATTTACTTTTATTAAGTGTAATTTAATTATTTATTTTGTATGCAGAGTAATTTTTAATTTTTGCAATTAAATTTACTCCGAACGGATCTGACCTAACGGGTCCACCACTGATCCGAATTGCCAGATACACTAGTTTTTCCAAGCCTCTCAAGTCAACGCGTACGCTCTTATAATCACAACACGCAAGTACATCTCCAAGACTTCAACATCCAAATTTCTCCATATCAATCATCGGTTCAGCCTCCCTACAAGCCCCAATCGATCCAACTGATTGCCTCTCTCTTTCTCCTGATTCATGGTGACCGTGGCAGTAGATGTCGCCATCACAGGATGGTTCACCTCGGCGATCATAGGCAAGCTGATCAACAAAGCATCCTCCTACTTGAAAGGCCAAAAATCATGGCAAACCGGCATGAAGGCCGAGCTGGACAGCCTTTCTGAGTCCCGGCCTCAGATCGAGACTGTCATCTACGCGGCAGAGAGTGGTCATCTACGAGGGTCTGACAACCCGGGTCTGGAAAAATGGCTGGGTAAGCTCCGGGACGCGGTGGAGGAAGCCGACAATGTGCTCGACGAGTTGGAGTACCAGCATCTCAAAGAGAAGGCAGATGAAGGTAAGGGGAAGTCGATGAAGATGATTGGCAAGTTTGTGGTGCGGGCAGCTCAGCAAGATGATGTGCTGAAGAGATTGGGAGCAGTTGTGAAGACTTTTGATAAACTTGTTGCTGGCAACGGCACCTTTGTTCAGGTTGTTACCTTTTCCTCATTCTTTTTAATAGATTCTTATTTGAGTTTCATCTTTATTGTATTAAAGAAGACTGGATTGGATGATGAATTCTTGTTATTGATCGATCTAGCTCCTTGTCTGAACTAGAACACATATAAGTTTGAGCAAATATAATTTCTTTAAATAAGAGTTGGCCTTGATGGCGATATTAATTGGGAAAAATTGCATGAGGAGGCCAACCTTTTTTCTTTAATTATTGAGTCTGTGTTCATTTGGACTGAAGAAGGATTAATTGGATGAATGGTAATTTGTATTGATAGTTTGGGTTTTTTGTTTAAGCTCAAACACATCGTAAGTCCAGAGAATATCTAACTTCCTGATATTCTAATTTCTTCCAATTAGGCCTTGATTTATTTCAGATGACACCATTTCATAAGAGAAATGGCATGTCAAGACCATTCTTTTATACCAACAAACATGTGGGCTGTAGAGACAAATGTCACAAATCTTAAATTGTAGCAGAGGAGTGTATTTTAAACAATTCTTCTGCAACTAAAGGGAGACAGAAGGAAGCCCAATTGATTGAAAATAATCTGTTCTCCAACAAATCTGAATACCATCCTTCAAGCAATTTTTGTAGAACAATGTTCAAATAACAAATCCTTTCACTTGGTAGCTACTACAAAGTTAAAAAAAATAATAATAATAATAACAAATCCTTTGGATTGCTGCCATTTCCATTAGGCATTTAACTTGTATTCCATTAGGCAGTTTGCAAAATTAGGGAGTCACAGATACATCTGGACCGCTAATCTATCTCAGATCAAATGGTCCTTATTAGACATATAACTTTGAAAATCAGTTGTTTTTGCATCTTCTCAATCATGGTGATGATGTAACTTTTGATCATCTAATATGAAATTGACGATCTGGATCTATTTAGAATTCTCCAATTGAATCAATAAATTTAAAGAAATAAAGGAACATTAAATAAAATCCTGGTCCTCTCTCATGCATTTATCAGGAGTCCTTTTGTTTCAAGAAGTTGGAACAGGATCCATTCTATTGGGTTCACGTTTGAAGGTCTGTTCTTCTAAATTTCTTTTTGACAGTACCAAGCTATAGTGTTTTTCAGATTCAATTAAAGTAGGTTCCTGACTATTTTGACGAATGTGTTCATATTCAAAAGGACTCCTTTTTTTGTTTCAGTATTGGCCCTATTTTGTGTCATATTCAATAAATTAGTGAAGATCATTATCTTTTAATTAAGATTTAGCATTTATCCATTTTTTCCCATCGACAACCATTAGAGTTACACTTGCCATTCAAAATATTATTTAACAGACGGGAATCTTTTTTCAGGTTCTTAGTTGGTTAGATGGGCGTATTGCTACAGAGGTGAGGGGAGACATGGGCCGAGAAACTGACTCCTTGTTTTCAGAGAATGAACTCTTTGGTAGGGAGAAGGAAAAACAGACAGTCATACACTGGTTGAATAACTCTGACAAAAAGATAATTTCAGTCTTTTCCATCATTGGAGTCGGTGGTGTAGGCAAGACTGCCCTTTTGCAAGAAATTTTTAATCTTCCAGGACTGGATTTTGAAATTAAGATGTGGGTATGTGTATCCACCTCTTTTGAGGAAAAGGCTATTATAATGAAAATGTTGGAGTCACTAACAACCACAAAACACGAGTTTGTTACGCTCGATGCTGCTCAAAGGACTCTGAAGAAGAATATAAGAGACAAGAAATTTTTGCTTGTCCTTGACGATGTATGGAACGACAAAGAGAGTCAGAGATGGAACAAGGTGATACCCCCTTTAAAAAATGGCTCTCAGGGAAGCAAGATCCTCCTGACTACGAGAATGGAGTCAGTAGCGGATACAGTTGCAAACATGGTTGGTGAAACTAAGATGTCTCTTAAGTTAAACGGTTTAGAAGAGAGTGATAATGTATTACTCTTTGAGAAATATGCCTTTGCCGGTTTCGACCGAAATGAATATGCTAGATTGCAGTTAATTGGTAACAAGATAGCTAGGAAACTAAGGGGCATACCTCTTGTGGTGAAGGCCATTGGTGGGATGCTGAATATGAAGCTGGAGGATGAATACTGGAATAGAGTTTTGGAAGATGGGGTACTCAACTTGGACAAAGAAACTGAGGGCATATTAGCATCTATTAGATTGAGCTATGAGCACCTCCCACCAGAGTTAAAACCTTGCTTCAGGTACTGTAGCATATTCCCTCAAGATCATAAGTTTGATAGGGAGCAATTGGTGGATATGTGGATATCGATCGGCCTAATTCCTGAGGGCAAGAAGAGACAGGAGGAATTAGCAAGTGAATTCTTTGAAACTCTCGTGCAAAAATCCTTTTTTGAACCTAATGACTCATGGTACAGTATGCACTATCTTTTACATGAGCTTGCACAGATTCTTTCAAAGAATGAGTGCTTACGAGTTGTCAGTAATGATCCAATTGAAATTCCAAAAAGCATTCGTCATTTGTCCTTGGGGACAAGTAATATACTGGTGCTTAAAAACCTGTCAGAGCTAAAGTACCTGAGAACTCTTTTGTTATTGTGTGATATTGAGGATGTTGAGTTAGCACGTGTCATTGATACTGCTCTGAAAGGGTTGAAAACTATCAGATGGTTAAAATTATCATCTACATGGCTTCGTGATTTTCCCAAGTGTATAGGTGATCTTGTCCACCTTCGTTATTTGAGCATAACAGAAACAAAAATACCCAAGTTGTCTCCATGTGTATGCACGCTTTATCATTTGGAATTACTTGAATTCAAAAGGGATGATTCCAACGATCACATATATTGGACCATGCCAGACAAAATTTGCAAGCTTTCAAAACTAAAGAGGCTATATCTTCCCGTAGATTATATTTCAACCATACCGCGCATTGGGAAACTGAGTTCTCTACAACAACTAATAGGATATCGTGTGAAAGGTGAGGCGGGATATGATATAAGTGAGCTAGAAATGATGTCAGAGCTTCGTGAATTGAAGATCACCAATCTTGAAAATGTGAAAAGCACAAAAGCAGCTTCTAAAGCCAAGCTAAACTCGAAACAACATCTTCTTCATATTGAAATGATGTGGGGTTATGGTTTCGATAATGGAGTTGAGAGGAATGAGTCCGACAATAAAATTGCTGATTGCCTTCAGCCGCACCGGAATCTTACAGATCTGTTATTAAAGGGTTATAGAGCCACAAACCCGCCATATTGGTTGAGAGCTGAATTTCTTCCCAATTTAACGGAAATCAACTTGGCCCACTGCAACAGTTTAGAGAGACTTCCTCCTTTTGGTCAGCTTCTATACCTTAAATTTCTTACCCTAGAAGACATGGGGGCATTGAAGGAAATCGGCTTGGAGTTCTATGGGTTCAGCCAATCTGGCAATGCTTTTCCTGCATTGGAAAAGCTCGAGCTTGTGCACTTGATTCAGTTGGAGGAGTGGAAAGATGACTCTCAAAGTGTAATATGGTTTCCACGTCTGACAAGACTTGTTGTATCTAAGTGCCCCAGCCTGAAGGAATTGCCTCCCATTCCCTCAGCTCTGAAAGAGCTTGAGTTGAATTTTATAGAGATAAGTACATTTCCCAGATTTCAACAGAAGAATGAGGGAAGTAACACCAATCAAGGCCCAAGGTCTCTCTCCTCATTGCTTATTACTGGATGCTCAAAGCTAACCTCCCTGTGTTCAGGATTTTTCATGCAACATGAGCAACTTGCATCTCTTGAAAAACTCGAAATTCGGAACTGTGACGCACTAGTTCATCTGCCATCAGAAGGATTTAGAGAGCTCATCAGCCTAAAATCACTTGGGATCGAAGAGTGCAAGAGACTCTTTTTGCTGCCTCTGTTGCTACCCAAAAACTTCTTTCCTCCATCTGTTCAAGAGGTTGTCCTAAGCTCTTGTGGCGACCTTGTCGCGTGTTTACCCCAATTACTACTAGACCTTTCTTTGATTTCTCTTCTAGAGCTGATGGATTGTGCTAATCTTATTTCGTTACCCTCAGCAGATGTGCTGCGGAGTTTAACGTCACTTAAGAAGCTAGAGATACGAAATTGTGAGAGACTGAACTCACTAGGTGGCTTAGAAGCCATCACTTCCCTGAAAGTCTTACTGATCAGAACATGTCCGATGCTTACAACAAATTCCCCACTGGATATAATTGAAGAGTTTCCGGGAAATAGACTGTCAATGGCACTTGACAAGCTTTACATAGACCATGCAGATCTTTTACTTGTAGTGCCACTGAGAAACCTATACTTGACAAAGTCACTGGAGATAAGTGGCTCCCATAGCATAACATTGTTGCCAGAGCAGTGGTTACTGCAAAATGGTGCCTCCCTCCAGTCTCTGCATCTATGTGGTTCGACTTTGAGATCAGTGGAGACATTACCTGATAGCTTGCAAAGCCTCCTGAGATTGAGGAATTTGGTACTGCATAATGCTTATAAGTTAACGAGGCTTCCTGAGTTGCCGAGATCATTGGAAATTCTTAAGATTAATGAGTGCAGCGAGGAATTGGCTGGGAGACTGAAGGAGGGTGGTCTAGATTATGATAAATTCAGGCACCTGTTGATTTTGTAGTTTCTGGATATTGATGGGTTCAATGAGGAATTGGCTGGGAGATTGAAGGAGGGTGGTCTGGATTATTATAAAATCAGGCACTTTGATGTGTCAGTTTCTGGAGTTTCAAGTCAATCAAAAATTAGTCAGATTTTACATTTGAACTCCCTAATTCTTATCACTTAATCTTCAATGTAATTTCTTTATAACATGGATAATTATTGTTGCTTGATTGATTGGCTGTTATCTGTCAACCCACTGTATATTTTATAAAATTTGATTCATTGATACGCATGCCGCAGAACATTCGTCCTTTTTGGTGAAATTGTTCTAGAATTAATTGACCTTTTCTGGAATTTAGCGAGTGAACTCTTGATAACTCTCTATAAATACTCGTCTTCTTCAAGAAAAGTACTGTGAAATTGTGCACAAACCTCTAGCTTGATTACAATACGTTGATTATTTTAGTCTAGCCACAAACTCATTATTCCGAAAAAGTGAATTGTTGATAATTGTGGATTAGATATTTGTATATGTTATTTAGAGACTTAATTTGATTCATTGCAGTCCATTACTCCATTGATCATATTTGAGGGATCCATATCCCCTAAAGTAACTCAATTTTTGAGTTTAGATCCGGACAGTTCGATTTGAATCCGGGCCAATCCGGCCCGAGGTGAAGCGTACGGGGCCCCTTTATTCTGGTGGCCCGATTCGCATCTGACGTTGTGGATCTAAACTCAAAAATTGGATTGCTTTAGGAGATCCGAACTCATATAGTTAGTCTGTTGCATCTCTGAAGACGTAGGTGCTTAGCGTAGCCGGCCACTCAGGTTAACTAGTTTGAACTTCATTATCAATTTCTGTGTTGCATGTTCTATCAGTCAGTTTGGTTAAAACCGAATAATATAGTCAAATTATAATTTTATTTGATTTTAAAAAATAAAACCGAAACAACCTAATAATAACTGAATTAATTTCAGTTTATTTAAATGAACCAAAATAAAATAAAAGATTAATTATAAAAATAAATATTCTAAAAATGGTCAAAACCGTATTATTTTAATTGTTCAATTTTTGGATTTTGGATCGGAGAGCATTCGATTTGAATTCGTTTATCGAGATGTGTGCCCTCTATTTTTGAATGGACTATCGCAAATTTAAATCTTACCATCCCAATCTAAAACCCAATTCAAAAAATTGGGTTACTTCACTGGATCTGAATTCAGCCAATACAGTGCTATAAAAAGTAAAACTATAGGATGTCTGTTTTGAGATTCGTGTCAAGTTAAAAAAAAACTAATCTAGGCCGTCCATTGGTAATTTGTTTTAGTCAGGTACCTGGGTGATCCGAGTTGATTTGTCCAAAGCCCCCGTCACAACTCACAATGACCTCTGTGAATTCCAAAGTCCAAGCCCTCTCAAGTCAAAATCCAACTATCTCCAAAATAATCATCGATCCAACTAATTGCCACTCTCTTTCTTTTGGATTTCTCTTGGATCCATTTCATGGTCACCGCAGCAGTAGAAGTTTCCATCGCAGGATGGTTTACCTCGACGATCATCGGTAAGCTGATCAACAAAGCATCCTCCTACTTCCAAGCCCAGAAATCATGGCAATCCGGCATGAAGGTCGAGCTGGACCGCCTTTCTGAGTCCCGACCTAAGATCGAGACTCTCGTCTACGCGGTAGAAAGAGGTGATCTACAAAGGGCCCACAACCCGGCTCTGGAAGAATGGCTAGGCAAGCTCAGGGATGCGGTCGAGGAAGCCAACAACGTGTTCGATGAGATGGAGTACTGGCATCTCAAGGAGGAGGCAGATGAAGGTAAGGGGAAGTTGAAGAAGACAATTGGGAACTTTGCAGTGCGAGCAGCTCAGCAGGATGATGTGCTGAAGAGATTGAAAGCAGTTGTGAAGACTTTTGATAAACTTGTTACTGGCCTCGGCACGTTAGCTCAGGTATTAATTACCTTTTCCTCATGCTTTTTAATTGATTCTTCTTTGAGTTTCATCTTTATTGTATTCAAAATTTAAACTCGAACACACTGCAAGACAAGAGAATATCTAACTTCCTCAAATACTAATTTCTTCAAATTAGGCCTTGATTTCTTCAGATGACACCAGTTCATAAGAGAAATGGCATGTGAAGAACATTTCTTTATGACAAAAAATCACGTGGGCTGTAGAAAAAAAGTCTTAATTTGTAACTGAGGAGCACATTTTGAACAAAATGAACTTCTCTACAATTGAAGGGATACAGAAGGAATGTAACTGTATAATGTCTAGGAAGCCCAATTGAAAGGAAGATACTGTTCTCCAACAAACCTGACTTGAGTGAATCTTCCCATTCCTTCCAGCAGTCTTTTAGAACAATGTTTAAATAACAAAGCCTTCGGATTTCTGTGATTTTGATTAGGCTTTTAACTTGTATCCCCAGTTTGCAAAAATAGGCAGTCACATATAGGTCTGGACTACTAATCTGCCTCAGATCAAATGGCCTTGATTAAATATATAACTTTGAAAAATCAGTTCCTTATGCATCTACTCAATCGTGGTGATGTTTGGCCTTTTGATAATTTAATATGAATTTGACTATCTGGGTCTATTTAGTATTCTCCAATTGAATAAATTAAATTAAATTAAAGGAATAAAGGAACATTAAATAAAATTCCTGTGCTCTGCCAAGCACTTACTCGGGGTACTTTATTTTCCAAACAAGTTGGAACAGGATACATTCTATTGTATTCATTTTTGGGTCTCGTCTTCTAAATTTCTTTCTGAAAATATCAGCTATAGTGTTTTTCAGATTCAATTAAAGAAAATTCCAGACTATTTTAACAAATGTTTTCATATTCAAAGGACTTTTTTTTGTTCAGGATTATACCTATTTTGTGTCATATCCAATAACTCAAAGAAGATCATTATCTTTTTAGGTTAGCATTTATCCCTTTTTTCCCACTCTACAAGTATTAGATTTACCCTTGCCATTCAAAATATTATTTGACAGACGGGAATCTTTTTTTCAGGTTCTTAGTTGGTTAGAAGGACGTATAGCTACAGAGGTGAGGGGAGACATGGGCCGAGAAACTGGCTCCTTACCTACAGGGAATGAATTCTTTGGTAGGGAAAAGGAAAAACGGATGGTCATAAACTGGTTGGATAACTCCGATACAAAGATAATTTCGGTCTTCACCATTGTAGGAGTCGGTGGTGTTGGCAAGACTGCTCTTGTGCAAAACCTTTTTGATCAATCAGGAGATGATTTCCAAATAAAGATGTGGGTATGTGTATCTACTTCTTTCGAGGAAAAAGCTATTATAATAAAAATGCTGGAGACATTAACAACAACAAAACACGAGTTTGGTACTCTCGATGCTGCTCAAAGGACTCTGAAGAAGAAAATAATGGGCCAGAAATTTTTGCTTGTGCTCAATGATGTATGGAATGACAAAGAGAGAGAAAAATGGAACAAGGTGATGGCTCCTTTAAAATACGGTTCTGTGGGAAGCAAGATCCTCTTTGACTACGAGGATGGAGTCAGTAGCAATTACAGTTGCCAAAGTGGTTAACGAAACTAAGATGTCTCTTAACTTAAACGGTTTAGAAGGGAGGGATAATGTATTGCTCTTTGAACAATATGCCTTCGCCGGTTTCGACCCAAATGAATACGCAAGATTGCGGTCGATTGGAAACAAAATAGCTAGTAAAGTAAGGGGCATACCTCTTGCGGTGAAGGCCGTTGGTGGGATGCTGAACAATAAACTGGAGGCCGAATACTGGAATAGAGTTTTGGAAGATGGGGCACTGAACTGGGACAAAGAAACTGATGGCATAATGGCAGCTATTAGGTTGAGCTATGAGCACCTCCTACCTGAGTTAAAACCTTGCTTCAGGTATTGTAGCATATTCCCTCCAAATCATGAGTTTGATAGGGATCGATTGGTGGATATGTGGATATCCATCGGCATAATTCCTGGGGATGAGAAGAGACAGGAGGAATTAGCAAGCGACTTCTTTGAAATTCTTGTGCGAAAATCCTTCTTTGAACTTAAGTCCTCAAAATACAGTTTGCACCATGGGGGAGAATCCTACTTTGCACCTAAGTCCTCAAAATACAGTATGCATGATCTTTTACATGAGCTAGCAGAGATTCTTTCGAAGAATGAGTGCTTACGAGTTGTCAGTAATGATCCAATTAAAATTCCACAGAGCATTCGTCATTTTTCCTTAATGACAAGTAATATACTGGTGCTTAAAAACCTGTCGGAGCTAAAATACCTGAGAACTCTTTTGTTATTCTGTGATATTGAGGATGATGGGTTAGCGAGTGTCATTAATACCGCTCTGAAAGGGTTCAAAACTATCCGGTACTTGCAGTTATCAAGTGAGGAGGATTATGATTTTCCCAAATCTATTGGTGACCTTGTCCATCTTCGTTGTTTGAGCATGAAAATTACAGATATACCCAAGTTGTCTCCACGCATATTCAGGCTTTATCATTTGCAAATCCTAGAGTTCAAATGGAACTACTTCATTGGCCCTTCAGAACCGAGCTTTCCAGCCGACATTTGCAAGCTTACAAAACTAAAGAGGCTATATCTTCCCACACATGATATTTCAACCATACCGCACATTGGGAAACTAAGATGTCTTCAACATCTAAAACAATATAGTGTGAAAGGTGTTGTGGATATGATATAAGCGAGCTAGAAATGATGTCAGCGCTTCGTGAATTGACGATCACCAATCTTGAGAATGTGAACAGCACAGAAAAAGCTTCTAAAGCCCAGCTAAACTCCAAGCAACTTCTTCGTTGTATTGCACTGAAGTGGGATCATAGTTTTGAGAATATAAGAGGCAGAAATGTGTCAGACAAGGAAGTTGCGGATTGTCTCAAGCCGCACCCGAACCTTACAAATCTGTTATTAAATGGCTATATGGCCACAAACCTGCCAAATTGGTTGACAGCTCAATTTCTTCCCAATTTAACTTCAATCAACTTAGCCCACTGCAACAGTTTAGAGAGACTTCCTCCTTTTGGGCAGCTTCCATACCTTAAATTTCTCATCCTATAAGACCTTTGGGCATTGAAGGAAATCGGCTTGGAGTTCTATGGGTCAAGCCAATCAGGCAACACATTTCCTGCATTGGAAACGCTCGATCTTATGCGATTGATTCATTTGGAGGGGTGGAGAGAGGACACTCAAAGTGAAAAATGGTTTCCACGTCTGAAAGGACTAGGGGTACTTGACTGCCCTAGTCTGAAGAAATTGCCACCCATTCCCACTGCTCTGAAAGTGCTCAGGTTGCAACATTTAGAAATAGCCACACTTCCTGTATTTAAACAGGGAAGTAACACCAATCAAGGCCCATGGTCTCTCTCCTCATTGCTTATTACTAGATGCTCAAAGCTAACCTCCCTGAGTTCAGGATTTTTCATGCACCCTGAACAACTTGCATCTCTTGAAAAACTTGAAGTTCGGAACTGTGATGAACTAGTTCATCTGCCATCAGAAGGATTTAGAGAACTCATTAGTCTTAAATCACTTAGGATCGAAAATTGCAGGAGGCTCTTTTTGCTGCCTATGTTACTACCCAAAAGCTTCTTCCCTCCATCTGTTCAAGAGGTGGTCCTGAGCTCTTGTGGCGACCTTGTCGTGTGTTTACCCCAATTACTACTAGACCTTTCTTCGATTTCTCTTCTAGAGCTGATTGATTGTGCTAATCTTATTTCATTACCCGCGGCATATGTGCTGCAGAGTTTAACATCACTTAAGAAGCTAGAGATAGAAAATTGTGAGAGACTGAACTCACTTGGTGGTTTAGAAGCCAACACATCCCTAAAAGTCTTACTGATCAGGGCATGTCCCATGCTTGCAACAAATTTACCACTGGATTTAATTGAAGAGTCGCCGAGAAATAGACTGGCAATGGCACTTGACAAACTTTACATAGACCATGCAGATCTTTTACTTGTAGTGCCACTGAGAAACCTACACCTGACAAAGTTACTGAAGATAAGTGGCTCCCATAGCATAACGTTGTTGCCAGAGCAGTGGTTACTGCAAAATGGGGCCTCCCTCCAATCTTTGGGTCTGTTTGATTCGACTTTGAGGTCAGTGGAGACATTACCTGATAGCTTGCAAAGCCTCCTGAGGTTGAGTAATTTGGTACTGCATAATGCTTATAAGTTAACGAGGCTTCCTGAGTTGCCGAGATCATTGGAAATTCTAGATATTGATGGGTGCAGTGAGGAATTGGCTGGGAGATTGAAGGAGGGTGGTCTGGATTATGATAAAATCAGGCACCTTGATGTGTCCGTTTCTAGAGTTTCAAGTCAATCAAGAATTAGTCAGATTAGTTAAGAGTTTTACATTTGAATTCCCTAATTTTTGTCACTTGTGGTATAATCTTTGATGTAACTTCTTTATAACATGGATAATTATTGTTATTTGATTGATTGGCTGTTATTTGTCCACCCACTGTATATTTCATAATTTGATTCATTGATATGCATGCTGCAGAACAGTCGACCGTTTTGATGAAATTATTGTAGAATTAATTGACGCCTTTTTGGGAATTTAGAGAGTGAACTCTTGATAGTTTTGGATTAGATATTTAGAGACTTAATTTGATTAATTGCAGTCCATTACTCCATTGATCATATTTGAGATGAACAATCAATTTTATATTGTAAGGTGCATATATAGTTAGGCGTTGCATATCTCAGAAGACGTAGGTGCTTAGCAACTTCATTACCAACTTGTGTAGTAAGATGTTCACTTAGTCAGCTCGGTTACAACCAAATAAATATAGTCAAAATAAAATTGTATTTGATTTTAAAAAACAAAATTAAACCAATTGAATCAAAATCACTAATGTAAATTTATTCAGATAAACCAAAATAAAAGATTAATTATAAAAATATATATTTTACAAATAGTTCTATCCGAATCAGATGAATTGTTCAAACTTTTTAGGCTGAAAGCCATTTTTTTTTTCTCCCTCTCAGCATTCCTAATTCCTAAAGCCCATATCAATTTTACTTGATTTAAATTCCAGCCGTATGTAACCCAGCTGGATTCAGTCGGTTTTAAAAAAAAAATCTAAATCGAACTAAACAAATAAAAAATTAAACTAAACTTAATTTATTTTTAAACTGAAAAATCAAACCATTTCATTTATAATTTTGTAGTTCAGTTAAAAATCAAATAAACTGGACTCAATGAACACCCCTACTACTGTGTCCTTGGCTCTCTTCTCTATTTACATTTACTCTACATTTTAACATTATTATTCCGCTGCTTACTTAAGAGTAACCAATAAATTGTTTAAGATGTGAACCCGTTTGAATCAATTGAATTGCTAGATCACCGGTAAATGTAGAGTGGTAAAAATGTGTCATATTGTGACTAACATGTTGTAATTTTGGTCTCATATTATACCGTATTGTAACAAAAATATTAAAGGTGGTAATGATACGCGAGTCACATCGTGTTCAAACGTATCGTGTCCAAATATGACTAGTCATGTTTAACTATTTTTTTCAGTAATTTAGATTAGTTTATTCAATATACACTATTTGATCAAGATCTAAAGTTCCTAACTACACGTGACCTGTGTGACCATGTGTCGTACCGTGCTTTGACCAGACCTTTCGCGTGACGTACCGTGCCGTGCCAAATTTTCAAAAAATAATCACAGCACGTAACAGTCACACATACCGTGCCGTTTCGTGACAGAGCTGGCTCCGCCGTGCCATTTTTCCAATCTAGATACACGGGTTTAATAGGAAATAATAGACACCAAACAGTGAGCTTGGTACACTCAATTAGTTGAACCAGATTCAGCCCCTTTGGTTGCCATCACAGCCCATCACAAGCGACTTCAAATTTGAACAATGCGAATAACAATTTTTTTTAAATATAATTAAATTGCATTTATTTTGATTGTGTAACGTATCCATAATTTTTTTATTAATATTTTAAATTTTTGATTATGAAAGTTGTCAAAATAACCATCACCAGTTATATGTACTTTGTTTATATATTAATAATTAACAGCAAAAAAGAAATCCGATGTACCAACCTTATATTAAAACTTTTTTTAAAAAGCTTCGCAGAAGTCACGAAGTCGTGAATGAAAATCCTATAATTTTTTTTCCTAACTAACTATGATACTGTGCCATATCACATACGAAATCTTACAATTCATTTATCTTATCTATATTACTTTCGGTAATGCGGATATGGTAAGAATTTTTTTAATTGATTTATCATAAAAGAATACGGATAAGAGTTATTCTGTACACTATAAGATAATTATAATTGATAAATACAGTAATATATGTTGTTTCACTTGTGCGTATAACAATATAATTTGTAATATTTATTATTATATTACTTTATACAACATCTGATATTATTTTATTTAATTAATAATTTATATTTTTTCAAATAATGACATCAATAATTATAGTTTATATATTTACAATATTACGTACATTATGTGTTTAATATATCCATCTTTGTTATATTTTTAAATTAAATTATTTTAATATATTTATTATTTGTTATATTTTTTTAATTAAATTATTTTAATAGGTTTCCAAGTGGATGCGGATTCCCGATCCAACTCATCTGAATCAAACCCATCTTATTGGTCCGGATTCCATATTCTCTCAGCTATCTGACTCAAAGTAATTTGCAAACGACGACCCAGATTAATTCAAGTCCGGCCAAAGCTCAATACAGTGCTTATAAAAAGGGAAGATCAAAAACTAATCTGAGCCGTCCGTTTGTAATTTGCTTGAGTCAGGTACCTGGCTGATCCGAATTGATTTGTAAAACCCCAGTCGAACTCACACGGAGCTCTCCAAAGTCCAATCCCTCTCAAGTCAACATCCAACTATCTCCAAATTAATCATCGATCCAGCTAATTGCCACTCTCTCTTTTTCTCTTCGATCCATGGTCACCGCAGCAGTAGAAGTTTCCATCGCAGGATGGTTTACCTCGACGATCATCGGCAAGCTGATCAACAAAGCATCTTCCTACTTCCAAGGCCAGAAATCATGGCAATCCGGTATGAAGGTCGAGCTGGACCGCCTTTCTGAGTCCCAGCCTAAGATCGAGACTCTCGTCTACGCGGTAGAGAGAGGTGATCTACAAAGGGCCCACAGCCCGGCTCTGGAAGAATGGCTGGGCAAGCTCAGGGATGCGGTTGAGGAAGCCAACAATGTGCTCGATGAGTTGGAGTACTGTCATCTCAAGGAGGAGGCAGATGAAGGTAAGGGTAAGTTGGGGAAGACAATTGGGAAGTTTGCAGTGCGGGCGGCTCAGCAGGATGATGTGCTGAAGAAATTGAAAGCAGTTGTGAAGACTTTTGATAAACTTGTTGCTGGCCTCGGTACATTTGCTCAGGTATTTAATTACCTTTTCCTCATGCTTTTTAATTGATTCTTCTTTGAGTTTCATCTTTATTGTATTCAAACAAGACTGGATTGGATGAGGAATTCTTGTTATTGATCAATCTAGCTCCTTGTTCGAACTAGAACACATAATAAGTTTGAGCAAAATTAGGGAGCCACATATAGATCTGGACCACTAATCTGTCTCAGATAAAATGATCTTGATTAGACATATAATTTGGAAAATTAGTTGCTTTTGCATCTTCTCAATTATGGTGATGTTTGGACTTTTGATCATCTAATATGAAATTGACAATCTGGATCTATCTAGGATTCTCCAATTGAATAATTAAAATTAAAGAAATAAAGGAATATTAATGAAGTTCTGGTCCTCTCTCATGCATTTGTCCAGGGGTCCTTTTAAATTTCAATAAGTTGGAACAAGATCCATTCTATTGGGTTCATGTTTGAAGGTCTCTTCTTCTAAATTTATTTCTGGTCTTCTATAGTGTTTTTCAGATTCAATTAAAGAAAGCTCCGGACTATTTTGACCAATGTGTTCATATTTAAACGACTTTTTTTTGGTTCAGGATTAGGCCTATTTTGTGTCATATCCAATAATTCAATGAAGATTGTTATCTTTTTAGGTTTAGCATTTAACCCTTTTTTCCTCTCAACAAGCATTATTAGATGTTCCCTCGCCATTCAAAATATTATTTAACATATGGATATCAAATTTCAGGTTCTCAAGTTGTTAGATGGGCGTAGAACTACAGAGTTGAGGGGAAACATAGACCGAGAAACTGGCTCTGTGTTTCCAGAAAAAAAACTCTTTGGCAGGGAGAAAGAAAAACAGACAATCATACACTGGTTGAATAACTCTCACACAGACACAATTTCAGTTTTTTCCATTGTTGGAGTCAGTGGTGTTGGTAAGACTGCTCTTGCGCAATACCTTTATGATCATCCAGAAGTTGACTTCAAAATTAAGATGTGGGCATGTGTACTTACCTCTTTTGAGGTGAAGGATATTATAATGAAAATGCTGGAGTCATTAACACAAACAAAACAAGAGTTTGATACTCTCGATGCTGCCCAACGGACTCTCAAGGACAATATAAGGGGCCAGAAATTTTTGCTTGTCCTAGATGATGTATGGAATGACAAAGAGAGAGAGAAATGGAACAAGGTGATGGCCGTTTTAAAATTTGGTGGGGTGGGAAGCAAGATCCTCTTGACTACGAGGATGGAGTCAGTAGTAGATACAGTTGCAAATGTGGTTGGTGAAACTAAGATGTCTCTTAATTTAAAAGGTTTAGAAGAGAGGGATAATGTCTTACTCTTTGAGCAATATGCCTTTGCTGGTTTTGACCCAAATGAATACGCAAGATTGCGGTCGATTGGTAACAAGATAGCTAGTAAAGTAAGGGGCATACCTCTTGCGGTGAAAACCGTTGGTGGGATGCTGAACAACAAACTGGAGGCCGAATACTGGAATAGAGTTTTGGAAGATGGGGCACTCAACTGGGACAAAGAAACTGATGGCATAATGGCAGCTATTAGGTTGAGCTATGAGCACCTCCCACCTGACTTAAAACCTTGCTTCAGGTATTGTAGCATATTCCCTCCAGATCATGAGTTTGATAAAGGCAAATTGGTGGATGTGTGGATTTCCATCGGCCTAATTCCCGAGGGCGAGAAGATTCAGGAGGAATTAGCGAGTGATATCTTTGATACTCTTGTGCGAAAATCCTTTTTTGAACCTAATGCCTCATACTACAGTATGCACGATCTTTTACATGAGCTTGCACAGATTCTTTCGAAGAATGAGTGCTTACGAGTTGTCAGTAATGATCCAATTCCAATTCCACAAAGCATTCGTCATTTGTCCTTAAGGACAAGTAACATACTGGTCCTTAAAAATATTTCAGAGCTGAAGTACCTGAGAACTCTTTTGTTATTTTGTGATATTGAGGATGCTGAGTTAACGGGTGCCATTGATACTGCTCTGAAAGGGTTGAAAACAATCCGATGGTTGGAATTATCATCTAAATGGCTTCGTGATTTTCCCAAATCTATAGGTGATCTCGTCCACCTTCGTTGTTTGAGCATAATGAGAACAGATATACCCAAGTTGTCTCAATGTGTATGCTCACTTTATCATTTGCAAATCCTAGAGTTCAAACACAGTCCCTCCTTTGATCACTCAGAAGGGAGTATTCCAGCTGACATTTGCAAGCTTTCAAAACTAAAGAGGCTGTATCTTCCCTCAGGTGCTATTTCAACCATACCGCGCATTGGGAAACTGAGTTCTCTTCAAGAGCTAATTTATTATAGTGTGAAAGGTGAGGTGGGGTATGATATAAGCGAGCTAGAAATGATGTCAGAGCTTCGTGAATTGTTGATCACCAATCTTGACAAAGTGAAAAGTACAGACGAAGCTTCTAAAGCCAAGCTACACTCAAAGAAACATCTTCGTTACATTGCACTGATGTGGGGTCATGGCTTTGCGAATATAGACGGCAGTAATGAGATGGACAAGAAAGTTGCTGATTGCCTCCAGCCAGGTTCGAACCTTACAAATCTGTCATTTAATGGCTATAGGGCCATTAACCCGCCAAATTGGTTGAATCATCAAATTGTTCCCAATGTAACTGTTATCAACTTAGCCTACTGCAGCAGTTTAGAGAGGCTTCCACCATTCGGGCAACTTCCGTACCTTAAATTTCTCACCCTAGAAGACATGGGGGCTTTGAAAGAAATCGGCTTGGAGTTCTATGGGTCCAACCAATCTGGCAACACATTTCCTGCATTGGATACACTCAAGCTTATGCGCTTGATTCAGTTGGATGAGTGGAGAGAGGACAGTCAAAGCGAAAAATGGTTTCCACGCCTGAAAAGACTTGTGGTAAGTAATTGCCCCAGCCTGATGAAATTGCCACCCATTCCCACTGCTGTGGAAGAGCTTGTGTTAAATTATGTAGAGATAGCTACCCTTCCTGAATTTAAACAGAAGAATGAGGGATGTAGCACTAATCAAGGCCCATGGTCTCTCTCTTCATTGCTTATTATTGGATGCTCAAAGCTAACCTCCCTGAGTTCAGGATTTTTCATGCACCCTGAACAACTTGCATCTCTTGAGGAGCTCGCAATCTGGAACTGTGCTGAACTAGTTCATCTTCCATCAGATGGATTTAGAGAGCTCATCAGACTAAAATCACTTAGGATCGACAATTGCATGAAACTCTTTTTGCTGCCTCTGTTGCTACCCAAAAACTTCTTTCCTCCATCTCTTCAACGGCTTATGTTGAGCTATTGTGCCGACCTTGTTGTGTGTTTACCCCAATTACTACTAGACCTTTCTTTGATTTCTCTTCTAAAGCTGGAGCATTGTGCTAATCTTATATCATTACCCTCGGCAAATGTGCTGAAGAGTTTAACGTCACTTAAGGAGCTAGAGATACGGAATTGCGAGGGACTGAAATCGCTCGGTGGGTTAGAAGGCATCCTATCCTTGAAGATTTTGGTAATCAGAACATGTCCAAAGCTTGCAACAAAATCACCACTAGATTCAATCAAACAGTCCTCGAGAAATAGATTGTCAATGGAACTTGACCGGCTAGACTTAGACAATCCAGAGCTTTTACTTGCAGTGCCTAACCTGCACCTTACAAAATCAGTGGCAATAAGTGGCTCCCATAGCATAACGTTGTTGCCAGAGCAGTGGTTACTGCAAAACGGGGCCTCTCTCCGATATCTGGGTTTATTTGGTTTGACTTTGAGGTCAGTGGAGACATTGCCTGATAGCTTACAAAGCCTCCCAAGATTGAGGGTCTTGGAGCTACACAGTGCTTATAAGTTGACGAGGCTTCCTAAGTTGCCGAGATCATTGGAAATTCTAGAGATTTATGGGTGCAGCGAGGAATTGGATGGGAGATTGAAGGAGGGTGGTTTAGATTATGATAAAATCCGGCACCTTGATGTGGCAGTTTTTGGAGTTTTAAGTCAATCAAGAACTAGTCAGTTTAGTTAAGAGTATTACATTTGAATTCCCGAATTGCGTTTCACTTGGTAAATTTTTTAATGTAATTTATTTTTAACACGAATATTTTCTTTTTCTTTTCTTGGTTGATGATTGTTTTTTGTCAGCCCATGTATACTTCACAAATTATTATTATTATTATTATTTTTTGTATAAAAGTGGGCATTCTCAGCTGCTTCGTTACGAAACAGTAAGTGTCTATTACAAAATCCAACACTATAAATGCCTCCGTAAGCTAATTAGAGAAATAGTTCACAATGCCAACAAAAGAGACTAAGATGACCTCACATGCTTCCATAAAACTAAACAAAACATAGAACCTAAGCAACATTAGCAAATTAAGAAGCATATTACATGAAAAATTATTTTTGAATTTTTTTTATATATATAGATACTTTGATTTTATTTTTTTGCAGCCTCAATTCAATTGTGTTGCTTAGCAGCAAGCCAGCAACGATTTAACTCTCATTCTTAATTATTGCTGTATGAATTAAACCCTGCATTGAAAATTTAATTACAGAATGTTTAATGTATACCAGCAGGCCGCTGAGCCCAGATGGATTCCTACAAGATGGCCCATCTATTTATTAAGACATGTATCCGTTAATTACACACAACAACTCCGTTAATCCAACGGTTAAGTACGTCTGCTCATCGCCCTGTTCCCCATTTCTATTATCTTAAAATAATAGTTCATCGCTGAATTATTGAGTTAAAATAGTATTATAACTTTCGAAATTTCATAGAACTTCGACGCACAATTTTAAATTAAAAAACAATATTTTTCACATAATAGTAAAATTAATTTTGAAATAATATTAGTTTTTTTACTAGCAAATAAATACTTGAAATCAAGTTCTTTAGTATATCCTGTGTAAGACTCAGTGCGTCGGTGAATAAAAAAATATCTTGTGACTATAAGCTGATTTTGCGCAAATTAATTTCATGTTGGAAAAATATTAAATAACCAACTAATTTAAATCAGAATTTTGAACAATAAAATAAATAAAAATATATTTAAAATTTAATCAATAATATAAAAATTAAAATTTTGTTATCCGGAGCTGCAAAATGCGTACTTAAGGCAACTTTCCGTCTTAAACGTAGGAATAGTCGGTTAAGATTGCCCCAAGTTACGCTGGTATTCCTCTGCCTGCGGACGCAACCGTAGTAGAAGTTGATGTAACTTCTTTCAACAATAATAGTGGAATAATATGTTTTCTATAAAGAAAATATTTGTTTGTGGGAGAATAAAAATTTAATTTATGAATTATGGAGCTAAGAGAAAGAGTAAGAGAGTATGTGAATTGTTAGGCAATACTCTCCAAATGACATGAATTATTTATATGGAAATAACATAAATATCAATCAATTGTACATTCAGGAATATTGAAAATAATATTCATTGCATTACCGTTTCTTTTTATTATTAAAAGAAATTGAACAGTAAAATGAAACAGTATATTTGAATAAATCGTATATTCATGCACATACAAAAACCCTAAGTGAAATTGTATTTTATTACTTGTGCCAACTGGAGCAAGTTATTGTCAATTAATTCTACTGATTGTATGAGTAAATGACAAGATTTAGAAATAACATCAAATACACAGACAGCTTGCTATCTACCATATTTATATGATTTGATTCTCTGTGGCAGTGGACAGTGAGAAATTGAATTAAGAAAATAATTCACAATTAGCTTTATAATTCATAAAGTTAAAACATTAATATCAACATAACTATTTATTTAAATAAATTTGGTGTTTTCAAAATATAAATCTAACATTTCATGTGGCATCTGAAGTACCTCATGTGCTAACTTGACATTAAAATAATGAAGATTATGTTTAAAACAAAAATATAAAAGACAAATTTTTAAATCAAATTTATATCATTTCCTCTGTAAACATATAAAAAATTATGATATTTAGATTTTAATTTGATCAGTATTAAAAAATTGTAAAAATATATTGAAATGATTAAATTTTGGACGTTAATTTTTTAACTTTTTAATCTTTAGAAAAACAAATTTAAAAAGTGGTAATTTTTTTATATGGATGTAAAAAAAATAATATAAACAACGACAGCTTATTTTGACTACATAAGTTTTCAAAATTTATTATTAGCAAAATAAAAAATAAAAGAACGAAGAAGACAAAATATCATTGCATTAATATCAGACCTGTGTGTCAATTAAGTTTGACTATCATAATATTTTTCCACATGGAAATGAACTAAACCGATAAGACAGACAGAGCTATCTATTAATTGAAGTCGGAGGAAGAGAAAAAACAGAGTAACACACTAGACAAAATTTCCGGCCATGGCACCAAACAAGAACACCCCACACGTGCTGATTTTCCCATATCCATCGCAGAGCCCACTGAACTCCATGATGAAGCTGGCTGAACTCCTTGCCATTGCCGGCATCCCCGTCACCCTTCTCAACACGGAAGACACCCGCCGCCGCCTCTCTCTTAGCTCTGCCTCTCTCCCCACCATCCCTCTCCTTCGTTTCAGATCCATCCCTGACGGTCTCCCTGACGACCAGCCTCGTGACGCTTCCCTCTTGATAGATGTCGCCGAGTCGTTGAACACGAACTCCCGCCTCTTGTTACGCGATTTGCTGCTAGCTAAAACAAGTGAAGATACCTCCGATGTGTTTCCCCCGGTAACTTGTGTTATAGTCGATGGATTTCTTCCCTTTGTTGTGGATTTGGCAGAAGAGATAGGTTTACCGTGTTTGTCCTTTCGGACACCTAGTGCATGTAGTATCTGGGCTTACTTTTGCATACCAAAATTATTTCAGAACGGAGAGTTGCCGTTCGGGGAAGGTGTTGATTTAGATGAGTTAGTCCAAGGGGTGACAGGGATGGAGGGTTTACTTAGGCGAAGAGACTTACCGGAGTTTTTCAGAACAGCCAAAAATGCAGATGATCCCGAAATCAAGTTCATGGCCACCATCTCAGCATGCAGTGGTAAAGCGACGGGTTTCATCCTTAACACGACACAAGTTTTGGAATCTACCGCAGTTCATCACATCCGGTCACAAATCCCCATGACCTATGCGGTGGGTCCTCTCCATGCAATTCTCGAATCGTACCGCTCTACTCATGGTAGCAATGACGCATCACTGCACACACCATGTCTCTGGCATGAAGATAACGCATGCCTCAAGTGGCTCGATTCACAGCCGGAAAAGTCAGTGGTCTATGTTAGCTTCGGGAGTTTCACCACACTGATGCGAGAAGAGCTCCATGAGTTCTACTCTGGTTTGGTTAACAGTGGCCACAAATTTCTCTGGGTTCTACGGCCAGATATGGTACAAGATCCGGGATGGACAGATGATATCATTAAGAGATCATTGCCAGAAGAACAAGTAAAGATCATCTCATGGGCGCCGCAACGGAAAGTGCTAGCCCACCCGGCGGTCGGGTGCTTTCTAACACACAGTGGATGGAATTCAACTCTGGAGAGTATAGTTGAAGGTGTGCCGATGCTGTGCTGGCCATTCATTCTGGACCAACAAATAAACAGTCGATTTGTTAGCGAGATTTGGAAGATTGGGTTGGACATGAAGGACATATGCAACCGGGAAGTGGTGGAGAAGATGGTGAGAGAGATGATGGAAGGCGAATCAGCCGCAAGGTTTAGGCAATCGGCACAAGATATGGCTAATGTGGTGAAGGACAGCATTGCTGAGGGAGGGTCATCTTTTAGAGAATTTCACCGGTTGATTGAAGATATCAAATCTATGAGTAACAGTGTGGTTCTCAATTAGTTCTCCAGCATTGATTTCATATATATGATGTTTTATTATCAGACCCTATAATTAATCCTGGTGGATATTCTTTAATTTCTACCAGCATTATTTATTTTAGACTGGAATTAATGAACGCACATGAACTTTAATTTATACTCCGGTCCGGTAAAAACACATATAAATTAAAGTTTATATGTGTTCTTAACGGAGTATTAATTATAGTTCGGTAATTAATGATTGATAGCATGCAGCCGGTAAGAACACATATAAATTAAAATTTATATGTGTTCTTACCGGAATATAAATTATACTCCGGAATTAATGAACACATATAATTTATACTCATGTAAGAACACAAATAATTCCTACCAACTTTTCAAAAAAAAAAAAAAAGAACACAAATAATTAATTAATTTGGTTTCTTCAAGTTAAAAATGTAGTTCACGTCAGATCCAGCCATTTCAGTCCATGCAAGTTACACATTTAGTTCACAATCTGCCACTAAAATATTTAGGTGATAAATATTTGGGAAAATTTCCAATATACCCATACAAACTTTTAAAATAACCAATTTCCCCATGAAAACACCATAATATCCAAATTCCCCATACAAACATAACATCATTTCTTTTATCCCCATTCCTTTATTTAATTTTTAATTTAATTATTTTAAAAACAAAATTGACAAATATACCCTCATCTCTTTTCTCTCCTTTTCTTTCCCTGTAACTAGAAATAACCTGTGCTCATCCAATTAATGCCGGTCCCTTCCTCCCATTCCCCAACCATAGATTTGATTAACCATTTAGTATCCAGCAACTGATACCGATTATCGACCTACTCTCGACCTCATTAGTATCCTGCAACTGGTACCGAGCTGTCCATCTCCTTTGTTGTATCGGCCATGCCTACACCCCATTCCATCTTTTTTGTACTAGTCATTTCAGAGAGGCCGTTTGAAATGTCGGCTCATGCTTCCTGCTAGGCTCAAAAGAAGACCGATTGTAGTACTCCATGTTATGAAGGATTTTAGTGTGACCACACCGGTCCTAACTATCATAATTTAGCAGCTGCCCACCTCCATAGCCACAGCATATGGTTACTAGAAACTCAAATCCAACAAACTGTATTACACTTTATGTCAATCAACTTAAAATTTTAATTTTCAATGAGCCATGAAATGAAACAATTAAGACCAGCTTCCACAAAGCACCAACATGTCTGGGAATAAGTATAATTTCAATTAAATTACTAGAATCAGTTGTTAATTGTGCCCCGGATAATCTCCGAAAAGGCCAAGCAAGTAATTAGATAGATACTTCTATTATTTTTGTATTTTTTAAATGACCCTTGTTTAGTAACTCATTTTATAAAATCCTGCCAAGTAGTGCTAGTCCTAGTGATTTTGAAAGAATCTAATATTGCTATAGAACTGATACTGTTATGAATAAGGAAAGAGCCAAATTGTGTTGTCTTGGTATAATTAATTCATCAAGTTCGTGTAAAATAAAAGCTATTCTGTTGTAATTCCAACCAACTATGTTAATTCTTTTTAATGATTTGTCCTATTGATTCTTTTCGAGTTGGCTGAAAATTGCTACAAAAAAAAGCACTTGGCATAAACCACACTCGTGCTCACCAGAACCAGTACTGGTTTTTATGTAACAAATAGAAAGAAAGTTGCATATGACGAGATGATAAAGCTGATAGAGAAGGCCAAGAATAATGTATCGACATTTGAAAAGTGATCCGAGTATTGTGAACCTGAGAATGCCATGAACGATCTCAAATTATATATTTATTTATTATACAGTGGAGAAGGAGAGATAGGGGAGAGAGAAGGGTACATTTGTCAATTTTGGTTTTAAAATAATTAAATAAGAGGTTAAACAAATGAATGGGGATAAAAGAAAGGATGTCAAGTTTTTATGGAGAGATTGGATATTATGGTGGTTTCATGGGGAAATTGGCTATTTTAAAAGTTTGCATGGGTACAGTGGAAATTTTCTCAAAATATTTTTTTTTATTTTTTTTAAAGATTGATAGCATGCAGCTATCAATCGGTGCATGCATTTAGGTGATAAATTTGATAGTTGAAATTGGATTATGATCTATCAAAATCAGGAAGAAATTAAGGACTAGGACACAAGATATTTGTTTCGCTTAATGACAAAGCATTAAGTCGATTATAAGGAGATGAAAGCGAGAAAACAATGACGGATTCTCTGATTCCAAATTCTGGAAAATGACAAAGCCTGTCTCGACTACTGGCTGGAATGTTTTGTACTTTACTATTCAAAAAACAGTTATGCACTATGTTAGTTTTTTAGGTTCTGAGGAGAAAGATTTATGCGGAATGATATCGATTTATTTCTGTGGAAGTTTCATTCTTATTGTATTGAATCTCTTTTTCTTTGATACATAAATCCTATGTTCTATTTATACTTTACATGGCTCAACTAGCCGTTAGAATATCAAACGGTATTGTTCCTTGATAACAAAGTACTGTTGCTTTATTTTTATTCTAAACATACATACAAAATTCCCTTTTTGCCCCTTGATTAAATCCTAGCCTTTGGATCTTTGATCAATGTTGAAATAGGAATATGAGATCCAATAAATAAGGGTGCCGACTGGTAAAGATTAATTAGTGCTTACTATTTAGTCACGTGAATAAATTGTTACATTATTATTATTATTATTATTATTATTCATTTGGACGGATCCAATGAACTTTCACTACAACAATATAAAAAAAAATCACAAAAATATAAAAAAAAAATATTAACATACATTGATAGTTGACACCGCCAAATCCAATCAAAATATCTGTATACATGAATGATTACCGAATAGTCAGTCTAAAATATCTGTATACATCGCGTAAAATAAGGATCACATATTGTGACTGCAGGAAGAAAATAAAACCATAATATTCTTCTTGGTATTTCATTTTAGAAAAGCATACAAAATTAGAAACCTCTTGCTGCTGGGGATAATAACGCATATAACCCTACTCCAATCCTTCTACAGTCATCTCCGAAAGCAGAATAGTAAAATCTTAGTCCTTTCATATTTCTCTTTCTACGTACAGTGGAATCCTTACATATATAAATTAAATTATTTGGATGTAAGGTGCCAAACTGATGTTTCCTAATAATGGTGTGTATTGTTAGCTTTGAGTGATATTAAGCCTATTAAGACAACCAGTAGTGTGACTAGCGTAAGATCAAGTTGAGTTTTCTTTTGATAATTCAAGCATAATAATATCAAGAAACTATGCAATAAAACTAAAGTAGGGGACAATTCTCAAATTCTCAGCAAAGGGGCCGATCATAAAAGGAAAAATCGGAATCGGAATTTTTGTGTACAGATTATAAGGAGATGAAAGCAAAAAAAAAAAATTACGGATACTCTGATTCCAAGTTCTGGAAAATGACCAGTGCCTGTCTCGACTACTGGCTGGATTATTGTGTACAGTTATGCATTATTCCAAATTAGAAAGAAATTAAGAACTAGAACACAAGATATTTATTTTCGCTTAATGACAAAGCGTAAAGTCCATTATAAGGAGATGAAGATGAAAGCGGAAAACAATTACAGATTCACATTTACGGATTCTCTGGTTCGAAGTTCTGGAAAATAACCAGTCCCTGTCTCGACTACTGGCTGAATTATTATGTGCAGTTATGCACTATTTACTGCAGAATAAATAAGGGTGCCGACACTGGATAGATCCAAGAAATTTCTAACTCGAGGCACCCATTAGGATAGATCCAGGAAATTCGGCCCGTGGCATATGGCTCACCACACCTCTTCTTCATGGGCCAGTCAAACCTAGGGTTTGACACACTGGCCTTAACCCAAACAAACTGTCCCACACAATATGACTCGTCCATTTGGAGAGATCTGTATAACTCCCTTCATAAAGCTTATCCATCCCAAAAAACCCAACGGACGTCACACCTCCCTCACGAGAAATCCCGTGAAGTATATCCCAACATGGGACCCGCTTTCATCTCTAAGCCTAACCCAGTCACCGACTGCATAGCCATAGGTAACCCGTTCAATTGTTGAACTGTGAACCTTTAATGGGTCATGGAAACCATGAACCCTTACCATGACAAAGGAGTGCCCATCGGTATCTTTTTGGGCTTTCTTGACCTGACAACGTCACCAATTTTGAGTTCGTCCTTCAAAAGGAGCCCAGTCAGTGTATGTTGGTTTGTTTGAGAATTTAAGGGCCTCTGTGTCAGTCCACATGCTATCCCCATAACCCATGTTTTTGCACCTGAAAATCTTATATCAAAGATGACCATTTATTAATTAATTTAGAGTATTTTATCGATGATATTTATTTTCTAATTGCATTTCACTTCCAATTTCATTCTTCTTGTTTTCCCTTTTTCTTTAAGAGGACCAACCCTCTCAGTTCTTGGTGTGCCCAACTGAAACTTTTAACTTATATCATGGAGCTTCAATACAATCCTTGTTTACCTCAACTTCACATTTTAGTCTAGCAATCAATGTTGCAAGCATCAGACATGTTATGATCACTAAGACTTATAGGATTGTATGGCTTATAAAGTATAAACCACCTAGCGATTTCAGAACATCATACTGCTGAGCTGCTCGCACTGCAAATTTCCCAATTGTCTTCTTCAACTTCCCCTTACCTTCATCTGCCTCCTCCTTGAGATGCCAGTACTCCATCTCATCGAGCACGTTGTTGAATTCCTTGACGGCATCCCTGAGCTTGCCTAGCCATTCTTCCAGAACTAGCTAGGTTGTGGGCCCTTTGTAGATCACCTCTCTCTACCGCATAGACAAGAGTCTCGATCTTAAGCTGGGACTCAGAAAGGCGGAAGATTCACTCAAGTCAGAGTTGCTGGAGAACATTTTCTTTCTCTTCAATTGGGCTTCCCTCCATCTCCGTACTATATTGCCTCCATTGAATTGCAGAGAAGCATATTTTGTTTACAATACGCTCCTCGGCTACAAATTAAAATTTGTCTCTACAGCCCACATGTTTTTCGTCATAAAAAAATGGCCTTCACACGCCATTTCTTTTATGAAATGGTGTCATCCGATATAAATCAAGGCTTAACTTGAAGAAAGTATTTAAAATGGTGCCATATCTCTACACCTGACATGTTAGTATTTCAGGAAGTTAGATATTCTCCAGGCTAACAATGTGTTCGAGTTTAAACAAAGAACAAAAACTATCAATACAAATAACCAGTCATCCAATTAAGTCTTCTTCAGTCCAAATGACCAGAACTTTATAATTAAAAGAAAAAAAAGTTGGCCTCAGATCTACTGTATTAAAACGGGGGCTTAGCCACCCCTAGGACCGTCCGATCAGCTCCGCATCGCAAACCTCCGCAGTGGATACTGGTCCAAATTTCTTTTTGCTTATGGACCCTAAATTATTTATGGCCTCCCTTGTTTTCATTCCTGGTTCCGTGTATAACTAACTATGTACTAACTGTAAACTAATCTAACATCCCCCGATAGCAGAGCCAGTCACAGAAGCCACAATAAGTTTCTTTCTTAGGAAAGCCAGCCGAGCACTAGATATGAATTTGGTAAAAGCATCCGCAATTTGATCTCTCGAACAAATAAACCGAACACCCAACTGTTGAGAAGCAATCTTTTCTCAAACAAAGTGATAGTTGATCTCATTATGCTTCGTCCGCGCATGAAAAAACAGAATGGAGGCCAAGAAGGTAGCTCCAAGATTATCCCACCAAATAGTCGGCTTGGATGAAAGGGGAACATGCAACTCTTTGAGCAAATATTGTAGCCAAGTGAGTTCGGCCATCGCCACAACCATACTACGATACTCTGCTTCGGTGCTAGAGCGGGAGACCATATGTTGTTTCTTTGAGCCCAAGAATGAGATTGGAGCCTAGAAATATACAAGCCTAGAAATATACAAAATTCTGAAGTTGATCGGCGATCATCGGGACAACTAGCCCAATCCGAGTCGGAATATGCATGAAGCTCAAAAGAAGAACGAGAAGAGAGATGTAGGCCATCATGTAATGTACCTTTTAAGTACAGCAAAATGCGCTTAACGTCATTCCAATGCTCATCGGTGGGTGCATGCATGAATTAAGATGCTTTATTTTGGATCAAGCATTGAGAGAGAGGAATCTCGGAGATCTTCAAGGCTTGACATTAGTGGATGCTCAAAAGATGAAACCTAGTGCTTATAAACTTTTCATATCATATGTAAGAGATCAAGAAATTCCAGAAAATTTTTCCTGACATTTTCTTTTTATAAATTTTAATTTCTTTTAGTTTCAGAAAAATGAAATATGGAAGGTCTCTGCGAACAAACTACTCCATTTTCAATGCTGGTTTTATTATTTTAGATAGCAGTTGATATTGGCTGCTATATATTGATTTTTTTGTTAGGAAATTTTGATACTATCATTTCTATTATTATTATGATTAAGGATGGTGGAGCAAGTTTGGATCAACTACATCAACGGGTTGTTAGCAAATACTTCAGTTAACGTGGTTCTCATTTCAGCATCTAACAACCATTGGTTTATCTACGAATGGGAAGATACCAGCCATATTCAAGGAATAGGCGCGCTTGACAGTGGTTTCTGAAACAAGTTAATTAGGGTGGAGTTAGAATTGTGGTTTAAAGTTTAAAACGCTTATTTGTATGGTGGGGGATGAGAAGGCTATATTGTTTGCCGGATGGGTATTTGAAATGATTTTTGGCTCATAGCTCAATCTCATTTCTCTATTTGAGTCTGTAACACCATGCTAAATTTAATTTTCAGAATTACGAGAAAAAATTAATTGGATGAATAAGTGTTGCTCTGGCTTTCGTTTATCCGTTACAAACATTTTCGTGGCAAATTATTTTATATGGATGTAGCATCTCAAACTTTGTAAGTTTGAAAAGCTATCTTTATATCTAAGAACATATCTTTGAATTTATACTTTGTATTTTTTGGGAAAGTCTTTTTAATTACACGAGTTGAAAAATTAATGTTATCAACATTTTGATTGTGTGATGGCCGTCAAATTATAATCAATCACCTCGCTACTGAAGACAAAAGAATATGACTTTCATTTAAATTTCTTGCGAATTATATAAAAGGGCACTGACCAGACTAATTTAAATCCATAAGTTTATTTTCTTTTCAAATACGTTATGAAATATACAGTGGGTTGGCAAATAACAGCCAATCAATGAACTGATAGTACCAAGACCTTAGTCATTTACTACTATGGCTTTAGCTAAAAAGAAAAAAATTAATTGAAAATTTTACCGCAACCACAAGTTACAAACCTAATTCGGGAATTCAAATGTATTACTTTTAAACTCCAGAAACTACAAAATCCACCGCCTAATAAAAATTCTAGAAACTTCCAAATCAAGGTGCCTGAATTTATCATAATCTAGACTACCCTCCTTCAATCTCCCAGCCAATTCCTCGTTGCACCCATTAATCTTTAGAATTTTCAATGATCTTGGCAATTCAGGAAGCCTCGTTAACTTATCAGCATTATGCAGTACCAAATTCCTCAAGCTCTGGAGGCTTTGCAAGCTATCAGGTAATGTCCCCACTGACCTCAAAGTCGAATCACATAGACTCAGAGACTGGAGGGAGGCCCCATTTTGCAGTAACCACTGCTCTGGCAACAACGTTATGCTATGGGAGCCACTTATCTCCAGCGACTTTGTCAAGTATAGGCTTCTGAGTGGCACTACAAGTAAAAGATCTGCATGGTCTATGTAAAGCTTGTCAAGTGCCATTGACAGTCTATTTCTTGGCAACTCTTCAATTAAATCCAGTGGTGAATATGTTGCAAGCATCGGACATCTTCCGATCACCAAGACTTTTAGGGATGGGATGGCTTCTAAACCACCAAGCGATTTCAGTGCCCAGCAGTTTTGTATCGATAGTTCCTTAAGTGATGTTAAACTCTTCAGCACATTTTCCGAGGGTAATGATATAAGATTAACACAATTATGAAGATTTAAAAAAGAAATCAGAGAAAGATCTTGTAGTAATTGGGGTAAACATACAACAAGGTCGCCACAAGAGCTCAGAAGAACCTCTTGAACAGATGGAGGGAAGAAGCTTTTGGGTAGCAACATAGGCAGCAAAAAGAGTCTCCAGCAATTGTTGATCCAAAGTGATTTTAGACTAATGAGCTCTCTAAATCCACTTGATGGCAGATGAACTAGTTCTGCACAGTCCCAGATTTCGAGTTCCTCAAGAGATGCAAGTTGTTCAGGGTGCATGAAAAATCCTGATTTCAGGGAGGTTAGCTTTGAGCATCGACTAATACGCAATGAAGAGAGAGACCATAGGCCTTGATTGGTGCTACTTCCCTCATTCTTCGGTTCATATCCGGGAAATGTAGCTATCTCTAGGTAATTCAACTCGAGCTCTTTCAGAGTAGTGGGAATGGGTGGCAATTTCTTCAGGCTGGGGCAATCACTTACCACAAGTCTTTTCAGACATGGAAACCATTTTTCACTTTTAGTGTCCTCTCTCCACTCCTCCAACTTAATCAAGCTCTTAAGCTCGAGGGTTTCCAATGCAGGAAAAGTGTTACCAGATTGGCTGGACCTATAGAACTCCAAGCCGATTACCTTCAATGCCCCTAATTCTTCTAGGGTGAGAATTTTGAGGTACAGAAGCTGCCCAAAAGGGGGAAGCCTCTCTAAACTGCTGCAGTTGGCTAAGTCGATTGCAGTTAAATTGGGAAGAAATTGAGGTGTCAACCAATTTGGCAGGTTTGTGCCTCTATAGCCATTTAATAACAGATCTGTAAGGTTCGGGTGAGGCTGGAGGCAATCAGCAACTTTCTTGTCCAACTCATTCCAGCCTCCTGTATTATCAAAACCATGATCCCAATGTAGTTTAATACGAAAAAGATGTTGCTTCAAGTTTAGGTTGGCTTTAGTAGCTTCTTCTGTGCTTTTCACATTCTCAAGATTGGTAATTGTCAGTTCATGAAGCTCTGACATCATTTCTAGCTCACTTATATCATATCCCGCCTTAGTTTTCACACTATATCCAATTAGCTTTTGAAGAGAACTCAGTTTGCCAATGTGCGGAATGGTTGAAATAGTATCTTTGGGAAGATCTAACCTCTTTAGTTTTGAAAGCTTGCAAATGTCAGCTGGAATGCTCTTCTCTGAGGGGTGTGAGGAGGGATTTATTGTAAACACTAGGATTTGCAAATGATAAAGCGTGCCTATGCATGGCGATAAATTCGATATATTTGTTTTTTCTATTCTCAAACAACGAAGGTGGACGAGATCACCTATAGGTTTGGGAAAATCACAAAGCCATTCAGATGATAATTTCAAGTATCGGATAGTTTTCAACCCTTTCAGAGCAGTGTCAATATTGACACCCACTGACTCAGCATCCTCATCCTCACAGCTTAACAAAAAAGTTCTCAGGTACTTCAGCTCGGACAAGTTTTTAAGCACTAGTATATTATTTGTCTTTATGGACAAATGTCGAATGCTTTGTGGAATTTGAATTTCTGGATCATTACTAATAACTTGTAAGCACTCATTCTTGGAAAGAACCTGTGCAAGATCATGTAAAAGATCATGCATATTGAAGTATGAGAACTTAGGTTCAAAGAAGGATTTTCGCACAAGAGTTTCAAAGTATTCATTTGCTAATTCCTCCTGTCCCTTCTCATCCCCAGGAATTAGACCAACAGATATCCACATATCCACCAATTTCTCCCTCTTAAACTTATAATCTTGGGGGAATATGCTACAATACCTGAAGCAAGGTTTTAACTCAGGTGGGAGGTGCTCATAGGTCAACCTAATAGCTGCCATTATGCCATCAGTTCCTTTGTCCGAGTTGAGTGCCCCATCTTGCAAAACTCTCCTCCAATATATGACCTCTGGTTTATCGTTCAGCATCCCACCAACAGTCTTCACCACAAGAGGTATTCCCATTAGTTTCAAAGATATATCCTTACCAATCGGCTGCAATTTTGCATATTCATTTGGGTTGAAACCGGCAAAGGCATATTTCTCAAAGAGTAATACATTATCACTCTCTTCTAAACCGTTTAACTTGAGAGACATCTTGGTTTCACCAACCACCTTTGCAACTGTATTTGCTACTGACTCCATCCTCGTAGTCACGAGGATCTTGCTTCCCTCAGAACCACATTTTAAAGGGGCCATCACCTTGTTCCATTTCTCTCTCTCTTTGTCATTCCATACATCATCCAGGACAAGCAAAAATTTCTTGCCAGCTATTTCCTCCATCAGAGTTCTATGAACAGCTTGAAGGGTATTTTTTTTGGGTAATGACTCCACCATATTCGTTATAATAACCTTTTCCTCAAAAGATGTAGATACACATACCCATATCTTAATTTGGAAATCCAGTCCTGGATGAGCAAAAATGTTTTGCACAAGAGCAGTCTTGCCAACACCACCGACTCCAACAATTGAAAAGACTGAAATCTTTTTGTCAGATTTTTCCTTCAACCATTCTATGACTGTCTGTTTTTCCTTCTCCCTACCAATGAATTCATTCGCTGTAAACAAGGAGCTAGTTTCTCGGCCATTGTATCCACTCACCTCTGTTGCAATACGCTTATCTAACCATTTAAGAACCTGAAAAAAGATTCTCATCTGTCAAATAATATTTTGAATGGCAAGGGAAAAATTAATTCTTGACGAGGGGTTATAAGGGATAAATTAAAATGATAACAATTTTCATCAAGTTATTGCATATGACAAAAAATAGGCCCAACCCAGGACCAAAATAAGAGTCCATTGAAAATGAACATGTTTGTTAAAATAGTCTGGAATTTTCTTTAATTGAATCTGAAATACACTATTGCTGACACTGTGAGAAGCAAATTTAGAAGAAGAAACCTTCAAACAATAGAATAGATCCAGTTCCTTTATTTCTTTAACTTTATTGATTCAATTGAAGAGTATTGAATAGTTCCAGACTGTAAATTTCATTTTAGATGATCAAAACTCAAAAGTCCATACATCACCATGATTGAGAAGATACAAAAGCAATTGATTTTCATAAAGTTATATGTCTAATCAAGACCATTGGATCTGAGATGGATTGGTGGTTCAGATCTATCTGTGACTCCCCAATTTTGGAAATTGAGGTGCTCGATTTTACTAGACTATACAGTACACATACGAAGAATACAAGTTAAAGGCCTAATCGAAATCATAGAAATAAAAAGGATTTGTTATTTAAACATTGTCCTAGAAAACTTGCTTCAAGGAATCGGAAGATTCAATGTAGTCAGATTTGATGGAGAGCATTTTCTTTTCCTTCCATTATAGAGGAGCTTATTTTGTTTAAATTGCGCTCCTTTGTTACAAATCAAGATTTGTCTCTACAGCCTAGGGCTGATTAATGAGCGAGCATGAGCGAGTTGGGGTATGCTCATGCTCGGCTCATTTAGTTAATGAGCGCTAATGAGCGAGTTGTTAATAAGCGAGTTGTTAATGAGCGAGTTATTAATGAGCGGGTTGTTAATGAGCGAGCTATGAGCAACTGAGCGAGTCACTAATTATAAGTAATTTAAGAATTCAAAACCTAATTTTCAAAAACTAATTTTTAATTTAACAAATTGTCATAATCCAATCTAATTAAACATTATATAATTTAACAAAAATTATCCATAAGCAAATTTAACAAAATTAAACAACTATCTTCTTATCGGTTCTCAGTCTCACGGTCCCACATGTCACATCCTCGGAGCTATCTTCTATAGTCTGAAGTCTGAACTGAACTCTGAAGCGTCATTTACTCATTTACCAATTTTAATTACACAATGGGTCGCTGGACTTTAGGCAATTTAGACTCACTGGGCTGCTGGAGCAATTTTAATTTCAACTTTAGTCTGGAGCGTAATAAGTAGGTTTGGAATTTTTTATTTATTCAGTTTTAATATTAATTTAAAAAATTGGGATTAAATGTGGCAGGATTAGATGTGGTAGATTCTTAATGAGCGAGTTATGAGCGAGTTGGGGTATGCTCATGCTCGGCTCATTTAGTTAATGAGCGCTAATGAGCGAGTTGTTAACGAGTTTTTAGTGAGCGAGTTATGAGCGAGTTACGAGTTATGAGCGATTTACTCACCCCTACTACAGCCCACATGTTTTTTGGCATAAAAATAATAATCTTGACATGCTATTTCTCTTATGAAATGGTGTCATCCGAAATAAATGAAGGCCTAATTTGAAGAAATTAATATTTGAGAAGTTAGATATTCTCCGGACTTATGATTTGTTCGAGTTTAAAAGAAGAACCAAAACTATCAATAAAAATTACCATCCATCCAAATAATCCTTCTTCAGTCAAAATGAACACAGCTAGACTTCACAATTAAAAGAAGGGGGAATTTCACGTGTAGTCGTGTACCGCCCTCTAAAGTTTGAAATTATGTATTTCCCCCTCTAAACTTCAAAAACTAACAAATTTATCCATTTTATTGTCTTTTATGTTAAAACTCATTCTAAATTTATAAAATACCAATCTTACCCTTTATTAAAAGCATATAAACTCATTGTAATCAAGGCCTAGTTTGAACTTATTATGTACTATTTCCCTTTACTGGAAGAATTACATTTGCTCAAAATTATTTAAGTGCTCTAGTTCAAACAAGGAGCCAGATTGATCAATAACAATTACTAATCCAATCCAGTCCTGTTTTAATACAATAAAGGAGAAACTCAAAGAATTATGGATTATCAATTAGAGCATCTACATCCCTCAAACTAATAAAGTTTCTAATCTGACGTGACAGTTTCTAAACCAGTTTTAGAGATGTAGATAGATTTTTTATTTAACAACTTTGTTCAATAATTTCTATATAAGAAATCGTTTATTAACTCTGACATGGAGAAATGATCTATTCGCTTAATATTTTCAATATGTTTTAATTAAATGCAGATATGACAATTAAGAAACTCTAATTTTAATTTCACGGATGTACAGGTTTAGAAATTCAGAGAGGCTAATAAAATTTCTACAAAATAGTTAATAGTTATTTGGAAACTCTAAGAGTTTGACAGATGTAGATACTCTTAGCAGTAAAGACAAGGGGTGGCAGGGAAGTACTAAGTGTTATTTTTGTGATAATGAAGAGAATATTGACCATCTTTTTCTGAGGTGTACCTAAATTAGAAATGTCTGATTTTGGTTAGGAGATAATATTTTTTGACAGATTGGCATTAAGTGGATGATATTTTAAAACTTCTCTTATGCTTTACCGCACACACATAGAACCACATTTTTTTATTGCTTTCAGTGCATTAACTTAATCCTATATTGATCAGGTGTCATGTCAGAAGTAACGCAACAGGGGCTGAAGAAATGGATGCCAGCAGATACCGGAGACATTCCGCAGCAGAATTGGGATCCTAGCACAGATGGGAAACTGGCTGCTGATGATGAGAAGACCTCCACTGATCCCACTAAACTTTTAGATCTTTCGGTTGATTCGAGACTGTTATTTTCTGGCTTTTTTGCTACAGCCAAATTAAAAGTTAAAACTCTGTAATTGATTTACTATTTTGTGATTTGCATGAACTATCTTGGGTAGATGCAATGACTGATGATATTTTGAATGTTTCTTCTCAGATAACATACATTGGTCTGATTAGAAATGTTCCTTTTGTAACTTACAAACAGTTTCTATATGAAAGAATGAAACGGGCCTCGTAGCCTTATTTCCAAAAGAGATCAACTAGTAAAGAATGAGGAAAAGGTAATAACCTCAGCAAAGGTGGCGAGGTCTTTAACAAGTTCATCAAAAGTTGTCACAACTTCTCTCAACCTCTTCAGCACATCATCCTGCTGAACCGCCCGCACCCCAAACTTCGCAACCCTCTTCATTAACTTCTTCGCAGGAGGTCCATCTGCCTCCTCCTTGAGACGCCAGTACTCCAACTCATCGAGGACATTGTCTGCTTCCTCGACTGCATTCCGGAGCTTGCCCAGCCATTCTTCCAGAGCCGGGTTGTGGGCCCCTAGTAGATGATCATTTCTCTCTGCCGCGTAGACAAGAGTCGTGATCTTAACCTGGGAGACAGAAAGGCGCTCCACCTTGTCCTTCATACCAGATTGCCATTCTTTCTGGTCTTTGAAGTAGGAGGGTGCTTTGTCGATCAGATTACTGATGATTTTTGAGGCGAACCATCCTGCAATGGCAACTCCTACTGCTACGGTGACCATGAATTAATCCAAGAGAAAGAGAGAGGTAATCAGTTGAATCGATTGGTGCTTGTAGGGACGTCTGAACCGATGATTGATATGGAGAAATTTGGGGGTTGACTTGAGATGGGCTGGAGATGTATTGCGTGTTGTGATTATAAGAGGCGTACCCGTTGACTTGAGAGGCTTGGAGAAAGTAGGGTAGCTGGCAATGCGGATCAGGGCTTGACCCGTTAGGTTAGATCCATTCGGAGTAAATTTAACTGCAAACAATTGTCAGGGAGCTATTTCGAACTCTATTCTATCTCATATTAATAATATGATATTTATTAATATGAGTTTGAAAAAAATATGATATTTCAAACTCTATTCTATCTTATTATTTTTCATCAAAATAATATTTTTTTAGTATCAAAATATTTTAAGTGTATAGATAAAAGTAAAATATATCATATGTAGTCAAGGCAGCAAACAAATCAAACCAAATCAAACTTACCTCAATTGATTTTGAGTTTGAAAAAAATTCGAACCGAACTGATTTGATTTGTTTCAGAACAAACTTCAATTGAACTAGTTGCAAACTATGAATTTTTTCGAATCAGAGCCAATTGAATCATGAATTACAAATTTTTTTAGCAGCTCTAGTTATAGTTGTAGTTTATGCATTAGTTTTTTTCACACAAAACAAACTTCACACGGTTTTTTTTTATCTTTTACCTTTCACGAATTCACACTAATTCACACTGATGGATTACGGGCCAACCTAAAATTCCCCTATCTTTTACGCTATTAGATTGATTGAAATCACGGCATGAACCTAGTCAAATAAAATTTATCAATTGTTAATTTGTTACATTGCTGAAACATTTTACTATTATAAGTTACCATTATATTAACAATTTTGAGCTATAATATAAATTTGGCTCTTGTATTATTAAAAATTGATAGTTGAAGTCATTAGTTGCATTACTTGAGATTCGAACTTAAATAGTTTGTGAATCAAGTTCTAATGAATTATACCCTGATTGAGTTTGAATAAGATTCGAACCAATTTGATTTGATTTGTTTCAAAACGAACTTCAATCGAACGTGTTAATTGCAATTTTTTCGAATCGAAGTTAATCGAATCACGAACTACGAGCTTATTTGGGAGGAATTTCACGTATACCCCTCAAAAACTTCAAAAAATACTCTCTAAAATATGAAATTACATATTCCCACTCTAAACTTTAAAAACTCACAAATTTATCCATTTTATTGTTTTTTATATTAGGACTCATTCTAAATTTTTAAAATACGCATTTTACCCTTTATTAAAAGCATATAAAGTAAATCGGACTCAAATTTGAATTTGAAGAATTTCTCTACCGTTCGATCCATACGCATCGCACTAAGATTTGTGCGCATCGCTTCAATATTCGTGTTGAACTAATGTGCACGGATCTTAAAGCAATTATGATTATGGTGTATCACAATAAGATATGTGCATGTTGTGTCAATATGCGTGCGGTTCTGCATCAAGATTTGTGCTGATCTTGCGTGTGCAAATCTAAAAGCAATTCGGACGGTAGAGGAATTGTTCAAATTCAAATTTGAGTCTGATGTAATTTATATGCTTTTGATAAAGGGTAAAATGGGTATTTTACAAATTTTGAATGAATTGTAATATAAAAGACAATAAAATTGATAAATTTGTAAGTTTTTAAAATTTAGAGATAAAATAAGTAATTTCAAATTTTAGAGAGAGAAATATGTAATTTTGAAGTTTTTGAGGGGTACACATGAAATTCCCCCATTTTTTTGACAGCCCTAATATGTACAGATGTACCGTAGTGTTATATTTTTATTTGAGTTTTTTATTTATAATTTTTCAAAAATGAAATATGGAGTCATGGAGATATGGCAAATAGATGTATTTAACTCTGTTATAAAAAAAAAATTTACAAACGTGTACTCCACAGTACATGGATTGTAGTCAATAGTCCGATCGCCAGCTCCCTGTGGCAACTCTTTTATCTGCATCTCCGACTTCAGCCTCACCCGCCTTCTTTTTTTTTTCCCCCTTGCATAAAACCTCGCCTCAACTCCCCTCCCAAGCCCTCTTCCTCTCGCCAGCTCCCATCTCCCAAATCCTCCATTCGCTCCAAACCAACCCCAACTGGGACGACTCCCTCTTTCACCTCCTCTCCTCCCATCCCGACCTTCCCCTTCTCTTCCCTCCCTCATCCTTTCCCGATGCCGACTCCGCTCTTTCCTTCTTCCACTGGGCTTGCGGTGCCCGGCCCGTTTCAGCACCATCCCTCAGCTCTCTTGCTTACTCTTTACTTCTCCTTAAGTTGTCAAAATCGTACAGATTCACTGAAATTGTACTTGTTATGAAAATAATGAGAAAAGAAATATTGATTCTGACTTGGGGAAGCTTTGAGTGTTCTGCTAGCCCGGTTCTCAAATTCTGGAATGGTAGAAAAGGCAATGGAGGTGTATGATCTGATAAGGGAGAAATATGATGCGCTTTTCCATGTTGTGGATTGTGATTCTCTGCTTAAGCCTCTTGTGAAATGCAGGTCATGGGATGTTGCCCGTAAGGTGTATGATGAAATGCTCGAGAGAGAGGGTGGAGCAGATAATCATAGCACGGGCATCATGGGTCAATGGATTTTGCATGCAGGGTAAGATGGATGAGGCAAAGAAGCTCATAGAGGATAGATGGGGAGTCAGGTGCATACCGAAAGTGCTTTCTTATAATGTCTTGATAAAGGGTACTTTAGACATGAGAAGTTTCAGCGATTTAAAAGCAGGATCTGATTGTGGGAGTAAGAAACATAAGATCTGGATTTCCTTTGCCTAGTCTTCCAACTCTTGTAGGCGTATCTGGCGAGCGCATTTGGGTTTTGACGAAGCAAAGCATGTATTCTAGCTAGCAGAGCCATGGACAAAGAGATGGAGAGCGCCAAGATAGTGGTGGTGCACCATGGTGAGACCTCATGGAGCGCTTCTCGAATCCTTCAGGTCTCATTTTCCCCAATACTTCTTTGTTCAACTGTCGTCCTCTTTTCCCAAATTTGGTGGTTGGGTACGGATTGAAGCAGGAGGCATTGACGGGTTTTATTTTTTTAATTTTATTTATTATTGTTTTTCATGTCGAGAGGTGGGTGGGGGGTTTGTGGGTGACCAAATAAAGCTGTTAAAATATGATTTGCGTTTTCAAATTACAATATTGAGACGAAAAGTAATTACCACATTAAGTTAAATTTCTGATAAAACTTGCTGCTGTAACTAGATTTCATCTGTGTAGTGACAAATTCGTTTGTGTAGAGACCATTCAAAATTTTACTTGCCTCTTTATTTTTCCACTGTATAAACAGGGGCACTTGGATCCAGAATTAAATGAGATTGGAAGGCAACAAGCAGCAGCGGTAAGGTATGCTTTTAATTGTGCAATGAAAATTGCATATGAACCCCCTTTTAATTATTTTCTCATTACATTTTTGGAAGGTTACTACTTGCTAGTTGCTTATCCAAGGAGCCCAAGTTCAATGCCATATATTCCTTCCATCTAAATCGAGCTGCCGAGACTGCACAGATTATTGCAAACCAATGTGATTTGAAAGAGGTAAATCATTTTGGATCATGATGTATATTTTAGGTTTAGATCTTGACAAAGCTTGGTTTTGTTTTTCGTTATGTTAAATTGTATATCTGTTATTATGTTATGCATTTTAGATTATTTTGGATCAACCATTGAGAGAGGAATCTCGGAGATCTTCAAGGCTTGACATAAGTGGATGCTCAAAAGATGAAACCGAGTGCTTATAAACTTTTCATATCATACGTAAGAGATCAAGAAATTCAAGTAATTTTTTCCTGACATTTTCTTTTATAAATTCTAATTTCTTTTAGTTTAAGAAAAAGAAAAATGAAACATGATTGGTCTCTGCAAACAAACTACATTTTCAATGCTGGTTTTATTATTTTAGATAGGAGTTGATATTGGCTGCTATTGATTTTTTTTTTGTTAGCAAATTTTGATACTATCATTTCTATTATTATTATGATTAAGAGTGGTGGAGAAAGTTTGCATCAACTACATCAGCGGTTTGTTAGCAAATACTAAAGTTAACGTGGTCCTCATTTCGGCTTCTAACAACCATTGGTTTATCTACAAATCGGAAAATACCAGCCATATTCAAGGAATAGGCGCGCTTGACAGTGGTTTCTGAAACAAGTTAATTAGGGTGGAGTTAGAATTGTGGTTTAAAGTTTAAAACGCTTATTTGTATGGTGGGGGATGAGAAGGCTATATTGTTTGCCGGATGGGTATTTGAAATGATTTTTGGCTCATAGCTCAATCTCATTTCTCTATTTGAGTATGTAACACCATGCTAAATTTAATTTTCAGAATTACGAGCAAAAATTAATTGGATGAATAAGTGTTGCTCTGGCTTTCCTTTATCCGTTACAAACATTTTCGTGGCAAATTATTTTGTATGGACGTAGCATCTCAAACTTGTAAGTTTGAAGAGTTATTTTTTAGAAAGTCTTTTTACACGAGTTGGAAAATGTTATCAACATTTTGATTGTGTGATGGCCGTCAAATTATAATCAATCACCTCGCCACTGAAGACATAAAACTAGAACTTTCATTTAAATTTCTTGCTAAATATATAAAAAGGGTACTGACCAGACTAATTTAAATCCATAAGTTTATTTTCTTTTCAAATACGTTATGAAATATACAGTGGGTTGACAAATAATTGCCAATCAATGAACTGATAGTAACAAGACCTTAGTCATTTGTTCATACTACAATGACTTTAGCTAATCAATGAACTGATACTACTATGACTTTAGCTAAAAAGAAAAAATTAAATTGAAAATTTTGCCACAACCACAAGTTACAAATCTAATTCGGGAATTCAAATGTGTTACTCTAAACCATCCCACCGACTAATTATTGATTGACTAAAAACTCTAGAAACTTCCAAATCAAGGTGCCTGAATTTTTCATAATCTAGACCACCCTCCTTCAATCTCCCAGCCAATTCCTCGCTGCACCCAATAATCTTTAGAATTTCCAATGATCTTGGCAGCTCAGGAAGCCTCGTTAACTTATAAGCATCATGCAGTGCCAAATTCCTCAAGCTCAGGAGGCTTTGCAAGCTATCAGGTAATGTCTCCACTAACCACAAACCATAAAGATCCAGTGATTGGAGGGAGGCCCCATTTTGCAGCAACCACTGTTCTGGCAACAAAGTTATGCTTTGGTTGCCACTTATCTCCACCGACTTTGTCAGATGTAGGTTTCGCAATGGCAATGCAAGTAAAAGCTCTGGATGGTCTATGTCTAGCTGGTCAAGTGCCATTGACAGTCTATTTCTCGACAACTCTTCAATTGAATCCAGTGGTGGTTTTGTTGCAAGCATCGGACATGATCTGATTTTTAAGACTTTTAGGGATGGGATGGCTTCTAAACCACCTAGCGATTTCAGTACCCTGCAACTTTGTATATGTAGCTCCTTAAGTGACGTTAAACTCTGGAGCACATTTGCGGAGGGTAATGATATAAGATTAGCACAATCATCCAACCTTAAAACAGAAAGCATAGAAAGATCTTGTAGTAATTGGGGTAAACATACAACAAGGTCGCGACAAGAGCTCAGAATAACCTCTTGAACAGATGGAGGGAAGAAGCTTTTGGGTAGCAACATAGGCAGCAAAAAGAGTCTCCTGCAATTGACGATCCTAAGTGATTTTAGACTAATGAGCTCTCTAAATCCATCTGATGGCAGATGAACTAGTTCAGCACAGTTCCAGATTTCAAGCTCCTCAAGAGATGCAAGTTGTTCAGGGTGCATGAAAAATCCTGATTTCAGGGAGGTTAGCTTTGAGCATCCAAAAATACGCAATGAGGAGAGAGACCATGAGCCTTGATTGGTGCTACTTCCCTCATTCTTCTGTTTATATCCGGGAAATGTAGCTATCTCTACATAATTCAACTCGAGCTTTTTCAGAGTAGTGGGAATGGGTGGCAATTTCTTCAGCCTATGGCAATTGCATACTTCAAGTCTTTTCAGACATGGAAGGTAGTTTTCACTTTCAGTGTCCTCTCTCCACTCATCCAACTGAATCAAGTGAAAAAGCTTGAGAGTTTCCAATGCAGGAAAAGTGTTACCAGATCGGCTGGACCCATAGAACTCCAAGCCAATTGCCTTCAATGCCCCTAATTCTTCTAGGGTAAGAATTTTGAGGTACGGAATCTGCCCAAAAGGAGGAAGCCTCTCTAAACTGCTGCAGTGGACTATGTTGATTGCAGTTAAATTGGGAAGAAATTGAGGTGTCAACCAATTTGGCAGGTTTGTGCCTCTATAGCCATTTAATAACAGATTTGTAAGGTTCGGGTGCGGCTGGAGGCCATCAGCAACTTCCTTGTCTGACACATTCCTGCCTCGGATATTATCAAAACCATTATCCCACTTCAGTGCAATACGACGAAGAAGTTGCTTGGAGTTTAGCTGGGCTTTAGAAGCTTCTTCTGTGCTTTTCACATTCTCAAGATTGGTGATTGTCAATTCATGAAGTTCTAACATCATTTCTAGCTCGCTTATATCATATCCCACAACACCTTTCACACTATATTTTTTTAGATGCTGTAGAGATCTTAGTTTCCCAACATGCGGTATGGTTGAAAGATCATGTGTGGGAAGATATAGCCTCTTTAGTTTTGAAAGCTTGCAAATGTCAGCTGGAATGCTCTGTTCTGAAGGGGCAGAGGAGTAGATTTTTCTTTTCTTTTTTGGGAAAGCTTGGTAGGCAGAGTAGTTGATCCATCTGAACTTTAGGATTTGCAAATGATAAAGCATGCATATGAGTGGAGATAACTTGGGTATATCTGTTGTCATGCTCAAACAACGAAGAAGGACAAGATCACCAATAGATTTGGGAAAATCATAAACCTCGTCACTTAATAACTGCAAGTACCGGATAGTTTTCAACCCTTTCAGAGCAGTACTAATGATACTCGCTAACCCATCATCCTCAATATCACAGAATAACAAAAGAGTTCTCAGGTACTTCAGCCCTGACAGGTTTTTAAGCACCAGTATATTATTTGTCATCAAGGATAAATGACGAATGCATTGTGGAATTTGAATTGGATCATTACTGACAACTCGTAAGCACTCATTTTTTGAAAGAATCTCTGCTAGCTCATGTAAAAGATCGTGCATACTGTAGGATGAGGCCAAAGGTGTATCGAAGGAATATCCAACTTGGTTCAAATTGTAGGCTGAGGCCTTACGTTCAAAGAAGGACTTTTGCACAAGAATTTCAAAGAACTTGCTTGCTAATTCCTCCTGTCGCTTCTCATCCTCAGGAATTAGGCCGACAGATATCCACATATCCACCAATTCGTGCCTACCAAACTCATGATCTGGAGGGAATATGCTACAATATCTAAAGCAAGGTTTCAACTCAGGGGGGAGGTGCTCATAGCTCAACCTAATAGCTGCTTTAATGCCATCAGTTCCTTTGTCCATGTTGAGTGCCCCATCTTCCAAAACTCTGCTCCAGTATTCTTCCTCCAGTTTATTGTTCAGCATCCCACCAATGGTCTTCACTGCAAGAGGTACGCCCCCTAGTTTCTTAGCTATCTTGTTACCAATCGACTGCAATCTTGCGTACTCATTTGGGTTGAAACCAGCAAATGCATATTTCTCAAAGAGCAATAGATTATCCCACTCTTCTAAACTGTTTAAGTTAAGAGACCTCTTAGTTTCACCAACCACTTTTGCAACTGTATTTGCTACTGACTTCATCCTCGTAGTCACAAGGATCTTGCTTCCCTCAGAACCACATTTTAAAGGGGCCATCACCTTGTTCCATTTCTCTCTCTCTTCATCATTCCATACATCATCGAGGACAAGCAAAAATTTCTTGCCCGTTATCTTCTCCGTCAGAATGCTTTGAGCAGCATCAAGAGTAGTAAACTCCTGTTTTTTTTTTGTTAATGACTCCAGCATTTTCATTATAATAGCTTTTTCCTCAAAAGAGGTAGATACACATACCCACATCTTAATTTGGAAATCAAGTCCTGAATGATCAAAAAGGTTTTGCGCAAGAGCTGTCTTTCCAAGACCACCAACTCCAACAATTGAAAAGACTGAAATTATCTTTGTTTCGGAGTTATTGAACCAGTGTATGAGCGTCTGTTTTTCTTTCTCCCTACCGAATAATTCATTCTCTGTAAATATCCTGCCTGTTTCTCGGCCTATGTCTCCCCTCACCTCTGTAGCAGTACGCCCATCTAACCAACTAAGAACCTGAAAAGAGATTCCAGTCTGTCAAATAATATTTTGAATGGCAAGGGAAAATCTAATGCCTGTCGAGAGGGGAAAAAAATGGATAAATGCTAAACCTTAAAAGATAACGATGTTCATAAAATTATTGGATATGACACAAAATAGGGGTAATCCTGAACCAAAAAAAGAGTCCTTTGATTATGAACACATTTGTCAAAATAGTCTCGAACTTTCTCTAATTGAATCTGAAATACACTGTTGCTGATACTGTCAAAAAGAAATTTAGAAGAACAGACCTTCAAACAGGAACACAACACAATAAAATGGATCCTGCTCCAACTTCTTGAAACAAAAGGACCACCCAATAAATGCATGAGAGAGGACCAGAATTTAATTTAATGTTACTTCATTTCTTTAAATTTATTCATGCAATTGGAGAATTCTAAATAGATCCAGATTGTGCATTTCATTAGACATGATCAAAATTCAAAAGTCCAAACATCACCATGATTAAGAAGATACAAAAGTCACTGATTTTCAATGTTATAAGTCTAATCAAGACCATTTGATCTGAGATATATAGATGGATCCAGATCTATCTGTGACTCCCTAATTTTGAAAACTGAGGAGATTGACTTTACAAGTCTATACAGTCTACATACAAAGTATAGAAATTGAATGCCTAATCGAGCTCACATAAATAAAAAAGGATTTATTATTTGAACATTGTTCTACAAGGATTGCTTGAAGGAATGGAAATATAAAGGATTTGTTATTTGAACATCGTTCTACAGGATTGGTTGAAGGAATGGGAAGATTCACTCAAGTCAGATTTGTTGGAGAACATTTTCTTTCCCTTCAATTGGGCTTGCTTTGTCTCCCTTACTACAAGCAAATTAAGTAGAAACTATACAGTCTCCTTCCCTTTGTCCCCCTTCAATTACAAAGGAGCGCATTTTGTTTAAAATGCGCTCGTGTGCTGCATATTAAGATTTCTGTCTACAGCCCACATGTTTGTTGGCATAAAAAAAAATGGTCTTGACATGCTTTCTCTTATGAAATGTTGTCATCTGAAAAAAATTAAGGCCTAATTTGAAGAAATTAGTATTTCAGAAATTAATTTTCTGCGGACTTATGATGTATTTGAGTTTAAACAAAGAAAAACCAGTCTTGTTGTCCCCTCGTAAATCAGTTACAAAAAATTACAAGAAATTCCTAGTCCAAACCAGTCTTGTTGAATACAGTAAAGATGAAACTAAAAGAAGAATCAATTTAAAAGAATGAGGAAAAGGTAACAACCTGAGCAAAGGTGCTGAGGCCAGCAACAAGGTTATCAAAAGTCTTCACAACTTCTCTCAATCTCTTCAGCACATCATCCTGCTGAGCTGCCCGCACCGCAAAGTTCACAATTGTCTTCGCCCACTTCCCCTTACCTTCATCTGCCTCCTCCTTGAGATGCCGGTACTCCAACTCATCGAGCACATTGTCGGCATCCTCGACTGCATCCCGGAGCTGGCCCAGCCATTCTTCCAGAGCTGGGTTGTGGTCCCCTCGGAGATCACCTCTCTCTGCCGCGTAGACTAGAGTCTCGATCTGAGGCCGGAACCTAGAAAGGCGGTTCAGCTCATCCTTCATACCGGATTGCCATGATTTTTGGTCTTTGAAGTAGGAGGATGCTTTGTTGATCAGCTTGCCGATGATCGCTGAGGTGAACCATTTTGGATCCAAGAGAGAGAGAGAGAGAGGCAATCAGTTTGGATCGATTGGGATTTGTAGGGAGATCTGAACCGATGTATGAAATGGGAAAAGTGAGTGTTTACTAGAGTGAGATTGGTTGGAGAGGATACTGGAGGCGTAAGCGTTGACTTGTGTCGCCTGAGAAATTCTATGAAGTACCAGAATATTTGAGTTTGGATCCGGACCGTTCAACCAAAAATTAGATCCGTGCCAAAGTAGATTGCATGGTCTGGATCAAACTCAAACATTACGTTACTTTAGCTGATTGAATTCCAGTTGAGAGGATTCCTTGTAAGGTGTTCAAATGGTTTGGTTTATTTGATTTTAAACCAAATCGGAAAATTTTGATTTAAATGATTCGGTTCGATATTAGTTTTTTAAAACTGACTAAATTACACCGACCGGTTTATGCAACTCATTCAAGATGTCCTACTTGATTTCAAGCAACTATTTGTGCTGATTAATTAGAACCGACTATTTGTTTTAAGCAACTCATTCATCGTGCAGAGGCGGAGGCCCTATTTGGTTCATTAATCATTATACTAATCGGATGGCTTCGCTTTCCTTACTAACTTACTGACTTACTTTTATACAAAATGTTTATTTTGGTTTGAACCAAATACAAAATGTTTATTTTGGTTTGTTCAGTTCAGTTCTTAATCGATTTCAATCAAACCGATTGTTTGAACACCCCTAATTCCTTCGATAGATTGAAGAATGAATTCGAAACTTTTTTCCACTTCCGTCTACCATATCTAAATTCACAAGTATTTTTTCTATTATAATATATTTTCTATTAATTTCTATAAATAAAAATTACAATTGTTTTTGTCACTAGATCAAAATTGATTCTCAATTAAAAAAAATTAAAATTTAGAAGTAAATTTTTAAGTATCTCGTGTTAAGGAGTGTTCAAATGTCACATTGGATTTCGTACTCCAATAATACACACGTCATTATCTCTGTTTTAAAGTTCAAACAAACAATCTGAACTGTTCAACATGATCTTCATACTAAAATGGTGCTTGGAAACCATTTTTTTATTTTTTTAGAAATTTTTTACTATTTTTTCAAGTAAGTACAAAATCACTACATTCAAATTTGAATGGTTCAAAATTTTCTAAAAAATAGTTATTAGGTACCGATCTAAAAAAATTCAGAAAAATATAAAATTTGGTATTTATAGAATATTCAGTGTAAAGTGTTATTTATAGAATCATTTGGTGACCTTTAGTTCTACTCGAGACCGGAAAAGTAATTAAGTTGACACAATGCAAATTATTGTAAAGGGTTATGATTCACTAGAATATGTAGTGTTATTCATGGACAATTCCCGTAATTAAAAACGTTTACAAAAAGAAAATTATATTCTCTCCGGTGTTCTAGAGTCCAGAGTCCATAGTTACCGTTAGGGGTGATTAATGAGTGAGTTGAATCGAGTTGTAGTATGGTTGTGTTTGGTTTATTAGTTTAATTAACGAGTCAACTCAAGTTGAGAAGACAATACGAGTTATCCTAAACCAAACCTAAATCGTGCTAAACCGGAGTAAAATCCAACCGTTGGTCAAAACCGCATCATTATCCCAAAAAAATAGCTAGTTGGACCGAACCAACCGAACCGGACCGGACCAACCCATGTGGATCTGGGACTCTGGGCCATGGTCCTTAGAACGGATTTGGATCATCCTCTCCAAATTTGGACCGTCTAATCTGAACTGTGTGGACTCATAGATCGGAGAGACCTGCAGACCGAAGGGTTTTGAATCAGACAATTTGCAAAACACTATGGTGCATAGAGACTGGAGCAGGCAGAAATGAGCCAAACGATGCATTAGCATTCTTAAAAATTTTGAATACAGATACTAAAACCAAATTAGTTTAGTATTCTTTATTTTTCTTTTTTCTTTTTTCTTTTTTTCAAAATCTTTGCTCTTCAACACCTTTTACATTACCAGATGGATGCTGAATGAACTTGTAATCAGGAAACAAACTCACTCTGTGGTAAAATTAATTTTTGTCATTTGTTTTGTGTTCTTCTTATATGCTTCGTACCCTTGTCAGTTGTCATTATATCAGATGCCAACTTGTAATTGCTTTGGTTTTTCTACCCAAACAGTCTTCTCGTCTCGATCTAGTGTCTGCCAGACTTAGAATCCAAAACCCTTTTATGGACTTAGTTGGGCCAGGTTTCAGCCCAGTATTCCCAACCCTCACTCCAGTGATCCAGTCTCTTCGCAGCTGCTCTCTCCTCTCCGTTCGCGAAACATATTATGATTCCCGCACGACCTACCTTCTTCTCCGATCGGGCCGCAGTCGGAGAAGAGCGATCAAGAAGAAATGGAGATTGATCCATCCTTGCTCCTGTTACTCTCCAATCTCTTCCAACTCCAGAGCTACCTTGACCCCATCCCCGATCCCTCCTCTTCCTCCTCCTCCTCCTCCTCCTCCCTCACCTCCCCCTCCACCTTCCCTCTTCTCTTCTTCGCTCTCGCTTCCGCCATTTCCTCCTCCCTCCTCTCCTCCCCTTCCGTCCCCTTACCCTCCCTTTCCATTCCTCTCATCCCCGACTCCCTCCGCCCCCTCTCCTCCGACCCCATCTACTCTCTCGACTCTGCAACTCGCGACGCTCGCTTCCGCTCCTACTTTGGCCTCTCCTTCTCTCTTTTCAATGCTCTTCTCAATTCCCTCCTCCCCCACTCCCCATTCCCTGTTCATATCCCTCCCGACCGTGCCTTGTCCATCGCTCTCTCCCGGCTCTGCCGTGGCCTCTCATCCCGTGCACTTTCCCGCACCACCTCCCTGCCGCCTTCGCTCATCTCCCGCTGCACCCATTCGGTCACCCGCCTCCTCTCTACCACTCTCTACTCCCAATTCATCAAACCCTTACCCCCTTCTTCATCCTCTTCATCCCGCCACACTCCCCTCCCCAATTTAATCGGATCTATAATTTCATCGCCTGTCCGGTTGCGGGATGCTGCACCTGACCCAACCTTACTGTCCCCGAACCGCCCTTTCCCGTCTGTTCTTCTCCAGGCAGTGGCTGATCACCGCCGGGTTTTCATCGATGCATGCGTGCGTGCACCCGGATCTGCTGATCCGGCATCACATCTTAGGGAAAGTAGCCTCTACCAGCGTGCCTCTTCCGGCAAACTATTAAACGAGCCCATTTTAACCCTAGATGGTCAAAAGTTACACCCCTACCTTGCCGGTGACCCGTCATTCCCTCTCCTCCCATTTCTCCTCACTCCTTTCTCTTCCTCTCCTGCCTCCTCTTCTACTTCAAATCCAGCCTATGAAGCCTTTGATGCGGCACTCTCGAAATATCGAGATGCATCCATTGAACCCGCTGTTGCACTCCTCAAAGGCCGGTGGAAAATACTTAGAAACCTTAACGTGGGTCTCGACCATGCCGCTCAGACTATTATTGCCTGTGTGGTTTTGCACAACATGTGTCAACTAGCAAAGGAACCGGAGGATGATGGGAAGTACTTGTGGCGGGACCCGCCTGAGACGTTACAACCTGCACATGCACTGGACAGTGAGTGGTCAATGTACAATATTGCCGAGAGCTTGAGAGAAGCTCTAGCCGAGGATTTATATGAGAGACAGCAGAGGACACCGCCCCGTGTGAGGTGAACTGTAAGTTGACATTTGACAAACCAACCCAACTGTTTTGTAAAATTTGACCTAGTTTTAGTCAGAAGAGAAGGAATGTAGCTTGTTAAGGTCCTCATCTACTGCTTATCTTATTCAAAGATAGCAGGAACTGCTATACTTGTATGAAGCATTTTGTGTAACCCGTCCTGGCTGTTCTATCAAATCGGATGTTTATTTTTGGATACCAGGAAATAGGGCCTTGCTATGTAGGCATGAAAAACAACTGCAAACAAAACCCTGTAATTTGTAGAGCATTGCTGGTTTGTATGAGTTAGTTGACTGGACATAAATTTCTGATTCAATGCAATTATGGAAGTGTTTATGTTCTTTAATCTACAGTAAAATCGTAGTTCTCATGTTGTTCAGTTGCTTTATATTTTATACTGGTACGGGACCTGTTATTAACTATTGTACCTGTTATTAACTATTAAAAGAACCAATGATCTCTCTTTGTTAGTTGGTACCAGTATCAAATTAAACTGAACTATCCATTTATAGGGGTGGCTTTGCAACCCTTTCTTAATATTGCCTCAAAGAAATTCTAGGAGAGCAGTGGTAATACTTTGTGCACAGTGCGGTTAAAACTATCTAATCTGTATAATGGGCTGATGAACCTTTTGATCAAAGAATCAACTATTAACATCTTAATTGCTTCCATGTTCAGTTGATTTTAAAGTAATAAAGGTCATTCAAAATGCAAAGTATTTATTTAGTTTGAAAATGCCACGAAGTGTTTTTGAGTACTAAATGCAAATATAGGAGGGCTGTAAATTATTACAATATTAATGAATGTGTGCAATCAGAATTACAAAACTTTTCAGTTGTATATGTTTTTAAATTTAAGTTTAGGATATTAAATTTTCTTTTTTAAATTTTCGAAATTGATATAAAATCCTGACCAACTATTAGTTTTTAATGCTGTTGAAAAAAATACAAAAAAGGGATAGTAAAAAATTAAATCAATATATGTCGAATTGAAATTGTATTGTCTGAATGGTGATATCACTGTTCTGAAGCATATTTCGAATGTTTTTATGCATATTTTGTCTTTTATGTGAGACTTGTGAAATTGAAATTGTATTATTTGAATGGTGATATCACTGTTCTTACTTCTTAAGCATATTTCGTATGTTTTTAAGCGTATTTTATCTTTCTTTTTTATGTTAGACTTGTGAAATTGCTAGCAACATAATTCGGAATTGTCGTTCCTTGAGACACTACTATGTCCTAACTATGAAAATGATTAATGATAACATAAATCAATCTCCAGCAGAGAAATTTCACTTAAAACCGTTAAAGAGCAATTTGTTTCATATAAAAAAAAAAAAAAAAATCTGATATCAATTAAATTATAATGAAAATTCTGCCGATCAAAATTACAGAAAATTCAGAACTAATTTTGTAATAGGATTCATGGCGTAGGATCCAACTCATTGATGTCATCATTTGTGGTTTCCAATTATTACCAGTTCACTTTTCATTTTGTCAGAATTTTTTTTTTAAGTTCAATTGGCAAACTTGTCAAATTAAAATTATATTATTCGGTATGTTATCATATTTTTTAAACATATTCTGCCTTTATCGCACGATACACGAAATCACTATTAAGATATTTTGGAACTGTTGTGTACCATAAGAAAGACCTGATTGATAATAAAAGTGACAAACGATAACACCATTAATATTTGGTACAAGAAACGGAGGCAGAGAGAATGTGATGGTTCAGATATCTATTTGGACTGGCGCCTCTTGTATTTTTTTTTTTTGAAAAAAAATTATCAATGAAAATGAAATATTTAAAGAAACAGTATTTTTCAGTTGAACTAGGGGTGAAAACGGATCGGATACGGTTCGGATAGTGGTAATGTCATATTTGTATTCATTTTTTTCGGATACGGATATGAATCGGATCGGATATTTATTAACAAAATCTATAAATATTATTAAAAATACTAAAATTCATAATATTCATTTAATTATAATGGCAAATAACATAATTTTTTTCATAATATTTATTAAATTATATGGTATATATCTACTATTCGGATACGGATAATTAAAATTTAAAATCATATTTGTACCCGTATCCACACAGATATTCGAATATCGGATATTTGTATTTAATTTTTAAATACGGATCCAGATATGGTCGGATAATATCTGACCTGTTTTCACCCCTAGTTGAACCCTCGTATTTCCAAATATTGTAACTAGATTCATATAATTGAAAACAAATGGAAGAATCCAAATTAATGTTTCAACACTTAAACATCATCCTGTCAACAATGACATCTTTAATTTTCATTCATTTTCGCTCTAAAGTTAAATTAATTGATTGATATTCCATGAAAAGTTGACAGCTCACGGTCCAAAATAATTGTCATCCATCCAGCAAAGCGTATGTCATTTTCTGTGCTTTTTGGGATTTTCCAAATCTTTTTTCATATCTCAATTTGCTATTGGAATTGTTGATAGTGAAATGAAGGAAATTCTCAAATTTGATAGCCACCATCAGAGTTTTAAATAAAAAAGAAAGATATGCGCAGAGATAGCTATGTGGTCATGTTTGTTTGCTACTTAAATTTAAGAAGGATAAAAATTTCATCTTACTTTTAATATTTTAAATCCCGTTTGATAATTAATCCATCTTTAGATTCTAAAAAATAAATATATGCCTATGACAATAAGCCCAGATGAAATAAATGTGGAATAACTTAATCTGCTTAAAGAGGTAGAGTTACTTGCTCTGTATTAACTCACTTCTTATTCCTTATTATTTCTAGTTTACTCCTTATTATAAGAAATATATTTTTCTCTTACTCTACAATCAAACATATATAGCCTATCAGAACTATTAGATCATATCTGAAACTTCTTTCTCTATATTTCTCACTGATTTTTGGATAAGATAGAGATTAATTGAAGGTCAGTTTATAAAATATATATTATAAATCTTCTTTAGGTTTAGACTTTTAAAACTAAACTATAAATAAAAGAGAGGCATTTAAACTCTATCTTTGTGAAAATGATACTTGATTCATGATGTAAGCTTTTGTTTGGATCAATGTGAATATGAAAATTTAAATGCAGTTACTCTTTTTTTATGTTTAAATCATATTATATTTTCTTAATTTTTTGCATAGCATGTAGTAGTTTCTCCTTTGAAGGCACAATCATCAAGTAAATCAGTAAAATTCCATTTGGATAGCTGGATGTAGAAGTCTGTAGAAAGAGAGAAATAATATAAAAGGATTAAACTTCTACATCCAGCTATCCAAATGGAATTTTACTTGAATTCATTGAATTAGTACAAATATACTTGAAAGTTGAATCCTAATTTACTTGAATTCCTCAAATTAGGATAAATTGAATTGAAGCATAATTCACTTGAATTAGGGTTTAGGTTTACTTGAAGTAAATTAGGATAAATTATGCCTTGATTGTTATGTTTTTTGTTAAATTGAATTGTACCCAATTAGCTAATAGGTTTGAATTCAATAAGTTATTTGAATCTGACTTTTGCCCCCACTTGGCAGAATTCCTGCATCCGCCCCTGATTATAGTTTGCTTTTTTTTTTCCTTTATTTTTGTGGAGATTTGGTTTGCTACATCATCTTAATACAATAATAATCATCCATATTTTTTTTTATTATACTTGTAACATATATTTGGTAAAATTTTATTATTGTTTTGATGAAATTATGGAACGGTAATTGTCAACTGGTCTTAGAAAAATAGAAAGAGGCAACTCTTACAGAATTATTTCAAATTAAAAATTCAAACCAACAATAAAAATCTGATCCTCAAATTAGTACAATCTTATTGGTAAATAAGTTGATCATGCTAGAGGCAATCTCTAATTTTAAACTTTCAAAATTAAAGCTAATTTCCATCCCAAATTGTAATGATTCCTTACAAATTGGACCTCTCATCCTAGCTATATCATATCAAATTGCACTAAATTAATACAGAATAGATTGGCAAACAAATATATATGCTGTGAATTTAAAACCCTAGCTAGTACATATTTTGCCTTCCACTGGCACAGAAATGCAAGATGCAATTTTACAGGCAGAGAAGCATGACACGCATCAACAGCCTCTGCCACACCCCACACAGTATCTTCTCCAATCCATCAAATACCAGAATCCACTGATACCACCCTGCTTGACCAAGAACTAAACTCCAAGAAAATTGGAACAAAAAGAAAAGAAATCATATTTGTGCTTCAAGTATAATATCAGAACATCTGATATGGGGACCGTAGGTCCAGTTCCTGAGTCCATGCTCTCTTATCCTGTGTGTGTATGTGCCAGTAACTTTGTGCTATTGCATCAGGATCCATGCAACATGTACTATTTGTGCTTTCTTCTTCTTTTGAAGACCTTCAAAATTAACAAATTAGGAATTCAGATAATAGAATCTCAGATACCTAGTATATATTATTATTATTATTATGGACGGTTGTAGATATTTCATATTTGTTTCGTTAGAGAATTCTAGAAAGAGAAAAAGATAAAAGGAGAGAGCACTTTTTGTGGGCACCTAGAACCTTCTCCCTTTTAACCAAAAAGAATCCCTTTTTTATCTTTTTGATAAGAAATAATGTCCCAATTATGTGGAATATATATGACATGTCAATCTTCAAATAAAGAAAAATTGTAAAGATAAATTAGAATTTAACAGCTGGAAAAAAGTACTAACTTTGGTGTACTGATAGCACCATCAATTACTACATGTGCAACATGAATACCAGATGCAAAGAACTCCTTTGAAAGGCATTGTGACAAACCCCTCATTGCAAACTTGCTACAACCTACATTCAAACAAAATTAATACTCCATATATAGATGAAATAAATATGTGTTTTATATCATAAAACAAAACCTATGAAAATGATGTGCTTCATATAAAACTGAAAATATTTTCTTGTCAAGGATCAAGACTCTTACTTAGTTCGCTATATCCAGCAAAGGCATTTATGGATGCCGAAGATCCCGTAAATATAATGGTTCCCCTTCCTCTCTCAATCATCCCGGGTATAACCTTCACAAAATTGCCCGACAACCGATTGTTAGATCAACTTAAATAATTTTAACATGGTCATGACAATAACAAAAGTAGATATTATGTAAGATTGAGAGTCCTTTTGGCAAAAACATACTTGTTGGGCACAATAGAATGATCCAAGAGCTGATGCGGCAAGAGACCGTTGGAACGATTCAGGGGTAATAGACATGAAATTATTCGGTTGGTATGATGCCGGTTCGCATGCATTGTAGACTAACACCTCTACTGGTCCAAGTGACAGAACCCCTTCAAATGCTTCTCTTACCGATTTACAATCAGAGCAGTCGATTCGGATTGCAAATACTTGAGCCTTCGCTTCACACGCTATCTCATCAGCCAATTGAGACAATTTATCTGTTGATATGATTGCACCTCTTAATACTATGCTAACTTAGCATATATATGCCCAAGATGTATGTTTATAATCAAAATTCTCACACATGCTATATATATATTTCAATGATAATTAACGTGATGCATTAAGTAAATAATTTGGATTAATTTAAGGTTCTGAAACGACTACTGTACACAGAACTATTAACCTTTGGGCATTCAAACAAGTAAACTTAGATATGAGAAGAGAGAAAATTGATCAAAGGATATCTCTATATATAAAGCTATATATATATGTATATATATTGATTTTACCAAGATCACGAGAAAGAATGGCAACAGTATAGCCTTCAAGAGCAAATTTGCATGCAACTGATCGGCCGAGCTTGGGACCAACGCCGACAATGGCAGCTATGCCCTTTGCAGAGGTGTAGCTTGAAACAGACCTCATCTTTTGAGCCATATTATTCATCTAGAGACAAAGAGAGAAAGAGAGAGAGATGCTTAATATATCTGGTTGGTATAGTGAAAGACAGTTGTACTGATAAGAAGCCGATATATAGCCCTTAATGTGACACCAAAATCTAAAATGATTCTGTTATGTACATGACGTGGCTGCCACGTGTCAGTTTCTGAACAGTCGTACTTAGGTTTTGTTTGTTAGTGAAATCATGCATGGGAAATTTGATCAACAATTTTGTTGATTTCTTACAAGGTCAAAAGTTCAATTTGTTGATTTCTTACAAAGAACATCTCTTCTAAACAATAAATCCAATGCAGTTGTGATTCCGAGAAAAAACCAATTAAACAATTCGATGGAATATGCTTTGCCACGTCAGTATATACACACTCACTCACTCACTCACCGGCTCTCTGGAAATGTATGTACCCAAGTTCCCTAAAAAACAAATTACCTCCAATCCAATATTTTATTTTTATATATATATCACTAAATAGGAATTGAATTTGATGTTATCCGAATATGAATAGTAATTCTATTCAAATTCAGACGTTTAATAATTTATGTGCACGTATCTCAAAACAACTGATTTTTCTGTGTACGTACAAATCTCAAAACAATTCAACAGCTGGATTTAGAAAAACAGAAATTGTAAGGTACTGTTCGTGGATAAAGAATCGCAACATATTCGAATCCCACTAAAAGGACAAGAAAGAGAAAAAATATAGAAAAAAGTGAAAATTTAAAATTTATTATTGCCGACATGAAAATTTTAAAAACGGAAAAAATAAATAATGCCGACACGAACACTAAACTTTTTATTTTTATTTATTATATCATTAAAAAGGACAAGAAAGAGAAAAAAATTAATATTGCCGATATGAACATTTTTTTTGTTATAGTGAAGATGTGGTCAAGCTACTGATTTTATATTCATAAAAAAAATTCATATGCAATTAAAGCATGTAACCTTTTATATTAAAAAGTGTTTATTTCTATCACTAGATCACAGAACTATTTTTTTTTATCCGTAGATAATTAATTTTATAATGTAGATAATTATAACTCGTCTTTATTATTTATAATATATTTTATTCTTATGATATATATTTAACGATGTTATTTTATTCAAAAAAATAAAAATGCATATGTATAGGGTATAGCTCAATTATTTAAATAAAATGTCTAAAATTTGAGTTAATATAAAATTTAATTAATCGTTCATCATAAAGCTATTAAAATGTCGTCTTTAATTTTTTTTAAATTACTAAAATTTTGTAATTGTTCTATGTAAATTATTAAGAATTCATCCACAATTTTAATATTTTAATTCGAATATTATTTTTCAAAAAAATCTATGCCATAAAAGTTTGATGTCGCATAAAAAAATGGATGTGTGGTACAATTATCCTTATTCTACAATAAACTATACATATGATATATCATGTAAAAATATATTTATTGATATTTTCTGCAGATCAACAATAAGGTTGCATATAATGGATGTAAACATTTTAATTTTGAAATTGTCACTTCTGTAGTCTTGTTAATTTGTTCTTACTTCTAAATTTTAAATTATCAAATAAAAAATGTGACTCCTATTAACCAGTTTTATTACTTTTTATCAAAAAATGATAATTTTATGATCATCAGGTTCAATGCATGAAACCAATCATAATACAATATCCAAAATCAAAAGTACAAATCTACACCTGAATCATTAACAACCAATCAAAAGCAAGCAAATCATAGGAAACTACACAACCTCTTATACCTAAATGGTACTATCAACTTTTATTTTAATTTATGTCCCCACATCTTTGACTTAATTATCCAGTGTCTCTATATATGAATACCACTTCTCAGCACAAATTGGATGATTATAATAAATATAGCATTGGCACCAGTACTCTCAGGGATCCGAATCTGCTGCGATTCTTTACTCATGAACAGTACTCTACAATCTCTGTTTTTTTAAATTCAACTGTTGAATTGTTTCGAGATTCGTGCACAGAAAAATCAGTTGTTTTGAGACACATGCACAGAAATTATTAGACGGTTAGATTTAAAAAAATAGATATTTTAAGATTATTGTTCATAACATTCGGATCATAGTAGATTTATTTCCCCAGTCTCAGTACCTAATTAATACGACTATATATAACATTATATGGAAAAATAGGAAAAGCCAAAAGCTTTATTATTACAAAAAGGTTACCCATACAACTATGTTTTTCTGATATCATCCCTTCAACTGTCACCATTCTCAGCTGGTCGGTACTATGCGTACTGGTATAGTACTGGTACTAATAATTAGTCCATCTAACTGGTCTTCAATATCCTCCCAATAAACTGGTATAATAGCTTGTAAATACTTCATCCAAGGTATATATACCTAATTATACATAAGTCTAATCTTACTCAATGAAATTAACATACATAGCAGCTAATTAATTAAGGATCTATTCGATTTTACTGATTTTTTCTGAAATCATATTTTAATTATAAAAATATGATTAAAATTATTAAAGCATCTCATAATATTTTCTATTAGTTAGTACCTACAAAAAAGATATAGTTCATTAGAACCCGTCTTTGTTCTAGTTAATATATTTTTTGGTTCGCGAATAGTTCATGAGCATTATTTTTAGTAAACGGGAGTATTCGTGAGTAGGGGTATCAATGAAAACCGTTTACCTGTTTACTCTACCCGTATTGTATTCGGTAAGACGGGTGTGGGTAAAGTTTTTTTTTCATTAGCCTATTTGGTATGGGTATGGGTAAAAAAAAATTTCGTTAACTAAACAAGTATGGGTAATGGTAAAGACTATTTCATACCCATTGGATAACAGATAATTATGTAAAATAAATTACATATAGATATATAAATATAATATTCAATTTTATGTTTCTCATATCATTGTATCAACGTTAATCCATGAAAAAATGTATGCATTTTGTTGTAAGAAAAATATTATATTAAACATATTAATTTTTTATTTGAATGTTTTATTGTTTAGTTAACAAATTGAATTTTGAATTTGTTAAAAGAAATATTTGTATTTTTTATTTTTTTTCTTTATAAAAAAATTATTAGTTGGAATTGATTGCATATTTGTATTTTGATGTTTATATTAGTAATTGTGATTGCATATGTATGACATGATGAGTTTTAATGGTATATTTGTAAAAATAATAAAACTATTATATTAGTATTATTCGTTATTCACCCGCTACCGTTTCATTACTCACTAATCTTAACGGGTGCGGGTAGGGTAGGATAAGATAAATTCTTAACGGATAAGGATAGGGTATGGATAAAGTCAACTCTTAGTGGATATGGGTATCAAAATACTTCTACCTTACCCGTATCGTACTCATTGACACCCCTATTCGTGAGGATACCAAATTCTTACAGTGGACAATGTTATTTGAGTAAAACTAGGGTGTTCTTAATCTCATCAAACTCTTTGATGAGCTTAACTCCAAAATATATTGGAATTACTTCAAACAACGAATCCACATCATTGAAACCGATCTACTTATGTTTACAAACATAAAGTCAAGCTATAAAAATTATTATAAGTTAATTTTAGTGTGTTTATATTTTATTATTATTATATTTCTTTTAAATTTACTTGAAATAAACTTCTCCTTGAAATAAAATTTCTGAAGGTTTTAATTTAAAGGAAGGGATAGGTACAGCACGTTGATCAAACAAAAGTAGAGGTATATATAACCTTATCAATATGTACATCCTGTCATATTTAGGGACCATGATATTTATCAATATTTCCTTGTCTGCAAACGGTTCTAATAGCTAGGAATGCATGGACTTGTTATTTTCTGGATGGCGGATTATATGAGAACACAACATATACAGTATATATCCCTGTAGCTGATATGCATATATATATATATATATATATATATATATATATATATATATATATATATATAGTAGAACTAGGGTGCTCCTAGGAGTACCAAGCCCCTTTGTACTCTTAACTCTAAAATCTATCGAATTAACTTCGAACGACGAATCCAAACTGTTGAAATCCTTCTACCTTAATTACGAGTGATGTATCTACATGTGAAAATTTTGAAGTTTCGAATTAATTTAGTATAAAGTCAAGTAGTCAAAAGGCTTTCAAAAAATGAATGCATTAAAATTAATTTAGAAACCTTCTAATTTTGACCAGTTTACTTTATACTAAATTAATTCGAAACTTTAAAATTTTCACTTGTAGACGCATCACTCGTAAGGTAGAAGGATTTTAACAATTTGGATTTGTCGTTTGAAATTAATACGATAGGTTCTAGAGTTAAGAGTACAAAGGGGTTGGTACTCCTGGGAGCACCCTAGTTCTACTCTCTCTCTCTCTCTCTCTCTCTCTCTATATATATATATATGAGGAGGGATCCACCTACACCAAACACCTTATATTTTTAAATTTCAAACAATCGATCCAAACCGTTCAACATGTTACATTTTTTTTTTTACTATTTATTAAGATGGGTACAAAAATTCAATGGTCTGAAATCAACAATTTTGTAAAATACTTAATAAATAGTAAAAAAAAATCAAAAAAAATGTAAAATTTGGTCTCGAAGCACATTTTAATATAGATGTAATGTTGAATGGTTTTGATCGACTATTTGGACTTTAAAAACTTTAAAAATGGATGGTGTAAATTTTTCCAAGACTTTTTACTATTTATTAAGCCACTTTGAAAATCGCTGATCCAACAGTGGCTTCTAGTTTTACTGTTTGGTTAAGCCACCGTTGGATCAGTGTTTTTCAAAGTTGCTTAATAAAACTAGACTTGAATTTAAATTCTCTCATATTAATTATTTTACGTTTCAATCTTCCAATTTAAATTTTCTAGTTCAGATCCTAATTTTCTAATAGTTTATTTGTGAATGATAACAGAATTAAGGATGTTCAAACGCAGCAGGAAATCTGAATATACGAACAAATTATACGGTCGGTTTCGTACAGATAAAATCAATTTAGATAATTACAGAAGAAGGTATATAGTACAACCAGACTGGCATGTACAAGGAACCAAACTGCTTTAATTCCTAGATGATGATCAAATTTGTTCTTTTATGCTAGCGGTTCTTATCAGAATAAATTTTTATTTTTAGAAATTTATACCAAATAATATCTCAAATAGAATGACTGGCTTGCTTTTTTAATCTGGTGGAAGGATCCTGTTCTTTTTTTTATTTTTAGAAACGATTGGAAATAAATCTGATGTTATTCCAAAGGAATAACAGAACCCTGTTATTTATATCTCAGCCGTTCAAAAAATTTTACGCACGGATCTCAATGAATTTTTTTATGTGCGAATCTCAATAAAAATCAAGGCAGAGATCATAATAACAAGGTCCTGTTATCTTTATTTCCTCTAGTTTGGAGCTAAATAACTTTTGATTTGAATTTTTTCTTTGATCTGTCTATCACATCGAAATTTGAATCACTTATTCTATTTTTTTTTATTATTTTATATTAATTTCTAAAAATAAAAAATTCTCTCTCATCAGTTTTCCTTTTGAGTTTTGACTAACTTGCCTTAGTTCTCTATTGCATTTCTAAATGCACTGCTTGGACAAACCTCATTTTTTTTCTTTTTCTTTTTTTTTTCAGGCTAAAATTGTACAATTTGGAAATATCATGACATTGTAATTAAATTATTAACCATTTATTTTTAATTGGTATGCATCATGTAAGTTCAGAAAATAATTCATCTCTCTCAGACTCTCACATCTGTCTATTTTTTTATTTTGTTCATAACTTTTTTGTGTTCTTTTTCTTTTTCTTTTTTGACAAAATTATTTTTGAATTCACTTATTATTATTATTTTTTGACAAACTTTGTATATTCATAATTAATATTGTGAAGATGTTGTTATTATATTGATCTTAATTTGCACAAGCATACTTGTAATTTGCAGAACAAATGTAAATTTGTACTCATAATTGGTTCTACATACGATAAAAGTGGTAACTTATTTTCATTAGCTAGCGAGTTCAGAATAAAGACTGCTCTAAAATAAAGTAAATATTTTTCTTAATTGTAAAAATATGGGTATATAAAAAAAAAAAAGCTGTAATACAAATAGTCAAATACCGAACATAATAGAATAAGGTAAGATATTATAAATAAATGCAGTATTGCCACATGTGGAAACAAAATAGGTTTTACTATTATAATAGTGAGTATTTTAAATAACAAAGGAAAAATTCATTAATAGTACTTAAAGATGCACTTTTGCATAACAATGATATCAAGCGTTGATTTTCATTTTATATATTCATATATACAATCACTTCTTAAAAAAAAAAAAAAAAAAAAACATAAATATATTCAATACAATGAAGAGAAAGCAATAAATACAAACTCCACAATCATCTATCCACATCATTTCCTCAATTTTCGATCTCATTATATTCATGATGAGGTGCTAAATTAATTTATTTCCGAGAAGGACCACTACCACAGCCATGCAAGCAATTGCATCCATTAGCCACACATTGGCCATTGGAGGAGGCACCAAATTCTCTCTGACATTCTTCTTGGCATTGCCAAGATACACATGGTGTGATATCATTTTCATGCCAGCTGCACCTGTTTCCTTTGGGCCTTGACACGAAATGTAGTCCCGAGCGTGCATTTGTTGGCCCTTATTTTTTTGTCATACGAAAAAATAAGAAACAACAATAAGTGAATACTTAATCAAGTAAAATAAAAAATAACTGTTATAAGTAAGCACATTATAAAACAAGAGAGTTGTCAATTTTTCAAGATGGTCGTCAGACTTAGGGACCTCATAAATTTAGAATAATATGAAGTAAAACAAATCATGTTATAGTATCAGTGTTAAGACAACAATAATTTTGGATTAGTACTATTGGTACTTAATCTTGAGGAAACAAGTACTTTCTTATAAACGTTAAGAACCATGTTGCTCAAAAATAGAAAGAATGATCCTGTCAGGGGTGGAACCAGAAAATCATAATAGAGGGTGCCAAAATTTAAAAGCAAAATATATTGTTAGTGAGAATTGAATCCCAAGCTCTCCACAACCATAAGATAAGCTCTAATCACTAGGGCATAAATGAACATGTGATATTTTATGAGGGGTGCTGAACTATATAATTTTTTTTTAAAACAATAACTTTTAATTAAATTTTAAGATATATAACTACAATTTTAAAATCATAGGGTGGCTTAGCACCCGTACGAGTGAATGTAAATCCGCCTCTGGATTCTGTTAAATCAACTGTAGTGCCACATGTACTATTGTGAGAACCACAACATTCAATTACTCGTACTTTAGAATGAAAATCAGCATTGTTGTTTATAGTTACAGGCAAGAAAAGTGTTACAGAACTAAATTATGCTAAAAAGAGTTATAAAAAAGATATAAGTTAATTTGAAAGTCTAACTATAAATAAGTGAGAAAGAAAAAGTACGAGAAGAGAGCAGGAGAAGGCCAAACATGAGAGTAATCATCAAAGCTGCTTCATCTTGCTTTTTTAACAAATTCTTCACTCGTAATAAAGTTGACAACTAATGATGAGTTAATTGTTTTAAATTTGTAATTGATCTTGACAAGGAATTTACAATGGTCTATTGTAAGTGTTTATTTTCTAATTAAAGTTTGACAATCTTATCCTCACTGTTTTACGCGTCAATTGCTTGTTAGATATTTGCCTTATCAGTTTTAAAAGAAGACGGTTATATATATGCAATTCAACTGTCAAAAATAGAATAAATTACTAAGTACGCAGAAAAAGACTCCAACAAAAAGTTGGGTTATGGTAATGAATTTACATGATGGAGATGTTCTATTTTGTTATATGATTATGGTCAAAAAGTTTTTTTTATATGTGATTACTAAAAAAAAATGTATCAAAATAAGATATGTAAAACATAAACTTTGATTTATATATACAATATTGATAGAATGTATGATACAATGCATATAAATTCATTTTGTTAAATTCAAACTATTCATATAAGTGTAATTCCTAATTATTTTATATAATATTTCTAAAACATAAAATATATATTAGTAGAAATGTTAGATTCGATGAGAATTTATTTCTTTTGGGACGTAGCTCTTATCCAAATTCACATCCTCTCTCTTACTGCACAAGGGAATATTTTACAGTTACTGGACCATTCATTTTAACTTGGCACAAATCTCAAAGCCCAATAATATTGCCCCGTATTTCTCTTAATCTCAAACTGGCTGAGATTTAATATCAAACCGTAAAGTGAGGCCCATCCTCTGGGGGTGTTCAACCGGTCGGTTCGGTCCAAACCAAACTTCTTTCGGTTTTTGAAAATCCAGCCGAACCGACCGAACTAAAATAGCAAACTGAATTAAAACCGAACCAATTAAACCGATTTAAACTTCGGTTTGTTTGGTTGAACCGAATAGAGGATAAATAAATGATTTGGTTGAACTAAAGATAAAAGGTCTCAAACTATTAATACATGGTTTGTTCGGTTGAACCAAATAGAGGAATTCAATCTCAAAAAATCAAAACACGTAGATTCAAAACCAAAAATGAACCAAAATAATACACGAAATCTCAAACTATTAATAAAATCGGTCGGTTCGGTTTATTCGATTTTGAGAATTCAAAACCGAACCGAACCATTTAAACCGAACTATTTTATAAAATCAACCGAACCGAATCATTTAAACCGAAAAAATGAACCATTTAAATAAAAAAATTCCGATTCAATTTAAAAACAAATAAACCGAACCATTTAAACACTCCTACCATCCTCATCCTCTGTAGTAATATAGAGTATACGGATCCCAAATTCTCCGCCATGAACCCTCCAGCCGATTTCCTCTTCTGTACATGAATCTATATCCTCTATGTACCACATTGAATCCATTTTGAAATTTGTGTCAAATTAAAACGAACGGACTCAAGATCTCATTGTAGTTTGGTATTGCACTGGATTTTAATTCTCTACAGAGGTTTTCTCTCAGCCCTTACTGCTACATCAATCTCTAATTGACCCATTAATTTCTACCAGGAGGCCCGGACCAACCTTTCTCCAGTGCAACACTCCACAACCCAGCCCACAGCCCACATGCGAGCCCTCCAGCCCGGCCCACATCATAAGGCCGTAGGATTAACTTCTTTATATGAAATAGTTGGTTCTGACTTCTGAGAGAGGTGGGAGTAGCACTGAACTGAGTTCGTATCCTCTGAGATATCTCAAAATTTTGAGTGAATCAAAAGCCGGCACAACTTTTTCGATACCTAATTCAAAGGCATGGGATCAGCAAGATTGTGCTTTGAGATTCGTGCATAACGTATTTGAACGGTGGAGATTTCTTGCGAGTTCAGTGGCACTGGGCTAATTGTGTGTATGCTTGCCATTCTGGTTCCGGTCTACTTTTTTTATGGATATTTAACAATTATTTTAATAGAAGATAAGAAATATGAATGTCTGTTTTTTTTTTTTTTAATTTGAATGTCTGTTTCAGAGATTCATAAATCATTTTGATTTGGACTTTGAATTATAATATAAACATTTTATTAAAACACAATTAAATACACAACCAATTACTCAATTATATCTACTCATATTTCATATTTTATTAAGATTTGTAATTTCTTGATACATTTTTTGGCTCAATAATTTGTGATTAAATTTTATTCGTTAATATATATCTTTTAACAAGTAAGACTATGGTACTATGCATAGCGCAGACTGGTCCGTATTATGGATCAATATTTCTGTTTTTAAAGTTTAAATAGTGATATGAACCATTCAGCGTGATCTCCACATGAAAATGAACTTGTAGATCAAATTTTATATTTATTACAATTTTTACTATTTTTTTAGACAGGTAGAAAATCACTCTTATTAAAAAAAATAGTAAAAAGTTTCTAAAAAAATATAAAAGTTAGTCGACAAGTACATTGTCATGGAGATATCAAGTTGAGCAATTCAAATAAGCAGTTTGAACTTTAAATATGAAAATATTGATCTATGCTATGAACCAATCCACGCTATGCGATACCATAGCCTTACTCATTTTTAATAAATCAGTTTGTTATGAAACATATTATGTAGCTAATTTTTACAAATGAATATATAATGTGTGTTTCTTCATATAAACTATGTGATAATTTTATATTAATATTCGATATATATTCATACTCTGCATCTGTATTCATATTCATACAATATTTAATTCATAATTGACAAGGGATCCAATTACACCATTTTATGGTGACACATCTTGAGACCATATGTTTATATGTTATTTTTGTGATTTCAAAGTCCAGATTGTTGCTCCAAACTATTCAGCATTATCTCCATATTCAAATGTGCTTGGAGACCAAATTTTGCATTTTTTTTTAATTTTTTTAGTATTTATTAAAATATGTATAAAAAAATTCTCTTTTGAGACAATTCTGGACCATTGAAAAAATTCTAAATAAATACTAAAAGAATTTCAAAAAATATAAAATTTGGTCTCCAAGTATATTATAATATGGAGACCATGTTGAACAGTTCAAATCAACTGTTTAGATTTTAAAATCGTAAAAATAACTTATAAAAATATAGTGTCAAGATGTGTCACCATAAAATAATATAATGTAATTAGTTCCCTCCTCATAATTATACATATTTATATTTGTATCCAAAAATGAAACATACACAATATTTTGGCATGTGATGGGGCAGAGCCCTACTATTCAACGGAAGCGATTATACACCAACAAATTACAACATCTACCCTTCTCAAGCAAAGTAGGTTCAATTCGGACAACACAATTTGTTGTAACGAATATACTATATGCAAATGATATGGAAGGGACCATTCTTCCATAATTCCATTATGTCAAAAGGTTTTATGTCCTTTTGCTCCACCAACCAGTTCATAAATTAAATGAGCTCACAAAAGTTGCAAAATATTCACTCGTGTAATTACAAAAAAAAATACTGTTTGCAAATATCATTATATGATCACATGAGGTACGTATATTGAAATATGTCCTAGTCAGTGACAATAAATGACTAGATGTACAGTTACTTATGTTGAAGAAAATTAAAAAAATATATATATAACAGGGAAGTTATTTTGGAGGTATTAACTTCGCACATAGCACATTTTGTATGTTGCTTGTTGCTTTGGTTAGGCTCACAGTTTGTTTTACTATATAATTATATATTGCATTTAAAAAAAAAGGTTAAGTTTAAATTCACCAAAATTTTCATGAGTTTGCTCTCAAATAAATAATTTGAATCATACTTTATGAGTCAAGATTTCATATTTCAACTTTTTTTATTATATTGAGTTTGTTTTGGATAAGATGAAAAGGTTGAAAAATGTATTATTTCAGTGTCTCCATTTTTTTATAGTTGTTTTTGAGTGAGTCTATGGTACTATGCATATCTTGATTCAGTCTGTAATATGGATCAATATTTTTGTTTTCAAAATCCTAACGGTTGATCTGAACCATTCAAAATCATTTTCATTTGAATATGTACTTGCAGGTCAAATTTTATTTTTTTTAGAATTTTTTTACTATTTTTTAATATAGGTAGAAAATAACTGTTTTGGGATGGTTCGGAATTCTCTGATCAAGTGATTTTCTACCTATCTTAAAAAATGGTAAAAAAATTCTGAAAAATATAAAATTCGGTCTGCAAGTAGATATTCATATGGGGATCATGTTGAACGGTTCGGATCGACCATTAAGATTTTAAAAACAGAAATATTGATTCATATTATGAATCAACCCATGATATGCATAGTACCATAGACTCACTCATTGTTTTTTATATAAGATAATCTCAAAACTAAATAAAATATACTTCAATGCAGGTACATTTGCTTGTGAAGTATATTAAAATCAATTGTTTGAATTCATTTTGAAAAATTCATTCTGGTGATTTAATTTTAGCATGAGATGAGGATAAAAAAAATTAACAGTGAAGAATGGCTTAAAAAAGATTAGCAACAATGGTGTAAAATTACAAAAAAAAAAAAAAAGTAAAAAGGATATCCTTGGTAATTATAAACTCAAAACTAATTTTATTCAACAAATGTAACAAATTCAATAACCCCCGAAAAAAAAGGCATTATTGGTGTGGTCCCCTGAAATGTTGAAATTGTGCATATTCCTTGGTGACCTCTTTTGTGCCATAGGACCATGCAATGCAAATAATGCAATGAGCAACAAACCAAACTAATGATATACAGCCTTGTTCCTAGATTGTTTCAAATTTAAGGTATAGCTTAGACACCACACATAATTAATATTAGATAATTTCAGGCACAATCAACAGAAGAAAATCTTATTTCTGAAAAAGAACACAATACAATTAAATCTTCATTTTGTAACATCACTTTCAAAGTATATATAACATAAAATGGGAAATTTTTTATCTGTAGAAATAAAATAAAAGGAAGAGAGAGAGAGAGAGTATATCATATTTTCTATTGGTAGAAAGATCGGTAGAATTTCTACCGATCATAAAAATAAAAAAGTTTGGATCAGTAAGAATTATACTGATCCAAACTCATTTTTTTTTTCCTTTTTTTCTTAAATCTGATATATAGATGGAGAGAAACATTATATTAGATTTTTAGTAAAATAGAAAGTTTTTCAAAAATAGATAGAATGGTTCTAAATTTATCTATTTTTAAGATACTTTATCTATTTTTATAAAATATTTTTATATCTTACTAGAAAAATTAAAAGAACAAGAAAGCAAAATTGGTTTGGATCGGTAGGAATCCTACCAACCTTTCTAAATAAAAATAGCATCTACAATTTATGTTTCTCTCTCTACATTTTCTTTAATTTCTACAAATAAAAAATTTCTCATAAAACATATGTATCTCCTCCTTTAATTATGATGAGCCATGCCTGATCAATGCTCATTGAAAATGTGCAAGGTGAGTGATTGTGGTATATATATATATATATATATATATATATATATATATATATATATATATATGAGGCCATGCCTTGTCAATGCACCATTACAATGCTTTCTACGAATTCATAGTGAGAGATAAATTCTCTTAATTTGCCTATATGTAGAAAAGATAGGCTCTCCTATAGGGGCTCCATTTCTCTTATGTTTACCCATTTATAATTTGAAATTAATTTCTCACGGGTAGGTATATATCTCGATACATCATAAATGACTCCGATCAATATATTTAATGCTCGTTTAGTATGAATTTAGAGTTAAAAGTATTAAAATCATTCTTGATGGAAGCATTAGATTTTGAATATTTGAACTCCCATTTGGAGAACTAAGTAAATCCAGTGTTAATTAGGTACACAGAAGGGTACCATGTTGGTTATTGAGGTATAAATAAAAAAATATTATTATTGGTTTCATTTGAACTCTTGAAGAGAAACAACAAGCAGTTCACAATATATATTGGACCCAATTTAGACTAATTATTATAATAATTAAGTAATTGGATTATTGCATGTGAGCATTTAGTGAGGTTAAAGGGACTCTTTTGAATTTGTTCTTGATTGTCATTTCTTTATTTAATTATATATTAGTTGATATTTTGATAATATAAATATAAAATATAAATTGTATTGTTAAACTTAAGTATGGCATCCACAGTCCAAGAAGCTTTTTACACCCTCGGAATCATTAGAATTTCATTGATTATAATGAAAGGCACAGAGGTTGAGAGTTATTAAAAAAAATACTGGTATTTTTGAAGAGTTAACAGAATATTATTTGTGTATTATCTGATAGACAATATTTTTTAGGGACCAAAATTCCAAAGTAGTGTAAACATAATCAGATTTATAGGGTCCATTAGCATTCCTAGTACAACAGAGAAATAATTTAGGAAACCCATGCAATAAATATTGGTACTAGCCACCAACAAACACATGCCATGCCACTCTAGGTTTTTCTCTTGCATTATTTTCTTCAACTAACAAATTATTAGAAATAAAGCTCTCCTTCAAAAAAAAAAAAAAAAAAAACCAACCCAACTTTTCCAAACCTATATATACTCTTTTTACAAAATCCAACCTCCATAGAGAATCTAAACTTTCACCAAGCCAAATCTATGAACAAAGCCTTATGCACCACATTTATTTCAAAATGTAATTAATTTCTCCTTTTCATATTGACAAGAGATACCTGAATCGGAACTCGTACGGCAAAACTTGCACTGTAGAGGTCTCGTTTTTACTGATCTCGAGGCATCTAATCGCATCACTTGTCAAGTGGTCGGGAAGTTGCATGCAAATCCAGTCCATAAGTGACTCCATGTCCTTTGCAAAATCCAGCAAATACCAGTGAAGTAACTTGGGGATGGCAAGCTTGCTCGGATCGGAGATGCCTATCGAAGCTTGCAAGAAGTCTTTCTTAGCTGTCTCCAGCTGTTGTTCCACATGAGATGGTGTGTACACTCTCACCTTTGGAAGAAGAAAAAACAGAACATGTTTAAAGCACAATTAAATGTGGAGGTTTTTATGTTAGTAAACCTTTTGTTTTAATTACAATTTATCAAGAATCAATATATAATAACAATGTTTGGTTCACAGTATATAAATTTAAATCTGGAAATTTCAAACTGTTTACATGTGAACACAAAGCATTGTCAAGTTTTTGTAGGCTTATACATGACAAGATTCATTTTGCTAAAAGAAAGGACCACACACACAACTAACATGTTTAGGGGCAAAATAAATTCATATAATGGGTCCAATTGTGCAGGACATTAAAGAGAACTATATAATACAAAACTAGGCTGTTTCTAACAAAATTTAGTACCCAGAAATGGTAGATGGTACCAGTGACAAAATTAGGTATACGGCTCTATTAGAACCAATGGCTAGTTCCATAATAACATCTCATTCAACACTACAGAACAAACCTAGCCAATGAAAGGTGCATCATGCAAATATCCAGGTAACAATTACTTTGATATTGACTAGATCTTAATATCTTATAGCATAAAATTTATTTTTATAAAAATTACTTACTGCTGGAGAAGACCAGCTTCCACATGAAAGAGCAAACGTAACCAGTGGTTCAGGCCATTCGAGCCCGAAAATGCCTCTTATTGTCGTGTCATCCTTCATTCCTTTTGGATATGCCTATTGATTTACGTATATAAATATTAAACTGGTAAATTCAAAACAAGAGTTATTCCAAACTTCTAGCTGAAAGAAATAGCGAACACGATCACGTATCTTACATTTTTTATATTGTAAGGTAACCGCAGAATAAAATGCTCAATAGCCATGGCATTCAGCAATTGGCCGCCTACATTTATTGTTGCCTGAAAAAAAAACACAGATCCAACTATTAAAGAGCAATAATATCTCTAAAATAAATAAATAGTTTGATTGATATATACAGATCATGTAGAAATAATATTACAAATCCAAGTATGGAAGGCAATCAAAAGTGCCACAATGGGTGTTGTAAGTTACTAGTTTTGAGGGGGTTAAAGGATGTTAAAGTAAAAAAGAAAAGGGACAATTAGAATTATACCTTTGGCATTAAAGCAACAAGCATTTGAGGACTAGTAGGTATCCCTTGTTCAAGAAAACCCTAAAATAAATAAAATAAAATATTTTAAAAAAATATTAAAAAATGATAAGCATAAGCTGTTAGGCCAAGCTAAGCATATATTATTTCCATTAGCAAGGTACAACCATGCATACATGCACAATAGGCATGAAATTAGTCAAAGAGAGAGAAACAAACAAGAATCCTTACAGAATAAAATAATAAATAAACAGAGCAAAGGAAAGGAAGAGAAGCAAGAAAATGGTAAGATGAGTTGGTTTGGTATAATTTTGCATGTGCACATGGAGACAGCATGATTTGTTATCCCACACTCTATAGTGTATAGTGCAAAAGCATGAACAGAATGTCATTATTTTATTAAAATAAAGAGTATCTTTGAGTCATGTCTTGACAACTAACCAATGCCATGCCAGTAAGTGCCTTACTAAAAGAAGCATAAACATGACTATGGCATAATTATGTAAACAGTTTCAAATTTCTGGTATATCTATTTTAGTCCCTCCAGTGAGAATTTATTAGCATGACCCCATAATTATATTAAATTAAATTGACAAGGCATATTGAGGAATATAATTATTGAAGAAATTCCAAGAATTTTTAATATAATAAACAAGTAGATGTGAAATTGATGATATGGTATCTTACATTCATCATACATGCATTGTATATGTTTATCCAAAATGCCAGCTTTTGTTGATGTGTGAGAGCTATCAGCTTCACTGTTGCAAGCTTTATGACTAAACCCCTGAAATAATCAAAATTGCAAATAAGCACCAGACAAGGCAATATATATAAATAATTAGGTTAAATAAAATAAGCCGAATGTCCCCAAACAAAAGCAAATCTTGACTAACAAGTAGCTACATTGATCTTATTTTTTAATTCTCAAAATAGATCTCTGAACTCAATTTTTCATGGCCCAATCAAGCTAACTGAATAAACTTAATATTAATTTCATACAAAAGCACCAGTGGTCCAAAATTGAAAACAAAATTAAGAATAGAAAAAGGGAAAAAGAAAAGGTGAAAATCAATGATAACATGCACTAAACATTAACAAGCAAAAGCAGTACGGAGAACTTTCTTTTGCACCTCAGGATTGGAAAAAATAAAGAAAATGGTGCCAGAACAGAATTAGGGAAAATAAAAAGAAATCTCAATAATTTTATCACTTATAGACAGGAAAAATGAATAGAACCAAACATAATAGGTATAAGGGAGAAAAAAAAAAAAAAGGAAGACCCAACAAAAATAATTCAGAATTTTAAACTTACTTGAGCCTCTTTATTAGAGGTGAAGAATTTCCAACTAAATTGGGGTTAAATGAACTGCCATCAACTATTATGAAATTCTTATAGGATCCAATTTCCCTCTTTCCGAAATCCAATATGCCATACGGGTCGCCCAAATCGGTACTATCTGAACTCACAGACGAGGAACCTGAAACCGAAGGAGAAGTGCTCTGTTCTTCATCAATTTTCTCAGACAAACTCATCTGGGAGAAAATGCTCATCAAACATTTTAAAATTTCTTCTGATAATTTGTTTGGGTCATTGGAACAATCCAAATTAGCCTCCTTTTCCGAATTTGGGGTAATTTGAACATCCTCACCACCTTTTCTTTTGATTACTGACTTCTCAACCTAAAAACAGAAACAGATGCATCAGAAAAGATAACATCAAATTTTATGTCAATGTCAATTTGGGAAAGAAATTTGCCAGAAAATGAGAATTCTACCTTGTTAACAGGTTGCTTTTCAGGTTGGGATTTTGAAATTGAAGGTTTTTTAACAGGAGATTGTCTTAAATTTCGAACTGAATTTGCGGTACTTTGGTTCTCTTTCCCCAAATTGGGGCTCGACGGCTTCCTTTGCACCTGCCTCCCGTTGCCAATTCGATTCAAAGTTGGCGCAATTGGCTCAGGATTGGAAGGCAATTGGATCGGGTTCGTAGATTTCATACCAATAGACAATTCCGAGTTTGTCGCTTGAGAATTTGATTTCAAATCGGGAGAACTCTCTCTTGATTTCTTAGAATTAGAGCATATAATTGCCTCTTGAAAAAGCCCTTGTCTGAAATTTACAACCTGTTCTTCAAGCCTCATCACCTCTTCTTCCAAAACCGCAACCTCAGCCAACAGCTCCAATGTCTTCATTAGATAAAAAAAAAATATTATAAACTGAAAATTAAAGTCTTCTTGAACAAAATAATTAAAAAGAATAATTATACTTTTGTGTAACAATTACATGAGAAGGGAGGTAAGGTGGGAGGCGAGGCAGAGCACCAATTGGTCTTGTAAAAGCTCTCTCAAGAGCTCTATGCACATTCTCTTCATGTCTCAGTTTCTTCTTTAACTTGTCAACCTGTTAAACTATGCTTAGTAAGAAAACATGAATTGGACTTGAAATAGTGAAAACAAATTAAGAGAGAGAGAGATATTGTGGGTTACATCTTGCTGCAATGCAATCTTTCTTTCTCTTCTCGCTTGAAATCGGTTCAGAGGTTTTTTGCGGGTATTAAGTGGTTTTTGTGTTATCTTCTCAATTTTCTTCTCTTTCTCCATTTCCTTCATACAAAGAAGAAGAAGAAAGAAAATTTGCTATTATAGAATGAAAAACAATAAAAATTCAGAAAAGGAAAAGTTCATTGTTTTTAAGGTCAAAATGATAATAAAAAAGAAAATTAAGATACCAATCTCGAAATTGTCTCTGAAACAACTGAATTACCCACAAGAGAAATTAAAGAACCCATTTTGAAGTATCGCTTCAGAAATGAGAAATCAATGAACAAAGCACGCTCTCTGTTTTTATCAATTTCAGCAAGGTACTTAAAAATTAAACGAAATGTACTTGCGCCAGCCTCAAAAGACCCACAAAGCACCAATTGGGGCACTTCAATTCACGACGAAAATATGAATCTTTTATGCAAAATTGACCTCAAAACCCATCGAAAAAAGAAAAACAATTGAAAGACCCATATCATAATGTCAAAATCTCTAACAAAGAGACCTACTTTATCGTGCCTCGGTGCCTCTCTCATGCTCCGCACCTTACTCCCGCCTCTCGGATTCATTCTCTTTCTCTCTCTCTCTCTTACTCTCTTTGAGTAACACTCTTTTCGAGTCGCAAGCTCTTTTTTCTAAGCATATAAAAATCTGTGCTCGTACTGAAAAAAAGAGAGATGGAGTTTAAAAGGCTGTCATACTCATACCTTAACAACCCAACACCGCTAAACCCAAAACGCGCACAAAGATAAAGTTTAAATCTTGAGTAATAATTTAATATAAAAGGTTAAAATAAAAAAATAATGAACCTTTTTTTTTTTTTGAGAAAAACCCGTAGGTAAAAAAAATAATGAACCTGAAGAAGAATCACAGAGAAGCACAAGTCTCTGTCGCCTGGGACAAAACGGGAAGAAAAATGAATTGAATGCGACGAAGGGAGACAAAAATGCTTCGAGTCAAAAGCACGAAACCAGAATCAAGGAAGGTATTTTTGTATTTTTTTTTTTACCACATCAAAGAAAAGTTTAAAAGAAAAAAAAGATAGGTAGAGAATTTAAGTTCTCTGGGCATGATGCGGTGAGATAATTTATTGAAGCGCTCGATCTTGTCGTTCTCGCTCGCGCTCTCAGCAACAGCGCCAAGCTTTCATTGCTTCGCTCGCAACAACAAAAACAAAAACAGAGTGCATCGGTGCAATCATGAGGGGGTGTAATAACTAATAAATATAGAGGCGCTTTCGAAGTGAGAAGTGTGTAAGTTTGTGCGGTGAAAGAAAGAATGAGAGATCGTACGGGGACGGCGCACCGCACCGCGAGTACGGGGATGTAATAATATTTTCTGTGTCGCTGAGAACTTGAGAAGGAATCAGCATTCAGCAATTCATACTAACAATGTCCGCGTATATACGTTTTTTAGGGTTGCAGAACCAAACCATGTATACAACGTTGACTGAATATTTGATCGAATAATTTACGAATAAAACGCAAATCATGAATTATTCGCTATAAAAACACGAAAAAAGGCCAAAAAAAAAATTTTAAGGGTTTTTTTTTAAATTATTTCTGTATTATATCCGAATCACAAATTTTTGATCCTGCCGAACTGAACTCTAACTTTTGATTTGTCACTTGATCAGCACAAGATAAGATGGAAGTTGCAATATGGCAGATAGCTTTTGTAGCAGGCATAGAGGATCTAGTGTCTGGGTGTAAATGTGTAACCGTATCCCCTGCAATGGTCAATGAATGTATTATCCACCGTACCATGGTTGTTTGGCGCTTGTAAACTAATGTAGTTGTACTCATGTTGACAAATTAATAGTTTGGATTCAGTTTGACAGGATTAAAAATTTGAAATTCGGATATGATTCGAGTATATTCAGAAATGATTCGGTATAATAACAAAGCCAAAAAAAAAACCTCCAAAAAAATAAAAAAATTCGTGTTTTATCACAAATAATATTTTATTCACCTTCTATTCAAGAATAAAACATATTATACGTTTTTTTGCGTTTTATTTGTAGCTCGGTTCGAAAACATAAAAAAAATGTTTAAATCACAAATTAAACGTGAATTATTTGCGTACTATGTCACTATGGACTTGTGCTTGGTGTAGTGTTCACTGTTCACCTATAATTGTAAAAAATGTTTTTTTTAATCTAGTAATTTCATTTACGTTTAATTTAGAATATCTTTAAATTTTAATTTTGATGACGTGGTACAAAGAATTAATTAATAAAATTAATAAAGATAACATTTTTTTTTCAATTGTTGGGATGAAGATGTTAATCATGTCACTTTCAAACTAATTGAAAAAATTATTTATAAATTTCAAAAAATTGCTAATTTAGCAAAATTTCTAAAGTGGCAACTATTTCGCATCCCTACAATTAAAATTTATTATATATTCTTCTATATATCGAGGTATATTTTTTTAACTATGCTTCCCCAATTTCTTAACACGTTCTGTTGTTATAATATTTATAAAATTATAACCATATGCAATTCCATACTCTAATTTAAACATTATATAATTTAAATAAGAGGATGGGTTAATTGACAATGAATTAAAAAAAATCATCAAATAGGGTTTGTATTTGGAAATTTTGATAGTTTAACAATTAAATTTCTTCCAATTCAATATTGATTAATGATACATCAAGAACTATTAATTCTATATTGTCAAAATTTTAAATCACGTGATGTACGATAAAATATACACAGAATGTCATCATATTTCATAGATATTCGTATAATATAAATTATGTCAATAGTATTGGATCTCAAATTTAAACTTTATTAATAAAAATAATCAAACTAAAGGGAAATATATCCCCTAATTAGACAAACAAATAATTTTTTTAACTTTATTAAGTATTTTTTTAAAGCATTTAAATTATAAATATTTAATTGAGTTAATAGATCCAATATAATGTCAACCATAATTCTAGTTACCGTTTCTTTTCGTTTTAGTTAGAAATTTGGAGAAGAAAATGACAAAGAAAACAACATTTGTAAACAACAATCATGATTGAAGCATTAGTTACAACAAGAAGTATTGCATGCTTCAAAACTTGTTTTGTACCGTTGCAAATTAAGAACAAAGAAACAATAATATCATAGGGTTTTAAATATGATCATTTCAAAATTTTGTACACAAAGTTATACTATGAAATGACTGAATTTGATAGCCCAATAATTAATTTAGGTATGTTTTTTTTATTTTGACATTTTGATAGTCTAACGATTAAATTTCATATGATTTAAAGATTATTTGATAATGTATCAAGACTATTAATTTTAAATAGTTAAAATTTTCAAATTAGTTGATGTACAATGAAACATGTACAAATTCTCATCATAAAATTGTTGATAATATATAATTATATTTATAACTGGATTTTAAATTTAAACTTTCATAATAAATATGGTAAAAATTATAATAATAAAGGACAAGCGATGCTCTTAAATAAGGGAACAATTTGAGTCTGACATCTATCGGACTCAAATTTGAGTTCAATGGATTCCGCATCCGTCCAATCCTGCTTTAATAATAATGCGAGTTCATTTTAATATTCATACAGATCTAACGCACACAAATGTAATTTTATACTGATAAAATTTTAAATCAGTACGGTGAAACATCACAAAATTCTATTATATTTTACGAATGTAATATGTGAACAATATTATTTATGATTATAGTGTTGAATTTTAAATTTTAAGTTAACAAACGATCCCCTCTTTTAATAAACATACAAGTTACAAATATTCAACTGAATAAACCTTCTCTAGTCCCATATAATTCTAATTACCGTTATTATGTAAACTACCATCAAACACAAGAAAAACTACAATCATGATTGTAGCATTAATTACAACAATAAGTATTGCATGCTTCAAAAGTTGTTTTGTACCGTTGCAAAGGTATTATGACATTTTCGTAGTCTAAGAATTAAATTTCATATGATTTAAGTATTATTTGATAATGCATGTATCAAGAACTATTAATATTTTAAATTAGTTGATGTACGGTGAAATATGTACGAAATCTCATTATAAAATTGTGGATAATATAAATTATTGTTAAACCGGATTTTAATTAAATTTAAAAGTTTATTAGTTAAAGATGGTCAAAATTATTATAATAAATTAATGGACAAGCTATCTCCTTAAATAAACACATAAATTATGCATATTAAATGTCGTTAACCTACTCTAGTTTAATTTAATTTACTTCAATTTTTTGGAGAGGAAAAAAAACAAGGAAAAGAATATTTGTAAACTACCATCATACACAAGATAAAATACAATCATGATTGTATCATTAATTACAAGAATAAGCATTGCATGCTTCAAAAGTTGTGTTTGTACACGTTGAAAAGGACAAAGATATAATAAAATTATACCATTTTATTTTTTATATATGATCATTACGAAATTTTCTACACAGATATCATATTATAAAAAAAAAATTGTTATTGTTATCAAGTCGGTACCGTCCATGGTTTATAAAGAAAATCATTAATTTACACCATTATTGACACGCTATGTTACCCGATACTTCACAAAAGACCCATATCCATATTTCACTCGATACAATACGTCTCTGATACATCGTTGATACGCTTTGAAACAGCTGGATACGCTCTGGTTACGCATTTGGCCCATAAACGCTATCAGCGTGAATTGAACTTGAGAAATGTTTTAAACTCAAAACCTTTAACCACTACACTAAAGTATTATATTCAATACGATATCTATACTCGTATCTTATGTTGACACGTAATCTATGACAAAATGCAACACATTGCAGAGATGGAATTAGAGAGAAATTGCAGAGGAGTGTGTGTGTGTGGTACTGGACCGAGGCCACGCGGCGCATGATAACAGTAGATGTGCACTGGGAAGCACTTTCCAGCTGAGCCTCCGTTGCCAGACTTTCATCAGACTCACTCAGTACAGTACCCTTTATTTATCTATTTATCTAGGTTCTCACTCTTTCACCCCTTTTACGGTTTTACCCCTTATCTCTGTTCCCTACTTCCCTGTTCAATGATTTTACTCCGTATCAGTAGGGTTGCCATGCAACCAACTGTCTCATCACCAGCTCGGTATAGTTTAAACTCACCACGAGCTAGTTAATCTGAGTCATAAAACAAGCAAGCTGATTTGTAGAAATCCGAACTGACATTTTAGCTTAAAACTGTCACAAACTTGACAGAGCTAGATCGTGAGCTGATAAGTTGGTTTACCGGATTTGGTCGGATCTTATTTTAAGAAAAATAAATAAATTCTATAAACTTTTTGGATCGAGCTGAACTGAGCTGGACAGTATAAAATGCACACAAATTCATACAAATTCACAAATTGATGTCTACTCAAGCTAACTAACGAGCTGACGAGCAAGCTACGCCCCAGCTTAAAACTCGTTAATTCTGAACAGAGCTAGTGACGAGTTGATTCGTTAACAACTCGATTCAATTCAGTAACAAGCGAGCTGTTGGCTGACTCGAGTCACGATCGAGCCATATAGCTGCTCACAGCTTTCTTTTTCTTTCAATTTTTAAGCCGTTTCTTTACAAATTGTTTTTAACTAGTTAGCAAGTTTGACACTGTCATGTTGTTTATTTTTTTAATAAATACTCAAATTTTGTACGGACTAAAAAAATACTAGAGGATTATCATGAAGCTAAACAAATATTGGGCTACTTCTAATCTTAGCAATTAGAAATTATTTTGGTGAAATGATGAAGTCAGTGATCGGATGTTCATATTTAAAAATATAAGCATTCAAATATCTTGATTTTAAATAAGTTTCTCTATATCAGAGTTATTAGCGCAAAAATGTATTAAAAATCAGTTTTTTTTTTTGGAAAAATTGTGATAATGCCACTCAAAAACTTGGAAATTGGAAAATTGTCATTCCGAAATCAAAAATTATGATAATGCCACTCTAAACTAAGTTTAGTCTTAATTTTGCCATTATCATCCCATTTTTATATTATCTTTATAAAAAATGAAATGAAAAATATTTTTTTGAAATATATATTTCTGTATTTCCAGAAATACCATTGGTATTCATTGTAACCCTCCTATCAATCATGCGCCTCCTTCGCCTCCAGCACCCTTACCCTTTGCCAGAACATTAATGTAATGAATTAGGAGCAAAATGTAGACTGTAGTTGCTCTCTCTTCCCTTCACCATCAAAACCCACTTCTAAAAAAACCATTTTATCTCATTCTCTTCCCTTCTCCGAGAAACCCTCCATTTTAAGTATAAAAAAAAAAACTCTCCATTTTATCTCATTCCCCTCTCTCTCTCTCTCTCTCTCTCTCCTGTTTTCCTCCTAGAAACTCTCCATTTTATCTCATTCCTCTCACTTCCATCGATCTTGACTTAAATTGCAACACGAATTGAAATCGAATTGAAAGAATCCAAATGGCCAACAATTCTCAATTTCATACTCCTGTTGAAATTTGATTTCCTTATTATTAAATTGTTGAGCAGGAAGCAGAAGAACTTTTCTTCTATATTCGCTATTTGGCACAAAGAGAGGAGAGATTACTTGAACAAGCCAGAAAAATAGATAATCTAAGCTCGTTGGTCCTTTTATCCAACAGTGTGTTATAGAATGTGAAGAAAGTTCAAAGAAGAAACATTTTAAGTAATGGCATTTGCATGTGCACAATAGATAAATACTTTGTGATAAAGGGTGAGCCTCAGTAATAAAAGTTATAGAAAAACAAAATTAATTGAAGAAAGAAGAAGAAGCAATTAGCAGGGAAAGCAAGAGATGGAGTGGAGGAAGGAGAAGCGTTGGAGATGCTCTATGGGTATTTTAGTCATATTTTTCTTTTCTTTCTTTTAAAGGACTAAATATGTGATAATGGCAAAATTAAGACTAAACTTAGTTTAGAGTGACATTATCACAATTTTTTATTTTGGAATGGCAATTTTCCAATTTCCAAGTTTTTGAGTGGCATTATCACAATTTTTCCTTCTTTTTTTTTGTCAGTTCAAGCATATAACCCATTTACAGCATAAAAATTTTATATAATTGATCACATTTACGCTTGACCCTCATAGTTCAAAGGTCTAGCTCCTTTCCTGGGTGGCATGTCGCGACCTCACGTATGCAGAAATCGGGCCGTACCATCGTAGTTTGTATGTACCGCAACACGTTGTAAGGTGAGTAGTAAATATGGTCACTGTTTGTTGCATTTCCAATGTTAGACCCACTGCATACTTCAGTACATAGAAAGTGTCACAGAAAATCCGACAAGAAAAATCAACAGAAAATCTGATATGTTCAGTTAATTAGAAGAATTAATTGGAGTGATTTTCACCTGTAAATAGAAATTGCCAAAATTTTCTCACTAGATTGTTGTTAAGAAATAGTACATAGGCAGTCACATTTTACTTAAAAATAAAGTTGTTTAAATTAAAAAAGATATACATATTTTTTTTTTATAATTTACATAAATTTTGTATTAATTTTGGTACCGCTTGTACAAAAGGAAAATACGTTTGCTCCTAGCCTCCGGAACAAACAATTCGGTTTTCCGATTTTCAAAGTCCAAACAGTTCATTCAAACCGACAAGTGTTCAATCTATATTAAAATGTGCTTGGAGACCAAATTTTTTATTTTTTGGAATTTTTTTTACTCTTTATTAATATGATTTGAAAATTGATGTTTTTCAATGTTGCAAAAGTTCAATAAAATCAGCAATTTTCAAATTGTCTTAATAAATAGCAAAAAAATTCAAAAAAATATAAAATTTGATCTCCAAGTACATTTTAATATAGATGGATAATCTAATGGTTTGGATCAGCTGTTAGCCTGTTAGGACTTTAAAATTTGAAAAATCGAAACATTTGTTCCGGAATATAGGGACAAACATTTTGACCTTAGCCCCCCCCCCCCGCTCTCTCTCTATATGCCATGCGATCTAAAATAAACGGCTAGGATATCTAAAGCTCCAACAAATTTCCTTCAATTGAAAAGCAACTCAAGCTCTGATACAGGTGAATTGAATAGCATCTAGGTAAGCTTTATATACTGTCTGCAAAAGGGAAAACAACAAATAACTGTCTACAGTTACCAATTTAAAATTTTTGGGTAGCTGTTCCTGGCCTTTACTGATAACTGATAACACTTTATTATTCATGCAACTTTTATGGATTTTTTATAAGCCAGCAAATTATTTTGTCAAATTGCATTTATCTCTGGATGCCTTTATAGAATTGAATTCATATAATCTTTTTATCAAAAAATAATTCATATCATCTGAGGTAACATAAAAATTTCTGTTTAGATCAGGACCGTCGATCAATATCTGCACGAATATTAAAGGAACTCGTAAATTCCACTTCATACTGAATTGATCCAGATTATGATCAGACGGTTCGGATCCAAACAGAATTTGGAAAGGCACATTTAACAGTCTGTAAAAAATGAAACAAGTTTTCCTAAAAAACAACAAAGGTTTCAGATATGGGAGATGAGGGTGTCCGATTCCCATCGGACCAAACTCGGTTCAATGGGTGATTTCTATTGTCCGATCCACTTCAAGATCAGTGCGCACGGATATTAAAGCAAACATCATATATATTAAAGTGATGCGCACAGATCTTGAAGTGGATCCGACAGTAGAAACCATCCATCGAACCGAGTTTGATCCAATGGGCATCGGACACCCCCCTCTCCCTTCAGATATATGATCTTAAAAAAGTATCAAACTAACAATTTTTTTTAAAATAATACAAAATTCTTTAATATTGTAAAATATAAGAGAAATTAGTAAGAGTCGAAACTTTAATAAACGTAGAATAATTTTCAACCTACTTTTATTCTGTATACAAAACAAAATGAGGTAAGGATTTTAACAGAGCAGTTTCGACTTCATACAGTGCATGGATCACAGGCAAGGCTATATTGATAGTATTTGTTGTATGAAGACAAAACTGCTCTGTTAAAAATCTTTACCACAAAATTCTTTTGTATCTTACTATTTGGTAAATAGTAAAAATAATAGGAACTAATAATAATAACAAAAGAATGACAAAAGAATGATCCAATCAATTCACTCTGTAGTCTTTTTTATAAACTACTATTAAGTATTAACCAAAATGTTACTTTATTAGGTATGTACTGAAAGGAAATTAAATAATAAGAAAGATGGCAGCTGTAGAATTCCCAAACAGAGAAAAGGATTCATTGCATGTGAAAAAAAGGAAGCATTGCCTCTCTTTCTTTGTTAATATCATCTGCAATATCAGACAATTGCATTCTCTGTTATAATCTAGTGTTGAAAAAAATTCATTTTGATCCTAAATGGTTCCCAAAATGATACAACATAATTGACCCCCCACCCACCAAACACACACACACACCAAAAATTAAACATATATAGCCAGTGTTAAATTTAAAATTAAAACTTTCATTTGCAAAATTGTGCCACTTTTTAATTCAAAATTAAGAAATGGTCAACTTTCTGAAGACAAACTGAGCATAAAAATATAAATAACATATATAGAACTTTTTTTTGTAATAAACTAAGACCGGCAGACAAAAGGAATAGGAATGAGTTTGAGATTTGAACTGAGTTTTAGTGTGCTCGTGAGAAAAAAATTACTGATTTTTTTTTCTCACGAGCACAGTAACAACGCCGAACGTACAGAGCTTAAGCTTGAGTTGAAATTTGTGAGAAAAATATAACGCTAATTAAAAATTAAATATTAAGTAACACGGCAGAGATTTTTTTTTTTTTAAAACTGATAGGTGCTATTAGTAAAATTACAACCAACAGTCTTAATACAAATATGTACTACTCAATCAACAGAATTTTAGCCACAAATTAAATTCTTTCCACATCTGAAAGCTAGGGGTGTCAACGGGTACGGTAAGGATCGGATGGAGGCATTTTCATACCCGTACCCGTTACAAATTGTTCTTATCCGTACCCACTATAAATTATCTTACCCGTACCTTACCCTTACCCGTCATGGTTGTCGGATAACGAAACGGTAGCGGGTAAATAACGGGTAATACTATAATAATAATTATTTTTATTATTTATTAAATAAAACATTAAAATATACACATTCATTTGACACATGCATAGTATTTTATTGGAAAAAAAATCTTATCATGCTAAGCACAAGTAAACCAATTAAAGTACTATTTTCAATATGTTAATATATATAATATATATAATTTTTTTTTATAATTACCCGGGTAACGGGTACGAAATAGACTTTATCCGTACCCTTATCTGTTTAGATAACGAAAAAAAAATATTTATCCATACCCGTACCCGATAAGTTTACGAAAAAAAAATCTTACCCGTACCTGTCTTATCGGATACGGTACGGATCGGTTAAACGGGTAAAAAGGTGCCATTGACACCCCTACTGAAAGGCCATCCTTCTTGCATCAGTTGCCTTGTCCTCAAAGATCAAACTATTTTGAGTCACCCCAGTGCATAAGTTTGAAGCCCACCAATCCGGATAAGATATGCCAAAAAGACCTAGCAAATATACACTGAGTAAACAGATGTACTGAAGTTTCATTATATGAATTACAAACCGGACGTGTGAGAGTAGTGTGAAATCCTCTTCTAATCAATGTTTGGCGAGTCAGGAGTTTATCATGCAGACATAGATAGGCAAACATTCTAACAGTAGGAGGAATTTTTAGGTGCCAAACAAAAGTAAACCGGTATTCTGTCTTTGCCCCCATTCATCATTGTCACATAAAAACAACAGGTGACCAATTCGCACAAACACAACAATACACACTCAAAACTGGTTTATCGTAATTAACAAAGAAAATGAATTATATATATATATATATATATATTGCTCGATTTTCAAAAATGAAAAAGAAGAAGATGAAAGTAAGAAACGACTTATAAAAAATGTTATATTTTGATAATTGGGATGTTACGAGGTAGGGATTCAAATTTACTTATTTTCTTAAGAAAAGGAGCACTCTTTTTTTTTCTATCTGAATCGTTTAAAATCCATCACACGGCTTCAACTTATTTCAAAATTAAATTTGATCATTTTCATGCTGACAGTTATAAATGTCTTAAGTTGACATTTAACAATATCTTTGTTGGCAACTTTTTTATTTTGATTAATTGCCATTTTAAATGGAGTTTTAATACTAATTGCTAGTGATGTCAAGAAAAAAAAATATTTTTCTTGCATAGTACAATCTGTTTTAAATTTGTGGATAAAAAATGACTAATGTCATGAATAAGTTCACAAAAATAGTTATTCCTGACGAAATTATTATCGTGAATATCCACGAAAATAAAATAAAATTCTAATAATATATATTGGATAATTTGAATATCACAAACCTACCAATATGATACTAATTGTAATAAATTAGTTATTGCCAAAAATACTATAATACATCCTGTTTAAGCATGTATGATGGCCCCATATGTGTGTAATTAATGGTATTTAAGTTTATTATTATCACATTAATTACTTAGCTTTGGAACTGTGCTTTCTCTGTCAAAGAAATTAGCACAGTTATACCAATTAAATATGTGTGCTGGCCTCATATATTGTTAAATCAGGTATTGATTTAATATAGGTAGACTTCCTCTAATTTTTTTTCCTCTTTTATTCTACAAAATAAAGAGCTATATTGAACACATTAATTGCAAATTTGAAATGCTGAGAGAAAATTTTCTCTCTTTTATCTATCACAATTAATACAGAAGTTAATAAAGGAAAAAAAAATTAAGAAAGGAAGGTTGTCATAATTAATACCTATTATCCCTTGAACAACCCTTATTTTTCTTGAACTTTCTCTTATTATTTTAAAAAAATATATATTAATGAAAATTGTCTTCTTTGTTCCTCAATTCTGATGATTTAATTATACCAAAAAATTATTTTCATCATCTTTACAAAGTAAAATAAAACAAATAAAACAAGCTTTTGTAATGTCAAGTTGTCAAAGTGTGATTTTACACGTTCAATAGTTTATAAATATGCAAAGATGAACATGTGAATTTAATTCTCTATATAAATACAACATTGTAGATATAAAGTTATTATTATTAATTACTTTTGTGAGTGAGAGGCAGAATTATAAGATTAAGATTGGAGGCATAAAAATCTACAGTACTGTAATTTTATTTTAAAAGAAGCTAATTTTTTTTAGAGAAACTCGTAGGTGTTTGACAGAAACATATAAAAATTTAATGAATATAAAATAATACAAAATTTAATGAATAAAATTGTAAAAAATTTAATTTTATAGAGGAACTTGCTGCCTTTTTTTTTTTCTCTCTCACTACTGTTCCCCTGTTTGTAGTGGTATAACAATAGTTCTTATAATTACCTTGAAAATCAGAATTATAATAAAGATCATAAAAAAATTCGATAAAACATTTTGAACTGAAAATGTATATGAAATCTAATATTCCTTACTAAAAAAAAAATACTAACCAAATCATTATAATATAAAAATTAAGATGAAAAATAAAAAAAAATATGATAAAATACTTACCAATTTGCTGGTGTTAAGATTGTTTTTTTTTTTAATGTAAAAAGCTAATGCTCCTTAATTTTTGTATTAATTGTGACAATTAATTGTGATATATATGAGAGGGACAGTGTAAGGATATAATAGGCAGAAATTTGGTGCATTTGGATGGGTGAAAATAGTAATTATTTTTTGTTTGTCTTTTGTGAGTTTTCTTACTGTTTCTACTAATTCTATAAAATATTAAAATAGCTACTATTCTCAAAATTGAGATTAGTTCTATTCTTACTTTATTCTTGATTCATCCAAATGCAATATTATAGATATTCAGCGCAAAAAGTTTCTCTCAGCTTTCAAAATTACAATTAATACGCTAAATATAACACTCTCCATAAATACGTTGTCCATCTCTTTTCTAAGTCTTTCTTATCTCTTATCTCTTTCTCTACCTACAATTGAATCATGAGCTTTTAGTCATGTATAACATCAACTATTTTAAAAAAATATATATAAGATATTGGTTTTGACTTTATATTTTCTATTGTAATTATTGTTGTTGATTGAGATTTATAAAGTTGCAAAAGAATTATACATTTTTCTTTAATGAATCTGATTTTATGTAAAGCACTGCCCTTATAAGCAAATATAAAAAGCAAGTGTGATCTGTTTTCTCTCTGTTTTTTTTTTTTCATTGAGAATTTGATACTCTGTTTTTATTTTGTTGGTATAATGCTACTCTGTTTTTTGTCCTATAGCTTTTGTGCAAATCCCACTGCGTGATTTGATTTGCGTGTCAAATCGGTCATGCACATAAGCACGCTGGTCGATTGCTTTCCTCGCTTAATCATGAATAAAATTTCTTTCATCTAAAGTGCAAAAGAGGAAAATATTCTTTCAAACTCTCACCATTTTTTTTTTAAAATTTGTCAATATAATGTTGTCATTTAACAGCGCTAAATTTAGATGCGTCCTTCTTTGACAAAGCACAGTCCAAAAGCTACGTAATATTTTACTTTGTTTATCATTTTCTTTTCAGAAGAGGGAGGGTTAAGACAAGGAAAAGATTTTACAGAGCAGTTTTGATTTTATGCAGCTCATAGACTATAGAATTAAAACAACATTGCATATGATTTATGCACTGCATGAAGTTAAGACTGCTCTGTTAAAAATTTACCTGTCGAACCACCCGACATCAAGTATTCCAGTGTTATCAGAGCCAGACCGAACTGGCCGGTCGGACCAGAAAAAACATTATTTTTTACCACTAGATATAAAACTAAACAATGTGATAATATTAAACTTAAAATACCATTATACACATACCTGAGGCAAGCATACATGTCTTTTTTTTTTTCTTCTAAGGGTAGTGGTTTTAATACCTACTAACAATTCGATTGATAAAAAATATATTTACAACGAGTCAAGTGACTCTAATTCTTAAATCTACTCCTTTATTCTTGTGAAATCATCTAAATTACTCAAAATTAATCTAATCACATTTAATCACTCTCTAAATTTTTATATCTAGTTTTTTTTAACTAGATCTACTCTTCTAATCCTACTTATATACAGTTATAATCACCATAATATCTTAATACCCATCTCATTCCATGACCAGATCCCTTCTTCCGACCGCTGTCACGTTCCCACGATCGAACCTACTCACCGTTGTACTTCAATTGAGACAGTAACTCTATACTCCGAGCTCTGACGATACCGCGCTCTCAGCTCTGATGAGCTCTGCTCGACTCAGTTTCGATCGAGATAGAAACTCTATGCTCCAAGAATACATGTTTAAACCGGATGTGTTCAGGTAAGTTTGGAAATGACTTGTTTTATTACATTTAGTAATATATTTAAAACTATCCATTTGTCTGAAAAATAATTTGGAGAAACTTTTAGGGGGGAATTAGATGTGTTCCAATGTGAAAAAGGAGGTGTATTTAATTTTTTTTCTAAACATGTTATCATATATATTTGAGATTTGTTAAATAGCTATCTTTTTTAGCGCGCTTTATTAGATGCGGATCATGCGGTGGAATAGAAGATTTGGAATTGAGATTTCCTACAACGTTGAAAACATGCATTTAAAAACATAATGGATAAAGATTACATGAGAAGTAGAGCTTAGTTTTATCAATGAACAAACAATCTTAAAAAAAAATGATTTTCAATTAATCTGTAAATTTAATGTAAAATTTTCAAGGGGGAGGGGAAGAGCGGCGAGATAGCGGAGGCGGTGGCGACGGAAATTTTGCGTAGAGAGAATACAGTACGGTTTTAGCTCGATGATGGTGGCAATGAAGAATTTGATATCGCTGATTTGATTGGATGTAGAAGACAACAAAGGCGAATTGAAAGGGAAAATGAAAGCTTGGAAATTTTTAAAGACGGTTGTATTGGTGGAAACTCAAATGAATGTGACACGTTGGAGCCACATCGTTTTGTAATTTCATTTGCAAGACGTTGGAGATGCTCTTAACAAGTAAACTTTAAAAAAAATTGTATCACATTTTGTAATTAGTGAAAATATTTGATTTTTTTTTAGTAAAGTTGGAAATCAAGCCATCCAACTATTTAATACATTTGTTATTATAACAAAGGATTTCTCCATCTGGATTTCGAATCCATGACCTCTCACATAGAGACCATGTGCCTTAGCTACTAAACTAAAGGCTAGTTCTCACATTTGATTTTCAATTAGTCTGTACATTAAACGCAAACAATTTCTTTGCACCAGCTAACAATCAAACAATTTATTAATGCAAATAGCAAACACTATATTCCTGAATAAAAAAATATTATATTTATTTAGTTTAAAATTTAGTAAAAAAATATATAAATTAAGACAAATTATATCTTAAATTTGATTACTTTAGAATAGTTATTTTTTTATTTTGAGGAGGGTTTAAATGCCTCTATTTTTTGTGTTTCCATAATGTCTTCAATTTTTACTTTTCTAATAACAAAAATTCTAACATTTATATGTTAAATGAAACAGTTAGATGTGATCTATATTATTTTCTTTACATGTACATAAAAAATTATCACTTTTTAATTTATATTTAAAAAAAAAATTGAAATTCAACTTTTAAAATTTATCTATATCAGTGTAATTTTACAAACTCTTAATATTAATAAATACAAAATTGAAATGTCGTGATCTTTTACGTATGCATAGAAAAAAAATATCGAGATCATATCTAATGTTTTATTTCTATATTTATATTTTAAATTCTAAGTTATTATAGTTTTAAAATAACAACATGATGAAATCAAAGCTTTTTTTTTTTTTTCTTTTTTTCATTTTTCCTCTTTTAAACTTTTTCGTTATGACGGTTGCATTCAAATCACCTCGTGTGGCATAACGAATACATGGTCCATGGACCATCTTATAAAACCATTAAAATATAGAGCGTGCACCAAACTATAGATGGTTTTGTTAAAAAAGAAAATTAAAAGGAAAAAGTTATTGCACTTTTCAAGCACTTAAAAAGTTTCAAAAAGGTACCAAAGTGTTTGTAATAATAATAAAATGTTTCGGAAAGGAGCCAATCATATTTCTGCAATTTTCAAATTTATATCTAGTTTGGGCCCAGCAGTGTTTTGTCATATCTTTTTATTTATGTCCTTCACTTTCGTTTATTTTTCTCAAAAATTATTAAAAATGTAAATTTTGTCGATTTAAATAAATATATGTATATTTAACATATAAACATAATGCATAATACATGATTGCGATTTGCGAACTTAAGTCATCACAATAACAAATTATAGAGTTCTAACTAGTATACTACAAGCACACATGTGATAATTTATGAGGAAATCAAATTATATATGAATTTAAAGAAAAAAATCAATTAAATTTCAAAAATACATTATTAAAAAATTGAAATCATTCAGCCACCTCCTGAACTATGTACATAGATTAATCTCTGGTGTCACTAATAATTAGTTTAAGATGTATTTGAAATTGGATAATGGATTTTAGAATTGGAATTATCATTTTTACTAATTCTTTTTTAGAAAAAAAGACATGTTTGGATCTTTCAAATTATAATATTAATAAGAGATCTCTACGAGAAATTTTCTTACATAGAAAATATTATCATTAACCACTAAATAAAAGACTAACTCTATGCTCTTCTACTGTATTTTTGAAAAATAAACTGCTTCTCTACTATTATATATTGTATTTGTTTAAATTTTCATGCAACTCATCTTAGCTATAATACTATCTTACACTCCGTAAATATATATATAGAGAGAGATGTGTGTTGGCCAATATCAAATCGATTGTTCCTGAGGTTCCGTACAACTAAGTTGTTTTCAAACAGTAAAATCAGACTGGATCATTGGATCAGCGGTTTTCAAAGTGGCTTAATAAATAGTAAAAAAAATTCAAAAAATATAAAATTTTGGTTTTCAAGCACATTTTAATATATAAATCACATCTAACAGGTTGGATCGACTTTTGGACTTTAAAAATTAAAAAACAACTTAGTTGCACGGAACCTCAGAAATAATCGATTTATATTAGCCAACCTCTCTCTCGCTATATATATATATATAAAATTACAAATATCATTCCAAAAAGGTAAAGGGTATTAAGGGAAGACGACATATTTCATACCCATAACAAAATCAAGAAAAGGATGTCTACATGACCCTCTAACTATATATCTGGTTTGTTTCTAATAATTTAACTATTTTTTTAGAGGAGAAATTGACAGTCTAACTTCCCGGTATTCTCCCACTAATAAAAAATGTTTGATTTTTTTAGCCACTAAATACATTAATATTCACCATAAATTTTCTAGTCGGATTTTGAATATCCAATTTTCTACACAAACGGGTAAAGATTTTAACAGATTAGTTTTGACTTCATACAACGCATATATTATATAATCACAAACTACAAGATAGGATAAATATGATTATTGTTGACGGCAAACCGATATAGATTACTATTTCTGGTGATATTGCTATTACCGATAAAAGTATCCATGACGATACTGACGATAAAAAACACTTTTACTCTTGCGGAAGCCAAAATTGTTATGTAAAAAGTGTGAGTCTATTCAGAGAGTATTGGATTTTATAATTAAATCAAAAACTGATTCTTAATAACAAAAATATGTTATCATATGTGAAAATGAAACTATTGTTGGTGTCTAAATAAATGATTTTGACGGTCGAATTTAGTTAACCAAATAATTAAATTTGGAGGTTAATTATCTCAACTTGAGAGTACGTCCCATTGGCATCAGATATACTTTGGTTTGACAGATTCAATCACCGTTCAATATGCTTTAAAATTCGTGCGAAATGCTTTAAATTATGTGCGAGTCTGCTATTTTCGTGCGCATAAATCTTAAAATGAATCTGATGGTCATGAACCTCGTTGAACCTAAAAGTGGGTCTGATGCCTATCGGACCCACTCCGTTCTCAATTATCACACATACTATATGCGCAGGGCAATTCACAGTTCTAAATGACTAATATGCCCTCAAGACCGATTCTTCAATTAATCAGCCGTATAATTTACATAATATATCATCAAAAAAAATTATATTAATAACATATGATTTTATGCTGGTACGTCAAATCGGCCTCTTTTAAATTATAATTATTTTGCCGTGGTTATGGTTGTCAATAAGTTTATTAATTCTCGAAACAACTTACAAAATCACAAATTCAATATAATGTGTTAAAAAATAAGGATTGGGACCCTTTGAAAACGAATGCCTAGCAATCTTGACAACTACATAAAATAACTTAATTAGTTTTAAAATATAATATTTGGAACATACTCCATATCTCATATCTAATATCTAATAGTTTATACGAGAAGGGATCCACTTACACTATTTTTAGTGACACGGAATTACACCTTACATTTTATAAAATTCAAACAGTCCATTTAAACCGTTCCACATGATGGATAAAATGTACTTGCAGATCAAATTTTACATTTTTTTGAATTTTTTTTACTACTTATTAAGATGGGTACAAAAATTCAATGGTCTGAAAACAATGATTTTGTAAAATAATTAATAAATAGTAAAAAAATTAAAAGAAATGTAAAATTTGGTCTCCAAGCACATCTTAATATGGAGGTCATGTTGAATGTTTGGATCGAGTGTTTGGACTTTGAAAATTTTAGAAATGAATGGTGTAATTTTGTGTCATTAAAAAATAAGTGTAAGTGGATCCTTATACATATCATAAAATAAGCAAATGTTGAAACTTAATACAAACTTCGTTATTCAATAAGAGACTGGAAATATACAACAACACATATTTAATGTTATTTGATGAGATATGATTATATGAAATGATAATTAAATTACATTAAAAATTGAGGTATAAATCATTTTCAAAGTACTAATAATATGTTTATAATTTTTTTTCATTTGATTAATTTTTTTTTAAACCGTCTATAATAAATCTCTAACCCAAAAAAGTATACTGTGACTCACATATTTTACAGTAAATAGAGAGGGAACTTCAGTTCTGACAAAGCGCACTGTTTTTCTTCTCTATTGCAAGTTTGCAGCTTACTCCTCTCTGTACACAATTATATATGTAGACCCATCGTTTCTTTTTGAGCCGAATCTGCCGAATCTCCTGCTATCTGTGTGCACAGTGATAAATCAAAAGTTAAGTTCAATTCGGTGAGGCTAAAAATTCGTGATTCGAGTATAATTCGGGTATAATTCGGTACAACAAGAAAACAAAAAAAATATATGAAAAACCCCTCAAAAAAAAAGAAAAAAATTAATTATTTTTTTTCTAAAATCCGTGATTCGCGTTTTATTCGTGAATTATTCGGTCAAAAATTTTATTCGCGATACGGTTTAGAAACCCCAAAAAATGTTTTATATGTGAACCTTGACTGTGCCTGTGGGCAGGAAAATCCTAGTCCTAAAGTCACTGTCGGGTGAGTTCGGAAAAAGCTTGAGACAAAATTATATTCAATATTTAAATATCAAAATCCACCCTAGACACACCCGGTAGTGACTTTAGGAGCAGAAGTTTCCTGCCCTGGTAGACAGGTGATCGGATTCCTTTCTTTAGACGACCCAATCACACAATTAAATAACATTCCTTTTACTTGGGCAATTTGTATTTTTAGTAAAAAAGTGTATGAACCCCATTTAGTTTGAGTGATCCCCATAGGTATTTATGGTGTTGGTACATTTAAGATATTTGGTTTGAGAGACAATTATGTACGTAAAAATTATTTATCTCTTAGATATAAATACTTATATGCATAAGCATAGATACTTTTGTACATATATATTAATATTTTAGAACAAAAAATCAGTGCTGGAGTTTTTATGGCCCTAAGTATTTATGGTAGTTATGGTGTGAAAATTTTACAGATACTGGAGTGTGTTTACTGTTATCTACTTTCTAATTTAATACGATAAACAATATTTTAAAAATTGAGAACAAAAATGTTGACATAGAAAAATAAACATTTGGCATGTGCCATAGTTTGGACTTACAAATTAATTGTGTATCAAATAACATGTAATTTTAAATGATATTTCTCTTAATATTGTTTTGAAAATCGTTAAATATGTAATGAATGTCCATTTACAACTCTTTAGTTTGTTAAATTTTCTTTATTTCAATATCCCATGTTAAAGAAGGAATTAAGTAGCATTGAATTTGAAGTTTCTTTTCTATGTATGATTAGAATTTAGAAGCCTATTTATATATAGGCTTTTGTAGTCTTGTATACGATATGAATAATATGAATAAAATTATATTATCATCTTCCTTCTTTATACATTATTTCTAGTTTATATACTATCTTTTGTATTCTTCTCAATTTATAAAAAAAATATGAATTATTGTATATTTCAAATCTTTTGTTGCTTCCATCAAATTTTCTATTCTTTTTATAATCAGGACGTACATATGTTATAAATGTACATTCCAAATGTCAAATTTTAGAAATTTTAGAAATATTAAATATTTTTTTAACTTGACAAATTCATTCATTATTTTATTATTGACCAAATCGTCTTGATCGTGGTATAATATATACATCCAAATTAATAATAGTCCGTCCAATATTCCAAATTATTTAAATGGTATTACAATCTAACATAGCCACTAATTAAACAAATAAAACTAATAATATTATTTGTCGTTTTCACCCTTCAAATTTTAATTTTTAGAAAGGACAGGTTACACCGTTTCAAGGCAATGAGTTGATCTTTCTAAATCAAGAAAACAATCATAAATACATTAATAACACATGTAATATTATAATATATGTACCTTTAATGGTGTCTTTTGCACCTAATCAATCAAGTTTGTCTGGTCATATTGGGTTCAATTAATTAGTGAGATTCACTTAATTTAAGCATCTAGCTTTTATTATGATATATGTTTGCTACATCATTAGGAAGAATCTTTTTTAGAGCTTTGTTACTTTTATGTAATTTGAAGAAACCAAGGGAAAAACCGTACAAATTAGGTTATACAATTTTGTTTCCTAGTTACAAGTAACCACATGTCATTTGGTGACTTTTCTCAATTTGGAAACAAATGTGGCTAAGGATGTTGTGCTAAACATGATGTAATGAATAATTTTTTTATTTAGAAATTAAATAAGAGTATCTATATTTCAACTCACCCAACCATTCTCTTTCCAATGTATTATATTATTTTATTTCTAAATAAAAAAGTTTCTATAATGTATCATAGAAGAGGAAATACATAATTAATTTTTTTTAAGGTGTGTACATGAAACTCCTCCAAATATATAATACTTCATAATAATATGAGGAGGATCCACTTACACTCTTTTTGGTGATACCGCATTACACTCTATATTTTCAAAGTCTAAATAGTTGATCCGAACTGTTTAACATGATGAATATATTAAAATATGCTGGCATATCAAATTTTACATTTTTTTTGAACTTTTTTTTTTTACTATTTATTAAGATGGGTACAAAAATTCAATAGTATAAAAACAACGATTTTGTAAAATACTTAATAAATAGTAAACGAATTAAAAAATGTAAAATCTGATCTGCAAGCACATTTTAATATATTTATCATGTTGAACTGTTTGGATCAACTATTTAAACTTTAAATTTTTTTTAAAATATAAGATATAATCCGGTATCACAAAAAAATGCTTAAGTGAATTCTTCTTCTAATAACATTCTATCTTTCATAGACAGGTCTACAATTCTTCAATTCTTTATAAAAAATTTATAAAGGGGTACAATTATTTCTTCTAAAATTATGCGGAATGAGTTATCAGTAATGACAGTAAAGCAAGAATCAAGGGACCGTGGCATGTGATGGAACTGACTAAATATATAGTTTAATATTTATGTCATCAATATATCTAAGACAATATAATCTATGATGGATTGGTACAATGTGGTGGTTACATCCTATGCATAGGGAGTTACGGATGCATACAAAGAAGGGTGCAAAATTAATAAACTAGAGGACAATTTTTGTTTTTTATACAATTTTCTATTCATTTTTTTGTTTGGGTGTTATGAGCATCTTAATCCATAATTATGGATTAATTAGCACTTTCAAACAGTTTTTAAAGAGTAAAGAGTAAGGAATAATCAATTTCACAACTCTTTACATCCATACAATTAATTAGCAATTGCTTTTAATATCATGAATATGATTGGTTGTGAGAGAGCGAAAGTGAAGATGAAAGTTTTCAATTAGTGATAACTTTATCAAAATTTGCAATTGCACTACATCCATGAAAGTGCCAACTAGGATTTTGTAATTTAATTTTCAATCCTATGGAGAGTGATATTGAGGATAAAAAATAGAGAGGTCCTTTTATTTTTATTTTTTGGAATTATTTCATGTATAGTCGTTAAAAACTTCGAAATTATGTGTATATCTAGTGCCATTATGTATGTCTCACAAGGAAAGAAAAAAAAATAGTTGTTCTTGTAAACCGATCAATTAAAAATTTTAATTTTTTCTTATATATACTACATATTTTTAGTTTTTTAATAAATGGTACCATGGAAACTGTATAAATTTAAAATGAGTTTTAATAGAAATGACAATAAATTGGATAAATTTTTTAATTTTGAAATTTAGAAGGGAAAATATGATAGAATAAATTTTAGAGAGAAAAATACATAATTTTAAAATTATTAAAGGATACAAATGAAATTTCTCCTTACTTTATTTCACCAAGAATGGAATACATATTCAATTCTATCTTGTTAGAATATCTCTTGTACCAACAATTATTTTTAAATAATAGATATTAAATTCCATTATGGAATATCTTATTTCATCCGATTAGAATAATAAAGAGCATATTTTCACATGTAATTTTTTTTATGGAATATCTTATCATAATAATCTTGATAACAATCATTAGTATAATCCTAAAATTGAGTGTCTCTTAATGACACTAAAGACTAAAAAAAAAAGGAAGCAATGATAATCATTTGTCTTTTGCCATGTTATAATTTTCATGGAGAACTTTGAAAAAGGAAATGCACAATGATGCAAGAGAGTTGAAGTAATAAAGGGCACTTCAAAGCTCCAAGCGTGCGGTCTTCTTTTTTTACATTTTTATACATTTAAATTTTTAAATAGCAATTTTTTTTTGCTTTATTTCACTGTATTTCTTTTCTTTTTCTTTTTAATAAATAAATCTGCTCCGGCCATCATTCCGTTTTTTTTTTTTGGAACTAGACATTATTATATATAAACGAAATCAGAGCGGTCTGATGGACATTGGATTAAATTATTTGAACCGTTCGATTTGCATTATGATTTGTACAGACAATTTTAAGTTCATATTAATTAATTAAGTGCACCTGAATTTAATACGGATCAAATAATTATAATTGGACATTGAATCAAATTTGATCTGATGGCCATTAGGTCGCCCTCACTCTTACATGCAATACACATAATATTGAGCATATTTCATTTATTTTAATAGAAGTTAATTTTTGTTCATCTGTATCAAAATATCGATTAAAATGTAATTTTTTTTATTATGTTATAATGCAACTGAATTTCTAAATACTTTCATAATTATTATTTGAATACGTTGTTTTCTTAATCATTCTTTAACTAAGTCATAATGTATTTACTCCAAAAATCGTCCAAATTTTTAATATACTAAGAACAAACCTTTAATCTAGTAATTCATACGGTATATTTCGTATAGAATGTCGTAAGTTCAAAATTCTAATAGATATTTCAAGGTGAGAAACTTTGACACTTTAAATATGGCTCAATCTGAAGAAAATAAATCTGCTGTAATTCTTGAAGAATTACAGGACCCTTGTAATTCCGATCCCAGCTGTTGGTCTTTATCGAGATGTGTGTATAAAAACTTATTTTTCTGAGAACATTTTCAAAATCTGCGAACGAAAAAATTTGAATAATTGATGTCAGAATTTCAGAATCATGTAATTCTTCTCGGAATTACAGCAGATTTGAACTCCAATCTGAACTCTCCAACCAGAGTCAATCTTAACATAGCACCGTGTTAATTAATTCAGCATGAAATTTTGGATTGACAGCAACTAATGCAGATGTACTATCATAACAACCACAGCGAATTTTAGTTGTGAAAAAATTATAGAAGCTGCACATCCAATTTCTTTGCAAGGTGTATATGATGGTTTTTAAATTTCCAATTTAATAATAAGTTCAAATAGGAGTGTGTTAATGTAAAAAGAAAAATTACTTCAAGTGTAATTATTCCAACTTCAGAAGAGAAAACAGATAGTTTAATTTTTTTTATTAATATTTATCTTTATTTTTAAGTGATTCAATTAAGAAATGAAGATATTATAAATTTATCTTATTCTGGATGGGGAAATAATTAACTAAAGTTTTTTGATGGGTAAGTATCTAAATCAAGAAGTTATGATGGGTACATATATATAAATTACTCAAGAAAATTGACTCCAATTTAAATGAATCTCTTAAATTTCTCTAACGGCCTTGGGAGCTGTTGCAATCATAGTGACAAATGAATAGTTCGGATTCAAATTGGTTGGATTAAAAATTCGGAATTTGGTAGCACAAGAAAGCAAAAATAACTCAAAAAAAAACAATTTTTTTTCTTTTTTTATTTTCAAATAATTCGTGATTCGTATTTTATTCGCGAATAAAACGTATGATACGTTTTTTTTCGTTTAATTCAGTGTTCGATTAAAAAATGTAAAAAAAAAAGAATTATACGCGAATTATTTACGTAACATAAACATAATTGCGACTGCTTGAAATAGAAACTAACAATACAAAGATTGAATTCATTCATTTATTTTAATAAATGAATTAAATTAAGGCACTTTTGCTTGGAGAGCAATTTAATTTGGTCAACACATGACATGACACTGGAGCACTGTTGAATCCAATTGTGGCACCAAACAAGGCACCTTTCCTGGATTGGGCTCCGGGCCCGGGGTAATAAAAGAGGCCTGGCCCACATGTCAGAAAGAGGGGGGTTAGATTTGTTGATATCACATATTAGATTTTAGGTACATTGCGGAACTCCAAAGCAAGCACCATGTGCTTAAAGCAATCTATTTCCATCCTTTATCCTGACATTTTTTTAAAGTGGAAATGACTGCTTTTATGACAAATCCAATTTGTGTCCCCTTATTGCACAAATATATAATTGTTAGATGCAACATTATGAATTTTTATGCTATAAAATTTGTGCAATGGAATTATGGCTTTCAAACAATGAAATTTGTGCAATGGAACAACACTAAGAATATCCTTCAACTTTATTAGATATATATCAAACTAAAAAAATAAAGCACAAAAATTTAGTGAAATTCTATTACTATTGATCTTGATAATGGTAAAATGATGCAACTACATATATAAATTGTTTAAATAATATAGATATTTTGTTATGTAATTTGTGAATAAAAATGACAACTAATATTTATATAACTTGACAATTTTTACCAGAAATAGAAGTGTAAGGACATTCGTTAAAAATCTTAAATCGAAATGTTTTTATCAAAGCGATTTGACAAGACATGTGAAATCTAATCTTCTTCTTTATTTTTTAGCTCAAACTTTCTATTATATCAGAACAAAACAATTAGGTACATTCGGAACGCATAATTTCTCGTTTGTATCTATCTGCTAGAAGGGTAAAATCAAATTGGATCAGGTGTATTTATTTTTCTTGTACATTTACTTTTCATAGTTGCATTTTACTAACACACTTAGTCTATAATGTTTTGAACTAAATGAGGAATCACAACGTAAGGGTGTGAATGCAAAGATTTCTAAATTCTTTAAATTTCACAAAGTAAAAATTTTAGGAATTGAGTAAACATTTTTGTTTTAAATTTATTTCTCAAGAAAATTTCACAATTTCATAATCTTATTCCTACAAATCAGATGTCATTTTCGATTTCAAATACAAAATTTATATTCCATATGCATTACAAAGTTATGCGTTAAGACTTCTCACAAAATAAATTAAATGACAAAATAAATAATTAAAAGAACACCAATTGGGCAGTGGCTAAAGTAGATAGAGATAAAGGAGTTCTAAGCATCCATCATAAATCAGAAATTTTTAGTTTATCCTTTAGAGTTTTTTTTAAAAATAATTATTATATTTTTTTTTACGTTAGTTGGAGGTTAAGCCACTCAACTATTTATATCCACAAAGAATTGCCTCATTCTGAATTTCAGATCTACAACCTAACACACAGAGAACATTACCTTTATCACTAAATCAAAAACTATTTCCCAAAAAATAAAATTACATAACACTTGCTATTATTTATCCAGCTCTTGATTCTAAATTTCCATGTAACAGCCAGCTTAAAAGAACAATAATAATATATTCCTATAAATCAGATGTTCTTTTAAAAAAAATCGTATGAATTACAAAGTTATATATTAAGACTTCTTACAAATAAAATTAAACAACAAAATGAATAATTAAAAGAACACCAATTGGGCAGAGAGAAAGTTCCAAGCTGCCCTATAAATTGAAATTTTCAGTTTTATCCTATCAATTTTAATTTTTACAATACAATTATACTATCAGTTCCTAATAAAATGAATTTACTAATCATAACACTTACTATTATTTATCCAGCAACTAGTGGGGACACCATGTTGGTGTCCGCAACCATTTCCACGTAACAACCTTCTTAGCGTAAAAAGTGGCTGGGCAACCAAGATCGAAGGACAGGAATTGGAAGCGACAGCATCGGTGCCCCATCGTACGGCTACAATTCTCCCATGCTTTTTCACGTGAACACCAGGCTCCAGCTGATGGTTCCATCGTGCAGCTGCTCTTGCATGCAATTGTTCCTGTTGCAAAAACTGTGAAAAGTTAAAAATTTGTCGTTTTGCTCGGTAAATGGGGCGTCATGCAGGTTCACTTACATGCAAGTCGCGGAAAGTTGAAGCAAAATTGACAGAGCACATGCAGCTTTTTACAAAGAAGGTTCTGTGGCTCTGGTTAGGTAGCAACTGTTAAAATTTATTTTTAACCGCTATTATAATGTAAGAATTTTGAAAATTACACATGTAAGGTTGACATTTTTTTTTTTTTTACTGAAAAGCACATCTAAGATATATCTTTAAGTCAGTTTTACAGCAGAAAGCCAGAAAGCTTGATTTTGATCAATTATTTTCTACATGTTTTAAATTTCTTGTCATAGTTGCTACATTATGTAGCTACCCAAGATGAGAAATTACATGAGACTAACTTGAAAGATGTGCATATTAGTATAGGAATGTTAAAATTAAAGTGAGTGTTTTAATTTGAGCGCAAATAAAGAATATGCTTGAAGATCAAATTTTATAATATTTAGAATTTTTTATTATATTTTTTCATAGGTACAATATTAATTTATCGGATGGTTCAGAATCTCTTCAAAACAATAATTTTGTACCTATGAAAAATAATAGTAAAAATATTCTAAAAAATATAAAATTTGATCTCCAAGCATATTTTCCTGTAAAGATCATGTTGAGCGGTTCGAATCAACCGTTCGGACTTTAAAAACAGAAATAAACGATGTAAAGGAGCACCAAAAAAATAGTGCATTTGAATTCTCCACATGGATAATAGCATTAAATGAAAGGTGATTAGGCTTTGGACAATTGAGAGTGGTCATCAATCAAGGACCAATATTGGGCAATATAATATTATCGCTTTTTGGTGAAGATGTTGGTAGGATTTATCATTTGAAAAGATGGAAGTTAAGTTAACTGTGCATCCCCATAAAAGTTGCATCTAATTTCTTGCCATCTATCATATAATTGTGAATAGTAGGCCCTGATTGGTCCCAAAAGGTGATTGGTGCACTTTTACCAATTCTATCTTAGTTGTTTATGTCGGAGTGGGCTCTAGCCGTTCGATTTGTATTAAAATTCGTGCTAACTTGATTCGCATTAAACTTCGTGCGAACTTGGTTAGCATGAATTTTAAAGTTGTTCGCACATCAGACTGAATACGATCCGATGTCCAACGGAGAGCTCCCGATGAGTTTTGGTTTTGTCAAACAGCTTTGGACAAAATTTCATCTAAAATCAAACTTAAACGTCCAATTTGTATTGAGATTCGAGCAAACATATTTAAATCTTAATAAATTTAAATGACTTCTTGAATCTAAATGTCTGTGTGAATTTTGATACAGAATGGACGGTTTAAGTCTGACTTTGGATGAGACTTTGTCCAAAGGTGTTTGGACAAAACCCCTACCTGCTCCCGATTCCGGTTCGTTTATGCTAAACCATGCATAGATTATTTTTTTTTTTGGGTGTAAGCTGAACTTAAAAATACTAGTAATAATGTTTTCATACATTTTATTCAACAAACTACTTTTTTTTTTTGAAATATATTAAATGCTATTTTTTTTCTTTAGTCAACTAAAAATAATATAGGGGAATATAATTATTCAGTTTCTTTTTGCAACAAAATAGACCTGAATGTGATAATCACAAGCTAAACGCATGTGGGGTTTGTTGGACCCAATTTATATTTTCAGTAAAATTTTGAAGGTTAAAATAATTCAATCTCTTAAGATAAAATTTCTTGTTAAACTATAACCATCTGATGAAGTCAATTTCTACCAATGCCTTGGAGCATTATCGTTTATTTATTATTAAAATTTTTGTAAATTTATGCATTAAACATGCATTTAAAATTTTAATTAGATTTGCACGAATATAGCAATAAGAAATGTTATAAAAATGCTACATATATGATGCTTATTATGCATTCTAATTTTTATTTTGTGTGCATAAGATATATATTTTAAAAGAAAAAAAATCACAACATAATTACCTTTTCTTTTATTAGATAAGAATATTCAAATAAAAGAATACGCATATCTGATATGTACTTTTGATATAAATGTAAACAAGAATCGAAAAATTGAAGGGTTAATATTGGAGAAATTAAAATTTGAATTTGGAGATAGTATTAGTGAGTTCAAATTAACATTTCAATTTGTCCGTTATAAACTAACACGAATTATTTTGTTCTGTGAATTTTGATTAGGCTCGAATTTATTATCAAATCTGATTCCCATAAATATGGCCCAAAATATCTGGCCCGTATCCTCAGTTAAAATTTTCAAGAACAATATTACTATTTAAAACATGGGCCTTAAATGCATTGTCAGGTCCAAGAAAAACAAAAATAGTCTTTATCCCTTCCATTCTCAGGCCTAAAAAAGCCTATATTGTATAGCATGTTTACCCCTGCCATGTTTCAAATGGCCTGGAAAGCTTTCCATGCGAGCACCATTGTCAAGGTCTGCTTATGAGTGATTTTTCTCTTCTTCTTTCATACCTTAATTATTTGGTCTACTAGCTGACATCAATTATACCTTTGGACTTGGTTAGACTTTCAAATTATGAAAATTAATCATATAAAATTTCATTCTCAATATGGAGGTTGATTTTATAGTATTTATGGAGGTTAATTTTACAGTATTTATAATATTTTACTCATTATATAAAAAATCATGCATACTACAAAAAAATTAAAAATCAATGGGGATCAATTAGGGTGAAAACGGAGCGAATAGTGATAAAATCATATTCATATCTCTTTTATATTTTTCAGATACGTATACAGAGTGAGTCTGGATCATATTGGATATTTATTAAAATAATATAAAAACATTAAAATTCATAATATTTATCTAATTATAGTGGTGAATAATATAATTTTTTCATAATATATATTAAAATATATGATATATATCTATTTTTCAGATACAGATAATTGAAACGTAAAATCATATTATACTGGTGAATAGTATCTCGGATATCGAATATCAACATGTAAGTTTTCGAATACGGAGCGAATGCAGATCAGATATATTTCTTCATGAGCAAATTTTCTATTCCATGGGGCCTATTCGGCTGGGAGAGAAGTTGTCTATTCCCGCTGAATGCATCTGGAATTAATTGGAACTAGAAAGCACTCTTTCAAACTTTCTAATTCCAACGGGACAAGGAATTAGATTTTGGAGGGAATAATGAATTAGATGAGACAATTTTACCACTATTGGGTTGATGTGGCATTCCTTTATGCATCCATTTCTTTTAGTGTGCATGCTTCCGGAGAAAGGAAAGTTTAATTCCACTATTCCAGTTCACCGAACATAATTAGAACTAATAAGAAATAAGAAGAGAGGTCAATTCTTTATTTCATATTCCTCTTTTCTTCTCCTATTCCGTGTTTTGCTGAACAGGTCCATAGAGATAGTGGAATAAGAAATTAGTTATTTTCAATAGATAGAATTAACTTATTTATCAATACTCTTACATGTACTCTTCCACCTGTAATCGAACATGACTGTATATAATAGAACGAAATATATAAGCCTATTTCAAATTCCACTGATTTTTTCACTATTCCGCCTATAGAGGCCCTTTAATTAATGGGGTGTCATTCTAGATGTCATGTATGATTGCATGATAATGTTGACTTCCATGGTTAAACAAACCATCGGTACGTGTCAGCGCATTAGCAGACTTATGACAGATGATGGCGTTCCACCGGTACATGATTATTGGTTCAAAATAGGAATTACGTACAGGGGCGTTGTCATAATTTTCATAAGCAATTTTTTTTTTATTATTATTATTAAATGCATGTTTTATTAGTATATTATTAATAATTTTCATTGGAAACATAATCGGTAAGTTGTCCATTAAATCATTAATTATTATTATGTTACTTTATACTAGTAGGCCCCTCTATTGAGTAAATTCTCTATTTTTTGGAGGTAGTGGATTAGGGTTGGCTAGTCGCACAAAAAATTCGTAGTTCGTGATTCGAGTTTGATTCGAAAAAGTTCGTAAAAAATTCGATTTGAAATAGTTCGAAATTAATTCAAATCAAACTCAAACTGGGCCTGGTTCATCCGAAATAGATTCGCAAACTATTATAGTTCGAATCTCAAAGTAACATGAACAATTGATTTCTGCTGATGACTTAAGAGTTAAAACATAAGACCATCAAGCTATAAGTAATAACTCGTAAGTTGTAACTCTCGTTCTCAGTTTTGAAACCCTAGATTACTTTCACCTCTCACTCTCGGCGATTATGATTACTCTTCCTTGTTGTAAAAAGGTTCGTAAAGATTCGAAATTAAGTTGGTAAAAAATTCGAATCCAAATTAATTCAAACCAAATTTAGTTCGAAATTAATTCAAACCATACTCAAACTGAGACAAGTTCGATTCGGTTCAATTCGTTTGCAGCCCTGGATAAAGAAATTGATTATTTCCAATAGATGAAACTAGCTTATTTATCAATACTTTTATGTACACTTTTTTTACGTATAACCGAACATGACTGAAATAGTACCGAATATATAAGCCTATTTCAAATTTCACTGTTTTTTGTTTTCACTATGCCACCTATATATAGCCGAAGAGGCCCTTTAATTAGTGGGATGTCATTCTAGATGGCATGTATGATTGCATGGTAATGGTGACTTCCATGGTTAAACAAACCATCGGTACGTGTCAACGCATTAGCAGACTTATGACTGATGATGGCGTTCCACCAGTACATGATTATTGGTTCAAAATAGCAGAATTACCTACAAAGGTGTAGTCTGCTAGTAGCAACTACTAAGCTTTAAAAAATAAGTACAAAGGTTCATGTAGTCAGGATTAGGATTTTTATCAGGTAAGCAAACAAATTATTATTAATGTATTATTATTATTATTATTATTATTATTATTATTATTATTATTATTAAATTTATTGTAATATTTTTCTTAGTATTTTATTAACCATAAAATCATATCGAGAAAATTGCTAGGAATCTCCCGAATCAGATCGAAAAGTTGATTTTTTTTTTTTTTCAAAACATGTTAAGGTAAAAAAAAATGTAAAATATTTATTATGGCCCCCTCCTATATATTCGGGTCTTCATAATTACCCTCGTCTTGTTGTTATATTCTTAAACATATTGATGAAAAACTCCAAATTTGTAGCCGATTTCACTGAGAGCTAAGACTCACTCAGGATAGGCAAAATCCAGATCCAAGCCAACTATATACAAGTATGTTAATGTTTTTCAAAATTCAGAGAGGTAGGTATAAACGTCTATTGTATTTGTATTGCATGGTTGAACCCTTTTTTTAATCTCAGCACGTTGGCAAATACATCCCACACAACTCACTCCCTAAGGTCCTGTTCGGTTGCAGCCCGGAAATAGAAATGGGCATAGAAACAGGTGAATAGTAAACAACGTGTTACTGTTCACGTGGGAAAAAAATATTCAGTTGAACTGATTTTTTTTCCCGCGTGAATAGTAACACGTGAGATTGCAACCGAACAGGCCCTAAAGTCCTGCGCAGAGGCAGGATCGAACCTATGCCCTTTCCAATGGAAAAGCTATTCCATAAACACTGTGCTACCACAGTGCTGGTGCATGGTTGAACTTGAATCCATCTTCTCATGCTAAAATTATTGATTCAACTTGCTTTACAATCCACCATATATGGTTGAACTTGAACCTATCTTCTCATGCTAAAATTATTGATTCAACTTGCTTTACAATCCACCCTCATATATGGTTGAACTTTGAACCCATCTTATCATGCTAAAATTATTGATTCTACTTGCTTTACAATCCACCCTCATATATGCTATTTGTGTAATTAGGCGTAATATGCCAGCTGGATATTATTAAAGGACACTGATAATTATCCCCACAACACCATCTATGCACCAAAATCCAAAAAATATGAGGTTTGACCATTTGACCATTTGAACATTTAAATGTAGGATGATATTTAATATAACTCATTACTGTATTTACCATGCGTCAAATATGTATTAATCTTTGTGAATATGATTATTAATCTCTGCCTCCAACAATGACAAAAAGCTGTGTTTTCGCACAAATTGACATATTATATCTGTATTGTTCCCGCACTAGGTCCAAAACTTACTATGGGTGACCACTAAAATATTAACAAAATAATAGTATTTAACATGTCTCATTGATGTATTTATCTTGAATAACATGAGTATTAATCTCTATGAAGAGAACTGTATTTGCGTACGTAAAAAATGTCCAAATTGTATTCCCGCACTAATTTCTTAATTTCTCTCTTTTGTCCTTGCACTATGGGGACCACTAATCGGGGTCAAACTTCTTGGACCAACCTAATCTATGTAGTATTTAACCTTCTGTTCAAGTATCAATCTATTATTTATCCATTAGACATGGCAGTATTTATCAATTATCTATATAGTATTAATCTTTAAAGATTGTAGTATTTATCCTTGGATAATTAAGTATTTATCTTAGGTATATTAAAATTTATCCGTACAAACTGTATTATTTATCTTTTGATATTGGAGTATTTATTCTTTGATATTGAAGTATTTATCCTTACACATTACATTATTTATTAATCGGACATAGCAGTGTTTATCCATAATCTATATAGTATTAATCTCTTATAGATTGTAGTATTTATCCTTAGACAATTAAGTATTTATCTTTTGCATAGTAAGAATTTATCCTTAAAAACTGAAGTATTTATCTTTTGCATAGTAATAGTTTATCCTTAAAGTCTGGAGTATTTATCTTTTGATATTGGAGTATATATTATTTGATATTGAAGTATTTATCCTTACACATTATATTAGTTATCACTAAGGTCAATTTTTAAATATATTTATTGCAAAATAAAAATTGTTGTATAACATAATATTTTCAATATTGTTTATTTTAAAAAATTTATACATAAAAAACTGATTCTTCAACAAATGAAGATGAATAAAATATATAGAAAGTTTCACTAAATATCATTGCATATAAAATTATTCATTTAATGTTATTTTCTTCCTTTAATTCTCCCTCCAGTTGCCACGTCATTGAACTTTTCTCTTTTGATTTTTCTTTGACCGTGGGACCCTCCCTTTTCCATTTGACTCTCTTCCCAGCCTTATCCGAATATTTACTGGTAAACCTTGCAGACTACTTAATATTTAAGATAACCGCACAAGCGTAAATTACCAGAGCAACAATATGCTGTACTTTCCTTATTTTCTTTGTATGGAATATCAGACCTGATAGGATTTATGACCAAGTATGAATGAGTTATATACAACAAGAAATCTCATTTTACTATTCAATGGTGGTTGAGTCGGTTTACCTAAAAGATAAATAAGACATGATATAAAGTAGGATAAGTCCATAGTCAACTCTTGATTTCAGTCATAACACTAATTTTATATGGAAAATTATATGGTGCACCTCATTTCTATAGTTAGGGGTATAAGTGGTTGTCAATAATACACTTGTGTATATTCATAGAATCAAAATATTTACATCTTTCAGGATATTATCATATAGACACTGTTTCTAAAATAAAATATGCTCTTACATCAATATAATAAAGATATATAGATAGCAACAAGATATGCTGTATACACATATTGAGAGGGAAATTGACAGCCACAAATGGTTTGCTCCCACCCTGTATTTCCTTAAAAAGATATTAAAACATATATAAGATAATTGTCTAGACACGCATGACAGTTTCATGAGCTTTCTATAGAGATCAGTTATATTGGGATCTGTTTGAGAATTTTAAGGAGCTGGCTTATTCAAAATTCTCTGTTTATTTCTCTAAAAAGGGAAAACTTGGTCCACAACCATATACAGATAGGCATCTCTGTCAAGTTCAATTAGAGATCAAAAGAAGAAGATGAAAGCTATAGAGATCTCTTTGCTCCTAATTTCCATTAGCACTTTTGCATTATTCAGCTCAAATGAGGCACTCAATGAAGCGCAAATCCTTCATAAACTCATCTGGTCGCCTCGACAATTCGACAAAACTAACCCCCTATATGAGTCATCTTTAGCAATCGACACAGATACTGATGAAATTGTCGCTCCCCTTTCGGCTAAGGAACAACGTGTGCTTAGGGAGGCAGACAAGATTGTATCACTTCCGGGCCAACCCAATGGTACAGCTTTTGCACAATACGCTGGCTATATTACTGTAAACAAACAAGGAAGGGAATTGTTCTATTATCTCGCCGAGTCTCCTCATGAGGCCTTGACTAAACCGCTTGTGCTCTGGCTTAATGGAGGTTTGTACACATCTTAATTAATATGATCCTTGCTTATTATTTAAGAAACAGGGATCAAAATTTAATTATGTAATTAGTTATTGGCAATGCAAGGATTCTAGATAGGCCATGTCTTTTGGTGAGTGCCTATGACGAAATTATTCTTCGAAGCGCTTAATTTTCCTTGTTGTTTTCACAGGGCCAGGATGCTCGTCACTTGGTTATGGAGCATTCGAAGAAGTGGGCCCATTTAGAGTGAGCGACGATGAAAAAACTCTTATAACAAACAAATATGCCTGGAACAAATGTAAGATTTCAGAAACTCACTGTTTTTCCTGCATTTTTTTTTTTTTTTTTTTTTGAGAATCATGCATGTGTCTCTCCATTGTTGCATCATTTTTTTCAGTATTGCCTTCCATTTCTTCTTAATACCTTTTGTAAGAGCTATGTAGTTATATGTCAGTTCTGTAATCGATGATGATATAGGTTTTTTTAAACATGATAATGCATGCCATAGAGTACTTCTCGAAATAATTAATGGTAGCCACCTAGTAGTTGGTTATGTGCATGTATATTCCTGAAATTATAACACACTTGCGAATTTCAGTGGCTAATATCCTCTTCATTGAGTCTCCGGCTGGGGTGGGATATTCAAAGGCAAAAGATGGTCAAATAAATGGAGATGATCTCACGGCGAAAGAATCATATATTTTCCTTCTTAATTGGCTTAAAAGGTTTCCGCAGTACAAGAACCGCCCGTTCTTCATGGCTGGAGAGAGCTATGCTGGACACTATATTCCTCAGCTGGCCGATCTTATTCTAAGCAAAAATGTATTTAATAATAGAACTTCTATCAACCTTAAAGGTGTCGCGGTGAGTAATTTTGCTTACAGCTTAATTAGATGACCCTGTCAGTTGTTACAAACACTTTATGAGATATCTGCTTGCTTCTCTGTTTAATACTTTTTTGCAACTTTTTCTAAGTTCTAAAATACAGAGAATTTTTTTTATTGACCTTTAACTAGAGAGTTTGAGGTAGCTCTAATATATGACTAAAACTGCCAGGTACATATTTTATTGGGTATACTATAAGGATCTTATTTGCATCAATATCTTAGTAATTTGGTAATAATTTTTTAATTTTTTTTTGTATCTAAAGAGAAACTTCCTATATCAATATGAAGTATATATTTAAAGTTGCAATCAGAATAATTCGTTTTTGTTTCCTTTGACAGATAGGCAATCCATATGTCGATAAAGTAGATAACCGTAGATCACAAGATGAGTACTACTGGCGTCATGAATTCATCACAGATGAAGGTTATGAGGTGATTAAAAGGGACTGTGAAATATACTACCAAACCGATAATTTCACGGTAGCATGTGAAGCTGCCAGAAACAAAAGTAACCTTGGACAGTTTGATTCCTACAATATCTACGCACCAGTTTGCATGTCAAACCCTGATGGATCACTTAAAAAAACGGATGAAACGGTAAAATGACACACTTACTGATCCATGTAATCCATTACTTAATTTTATTGCTCTCCAAAAAGCATATTTTGAATTTTTGATATATATCTTCATCGTAAATATAACAGAAAACTAAAAAATTAGAAATTTAAAAGTTGAAATTATTACAGTCTTTATTGATCAGTTGATGACTCGATGCTGTCCGCATGACCTATTTATTTTTAATAAAGAAGAAATAATGCAATAGTTCTCATCTCTTATATTTATTATCACACATTCTCCACATTCGCTGCCACTGTCCTTGTGAAGTTTTCTTTTTTTTTTGAAAAGTTGGCAGTAGCTACCAACTGTCCTTGTGAAGTTTTCACTAGATGAATATGGCTAAATATGGAAAAGCGTCATATTACTATGAATATATACGATGCTCGTGTTTTGTACACAGGAGATAGGCATAGATCCATGCATTGATACTTTTGTTGAAGATTACCTAAACCTTCCAGAGGTGAAGAAGGCTTTTCACGCCGACCCAAATATTACATGGTGGGCATGCAGGTAAAACTTCTACACTGTGAATTTGCCTCAATTTCATTACTTTCATTATTTTCATCAGTTTTGAGTCTTCTGATAATTCAACATGTTAGAGACAACTTTTGCCTCTAGAGCGGAAGCAAAACTGAGCTTTTGAATTCTTATTGATGCTCTTGAATAATATTGCATTATGCTGCATTTTATTTTTGTTTATTAGTTATTACTTTATTTCAATACTATGATTTTTATTTTGGCCTATGTTGTAGTAATATAGCATACCCGGTGGAACCTGATACTACTGTCCCGACCATTAAGAAAATTGTGGCTAGCGGACTACGAGTAATGCTGTACAGGTACTTCTATAATTCAACTTAATACTTATTTATTTCTATTATCCTAATTTCTGAAATGAAGTTTTACAAATGATACTATAAGCTGTATGGTTTTGTTTATGGTTTGTCACAGTGGTGATATAGATAGCGTCGTGCCAGTCACAACTACCAAAAAATCTGTCAAGGATATGCAACTTCCTATCAAGACACCATGGAGACCATGGGACTGCGATGGTCAGGTAGTTACATAAAATGTGTCATGCTTATTATAAACAACAAAATTATAATAAGAGTTTGTTTACAATTTATTTTATCAAAGTGGACTCAAGCACAAAGTAAATTTCTGGAAAAGATATTTAAAAAATATACTCTGTTTGTTATTTTGAAGGTTGGAGGCTTTGTGGTAGAGTATGTAGGTCTGACGTTTGCGACAGTAAGAGGGGCGGGACACCAGGTTCCCTCAAACCAGCCAATGAGAGCATTCTACATGATCTCTAATTTCCTTGAAGGAAAATCTCTACCAAAATCAGAGTTTGTCCCAAGATATGATTAGATTTGGAAATTAATTCACAATATGAGATTGGTATCTTCATCTTACAATTAGTTTTGTTCATTTTATGTAATCTAAAAACCTCTTTCCATGGTGCAATAATTTTTTAACATGTGTAGATTAATTTGGGCAGATGTGAAGTGCGTTTTTAACTCGCGGGAGCTTTATATTTACAAACATATTAGTTTAAATCTCTCTCTCTGAGTAAAGAAGTAAAGAAAGTGGCATAGAATGTCATCTTAAATTCAACTTAAAAGTTTATAGTAATTAGTAAACAATACAAAGTACGGCGTACATCTTGCGGAACACAATGACAGAACCAAATGGAGCAGATCAGGATGAAAAGTACCCAGCTAACGTTAATTGGTACACAAAACCAGTAACCAAAACAGCAAAGAGTTCCAGTAATTCCAACCACAACCAGATATCAGTAAACCATCAAAAGCTGAAGTGGACCCACCTGCATGAGCAGCAGCCATGTTTTTGTGATAAAACTTCACATACTGAGAGCAGAACTGTAACCAGCTGAGTAGTGCATCTTATATTATTCAGCCCAAACAAGATTTATATTTAGAGGGGCAGAAAGATCTGTAGATGTTCATGAATTACGCACTTTACACTGCATCTAACATGAAGTGGATTCAAAGAGCGTAATTTTAAGGGAAGTGAGTTAGAGATTTAATTGCATGTCCACAAGCTTCAAAGAGAATAAAATTATGAAAATATTGCTACTCACCCACAATCACGTCAATCTTTTTGTATAAATATTAGTAAATTACCAATCCTTGATCACTCAAGAGTAAAATTTAGAAGAATTGTTCAATGCATGCATGACCAAATTTTGTTTGTTTTTGTCATTTTGAGTTAAACAGCAGATTATATCACAAGGGCAATAAGAAACAATTTTGGATTTATCATGTGCAAAATTTATTTAAAGAAAACAAGGTTTTGGTTCCAGTTGGTGAAAATCTTTTCATGAACCATAACCCTAGCTATTTTGTGTTTTATCTAAATTAAAAGCTAAAATAATGTACGGAATTGCGTTATTAGTAAACTATAAGTGCAAATGTATAACAGCACTAGGACATCAGTTAATTTGGCTAACAGGTAATGTATTTAAGGAAAAAAAGAAAAAAAATGATGTCATTTGATATCTTGTCAGTATCTCTTGATATCATGGTTTCCTGTCTCTCGTGAAATAACTAGTTAGCGGGTATTTTGTCACATTAAAGTGTTAAATGAATTGCCCATATCTACCTGCCTGAGTCATTCCATACTATGATAAGCAATATGAACCGTTCATTTCAAATTTCACACGAAACTCAAAGACCCCTCTATCTGAAGTCCTATCGTGCTCATATGTGTTTGATTCAAATTGGATGGATCAGATTGTGTGCTATAGTTGTGAGGCCATTCACAACTATGGCACCGAACACAGATATAGGAAACAACAACTGCAATTGGTTTGCAAATGTAACCGAGAACGTTTGGTTACTTTAGGGTGGAGGCAGACTTTCGAGTTATGGATGTCAAACCTCAGAAGTTCTGTATGGAGGTCAATTATATAAATTTTCAAAAAAAATATGAGAATCAATTTATAGTATTCAGTCTAAACTATATAGTAGAATTGTATCAAAGTATCAAAATTTTGAAAATGAATGAGTCCCCATTCATTGTGAGTGGCTCTGCCTCTAGTTACTTGCTATCCACAAGCTTTCTTTAGGGATCAGTTATCTTGAAAGGTCTCTGTTTATTTCTCTAAATTAAGGAAAACTCTGTTCACATCTATAAATAGAGATGCAATCATGCCAGAAATTCCTAGGAGAGGACAAGCAATAAAATGAAACCTTTAGGCATCATCTTGCTACTTATCACCATTAGCACTTGTGCATTTTTCAGCACAAATGAGGCACTTAATGAAGCTCAATGCCTCCAGAGAATCATTTGGTCGCCTCGGCAAACTTTTGAAGCTGACGAGCTATTTGATACAGCAGCAATAATTGATAAAGATACCGAGCAAGTTGCCACCCTCCTTTCGGCTAAGGTTCAACGAGCTCTTAGGAGAGCAGACAAGATTAAATCATTGCCAGGCCAACCAATAGGCATAGATTTTGCACAGTACGCCGGCTACATTACGGTAAACAAGGCGGAGGGTAGGGAGTTGTTCTACTATCTTGCAGAGTCCCCTAAGAATTCTTCGAGCAAACCGCTTATTGTCTGGTTTAACGGAGGTGTGTATACATCTTAATATAGAAACATGATTCTTACTATGAAGAAATGATTCTTCGATCAATGGCCTTATTTTTCTTGGTGATATCATGACAGGACCAGGATGCTCATCACTGGGTTATGGAGCCCTGGAGGAAGTCGGCCCATTTCGAGTGAATGCCGATGGGAAAACTCTTTCAAGATTCAAATATGCCTGGAACAACGGTAAGACTTAAAAACTCTCTATTTTTTGTCAATAATTTTTTCTTTGTTTTTTCTTATATTGATGAATCCCTATTTTCTCGCAATAAGTTATCATTTGCATGTTATTACATATATACTCCCTATTCCATTTGATCCTTATGCAGTTATATCTTAGTCAATTGTGTTAATTTGAGTCTTTTACAATATTGTGCCAGCATGCTTTTACAAGTATTACAATTTGAGTCACAGAAACCATGCATTATAATTAATTGTTTCTTAATTATACGCACATATATATTTCTGATTTGTAAAAGACATGGGATTTATTTTCCAGTGGCTAACACCCTCTTTTTGGAGTCTCCGGCCGGGGTGGGATTTACGAAGGCGAAAGTTGGTCACGTAAATGGAGATAAGCAAACGGCAAAAGAAAATTATATATTCCTTGTCAATTGGCTTGAACGATTCCCGCAGTACAAGAAACGCGAACTATTTCTGGCAGGAGAGAGCTACGCCGGTCACTATATTCCTCAGCTGGCCGACCTCATTCTAACCAAGAATGCACTGAAAAATATAAGTATCATTAACCTTAAAGGTGCTGTGGTGAGTAATTTTACGATCTTGTCAGTAACTATCTCCTAGTATTACATTCCAGTAGGTTTAATATAGAATTACTAAAGCATATTTAAAGTGAAGTTCATCTGTTTGCTTTTCTATAAATTTGGGTAATACAAATATAATTGATATTTCTATAAATTATGGTGCGTTTTTAGAGATTCAGGTTGTAAGTTGGAGAGAGATGTTCCAAGTGTTAAGTGAATAGAAACATAGCAAGCTAGGATAAGATAGATTAAACTAGGGATGCAAACGGATTAGATACGGATCGGATAGTGGTAAAATCATATTCATATCCGCTTTTATTTTTCGGATACGGATACGGATCGGATATTAGACGGATACATGCAGATACGGATCGGATAACGGATATCCGTAAATATATACATAAATATATTCATAATATACATTAAACTATATGGTATATGTCTACTATTTGGATACAGATAATTAAAATTCAAAATCATATCCGTATCCGTATCCGCACGGATATTTGGATATCGGATATCCGTATCAAATTTTTGGATACGGATCTGGATACGTACGGTCGGATATTATCCAATCCGTTTGCACCCCGAGACTAAACATTCGTGTATAAGTATTTACTGTTACTGAGGTATTAATATAACCCTGGCCGCCACTGCCAAGTTATTTTAAAAATAATAATTGATATTTCTTTGATCAATTATTACTACAACTAGAAATTATAAAATGCTTACTGCATGCATTCATATATTACTAGAACTGGGAGTATCACGTTTTAATATATTATTATGATGAACTTATTTGTTAATAATATTTAATATATATGAACTTAATATATTTAATAGTGGAAGAGAGAACACTCTATAGTAAAAATTTATTTTTTATTATCAATATTTTGTTATGTTTTTACAAATTATAAATAACAATATCTCAATTTATAGGCTACGTGATGCACCAGATACACCATAATATAAATGTTATTGAATATGACACAAATACCAAGTGCATGAATTGCACAATCCAACTTGATTCTAAAAAAATCTAAACATTTAATTTATCTAGAAAACTCAAATACATTCACTCTAACCATTTGACTAATTGACCAATTAATTAAGTTTACTATTTTCAACATTATTAGCAGCCTAATTAATGGATTGCTATTCAAATTTTGAAACTTTTCATGCCTAATGAGCAATTTCTATTAGGAGTAATTTTGTATTTTTTTTTTCAGATCGGCAATGCATATGTTAATAGGCTACAGAATCGTCGAGACCAAGACGAATTTCTTTGGAATCGTGATTTCATTACAGAGGAGGCTTATGAGGCTGTTAAAAAGGACTGTGAAATATTCTACCGTACTGATAATTATACCCTAGCATGTTTATCTTCTAGATTGAAAGCCTTTACTGGAGAGTTGGATAACTACAATATCTATGCACCGATTTGCTTAAAGGCCCCTGACGGTTCACCTAGAAAATCAGATGAAACGGTAAAATGATCAGTGCTTGGTTATACATTTAAATCATTCTTCTATATACCTCCAAAGCAATTTTGATCAGTAGATGCCACAAGCATGACTTATCTGTTCTTTTTGGTAAACAATACAATCAATATATCTGGTTATTTGCTATATATTAAATGTTACATACTTTCGATTAGAATTTTTTTTGCATAATTATTGTCATTGTCTCTAATACGTTTTCACATAATAAAGGAAAAATTGAGATAATAATTTATATACGATGTACGGGTTAATTTTGTGCAGGAGCAAGGCATCGATCCATGCATCGATGATTTTGTTCTAAATTACATGAACCTTCCAGAGGTGAAGAATGCTTTTCATGCTGACCCGAAAATTAAATGGGGACCATGCAATGAGTAATATATACTATTCATTTGCCTAATTAAGTTTCAATACTTTCAGTTCTTTTCACTATTTTTGATCATCTTCATCCATGGTAGAGAGTTTAATTTGGTTGCTAGAGAAACACCACAGATTCAGACTCAATCTCAGGGCGTCGAACAACATATAATTTTATTGCATTCGCATTTTCTCATCGTTTATATTATAATTTTATGACAAAATTTTGTATTCCTTCTTGTAGTAACTTAGTATACACTTTAAGATCAAACAACTCCGTTCCGACCATTAAGAGAATTGTTACAAAGGGACTCAGAGTAATGCTGTACAGGTACTTTTATTTCTTATTTAATTCTGATTTATTATCATTATTCTAATTAGCTAGTGTCTTTCATGCCAAAGAGTTTCCAAACATGGACCATCAAGACAGTTCATTATAAACGACCGTTTTTTACAGACGACCGTTCCTAATACCTAATTTCAAGGTCGGCTTTAAACTTTGCCCATTCCTGATATATATCAGTACCGCATTTTTGCTTTGTCCGACCCTGATGTGCCGATACTAGAAGTACATTCTCCACTAGTGGAAGCCGAATCATAACCTTTTTTCTATCTATTTAATTATGCTGTTTCAGTGGTGATATAGATAGCGTCGTGCCAATCACCAATACAAAAAAAGCTGTCAAGGCCATGCAACTTCCTGTCAAGAAACCATGGAGGCCATGGAACTGTGATGATCAGGTAGTTTATATAAAGGAACATCAAATGCTTATTAAAATAAACTAATTATATAAAGAAAACTGCAATTTGCTTATATTATGTAATCTGTGTGTTACTTGAAGCTTGGAGGCTTTGTTGAAGAGTATGAAGGTTTGTCGCTAGTGACAGTTAGAGGTGCCGGGCACATGGTTCCATCAAACCAGCCGCTGAGAGCATTTACTGTCATTAGTTATTTCCTTGAAGGAAAATCTCTACCAGAAACACCATTAATTCCTAAAGATATGATCAAAATTGAGCATTAATTAATCAATTCACTCGACCAGATTTATCTTGTTCTTGTATTACAATTTGTTTTATACATGTGTTTTTTCTGAGCAGGTCATTAATTAGGTACCGCTCATTTATTGATAGGTACATAATAGACTATAATTTTTTTTGTTATATACAAAATCTGGGATCACCCATGAGTTAAATTTTATTGCTATTGTTCAATTTTTGAAAGGAACATTTTTTTTTCAAAGGCGGTTGTTGCCAAGTAAGGACTCGACACTCGTTCGACATACTTCTCGATAGTTCCTAATTATTCTTGGTTATTGTTGTTATTTTTTTAGTTTATCGAAATAGGATACAATTACCTACTAATGCTTTAAACAATTAAAAGAAAATATTTACCTGCCAACAAGATTTAAAGAGAGAGAAATTGGGGTCATCAATTAATTGGAGAAGATCGAAGTAAAGGGCAATTATGGTAACAAATTGTGTTTTAATCTGGTTTTGATAGGAAAACCCGGTCCATTAATCAAGCGATCAATTGAGAATTGGAAATCATACGACGTAGATTTCCATCAAATTAAACATTTGGTTCAATTGGCAGAGGAACCCTTGTACTTCATTTGGTTCAATTGGCATAGGAGCCCTTGTGCAACTGAATGTCATCTCATTGGGACATGTGCAAAATAATCTTGTTATATATGACATTTTTCATTTCATTATAAAAGTGAAATATATATACAAAATAAAAAGAGAGATAGAGCAGAGTATCTCTCAATCATTATTTTTTTTCTAATAGAGGAGTACTAAGTTAAACTACACATTTGTAGCACATTTGCCTCTTGAGTGACCGTCTGATTGTAAAAGCAACAAGAATGAAGCAAAATATCATCTTAAGTTAAAAGGGGCATATTCCAAGATTTTCTCTCGCTCAATGAGAAAAAAGCATAGATTTTCCAGAACAAAATGACAGAATCAAATGCAGCTCAGAACGAGAACTACCTAGCTAAGTTAACTGGTACCCAAAACTAGTAACAAAAACAGCAAAGAATTCCAGTAATTCGAACCAGCAACCAGATACCAGAAAACATTGAATAGAGGGGAATGAGCCGCATGCGTAGCTGCGTTTTTTTGTGTGACAAAACTCCACATATTGAGAGCAGAAGTGTACACATAACTCTGCATCTTAAAGCATTCAGCACAGACAAGATATATGTTTAGAGAGGTAGAAACACTACAATGTTTGCGAATTACGCACTCTCCATTGCATTAGCATGAAGTGGAAGAAGACTTCTTACTGTTGCAAGGGAAGTGCGCCAGAGGATTTAATTGCGTGTGCAGAGGTTTCAAATAGCATAAAATTAAGAAATATTGCTACCCACCCACGATCATGCATGTCGATCTTTTTGTATAAATATATATTTCAGATCCTTGATCACCCAAGAGCAAAATTAAGAAGTATTGCTCAATGCATGACCTAACCTTTTTTTTTTTTTTTTTTTGTCATTTTGAGTTTAACGGACGATTATATCACAAGGGCAATAAATAAACAATTTTGGATTTATCGTGTGTGGAATTTGTTTGAAGAAAGCAAGGTTTGGTTTCCATTTGTGAAAACCTTTTCATGATCATAACCGTATTTTGAGTTATGTCGAAAATTAAAAGCTAAGTTTAATATAAGAAATTGTGTTATTAGTAAACTACAGGTGCAAATGTATAACAACACACTGGGATTTTGGGCACATTAAGGTGTTAAAAGAATTACTAAAATCAACATGCCCTCTTAGGTTAAATTCCATATATAAATAGTAAAAGAATCTTGAATTAGTAGGTATGTTTCGGGCATAAATAGAAGTATTGCATTACAATTTAAAAACACTCTATCTTAGTATTGTCTAAAGTTGTTTGTACACCAATCAAATGTTTTTGGGTCGGTGGAATCGCTCCCTTCAGTCTGTCGGCTCGCAAATATATCAAATTAACATACTTTTACAATGGCCTCCTGAATGAGGAATGAGATTCATGTACTAAAAATAGTGATGCTCCGTCTATGCATTGCATGCTTTAATTGTGGTTCTTAATGAGGGCAATTCTTAGTCACCTCTGAAGAAAGAAACGAAAACACAACAACAGATTTTATTGTACTGTTCAACCGAGTGACAACAAAAAAAAGGTAAAAATGGAAAAAAAGAAGAAGCCCAGTTCAACTCTTGTTTGAGACAAAGGATGGTGGAATTTTATTTTGAGCAAGAGTCAAACTGAATGTGGTTTCGAAGATTGTGGGGGGGTGAGTATAGTTGTAATCATTCCATAGTATGACATGCAATATTAATCGTTTGTTTCAATTCAAATCGGATGGATCAGATTGCATGCTATAGTTGTGATAATTATCACTACTACGACAACGGACACAGACTTAGGAAGCTATGTACTACTGCAATTTGTTTGCAAATGCAACAGAGAGTGTTTGCATAGATGATGCTATCCACAAGCTTTCTTTAGGGATCAGTTATTTTGATTTGTCTCTTTTTGTTTTAGATAAAAGTAAAACTATATATGTTTACATCTATATATAGAGATGCAACTATGCTAAATTCATAGGAAAAGACAAACAATAAGATGAAACCTTTACACATCATTTTGCTCCTTATCACCATTAGCACTTGCGCATTTTTCTGCGCAAATGAGGCACTTAATGAAGCTGAATTCCTTCAGAAAGTTATTTGGTCGCCTCAGGAATCGGTTGAAACATCTGACCACCTATTTGATCCATCTATAGAAATTGACAAGGAAACAGAGCAAGTTGCCAACCCCCTTTCGGCTAAGGCTCAAGAAGCCCTTAGAAGTGCCGACAAGATCATATCATTGCCAGGCCAACCCGGAGGTGTAGATTTTGAACAGTACTCGGGTTATATTACTGTCAACAATGCGGAGGGAAGGGAATTGTTCTACTATCTTGTGGAGACTCCTAAAAATTCCTTGAGTAAACCGCTTGTTCTCTGGTTAAACGGAGGTGTGTATACATCTTAAGAATTTTTTTTTTAAATTTAATGAAATGAGATAAGTAGTTTATTATTGGCAATGTAACTCTGAAAGGTTAGCTGCCCATTTTATTTAATGAGTAACTATATGAAGAAATTATTCTTCATAGACCTTAAATTTTCTTGTTGCTATCATGACAGGGCCAGGATGCTCGTCACTGGGTTATGGAGCCATGGTGGAAGTGGGTCCATTTCGAGTGAATGCCGATGGAAAAACTCTTTCAATATTCAAATATGCCTGGAACAATGGTAAGACCTAAAATGTCAACTATCTTTTTCGGCATTTATTTTTCCTTGCTTTTCCTTATATCATGATGAGTTCCTCTTTTCTCGCAAAATGTAATCATACGCATGTTGGTAAAGCCGGCCTCCTTTTCTATTTGATGCTTTATATATACTGTTATATCTTAGTACAATCACTGTGTAATCAATTGTGTTTGAATTTTTTACAAGGATTACGCCGACATACTTCAATAATAATGGTGACCCTCTATATATTTTAATTTGGATCACAGAAAGTCAGAAACCATTTTAATTAATTGTTGGTTAATTATATATGCACATGTATATTTATCTGACTTGTTACACATGTGGGATTTCCAGTGGCTAACATCCTCTTTGTGGAGTCTCCGGCCGGGGTGGGATTTTCAAAGGCAAAAGATGGTCAAATAAATGGAGATGCGCGAACGGCAAAAGAAAATTATATGTTCCTTGTCAATTGGCTTGAAAGATTCCCACAGTACAAGAACCGCGAACTCTTTCTGGCAGGAGAGAGCTATGCCGGTCACTATATTCCTCAGTTCGCCGACTATATTCTTAGCATGAATGAACTGAAAAGTAAAACTATCATAAACCTTAAAGGTGCTGCGGTAAGTAAATTTTGGTTGCAACTTATTTAGACAATCGTGTCAGTAACTACATATCAGATTTACATTGGAAAATTGATATTTCTTTGGTGCAAATTGCTATAACTGGAGAATGAATTTTGTGTTAGTGTATTACTAAAACTGTGGGTTTCATGTTTTAGTATATGCTATTTTATTATTATGACCTTATTTGAATTCTAATGGTTTGGTATCCAAATTTTGTAACTTTTTATGTCCAAGGAGCAATCTCTATTAAGAGTTATTTCATATTTTTTTCATTTTTTTTCAGATCGGAAATCCATATGTTAATAAGCTACAAAACCGTCGAGACCAAGATGAATATCTTTGGCGTCGTGATTTCGTCACAGATGAGGCTCATGAAGCGATTAAAAAGCATTGTGAAATATTCTACCAAACTGAAAATTTTACCCTTGAATGTTTTCATGCTAGGGAGAAAGCTTTTATTGGATACTTGGATTACTACAATATATATGCACCACTTTGCTTAAACTACAACGCCAGTTCACATAACAAAATGGATGAAACGGTATAATGACCAGTATTTGATGATACAATTATCCATTCTTTTTTTATTCCTCCAGAGCATATTCTTACCCTGATCTGCATCTTTTAGTTCCAAATAACATGTGTAATTTAGAGGTAAAAACGTAATAAGAAAAGAAGATAATAACAGTTTTTGTTGATCATGTAGATGCCACATGGATGACTTATCTATTCTTTTTGGGAAAAAAAATAGAGCAATAGACCTGGTTGTTTTTCAAATATTATAAGTTAACGTACATAATTATTCGTGTTGTCTCTACTACATTTTAATATAATAGATGATGAAAACAATTAGATATGCAAAAAAAAGCCATATCTGAATTATAATGCATGGGTTTTGTGCAGGAGCAAGGCATCGATCCATGCATCGATTATTTTACTGAAAATTACATCAATCTTCCAGAGGTGAAGAAGGCTTTTCATGCCGATCCAAACATTAAATGGGCTCAATGCAATGAGTAATACTATTAATTTGCCTATGTTTTGAATACAATCAGTTCTTTTCATCATTTTTTATTGCATGGGTGAAGCAGTTTAATTTGGATGCTAGATGATGAAAAACACTGACATTTCACTATTTCACATTCAACTTGAGGGTCCGAATAACATATACTTTACTGTATTCGCATTTTCTCTTCGTTTAATATAATTTTATGACTTATTTCTGTTTGGCCTTCTTGTAGTGATTTAGAATACACTTCAAAAGATAATACATCTCTTCCGACAATTAAGAAAATTGTTACCAAAGGACTCCGAGTAATGCTGTACAGGTACTTTTATTTATTATCTAATTCTGGTTTATTATCATTATTGGCTAGTGAACAAAAGAGTTTCCGAATCGTAACTTTTTTCTATCTAAATATGATGTTTCAGCGGTGATATAGATAGCGTCGTGCCCCTCACCAATACAATAAAATCTGTCAAGGTCCTCCAACTTCCTGTCAAGAAACCATGGAGGCCGTGGAACTGTGATGATCAGGTAGCTTATATAAAAGAACATCATTGCTTATTAAAGAAAAAAAACTACAATTTTCTTAAATTACATACTGTGTGTTACTTGAAGCTTGGAGGTTTTGTGGAAGAGTACGAAGGTTTGTCGTTAGTGACGGTAAGAGGTGCCGGACACATGGTTCCCTCGAATCAGCCACTGAGAGCATATGCTGTGATCAGTCATTTCCTTTCAGGAGAACCGCTACCAGAAGTACATATAGTGATCCCTAATACAACAACAACAACAACAACAAGCAAGCCTTCAGTCTCAAGCAAGTTGGGGTAGGCTAGAAATGGAACCCAACCGGAGATCAACAGTGGTCCCTAATATCTGATCAAAATTGAAAATTAATTCACTTGACGAGACTTGTCATGTTCATGTATTACAATTTGTTTCATGCTTTAATAATTTCTTAAACATTTTCTTGATTGGTACAATGCATTTGTTGTTGCTGAAACACTCATAAATTATCAGGTACATAAGACTAGCTTTTTTTTGAATTGTTATAAACAAAACACTGTGATCACCCATGAGTAAAATTTTATTGCTCAATGTATGACATGGTATGGAAAATAACAGAGATAGAGCAGAGTACCTTGTTGAAAGCCATAAGCTATAAACTAGTCAAGCCTAATAGATATCATACAATAGATGCTCAATAACTGAAAAAACAGAAAAAAGGAAAATGCAAAAAAAAAAATGTGGAAAAGGGGGATTATATTAAATATAAATTCCTTAGTATTATAACAGTTCCCTATATGTTCAATTTGTATCTTTGTTTCTGGTTTCAAAACATTTTGCCCAGATTATCCAGACTAAAATATTCAAACCATTTTAGATATGATGTTATGTGTTGATATGGCATGTTCATTTTTAATCGGAGGATTTATACTGAAAAAAAAATAGGTCTTGCGATCTGAGTTTGGAGTGACAGAAGTATGAACTCATCGAATTATTATGTCACATATGTCTGGTTGCCAATTAACCATCATAGCAGAATGATAAAAATTGTGAATCAGGCTGTTTCTAGGGATGTAGTTGTTATTTTTTCAATATGGTATAAATAAAAATTTCGGGTTTCATTAATTTGGACCACTATACTGTAAACAGAGTTTCATTAATTTAGATGACCATTTTGTAATTTTCTTGACGTAACTTAATTTTAAAAATGTTAAATATTATTAACTAAATGATGAGGAAGAAAGAGGAATGCTAGAGAAAAACAGGCAAGTCAATTTGACATATTGTACAAGAACATTTATCCTTTTATTTCAAGGAGTTGCATGAAAATTACATTATTTTGTAGCTAAGACATGCTGTATAATTTGGCATTATAACAGTGTAAGAATTTGTGAAAGAATAATAGTAACATCAACTTTATAAGAGTTTCTTTCTAAAATTTTACGCTGTTTGAAATGTTTATGAAGTGTTAAGAATTATTTTGTTCAATGCCAACACACTGATATCACAGTTGTTTTCAACTTGTTCATATGTATGCCAGTAGAAGCACGGTTGTTATTGTTGCGAACATCTAACACACAAATGAGGCAAAAGTAGATTACGACAAGCGTTAAGGAGAATTTCTGCTGTGCTGCTAGTGGTAATTTATATCTTGAATTTAATTTTATACATGATTTTTTTTTTTAGTAAAAGTTAGAGATTGAACCACCCAACTATTTAATATCTATAGTAATTTTTTCATCCGGATTTCGAACCTGTGACATCACACCGAGAGTATATATTATCTTTACCACTAGACCAAATATTAATTCTCTTTACACATGATTTTTTAGTTTGTGTAAGAATTAAAATTGAATTTTGAAATCTAATAACCTACTCGAATTCCCAACAGTTCACCCTTGGATATGGCGCTATGATTGAGCTAGGCCCCTTTAATTAGGGTAAACAGTGATAGTAAAACTCATTTCTAAAACAAACAAACAAAATAGTACAACTCCTGAGAAAAATCCCTACTCTTGTACAAATGATATATTTATCATGACATAAGTAACTTTAATTAAATTTTAATTCCAATATTTTAATTTGATATATTTTTTCTGATCAATACAGGAAGAGTGTTTCTTCCATTATACACGTGCGATTAATTATAATTTCCCCATTCTGACACACTTTTAATTTGAACATCCTAGTGGCACATGTGCTTTTTTTTGGATTCACCAGCAGGGGTGGTCCAAGATTTATTATGGTAACTATGGATGAGATAGAGTACTTTTAGGTCCAATTAGCTCTAATACCGTATGATTGTCATTAAGATCTGTGTGCACGGAAATTGAAATAAATATGCATGGATTTTAATGTAGTTGGCACGAATCTTGATGCAAATCGAATGATCATTAAACTCATCAAACTCATCAAACTAAAGTTCTGAATTCAACTATGGATATGTTGCCAACTGAATTATGTTAATAGGTTGAGGTTGGAGGATTTATAGTGCAAACTAGGAGTGTGGGCCGGTATGGTGCAAGTTGGGTGGGAGCATTTTCCTATCCATATCCACGAATAATTAGTCTTACTTATAATTCACCATTACTCATTTAATATTAGCTTATTAATATTATGTCGTTACCTATGAAAATAACGGATAACAAAACAAATAACAGTAATTAACGAATAAATTAATAGCATTTAAAATTTAATAAAAAAAATATAACAAATACAAATATATCAAGTACAATATATGTACCTAATATAAAAAATTATAATTTTTTACACCATTATTATAAAAAAAAATATAAATTATATTATATTTTTTTCACAAATTACTAATTAAAAAACTATATAAAATGTTGAAATTAAGTTTATCATAAATTACTAAATAAAAAAATTAAATGAAGTGTAATATAAATCAATCTGATTATAATAATTATATAATATAGTTATATGTATGAATACAAATATTATTATATATAATTTATATTTAATTATTTATTAATTATCGTATAGAATTTATAGGGTAACGTGTACAAAATGGTATTTAAAAAAAATTCTTACTCGTATCTATTATATCCAATTAGCTTTGAAAAAAAACCTTCCACATACCCCCTTATCAATATGATACAGGTTGGTAAACAGTTAAAACTTGTAATAAGTTCGCATATACAAGTCCGCATTATGCTGTAAGATTTTTTTTAAGTGCTAAGTACCAAATCTACATATACAAGTCCGCATTAAAATCCGCATATGCAGCCGTATACCATACATACAGTATGCAGTGGTCTTCCGCATATGACATGAAAACTGTATTTTATAACACTGGTTAAAAGGTATCACTGACACCCCTACTGGAAAGTTCCAGTGTAACTTTTCTAGTAGTAAAAATAAAGGAGAAAGAGCATGAATTGATTCCAAAATATGCTCGACTTGTTCAGCCTAAAAAAACCAATTATTGTGTCAGTAAAACAAAAAAAAAATATTCAGCCACCAGCGTACTTGTACAAAGAAAGTGATTATTTGAAACCACTCTGTACCACCTTAAAGCATAAAAATCAGTTAATTCGAGAAACAAAAGCACCAAAAATATTAACAACAATGACACGACCGTAAACAGTCTTAAATAGTTTTACTTTCCACCAGGTCAAAATTTTTGAATGAATATAACAGATAAAACTTAGTCGATAAAAAATTCCCTCGGAAGAAAGTGCTAGGTTCAGGGAATGGATGTACTTTACACAACCACCACACGCTACATCTCTCTAGCTTCACCTAATATCCGTTTAAGCACTATAACTAGAACTAGTCTCATTGCCCATTTATAATTATGGATTCTATCCTTTTACCTCTCTCTCTATTTTGACCTTCTTTTTAGTTCACTTGTTGCTGATTCCCATAAAATGGGTAGCTACCGTATGCCGCCGCATACATTGATGGGTCGGGGAAAGGTGCGCCGTATGCATACCCGTTATAATACTGACCTGTATAGTACATACCGTTCCATTGGTTGCCTGTATCTCCTCCTCTCGCCTACAAAAGAAAGACAAATATTAGTAAAACAGAAAAAGTAGGTTAATGGCAGAATCATAGAGAAGCTAGGGGTCATAACAGATTGGATCCGGAACAGAAAATCCGTATCCATTCCAAATAGGTATACAGATAGACTTGGATATGGACGCAGATACGAATTGGATATAAAACAAGTACAAATCCGGATGCTTGGATATTACAAACAAATTTCATATGATGCATCGAACTTGTTATAAAAATAATTTCTTTGATACTAACATCTAGACAAATATAAATGTCATAAATAAACTAAATTTCATATCATGTATTCCATTATAATGGCGAATAACACAACTACTTTTCATAACAAGTTATTAGTTACAAGATGCATATATGTATGTGTATATATACATATATTTACATGAATAATTATCCGTATCTTGAAGTATCAAAATTCCAAGGCATATCCATATCTGTATCTGTACTTTCAAAATTCAAAACCATATCCTCATCCAAATCTACTTAAAAACTATATCCATATACTAATTCATATCCACAAATATTCAGATCCTGGATTATCTATATTAAAAAATCTGGATATGGATCAGATAAAATATCCGATCCGTTTTTCATCCCCAGGAGAAACCCTTTGAAAATTACTGATTTATTACCTGCTTATTTGCTGGATTTCTTCCCCAGGAAAGGCGCACTGTTTGCTTCCCAATTGCTGTTCCATTTAAACCTTGCAATGCTTCTTCAGCACTTTTTCTGGAATAATTGCAGCTAATTATTTAATGATATGGTTAAATTACAACTACACCCATGAATTTAGTTAAAGACAACTTATTATTCTCAGAATTAGTTATGGTATTAATCAGACAAGAGGATCAACAAAAGGACCATGTGGTAATGAAATGGGTCAAAGATTCATAATTATTGTAGTATATTATAAAAGGAGGAAAAAAAATGTAAATGTCTCTGTTTTAGCATTACCTCTGTGCGAATTGAACAAAGCCACATTGTTTACCAGCTGGGACCTTAACAGAAGAGATCTCTCCATACTTGGAGAAGGCTTGCCTCAAGTCGTCTTCACTGACGTCTGGGTCCAGTCCGCCGACAAATACCTAAAAATATTTTTCATGGAAAAATGGTGTCATTATATAGAACAATAAAAAGCTCGACCAGAAGGAGATGCACTTACAGTAGTGTTTGTTACATCTCCCCCATCAGATGGCGCCGTGTTGCCATTAGATCCAGGACCACCTACACATGATAAACTCGATTAAAATGAGAGAGTAAAAAAAAAAAAAACAAGATATTATCGGCCTAGATGGTAATCTATATATATTACCTTATCTTAAAGCTTCTTAATTGGAAGGAGCTATTTGGATAAATGTTTCACATTTTTCAAAATCTTGTAAAATACTACAACTTGTTTGGGACTAAAGGCTTGGTTGTTGTTTCAAAATCTTGTAAACAAACAAATTGAGAAAAAATACCTTTTAAGAGTTCAAGTTTACCAAAGTAACAAGAAGCATGTTCAAAGCATAAAAACTGTATTAACCTTGACATTTAGCATAAAAAATAAGTTTTTATTATTTAGCACCAAAATTTTATGAGATACTGACTGTTTCCCAACAAACCATACTCTCCCTTTGGAGAAAAAGAAAACAAGGCAAGAAATACTCTTTACTATAAGGCGACAATGTTTGTTTGACAATCTGACTCAGCCTTTTGTTCCCCTTACTGACTCTGTATTTGAAACCAATTCACATATACCAAATTACTTTACCAATCTAAAAAGAATAAACAACCCCATGCAGAGTCATAGCAGCTGAACATAATTCAAAAAAGAAAAAAAGATAGCAGACAAACCATAAATTTGCACAATCAACAAAGATGCAAAATATAAAAAAATAAATAATAGAACAAAAACTCTAAAATATAGCCAACCTGAAGATTTTCTTGGAGTAGCAGGGCCTATACGCATGGCCCTGGTAGAACAATATTTGCCATTCATCTCAGTCATAGCTTGGGCCTTCTCGTCATCATTTCCAAACCGCACAAAGCCATAACCCTTAGATCGGCCTGTGTTTGCATCAATAACAACCTTTGCACCCTTCACTGAAGGATACCTGAATTGACCAGTTTAACCCCCCATTAAATGATAGCGTATTTTAAGGAAAAATTGAGATACTCGTGAGTAAAGAGAAATATTGTTAGTACTTAAATATAATATAAAACAGGGCCGTAAATACTGCAGGAGTACACCAACACTAACATTTTACATTCTAAGACACAATTGGAACAAAATTCATCTAGAATACTGAACATGTCAGGTTATTATAAATGACAAATCAACACTAGAAACAGCCATCGAGACAAACTATCAACTACCTGCTAGCAAATGTCTCGAGCAAAATGGCATCGGTAACGTCGCCAGCCAGATCGCCGACAAAGATTGAGTGGTCAGAGGCAACATCCGCGCGGCGCTCACCCATGCTGAAGGAAGCCCAGTTTAACCGGAAGGGCTGGTCGGTGTTGGGCATAGCGTGGCCCCCGAATGTCTGCAGCACCTTCTCTGCAGCTCCCCGCGTGTTGAACTCCACGAACCCGTACCCTTCTGAGTTCCCCGTCATCTTGTTCCTTATCACCTTTATGCTGTGCACCTGAATCCCAAAAGTAACCAATCAATACCAGAATAACAGTCCCTTCTTTAATATAAGAAGTATATTATGGAGATGGTCCCTGATGTTTCAAAGTTCCCAAATTAATCCATATGTATATTCCTAATTGTAGCATTTTGTTCTGTACATTGATTACAGAAAAAAAAGAAGGAAATACTAATCCAAGCTGATACATGGAATTAGTCATACAATGGTAGATTAAGAAATAATGTCTGATACCAAGAAAGATGCACATCATCTGATTAATTATCCAAGAGAAAGGTTAAGGATTAACAAATTGAGCAAAAGATAAGAAATACAAAACAGAAGGAAGTAACAAGTCCTAATAAGCTCATAACAGTCTGAAAGATAGAAGTCAGAGGCCACGGAATTACTAATCTAGACCTTCATTAAAATGCAGTTATGTCGAAAACAATGATACATAGATGAACGGTTACTCTGCAACTGAGAAATTTTTTGTTTATTTTATCCAGTCACACAAGCATTTTCTTTCGGTTCACAACATGAAAATTGAATTACAACAAATCTGGAATAGAAAAAGATACATGTGTAAAGTGCTCTAATCATAGTGAAACTCTAGGGAACTGCTTATGAACTTTTTCTAAACCAATGCCCACAATACAACTATAACATACAAACCAACATACTAAAAGCCTGTTTCACACATATACAAGTTTCAGAAAAATATGTCAATTTCATTTAAGTACTTAATTGCAAAACCAATAATGAAATAAAGACAAGAAAACTGAGGTCAAACATTTGACTTAGGTTCTTAGCCATTTAGAACAATATGAATCTAACAATGCAGCCATGTAATGAACAACATCAGTTTTAGTTTACAAGTTCATTTGCTGTAATTATAAACTTTTACTACAAAGTAAATAATGGATGTCACATCCCAATCCAATTATTAGATCCCTCCAAAAAGCTCACAAGCACTTGTCATTATCTAGCAAAAAATAATTCACATCCAGTTGTTCTACAACGCTGTTCAAGATCTAACCATTCAGACAATAATAAACGAGCTTCCTATCCCAACTTTCCCGATTTAATGTGTTTATCCACAAATGACATAAAATTAACAACAAACATCATCACTACTCGTGAAGATCTACCAAAAGAAATAAAGTCAAGAGAGAAACTAACATCTCCAGTATGAAGGAAGCAGCTGGCGAGATAATTCTCGTCCATCCAGTAATGGAGGTCTCCAACCCAGATCGTCTTGTTATCCTCCCCTCCTCCTCCATTCGCCGCCGGAGTCGAGGCCGGAGAAGAGGCGGCGGCGGCGGCGGCGGGGCTGTTAGCCGCCTGGTACTGAGGTCGTGGTGGTGGGTGGAAAGGCATGAAGTGCTGAGGAAACTGAGGTGGCGGATGCGGAGCAGGCACCGCCGCCATCATCTGATGTGGCATTACCATGTGAGGGTACTGCATATGAACCCACGGTTGTTGTTGCTTCGACTGGGGATTCGTATCAGCGGCGCTTGATGCCACGGTCGCAGTCTGTTGCATCCCGCCGCCAAAAGAGATGTGAAGAAGAGGTGGAGAAGAAGTGGCGAGGAAATGAGAAGGAGAGGCGAGAGAGAGAGCGAGGCAAAGAGACAGAGAAAGCGAGAGAGAGATTATAGGATAGGTCGGGAGAGAGACTAAATAGGGAGGCGGCTCGGGAAGGGGGCGAGGGTACTGTGAACCGTTGGATTTAGAGATGGGATCACTTAACGGCCGTTGATTGAAGATCCCAGGGATTTGACCGAACCGAACGCACGTTGATGTCGGCCTGACAAGTGGGGCCCAGGACAACCCCTGCTGCCTACACGTTCCGGTCGTTTTCTCTCCTTGGGTCCTTCCCTTCGCTAGGTGCGTATCCTCTGAGATATCTCAATTTTTGCGTGACCCACGTGTCCGGTGCCTATTCGGGGGAACGTAGGGGGTCAGTATTATTTGTGCTTTGAGATATGTGCAGGACGTATTGGAACAATTGAAATATTCCAAAAATTCACGCAAAGTTTGAGATATCTCAGAGAATGCGAATTCCCTTCCCTTCCCTTCGCTAGGGTGTCCATTTGAAAAAACAAAAGTAGAAAAATATTCTTTTTCAATTACATCCCTGAAATGTTGTAAATGTTGCTTTTAGTGGCATTTCCTATGAAGACCAGAGATTGTAGTTTGTACTTTGTACCTGTCAAAAGGAGAAAAGAGCAGTGATGATACCTATATTTAACCATTTTGCAATTAATGCACATTATATATTTTTAATTTAAGGAAGTATATTATAGAAAAAAAATTGGGTATATAGGTAATTTTATATATGCTTAACAGTGAAGAAAGTTATTATTTACTACTTAATTCATTTATTTCTTACTTAAAATATCTTCTTAAAATAGGTAAATTTGTTTTCATTCCACTTAAAATAGCTCCCTAAAGTGTACAAATAGATGTGATAAATTTCGATTGTGTTTCCAAACTTTATTTCAAACATTCAAGTGTTCAATAAAAAGATCACACTAGACTATATTTAGCATTATAAATATAACCTTCGTCAAAGTTTTACATTTTTACTCAACTTTGCATTAATTATTATTACATTAAGGTCCCGTTCGACGCAAATACTGTGAGCGTGGAAAAACAAAAATTCAGTCGAACTAAGTTCAAATCCTAAACCCATTCTTATGATCTATTCGTCTGCCGAATATGACCTAATTAATGTGTGCACTTTGTATGACTTTAACCCATATTATAAAAAAAAGAAAATTGCAAGTATAAATATAAAAACTTACCTAAATATTTTTTAACCAACTAGACAACTTGGTATCTGTTCACTAATCATGTTTACCAAAAGTTCAGATGGTGTAACAAAAGCTTATAGGTGGCATCATTACACTTTAGCTAACTGGTCTCCCTCAAATGAGTGTTTATACTACAATTCACCTCATTAAATTAACCAGTGGATAATAAAGAAGAGTTTAGTTATTTAATGCTTCCCTTCATGCACATTTATGGTAATGATATTTACAGAGCTACTTTCACTTCACGCACCCCACAATAATAGAGATAAAAATGGAGAGATATATAACTGATGTGCTGTATGAAGTTAAAATAACTCTGTTAATATTTTTGTCCAAAAATTACCTTGAAGTAAATGAGGTTAGTTATTTACTTATTTAATGCTTCCCTTCAGTAAATGTGCAATAATTAGGGTAATGATATTGACAGAGCTACTTTCACTTAACGCACCCCACAATAATAGAGATAAAATGGAGAAGTTTATAACTGATGTGCTGTATGAAGTTAAAATAGCTCTGTTAATATTTTTATCCAAAAATTACCTAGTGTAAATGAGGTTAGTTATTTAATGCTCAGATGGCTCAGTCAATAATAATGAAGAGGTTAGTTATTTAATGCTTCCCTTCAGTAAATGTGCAATAAATAGGGTAATGTTATTGCCAGAGTAACTTTGGTTTCATGCAAAGTACGACAATAGAAGGTAAAATGAAAAAATATTCACTAATACGTTGGGTGAAGCGAAAATAGCTCTGTCAATACTGTAAAAATTACCTGGATTTACTGTTGCCTATCACTAGAAAGTAGGATTCACATTTGCTGCGATCCTAAAAGGGTGAATAGTAATTCTAAAATTCCTGTTTTTTCAAATCTAACTGTCTAATAATTTCGTGCATGTATCTCAATGCAGCTGATTTTTTCTTACACGAATCTCGAAACAATTCAACAGTTGGATTTGAAAAAGCAGGAATTGTTGGTCACTGTTCATGGGTTAAGAATCGCAGCAGATTCGGATCCGATTCCATGATTTATAATTTGAAATAATTGCAGAGGATTAAGGACAGAGAATGGCAGGCCGTTAGGGCACCTTTTCCAAGGACACAAAGTACTGGACTGGACCCAGAAATACAAATAGAGAGAGGAAAAAAAAAAGAACTAAAACTCTGAAATTATCTTCTAATCAAAATGTTGAAATTTGGGCTTTAATCTGACGCTGATTTAATGCCAAGTACATGTAACATGTCTTCCAGTTAAATATGATATTAGTTGGGCTTTGAAAGCCCAAACATTTCTTGATATATAAAGAAGGAAAAAGAAAAAGATAGTCCGTAAAGCAAGAATCATGATGCATGGTTAGAAAAAGATAGCCATATTTTGAAAGCATGAGGTTGGTTTGTATTGGGCCCCAATTTTCTAAAAGAACTAATTTGTTTTCTTCATAAATGAAAATCCCACTAGAAACACAAGGAAAAAAAAATTAGAGAGACATTTTCTTCCTAATATTTTATTCATAGTATTAGAAATAATAAATAAAATAGTAATATCATTTTTCAAAAAGATGAAAGTAATAGGGCATAATGAATTAGGGTTGCTCATGAGCTGAGTTGAGTCCGAGTTCGTAATTCAGTTTCGAGTCAGAAATCTCAACTTTGAATCAACTCACTAACAACTCGAGTCAACTTATGTCGACTCGTGACTCGTAGATAGTACATAGTTTATCAAATTAAAAATTTACCAAAACAAAGTCTAACAAATTAAGTTTCATAGTTTATCAAAATAGTACACAATTTAAAACTTACATAGTTTAAATAGTATAAAGTTTTTCAAATTACTAAATAGTACAAAGTCTAACAAAACATTACATAGTTCACCAAGTCAATGAGTCAACCGAGTTGGGAGCAACTTGGATTAAATTTGTGGGACAACCGAGTCAATGAATTCGAGTCAGTTTCAACTCAAGTTGTTAGCGAGTTGAATCCGAATTGATTCCGAGCAAGTTATGAGTCTTGATTTTTTTTTGTGCACCCCTACAATGAATCATTGTGGTTTATAAGGAATTCGCTCATATTTGTTTAGTGTTTTTGAATATGGCCGCATATGTGTATGTAGTGACATTCTACATACAAAATCTCAGGCAGTCTTGAATATGCAATCCGTATATGTGGTCATGTGGATTTCAAAAAACCCAAAAATTATTTTAAATTGAAGAAATTTAGAACCCATGACCTTTAGAATATTATAAAGAGCACAAACCACTAAAATAAAAACTCTTGCAATATAAATTAGTTTTATTTATCTATATTCCTCTAAAGACAATGTATGTCATATATACAATATACAGTATACAACGACTTACTGTATGCATGAATAAAATCATATTTTAAAACACATTATTTGTCTATCTGTTCATATGCTCTGAGTGATAATGATAAACTGAAAAATATATATTAAAAAAAAATTGAACCGGCTCACAAGAAAACCACAATGATTCAATGTAATCCTACTACTTTTGAAATTTTTGAAAAAATGATGCTACAAATTTAATTTATTGCTTTTCCTTTGTCTAGTCAAAAGCATTTTGATAATTACTATATTTGAGAGCAGTGTAGTACATTGGTTGGTTCCACAAACACTGGAATTTTCTCTTCCACACACCAAAATAGAAACTCCTAGCACACACTCCATTCCTTTGATTGTGCTTTTGCAAATCAACCAAAATGATTGCATTTTTGGACCTCACCTAGATAAGTGTATTTAAATGTCATTACCTCTTTTAATCAATGGTTCTGGAGTTTGGAATCATCAAATTAAGTTAAACCTCTTTACCTTAATCAAGGTTTGACCCTTTTGTGTGGCGGCTCATTGTCATCCACCAAAAGTTGCTCCATTGAATGAGAAAGGGATCAAATAAATCTTTTCTGCAAGCCTATCCTCTACAATTGCTTCAATTGTATCACAAATCATTATGATTGATAAAATGGGGAAAAAAAAACTAAGGATAATAAGATCAGAATAGAACACTTGACAACACTTTCTTCGAAATATATTTTTGAAAAAAAGTTTCAAATCTGACAACTTCTAATAATGACAATATGACATTTTATATATAATTTTAAAAATCTTGTAACATTTGAAGTTGAAGCTAGTAGTTGTTTTTAGCATGATATTATACAAATTTTGAGTTACATGATATTATATGTTTTTAGCATATTAGAGTATCCTTGTATATTGACAAAATTAATTATATATATATATTTTTATTTATGTTTACAAATATGTTACTCTAAAACATCCAACTTTGGTTTAAAACTAGTGACAAACAAGATTCATTAACCAACTAAACAAAATTTATAACTCTATATCTATCATTAATTTAAAATTAATTTTGTGTTTGTAACAGTAAGCCTTGTTTTAGTTAAAATGGTCTTCTGAAAATTAAATTTGCCCTGGTAAAATTTTCATTTTTTATATTTAATGAAATTGCAAAACCCTGCATTCCAATAAATTCTAGAGGAAAGCATACATGGTGTACATAGATTTTTCTAAGGAAAAATTTGTTTTATGCCACTCTAAAACTTGATATTTGTCAAAATACTACTCAAAAAACAATATTTGTCAAAATGCCATTAAAATTCAATGTTTATTTTAATTTTGTCATTATTCCACTTTAATCTCAATTTAAAAATTCTAATCTTTCAAAATGTCCAAACTGCCCCTGTCAGATTTTTTTTTTTCGAATTTCAAATTTTTTAAAATTTCAAATTTTTTTCGAATTTCAAATTTTTTTGGAAAATCAAATTTTTCGAATTTCAAATTTTTTTCGAATTTTAAATTTTTCCAAACTTCCAAATTTCGAAATTTTCAAATTTTTTCGTGGCAGCCCCCGGCTCGTACTCCCCAAAAAAATTTGATTAAATTTGATTTTCATCTATAAATTTGATTTTCGAAAATTTGATTTTCCAAAAAAATTTGAAATTCGAAAAAATTTGAAATTCGAAAAATTTGAAATTCGAAAAAATTTGAAATTTTAAAAAATTTGAAATTTTAAAAAATTTGAAATTCGAAAAATTTGAAATTCGAAAAAATTTGAAATTTTAAAAAATTTGAAATTCGAAAAAATTTGAAATTTTAAAAAATTTGAAATTTTAAAAAATTTGAAATTTTAAAAAATTTGAAATTTTAAAAAATTTGAAATTTTAAAAAATTTGAAATTTTAAAAAATTTGAAATTTTAAAAAATTTGAAATTTTAAAAAATTTGAAATTTTAAAAAATTTGAAATTTTAAAAAATTTGAAATTTTAAAAAATTTGAAATTTTAAAAAATTTGAAATTTTAAAAAATTTGAAATTTTAAAAAATTTGAAATTTTAAAAAATTTGAAATTTTAAAAAATTTGAAATTTTAAAAAATTTGAAATTTTAAAAAATTTGAAATTTTAAAAAATTTGAAATTTTAAAAAATTTGAAATTTTAAAAAATTTGAAATTTTAAAAAATTTGAAATTTTAAAAAATTTGAAATTTTAAAAAATTTGAAATTTCAAAAAAATTTGAAATTCGAAAAAAAAAAATCTGACAGAGGTAGTTTGGACATTTTGAAAGATTATAATTTTTAAATTGAGATAATGGCAAAATTAAAATAGGCATTGAATTTTAATGGTATTTTGACAAATATTATTTTTTGAGTGACATTTTAAAATTTTAGAGTGGCATAAAACAAAATTTCCCTTTTTCTAAGGTCTTTTGTAGTAGACACTTCCCAAACAATCAAAAGATAATATTTTACATTGGCGCCGTACCTAATTTATTATGAAAAAAGTTAGACAATAAAGTTGAATATTTCCTTCTTTTCCCAAATCTAAGGTTGAATATTTGAGCATTCTTTTTGGATCCAATTTGAGAGGTCGAGGGATAGAATCTCACAAAATTTTAAATTTGTGGTTGTTTATATTGTGACAACCAAAATTTTAAATTTGTGGTTGTTTATATTGTGACAATTAACAAACATGGTACGGTTTTTTTGCTTTTTAATTTGAGTGTCTATCCTACTATACATATCACGATTTAGTACATAATACGACTAATATTTTTTTTTCAAATTTCTAACGGTCGATCCGAACTGTTCAAAATGATTTTGATATAAATATGTACTTGCAGATCAAATTTTATATTATTTTAGAATTTACTTATTATTTTTTAAGATAAGTAGAAAATAACTGTTTTTTGGATGGTCTAGAATTGTCAGATCAAGTGATTTTCTATCTATTTTTAAAAATAGTAAAAAATTTCTAAAAAATATAAAATTCAGTCTGCAAGTAGATATTCATATGAGGATCATGTTAAACAGTTTAGATCGACCATTAAGATTTTGAAAATAGAAATATTAACCTGTATTACAGATCAACCCGTGATATACATACTACCAAAGACTCACTCTTTAAATTTTTTCCCAATTTGCCTACTGAGGTAAATTAAGTCGAACTCAGAATTGGCAAGATACTTCAACTTTTTTGATAGAGGCAAAGAATTTATGCTAGAAGAATCAATCTCTGATTTATAATTCTCCATTCAATATTTCACTTTGGTGATAAATTAATCAGAAAATAGAAATTTTAGCATTCTTTATTTTAAAATAAAATATTCACAATAATAAGGTACATCCTTCAAATTGCAAGTTTTAGAATTATATTGTTTTTGGAAATTTGCATGCTAAGAGAATTATTACATGCAATCTTTGTAGAATGGAAATGCCAAAAGCTAGTAATCATAAATTGTCAACAAAAACTAATGACTCCATTTCCATGAAATGCATACATATAATTATAGGAGGAGGGTTCCAATGTCTCTTCTCCTCATATCTCATTCATGCCTCATATTCTATATCTTTGTTTTTAAAGTCCAAACAGTCGATCAAAACCGCTCAATATGATCTCCTTAAAATATGCTTGGAGACCAAATTTTTTATTTTTTTTTTGGAACTTTTTTACTATTTTTTTTAGATTTATTGAAAATCGTTGGTTTTCAAACAAATCTGGACCATAAAAAACAATGATTTGAGGATGGATCATGTTGAGCAGTTCGGACCATAAAAAATAGCGATTTGAGGCATGGACCATAAAAAAACAGTAAAAGAAATTCAAAAAGTATAAATTTTTGTCTCCAAGCATATTTTAACATGAAGATCATGTTGAGCGGTTCGGATCGACTATTTAGACTTTAAAAACAAAGATATATGATTTGAGGCATGGATGAAGTATGAGGAGATGAAGCATGGGAACCTCCTCTAATTATATATATGTTGAATATTAGTCAGATATGATGTCAAACACACATCATTAATTGTGGTCAGGTATGTCATTTAATTACCATGCAAGAAATTTAAAATCTTAATTATTTGTGGTCTTGTACTTTTTTACTTTTTAGATATCTTATTATGAAGTATATATGTTTCAAGATTAGTGCTGGATTTTTTACTTTTTTACTTCTTTACTTTTTAGATATCTATATGATTCAAGATTAGTGCTGGATTTTGAGGTACATATATAAGTCTCAAACTAAAACTGATATTACATATACAGTACCATTTCTTTATTGGAATATTGTCATTAATTCATGTTGAAGGTTATAATTATGCAAAGAATTAATGGTCGTATATATTAATTACCCATGCAATCAATATAATACCAAATTTGGTTGTTGCATGAACATTATCAATGTGTCTTGTCCTTTGAATAGCAATAAAGAAAATAGATGTCATTTCATTTCCCCATGAAAACTACCATCTCCAATTAAGCAATATTATGCCAGAAATATTAATTAATGCACCAGTCACAGTACTATATTTATAAAAGGATTTAATGGTTACATTTCAACAAACAAACATATATGATTATTCAAGCTTAACAACAAACTACAATTAATTGCACCTAAAAACAATCTTCAAATCGATTGACAAAAAAAAAAAAATGTATTTAACATTTGCTATATACCAACCAGAATATATGAAAGCCAGGTTTTAATTAGTTCCTAGCTAGTAATTCTTCTCTACAACCTTTCCACTGAATGTTTTATGACCTATGCCCGGGCTATGTCCCGGTGAAGTTGGCCGGTTGTCATCCGTTGTCGTCTTGGTCCCGCCCACGTAGTTTACAGAACTTGTGCTTATAATGGTAGAATGAACATCTTGCATCACATGTCTCTCTGGAAGTAGCTTCCTTGCTTCAGTACATGAGATTACAATTGTCAAACAAAAGAGTAGCATGTAGGGGGGTGTTTGTCTGCATTTTGCCATGAATATATGAATGTATATATAATTTACTTGGAGAGAGAGAGAGAGAGAGAGAGAGAGAGAGAGAGAGAGAGGAAGGTAGCTAGAAGAAATGCAATGCAAATATAGGCAGAGTTTAATTGTGTTGGTCTTGTGAGGGTATCTGTATAAATAGGGGTGTGTGTGTGGAATATTGGACGGTCTTGCCAAGTGTGGAATGATCTTTAGAGTGGGTACAAAGAGTATATTGAATATTTTTTTTAGAAATCGAAAAACTAATTTGTCAGGAAAGCAAATTGATTTTTTTTTTTCTAAAACAGTAAGGATTGAACTATTGATTCAGTCTAAGTAAGAAGCGGCCGAATAGATGTTTAATTCACATCTCCAGATGACCAACCACGCAGATTCCACCCCCATCTGGAACCAAATCAGTGATTCCGTCCACCCTTCCATATTTAATCAGTGGGTTGGTCTCCCTCTCCAAGTGTTATTTTCAAAATGAATGTTTTTTTTTTGTCATAATTTTGAAATCCTAAGAGGACTAAATCAATAGTTTAATTTTTACAAATCAATAGTTTTGAAATTCTAGGAGAACCAAATATGTATCGTTAGTGACGTAAAGATGTGACAAATGATTAGCCAAACTATATATTAATTTGATCACCTACATCCTAGACCAATTTTAGAGGAAAAATCGTGACAAATCGATATTTTTATTTCTAAAAATTTAAGAACATTGTTTGGTGTTTAGCGGGATTTTCTATAGCGCTAGATCTATATATTAACCAAATGTGCAATAATTTTACATGTGTGCAATGCTGAAATTATACTACAAAGACATCCATAATGTTTGACATTCATATAGTACATGCATCCAGAATGTTTGGATTTTAATTTTAATTCTAACAACAATTTTGGGAGGGAAGGAGATTTTTCTGTCCTTAGTGCGGTTGACACGTGAGTCCAGACGGATTTAAATCCCAATATATTAATTAATAATTAACTTCTGCTTCCCAATTCTAATTCTAACAGATATATATATTCACTTCTATATTAGGCCACCATATATTGGGCCTAGCATCATGAATTTTTTTAATGAAATGAGGGTCCAATCCTCCAATTTTAGGAAATAATTAAATTAATCTGCTGTTATTCTTGAGGAATAGCAGGAAGCTACTATTCTGATCTCAGCTATTCATATTTTTCTATGTCAAAATCTCAATCAATATCAACAGATGAGATCGGAATCACAGGTTCCTGTTATTCCTAAAGAATAACAGCAGATTTGTTTCCCCAATTTTATCAGAATAACACCAAAAGTGTTAAAGTTAATGTAAAGAATTATATGGTTCAAGATGTATTATTCGAAAAAATAGTATATTTAAATTATTACAAAGATAACAAAACAAACTATAAAAATATACCTAGATTACATAATATAATTATATGGTTCAAAATGTCGGGTTGACAGTTATTGAACTGTTCTTTCCTTTTCTGAAGATTCTTTCTCAATATTCTCTCCACAATGCAAAATACAATTTAGTACAGAGATCAATGGCTTGAGAGGGTTGTTAAATCCTGGCCATCATTAACAGATCTAGGCTAATACCTAGTGTTAGCTTTTTTATATTCTATGTGCATGTCCTCATTTCTTTAATTTATTAATTTGTTTGTGGGTGGGTGGGTGGGGGGGGGGGGTTCCTTAGCAAAGTTGTAGTTTTTCATAATAAGGAAAAATAAATTCAATTGCAGAGTCAGAAAATTGAGATTTGTAGGCCGAATAATTATATAAGAGGATTGAAAAAAATATTGATGCATGTAAAAATTATAAAATTTAATGGACAAAAATGTAAAATTTAAGTTTATAGGAGACCTTAGCTCTTTTTTTTTTTTTTTTTTTATCACTTCCCTCTGCCATTGAGCTTGTTCGTTAATAAGCTAGAATAATGAAAAAAGTGAAATTGAAAAACAAAATCAATTATACAATTATGATTGTATTTTACTACAACCTATAAAAAAAAATTCATTATTCCAACGGAGTTAAAAAAAAAGTAAATGTATGTGCTAAGTGCTATATAGCATGATAATGAAGGTACATTATATTTGTACATGGTGAAGAGTTTTCTCTTTAATTATTTCATACATAGTAAATTAATGCATATAGTGTGGCAATTAATGTGCCATTATTAATATATAGACAAAATCATAACAATTTGGCCTTAATTATTGTAGTGTCTAGAAAAAGGACAGCTCACCCTGAGTACGTATTCTCTGAGATATCTCAGCTCGTGTGTGACATATTTGTGCTTTGAGATTCGTGCACACTATGAGATATCTTAGATGATGCGAATTCGCTTGAATTCGTATCTTCTTCATTAACCGGAATCTTTTGAGTTAATTAATGCATCTGGATCATCTGGTCCGCTTTAAGATCCGTGCATATTAGATCCGCACTAATATTAAAGGACCCATGTGTTAAGAGAGCAGTTTGGGTCCAATACCCATTGGACTCATTTTTGGGTATGATGGGTTCCATAACCGTTTGATCTGCTTTAATATATGTGTGCACATATATTAAAGCAAATACGCACGGATATTAAAGTGGAACGCACAGATCTTAAAGCAGATCGAACGGTTATGGAACCCATCATACCCAAAAATGAGTCCAATGGGCATTGGACCCAAACTGCTCTCATGTGTTAAAATCAGACGGCCGGATTGACTTCATTTAAAATCAGATGATCGAAATGAATTAACTCAAAAGATTAATTCTTTTTGAAGTTAATGCAGATGATACATGTTCAATTCGCTTACCCACCCCTCTTATTTTTAAAAATTTGTAATTTTATCCGTTAAATAGTATAAAATTTATATCTTATTAATATTTTTAGTCTCTCTTGTAAAATAAAATTACACTACTACATGCGCTAAATTATTCGGTTTTAATTTTAAATTTCTAGCTTGGCACCTCCTCCTGCCATTGATAGTGCTAAAGTGAAAGATGATCAACATCCATTTTTCATTAATACAAACTTACACTTGTAGGATCAACTGAATAAGAAAATATTTTGACTTACAGAAAACGACAAAGCAATTTAATTAATTCCTTTCAAATATTAATTTTGTTTTGATCAAGAAATTTGACCACCGCAAATCTTTTCAAGGCCTCTAATCAACTTGGTTATATATATAGAGGTGAATATTCCACATGTATATAAGTTTTCTGACTTGTATATGCTTCGCAATTTTTGTGAATTAATTAGCTAAAGTTTTGCTCTTCGGTTTAGGGTTCAAAATGAATTAGCGGCCTGGAAAATGGGTCTGACAAAAGCAGTCCATGATTTAAAAACAACGATATCTCATTTATAATATAATTGCATTTATAGTACGGATCCGTGCTTTACAATGGGCTTGTTGGTCGACAAGTGTATTTTAATAAAGGGCGAAATAAGAATGGCGGTGTAGAGCATCCAATTAATGGAGAACCGACCACAAAAGCTCCAGGTACAAAAAAAAAAACAGTTCCGAAGATAAAGATGACCACCACCATAATTATTATTTTTTTTGGATTCTGATAATTATTTTCATACTCCCATTCTCGTATTATTCTCACCAGCACTACTAAAACATTAACATAATAATACTATTTAACATGTAGCATTAATATATTTATCTTAGATATTAATCTCTTCATTCTATGAAGAGAACTGTATTTATGTATGTAAAAAATGTTGAGATTGTATAATTGTACAAATTTTCTTATTTTCTTTGTTTAGTCTCTGTACTATGGGGTTCACTAATCGGGGTCAAACTTTCTGGACCAATCTTTCGATTTTTTTTATTTTTTTAAATATTTCATGGGCCAAACTTCAAAGGCCGAAGAATTAATAAGAGAAATATTTATCCTTAGATATTGAAGTAATTATTCATTTGACATTGCAACAATTTATTTTAATAAGAATTTATTCTTAAAAACTAGAGTATTTATCTTTTGATATTGGAGTAATTATTCTTTGATATTGGAGTATTTATTCTTACACATTACAGTAACTATTACTAAGGTATATACTTTAGTTGAAATATCAATGCAGTATTTATCTATTAGACATTGCAGTATTTATCCCTAATCTATATAGTATTAATATTTAAATATTGTAGTATTTATTCTTAGTCAATTAAATATTTATCTTAGACATAATAACAATTTATCCTTAAAAATTGAAGTATTTATCTTTTGATATTAGAATATTTATTTTTTGATATTAAAGTATTTATCATTACACATTACATTAGTTATCACTAAGGTAAATACTCCAGTTGAAGTATCAATGCAGTATTTATCCATTGGATTGAAGTATTTATCTTAGTCAATTAAGTATTTAGCTTAGACATAATAGGTATTAATCCTTAAAACTTGAATTATTTATCTTAAAAATTGAAGTATTTATCCTTTAATATTGAACCAATTCTCTATTGAATATTGCAGCAATTTATCTTAATAAGAATTTATCCTTAGAAATTTGAAGTATTTATCTTTTGATATTGGAGTATTTATTCTTTATTATTAGAGTATTTATTATTGGACAATTAAGTATTTATCTGAAACATTCTTGGAAATCCCGAGGAAAAAATGAATTTTGAATTTTGAAAGGACAGAGCGATGCGGGAATATCATGGAGACCAAATTAATTAAATAAAAGTTAGTTAGAGTATTTAATGGAAGTTAATTTCTTAAAAAGATAACGTGAGGAGGATGCGGGGATGGTGCTACGGGGTCTTGTATAATTTTTTTTTTTTGTTGTTGTTGTAAAATAGCAACAACAAAAAGTTTGTCTTTGATTTTTTTTTGTTTAGTTCTAATTTAAAAAAAAAAAGTCCAATATTTCATTTGGTAATTTTAACATAGACCACATCATTACATTTGTGAATAAACTTTAACGTTAGCAACTATGGAAAAATTTAATAGTGAAGCACATATCTAAAATTTAAATATTCTTGTAAGTTTATATATTTTTTTTAATTTTGAACATATTGGATAAATATATCATAAAGACAAGACTATTAATATAAGCCCGGCCCATAAATGAAGTTGTGGGGAAATGATCTGAAAACCACAAGCGTTATACCATAATCCCAATACACAAATTATGCCAATTTAATCTGCGGCTTCATTAATAGAGTCCGCAATTTGTATTGGCAGACTCCCAAAACTCATTAATTCTACTGTAGTATACTGAATTAGAGTTTTTGAGAGTCTGCCAATTCAATCTGCGGATCTCCATTAATGGGGCCACAGATTGAATTGGCGGCTCTGGTATATTTGAAATTCTTCAATTCCAGTGGTGATTTGATTTTTTTTTTTTTTTTTTTGAAATGGTATTAATAAAAATTTCGGCGCATAGGCGCAATTGTAATTAAGAGTAATGCATAATTAACACAATCTACATTGTTCTTTTATTTTTGAAAGATAACAAAATCTATTTTTTTTTAATTCAGCAAAAGAGAAGACCAGCAAAGAAGGCTTTGCAAGGCCTAGAAGAATTTTAAGCAGGATTTTGCCTATGTAATGATATGGTCAAGTGAGGAATATACTTTTGTTTATTTTATTTTTGTCTTTGCCCTTTTAGCACATGAACAAAAAAGTGAGATGTTGTTTTATAATTAAATAAACATTATTAGGGGTGTTCATTGGGTCTGGTTTAATCGGTTTTGGACCGAACCGAATTAGTTCGGTTCAAACGGTTCGGTTTTTTCGGTTTAATGGTTCGGTTCGGTTTGCTTTTTAGAACCGAATTATAACTTCGGTTCGGTTCGGTTTAGAAATTTTAAAAACAGAAATAACCGAACCGACCGAACTTTTATATATTATGAATTTGGTCCGGACCATTCCGGTTTATTTCTTAATATCCCGGTTTATTTCTTAATCAATTGCTTTAAATACTTCGGTTTATTTCTTAATATCCCAATTTATTTCTTAATACTCAAATTTATTTCTAAATATACTTCAGTTTATTAAAAAAACAATTGCTTTAAATAAAAAAATTGATATATTTCGGTTTGAACCGAACAAACCGAAATAAAACTTTGGTTCGGTTCGGTTCGGTTGCAATATTAATTCGGTTCGGTTTGGTTCTATTTTTTAAACCGAATTATAACTTCGGTTTGACTAGTTCGGTTCGATTTGAACCGAACCGAACCGATGAACACCCCTAAACATTATTGCATGGTACTTCATTAACACACTATATATATATATATATATATTTTCCTTAAAAGAAGAGCAGTTACAATCGTTTATTATCCTAACGCCAGGTGTTTGAGGCGTAGCTAAAAACTTAGATTGGAGGGTTGAAACGTAAAATACATAATATAAAAATACATAATACGATGTTGTTGTTGAAATTTAAACCGAGTCTTTACAACAAATTCTAATTACTAAGCTACAAATAAATATTTAACATATTTATTTAACATTTTATATCAGGATGACTAAACTATATATAAAATTTTTAAAAAATTAATAAAATTTAATTAAATTTCAATATACATAATTGATGTTCTAGTTATAATATAAATCTGAGTCTCCGAGATGGATTTTGTCGGTATATCTTTGCGGATACTCTTATCACTAATAGAAAAAACATCTTTCTATCGGTATACCTTCGTGAATAGTCATTATATACCCTCGCAGATACTCTCCTATTCTATGTATCTCAGGAAATACCTATTGGATAAACATGATTTAATTGGTTGTAGATCCGGTTTGTAATTAACAAGGACGTAATTAACTATCATGAAGAGAAATTAATAGCATATTTGACTATGTGTCAACTTCAAACCAAATAGTAACCTTAAAAAAAGCTTTATTTAAATTAAATCAATGCAAATACTGTCAATTTAGTATCGTTAAGTGTTAATTGTCATGCTGGAGCACTGTCAATATTTATAATATCATCATTTAGTTTTCAAGGCTTCATTCTGAATTTCTTTTATGACACCATTAGGAGATCATATCTGCTATAAATTAAATTATTTGTCAAAACTTTTTCTGGATGCTGACCACATGTACAGAATTGACAGAAAATTTCAAAAAAAGCAAAATATTCTCATGTAAAAGGAATTCAACAAAATAAAGTGTCATAACTTGCAAAATAAAGTTTATGTTACAATTTGCCAGATAGGAACATTCTGACTTGTATCAATTAGCCTTGAAACATTTTCCATTCCTCTCTTAGAATTTATTTTCCATTTATGGAATATATCTCATGTATGTTGGTTTATTCTCTTAAATGTTATTTAAAATGATCAGCCCAACTTGCAAAGCATGCTTCTGAATGAAAAGTTTTTAAGAGCATAAGCATCGCGAAATATATGTCATAATATAATAAGGAAGCAAGATAACTGTCCCTGCATATTCATGTTCTCACACTGTTCCCGCACATAACTTCTATAACTAAATTAGAGGGACTATTGTTACACAATTTCCTTATATAATTTATATCGTCCCCACATGTTTGTAAAGTATTAATATACCTATGAACAAAAGTTTTTATACATATGCACATAAGTATTTATACTTATGTACGAACATATTTTATGTACGAAGATATTTTAACGTAAATAATTGTATCTCCGCAAAATCTCCCAACTGTCCCGCACCATAAATACTTGTGCAGGACCACTCAAACTAAATGGGAGGACCAGGGGGGCCATACACGTTTCTAAAAATATCAATATTGCCATGGGGGGGGGGGTTGGGGGGTTGGGGGGGCAATACTTAATATTTTTTTACATATTGCACGGAATGTTGTCTGAAAGTATTTATATCTATACACTAAAGTATTTATATGTATATGTACATTTTACAAAGTTTAATCTTCAGGTGTTTGATCATATTAGGTTACACATCAAAATATTAATATCTTATTTTACAAGTATTGATACCTATACACTGAAATATTTATACCTATTAGGTCAACTATTTTTATTATTAAAAGATTGATGCGGGGATACGAGATCCCCACTACTTCATTAAAGGAAGGTTGATGTGGGGACGATTGAGGAACTGGAAAAGGAGATCATCATATTAAATTACACATGCAAGTATTAATATATTATTTTTCATGTATTTATACCTTTGAAAGTTAAAGTGAGGACAAGTGCATGGACTGAGAAAATTTACCATATAATTACTGGGAACCATAGTACAACCTTCATCTACTGTAGCTGCAGAGGCAGATGAAGGACTGGAGTGCGGAGATGAATATAGTTATTCATATAATTAACCCACATAATTTGGTATCATAATTTCCATTCCTCACCTAAAATTTTATTTTTCCATTTATGGAATAGATCACATGAATTTTATTCTTTTAAATGTTATTTAAAATTATCACTCCAATAACTTGCAGAACATCCTTCTCTTGACCGGAGAATTAGTCTTTGGTTGGCAAAGACATGCAATGCTCTCTATATAGAAAATCACCGGTTTGAAATCCAAAAGAAGCAATCTTTATAAATATGAAAAAATTGGGTGTCTTGATCTCAACATTTACTCAAAAACATTCTTCTCTTGACCTTAGAAAAGTTATTAATTAAGAAGAGAAGCATTGCGAAATATATGTTGTAATATAATTAACCGGTACAAAATGGTATCATATTTCTGCCATGTCTTCATTTCATCATTGTGAAACTAATAATGCTTACTATGAATGAACATCCTTGCATAATATCACTTTGTGGAGTTTCATATGAATCATACCGGCACGCGCTCTGTTAGAAAAACATACTCCAATATATCATGAACAATGATTATTTCAACTTGGATTCAGTATCTCAAAATTAATTCAAATTCATTAAATTAAGCAGTCACACTATCTTAAATTAGGAAGAAATTAATTTGTAATCATTCATGCAAACAAGTAAATGGATACTACAAAAATCAATAACACCAATAAGCTTAAGCTTCCATACTCCACTAAAAAACACCTAAAATATCTGTTATTTCCGCATAAATTTAAAACCGATATATTCCTATTGTTTCTTCTCTAAATTTTTGCGTCCAAAAAGGTGACCTACTCCCGGGCTATTTCCTGGGTTACTCGGCCGGTTATCAGTAATCACTACCATCGAATTAAGATCGTGATTGAGAGACCTTTCAGTCATGCTACCAGTATGATCCTCTCGAGTAATACGTCTCTCTTGAAGTAGCTTTCCTGGGCCCCCAGAGATTACCATTGTTAAACAAAAGAGTAAAATACTTGCACTTATGACAATGGATTTGGCCATGAGTGATTGTATTGGGTGAGAAAGAGAGAGGGGGGGGGGTTGGTTGATAAGATGACAGTTTGTTATTAGTTAGTTAGTTCTTTTTGGGGCTCTTGTGATGGTATCTCTATATATAGTGCAAAGAATTATTTTAATTATTCACAAATGACTATCCACTAACTAAATAAAAAATGAAAAGAAAACGTGAGGCCAACTTTGTGGTCGCCGTTGGACATTTAAAAGCTGATCTATTAAAAAGACAGAACCTGGTATTAGAAAAAAACCTACGGCACTGAAGCTCTCTGAAAGCATCATCATCACTAAGCATCTAGCTTGGATCAAGATAACTATTATCAGTTCATCTATACTGTACATGCATGTATCCAACAACAGTGTATAGTTAATTTGCACATTCTGGTATGACATATATACTATGTGCAATGACATTCTTTTGTTTTCACCTTATTAATATCCATATGCAATGAAGTTTAGTCAAATTTGTGTTCACTAGCTAAGAACTAGACTTTGGTCTAGTAACAAAAGCAATATCCTTCAGTTGGGAAGTCACATGTTCAAAATCTAGATGTGAGATCCTTGTGAATATTAAAACTGTTGGGTGACTTGACATGCATCCAACTATATAAAATAACTAGTATTTGATCTAGTGGTTAAAGACAATACTGCCAGTGTCGGAGATCACATAATCGAAACCTAAATGGGGTCTTTCATAAAAATATTTAAAAGTGAGGCCGGATTTTGTTTTCCATCTTCATCTTAAAAAATAGTTGGGTGGTTATGCACAAACCTCTATCTCAGAGATGAAGGTCCGACCTCCAACTTTCCTGATCAATAAACTTGTGTGTAAAGCATGACGATCGCTGTAATTCTGTTATACATGTGTAAAACTTTTTTCGATCTGGTCAATCTCAGGTTGAGAAAGCTATGTAAAACTCAGAGTATAGTGGCTCCAGAAAGAAAGTGTAATTAATTCCATTAGATTGTTTTTAATGGTGTTTACTTTCCAGTACTGTAATCATTTCAAAGGACAGTCACTTGGAGACAGTGCATATATATATGTCAGCATGCTTATTAAATTTACTATAATTTCATATGCTCCTTTCAGATATATGTATTTATTTATTAACTGTTCAACCGTTTAAGGGGACCATTTTGTGAGCCTCCATGAATGTAAAGTGAGAGATCAATGGTTTAGGATGATCTTAAATCCAAGCCATTATCAGCCCACTATACATGCACCTTTTGTTATTGTAGTACGTGTACCACTATGCATGCATTTAGTAGTTATTTATGTATAGGAAAGAGTATTGGCACCTGACCTCCTCTATTGTCCCTCTCTTTTTTCTTTCATTTTCTTTTTCTTACTTTACATGAGATTTGGTGTGCACAGCTAACCAAATTACAGATGATTATCAATAACATATTGTCATTTATAATGGTGAGGTTGCAATATATAACATGAAATTTTTCATTGGTATGCAACACTTGCGCTTGTAACTGTGATTGCGCGCCTATCACTTGTGAAAGAAGAACTACCGAGACATCTTTTATTTTATTTTTTTTGAGGAAAAGATAGTACCGAGACATCGTGTGCAGTCAAATTATTGGACATGCAAACTACTGAGTGTTTATAATAAATATTTAATTCTAGTGGTAACATCCAATTTCTATACATAAATGTTGCAAGAGTTAAATAGATAGTTAGATACTCCTGAATTCAGAAAATGGCAAATTGCCATGATTTTATAGCTAGCTAGCTTAGAATAACACATTTGACTTCCCTGGGCTATTCAAGACCACTTTCTAGTACTAAAAGGAGAATATTCCTAATGTAAGCCTTTTTAGTTTTATAGAAATCGACATATCTTTCCACTGTAAATAAAAGATGCCAGTATAACAGACACTAACAATGCTTTATATATATTAGTCTAACATTCATGCAGGAGCTACGAAATAGTAGTAGCCAGGTCCAAACAAAATAATGTAATATACTGGTAAGTAAAGTTCTATGAAAAATGCACTCAAAACCCATTTAAACGCAAGACAATATGTCGAGGCACCTTTTACCAAAAGATTTTTCAACACCCAGGAGGAACACTTTCCGAAGGGTTTAAATTATCTGCAGGTAAATCAGTTGTAAGAGAATTACATATAGCTTGATACCGATGTTATAATGATCTGGTCAAGCGGAGGATTACAGCCACTCTGGTACTGTTTTAACTTTCTTAATTTTATGTTATCTTGAGTATCTTTTTTTACAATGGTAAAATTTTCTTGCAAACTAGTAAACTTAATTTGTGTACACACAAGCAAAACATTTTTATATAATGTCTAATTTTTCTTTTCTGATTTTTAGCCACTAATTTAATTTAGGTGCATAATGATGCAAGCTTAATTTTGCATTCTGAATCTCTGATTAATATATGAGTTCAATATCATTCAGCGGCTTGTAAAAATTGAAAGGTTATATATCTTACAGCTATGTACACATGGAAAGTACTTCGTCGACATGAGAATCAATGGAAGAGAAATATTAGAAAGTACATCTCAGAGTTTTAGAGATAGTGGAGCATTTCCAAGCATTCATTTCCAATTCTAATTTTCATGTAACAATCACTAGATAATACATTGCTACAATTAAACATAATCATTCATGCAAACTGGTACATCAACTGTATACCAAAAAGGGAAATAAAAAGAAAAAATTAATGTTTCAGTCTTCTATAGATTCTTTTCAGCAACCTTGTTTCCAGAAGTATGACCTACACCAGGGCTGTGGCCTGAATTTGACGGTCGATTATCATCAACTGTCATATTCGGTTTGGCGACACCATTTAGAGACCTTTTTCTTATGTGATCACCTTCTGTAGCTTTTCTCTCTGGAAGTAGTTTCCTCGCATCACATGAGATTGCTAGTATTAAACAAATGAGAATGATATACACACTTATGTGTTTGAATGTAACCATGAGTGTACTCGTCTGGGCGCAGGAGAGTGAATGTAAGTGTGTGTGTGTGTGTGAGAGAGAGAGAGAGAGAGAGAGAGAGATTATGAGGTAGAGGAAATTAGATGTTTGGTATTTCAATATGTGATTGTTGGTTGCAATTGTACCTTTATATACAGTTCAAAACCGTTACACGCACTGCAACGACTAGGCATAATAAAAGAACACAGAAAATAAGAAATAAATTATCTTCTAATATGGGACCTTTATCAACTTTGATATGGACATCTAATTAAATATTTATCCAAAAGGGGCTTAAAGAAAACAAAAATTAACTATTCTAAGAATGTCATCACAATTAAGCATCTTGGATCAAGAATAGTGCCATAATCAGAAAACCCTGAGGTTAAGTATTGATTGCCCTTTAACTGACAAAATTCATTGCAATTATTACACACACACACATTCAACAACAATAGTTACAATACGAACCAATTTAGCTCATATAATCTGACAATTTCAGATGTACTAATTTATCTGATGCTAGTACAAGTAGCAGATCCTAATTATCGATTTCTGAGGGAATATTTCAGAATTTGTTCCTCTTTCCAGCCATGTAAGGTTACGAGAAAACTTGTCGCCGTCTCCTTGAAAGGAAGAGACTCCTTTTTCATTAGTTGATCCTGATTGGACTTCCCAAGGTACTAATATTATAAGTAATCTCTTGACATAGTGTGTGTAATGTAATGTCAGCATTACTTGATTGGTTGATTCATTATTGTTGAATATGCTCCATTTTAAATAGATATAATCCTTAATGATTCTATTAAGTATGTACTGAATCCAACTGACCAGTGAGGCCATAATAGGATAACAATTGTTTAGCAAAGGTGCTCAATCTGAGCCAGTAACAGAGTCCTAACTGGTGCTTTTGTGGCAGTGTACCATATATATTTATTAAATCTGCATGAGAGAAAAGTGTTGCCATATATTTGACCTTGTCTGCGCCTCCCTTTCTTCTCATTTTCTATGTTTCCTTTAGGCTTCTCATTTCTATGTTTCCTTTAGGTATTAGGAAGGGGCAGAACCATACTTTCTATGGGGTCAAATATGAATAGAAGTCGAGCATATATTTTTTTTTACTACAATTCACACAATCACACTATCCATAATATTTTGCTTTAAATTATATTAAAAATAAAGTATAAATATGAATTTTTTTAAAATAAATGAGAATCAATTGACCATTCATATAATGTAGATTCGCCTATATATGATATTAGGTGCTTCACTGCAGAATTAATGCTATGAAAACCAAAACATTTAATCAAGAAACGGAAACCAACTGGTATTGTACCAAGGTTTAGACCACACTGTTGGTATGGTACCATGTTTTTGCCATATCTCTTGGTGCAGTTGTAGCATTAATAATAGTGAAGTGCCTTTATTACATCATAACTATTCATGCACTTAAAGTCAATTCAAATATATGGACAGAACAACGTTATCTGCTGAAATCTTCTCATATGATTTTAAGTTAGGCTATGGTACACTATTGGTCTGTACTATGGTTTCATATCATTATTTTCAAAGTTCAATGGTTGATCAGAACCACTCAAAATGAGCTTTATATGAAAATGTACTTGGTGACAAAATTTTACATTTTTTATAAATTTTTTACTATTTTTAAAACAGGTAGAAAACCACTATTTTTGAATTGTTTAGATCCAGTGATTTTCTACATATCTAAAAAAATAGTAAAAATATTCTAAAAATGCAAAATTTGGTCTCGAGTTACATATTCGTAGGTAGATCATGTTGAGCGATTCTGATTGACCGTTCAGACCTTGAAAATAAATATCTGATGCCATAGTATGGACTGATGTGTGCTATACATAGTGCCATAACCTCACTCTATGATTTTTATATAATATACGATAAAAAGTTTATAGAATGCAAGTGGATATTTTCAATGCAAACATGACATATGCAGTGATGTAGACAGTACTATTATAATTTACTTAAAGATAATTTGCTGCTAAAAGATAATTATTCCAGACAGATTTTCTGAGTTTAATAAACACACTCAAGTAGTGAAGTCACAAAGAAAAAAATTGCCCTCTAGTAAATGAATGCAAGATGCCTCCATAGTCAACTCTGGAAGAACCTTTACTGTACCACATCTTAGCGGGAGAGAGGACACAGTAATACACAGGTTTGACAAAATATTGTAAAAATCATGGCCAATGAATAAACATTTTGAAAATGTTCTCAAGCACTCATGAAAATATCATTATATAGAACCACTTGAACCCAAAATTTTATTCTTTTTACAGACAAGAGACGACCAAACAAGGATTTTTGCATTTGAAAATTTGATAGATGCTAGAACAAGTGACTAAGGAATCAAGATAAAAACATATTAATAGATGAGGAGGGATCCTCTTACAATATTTGTGAGTTACAACATCTTCAACAATTTAGTTTTGTGATTTTCAAAGTTCAAAGAGTTGATCCAAACCGTTCAACATGATCTCTTTATTAAAATGTGCTTGGAGATCAAATTTTACATTTTTTTTTTTTTTACTATTTATTAAGGGTGTGTTTGGATGAATCAAGAATAGTGCAAGGATAGTAGCTATTCTAATTTGAGAATAATAGCTATTCCAACATTTTGTAGGATTAATAGAATAGTGAACAATTCCACAAAAGACAAACAAAGAATAGTGACTATTCGCTAATCCAAACACACCCAAACGTAGATTAGTAGCTCGGAATAGTAGTTATTCTTTGCCCACCCAAACGCACCCTAAGTATGTTACAAAACTGTTGTTTTTTCAATGGTCCAAAACTGTTTAAAAACAATAGTTTTTAAAATACTTGATAAATAATAAAAGAATTAAAAAAATATATAAAATTTGGACATTTTAATATAGAGATCATATTGAACAGTTTGGATCGACAGTTTGGACTTTTAAAATTACAAAACTGAATTGTTGTAAGATGTTGTAACTTACAAATGTTGTAAGTGAATCTCTCCTCTTAATACATAAATATATTACAAATTTTTCAAAGGACACAGTTGTAGTACGAACAAGAGTAAATCCAAATAAGCTACAAATTGGCTTACGCTTTTATTCATTCAATGAAGAATCATTATACAAATAAAAAAATAAAGAATTTCATGTTAGTAATTAAAATAATCAGAAATTTGAAAAAGATCGAGCAATTCTAATTTGAGGTGATAGGCTGTCACACAGTCATCTTTCAGCCGACAGAAACATTGCAAATCTGCGAATTAATGATTCACTGATTGTCAACCTACAAGAAAAAAATATACAGATTGAATTAGGATATTCTCTCTAATATAATGAACTAACCTCACTAAAGCTCGCTTGTTGGTTCCTTCTTTGGTGGCCTCCACACGGCCAGTCTCGAGATTCACCCTTGAGACCGGTTTCTTCGACAATGATTCTCCAACCTTCACCAAATTATCCAAATTCTCCTTTGTAGCCAAATCAACTGAGGCTACTGTACCCATCAGCATATCATCCTATTTACCCACATTTTTTATATTAAGAGTGCTTACACATTTTTAAGAAAAAAAAACAAACAACAACACCATATTTAAATATGAGTGAGGCTATGGAACTTTGCAAACCGCTAATTGCTCCGTGCTATGGATCCATATTTTTAAATTCCAAATAGTTGATCTGCTCAACATGATCACCAAATAAAATGTACTAGGAGACCAAATTTTATAGTTTTTAGAATTTTTGTACTATTAGATAGGTAGAAAGTAAGGATCCAAAATCTTTAGATCAGGTGATTTTCTTCTTATCTAAAAAAATAGCAAAAAAATTCTATATAATATAAAACTTGGTCTCCATGTACATTTTCATATGGAGATCATGTTGAGCGGTTCGGATCGACTGTTTGGACTTCAAAATTGAAGATATAATTCATAGCATGGACTGACATGCGCTTTGCAAAGTACCATAACCTCACTCTTCTAATATAATCAGATAGTTCATGTACCTGGATCATGAGATAATTCTGCTCAGAGTGCAGAGCCTGAAAAGCAACCGAGATGTGGATATCAACCATGTCGGCACTAGATTCAGTAAAAACATACACTATTGGAGTTGATTCCTATCTGAGCAGCCAAATAATAATGCCCCATTCCTTGGCAAGTTTTGCACTGTACTTGTCTTCCCATTCGTGGAACTGGTACCGATAGAAATGACCAAGAACTGCTGGCGATCCATGGCTTTTCTTGCAAAAAAATTCAGGATTCTCATTTATCACATGCTTAGAAAATTCATCCATTGCAACAAGAGCCTGAAAAAGAGAATCAAACTTTTGTTTGATTAATATCAAAGGTTGGTATGACAACATTGGTAAGAGTCTGATGGAGCCTTGTGCTTCCTAAGTTCTTCCTAATAATACCATAAAGGTACTTGCCATCATAGCATGGACCCCACAAGGCATGAAAAATCATCATCGATTTTCCTAATATTCCACTGACAAACAAAGAAATGATTAGCAAATAGGTCCAGAATCACTTGATCATCATGATACTTGTATCAGCACAAGGCACAACACTGATACTGGTAATTGGTACTAGGTATCTTAAGCACTGGTACCGAAAAGTCAACATTAAAAACTTTTATTGATTACAAACCATGATTGAGGAAATATCTTGTCAGAGTTCTACAAGTAGAAGTTCTTTACAGCCTTAGCTGCAAAAAGAGGTCGGTTTTCCGAGTTTGGAGCTATCAGGAGGCCACCTGTGCTGGTGGTCCCTGCTATGACATCAAAGTAAACTGACAGCCTCGCATCTCCCCCATCCAATTTCTTCAAAACAAATAAAATCGATGTTTAGAAACGTATTCGGCTATTCGCTATTCAAGACTTTGTTCTTGTTTTCTGCTGCACTGTTTAAATACAAGTACATTGCTCATTAGTAATAACAGTAAGCATGCAAATTAAGAAAAATATCTTACTTCCGTGTTCGGAAATTATAGCAAAAACAAGAAACATAGTCTTCCATTGCACAGACTCTTCTTAGTAACTCTATAATAGTTCACAAAAAAAAAGTTATATAACCAAAATTTGTTAAACCAACTAGAGTAACACTTTTAGAAGATGAGTTGTGTAAGTACCTGCAACTGATTCAAGGAAAGATAAGATAACAGCTGGTATAATGCCTCTAATTCCTCCACCAGCAATACTCAGAATAGTGATTAGGTTGACATACGTTGATGCCTGGATCTGAAATTTGGGCCCCACTCTCTGCGCCATTGCAAGATCAATTTGTTTTTGTTCTCTCTCATCTACCGAAACTTTTTGAGCTTTTATGAAAGAGGAAAGAGAGAGGATCAGAGGACTATAAAACTACTGTCTGGTGTGATGAAACTGGACCACTACATTTCCATTAGTTGTTCTAACTAGTTAATAATTGACAAAGTCAAGGATTTAAACTTTTGACATTATCAATTTGACTATACGAAGATGCCTTTTATTTATGCATTGTATTACTTACAGAACACTTTTTAAGTAGTATTAAAAAAGAATAAGCTAACACTAAAACAGTATTGTTAAACATTTAAACTCAAATAAAGAAGATAATAAATGACCCTTATAATTTATGCATGCATTGCCATAAACAGTATACTCAGGCTAGTACAAAACCAACAAATAATATTATGAGTCGAAATAACACTTGTGTGTACATCACTATCATCATCAACAACAACAACATTCTTAAATTGTTATAATTTCAGGTCTTTTAATTCCGTACCTGCTTTCTACAACGCGCTATCATATAATATTATGAGTCAAAATAAGATGCACTTGTTGGCCAATGTTAGGATGCTAATGACCAGCTTAATAACAGATATCAGAAACTGTCAACACTTCAGTGGGGTGCCTTCTTTTTACATTAATTTTGTATTCTATTGTGTGTTCTACAAACCAGTTTTTAGTTGAGTTTGCATACTAATAAACTTGCTTTTTTTTTTATTTGGTTTAGGAGCTCTAAATTTAGTGACAACTAAATGTGCTAGCTATGGCTCGTGTAATAGTATGTGCTACTCAAATGCTAAACTAACAAGATTTTTAAAAAATCATGCTATTTTAACACAAAGCCATATTTAATATATTACAGTACAATAGCCCAAACTGACCAAGTCCAAAATGGCAAATCAAACCCATACTGAGCCCAAATTGAACCAAGATGATATATTACCAGAAACAGTACTACCAGATAACCTCATTGACTACCAACCAAAAGCAATCTTAGATCACCCGGTACGAATGGAAGCATTATGACCAATATTGATACCACCCGGACTATCCCATGGTGAACCCACCAGACAATTTGACACCTCCAGTGATAAAACCAGCATTAATAGCCAAAATCTAGCATTAATGAAGACTATTTTTTTTTGGTGATTATTGTCTGTATGCAATTATGAAGACTATTTTTGGCACAAAGCACTGCACTACCAGTACTTCTACCCAATCAGAGGAACATAATTAGTCGATTAATATGGAGAATTTTGTATATTTCACAAAAGAATTTGAAGTATTGCATAAAAGTATATTTCCTTTTCCCTAATTGAGAAGAGTGCATGAACCTAGAAATAGACAATAATTCTAAAAGAAAAGAACAGCAACAATTCAGCAAAAGTTCACCTCACACAATCACGCAATCAGATCCCATGAAGGCTTCATGCATGATGCATCCATCCACTGCCACCTCCATTAAAAATATCCCAATCAAGAGCTTTGTAGGAAGTTTTCTTAAGAAAACTAATCGGGCGATCAAAGAAAACTAGTCGGAAGTTTTCTTGAGATTTTTGGAGCATGGTGCACGAGGGACGGAGTGGGCTGATCTGATGGAGGAAGAAGCGAAGCCAGTTCGGATTCGGATCCTCAATTCCTTTTTAAGGTAACTCAAATTTTGTGTTTGGATCCGTACCGGTCAATCAAATTCGGTTAATCCGGTCCGCGGGATCCTTTTAAAATGACATGAATTTTATAACTGTCTTTTTTTTTTTTTTTTTTTCTTATGAGGGGTCCACTTGTACCAATTTTTTTTGACACAAAATTATACTCTATAGATCAAATACTCGATCCAAACTGTTCAACATGTTACATATATAAAAATGTACTTGCAAATCAAATTTTACATTTTTTTTGAATTTTTTACTATTTATTAAGATGGGTATAAAAATTCAATGGTCTGAAAACAACAATTTTGTAAAATACTTAATAAGTAGTAAACAAAATTCAAAAAATATAAAATTTGGTGTCTAAGCACATTTTAATATGGAGATCATGTTTAATGGTTTGGATCAACTATTTGGACTTTTAAAACTTTAAAAATGAAAGGTGTAATTTTGTGTCACCAAAAATGGTGTAAGTGGATCCCTCCTCTTTTCTTATTGATATATCCTGTAAATTTCAATCAGGTTGAGCAGAAAATAAATCTACTATGATTCCAATCCCAACCATTCATATATTTTGATATTCGTGTATTCCAAATAAATGAACGGTTGACATTAGACTCGCAGGACCCTACGATCCTTTGGAATCGCAACAGATTTATATCCAATTGAGCAACCTCATTTGCTGATATACTTGAGTAAATACTCACTTTAAGGTCATGTTTGATTATAGAGTAAGTTAATAAAAATTAAATTGTTTATGTCATCTTACTTTTTATATTTTACATTTTATTTGATAGTTTAACACATGTTTTAAATTAATCCGTCAAAAAAAATAAGATGTTACGAAATGAAACTCTATCTATCATAGTGGACCTTACAGTGTCAAGTAAGTTAATTCTTGAGATGAATCGCATCACAATACAACATGCGTGCAGTCACATTACAAACTTCTTCAATGTTTATATAGCGTTAAATAAATAAATAAATAAAATTAACTAACACGGATGCTCAGATTGTTCAGCATCCAATTTTTAAGCTGACTGTGCTAAATTTTCTATTCTCATTGTTTCAAAATTAGACGTTGTGTAATGCCAAAAAAAAAAAAAAATTAGACGTTGAAATTGTAGTCTCTGTTATCAATCTGGACACTTAAAACTATTACTGCTAACATCCATACAATTTTTAGATCCTGTTAACTTCTAATAGATTGAAAGGTTATCCGACTGGGTAGAATGAGATCTGAGCGTCAATTTTAGTTTGACACGAATCTCAAAACAGTCTCACATTACTTTTGTCTTGGATTGGAGTATTGTACTCAGTCCGGTACCTGAGGGGATACGGAGTCAGGCTGCCGGGCTCCCATTTGTTGAACTTGTAAAGCCCATAGGCATTCATTGTCGACTTTTAATGGGCCCGAGTTATAGCAAGCATCGCTTTGACAAAACATATTTACTTTACTTTTGGCCCATGGAAGAAGTTTTGAGAAAATGCACTCTTAACCATTCGCAAAAACCAAGAGAACTCCGAAGAAAATTTTGAAACAGAAAATTTCTTAGATTATTGTTAGCACTAACAGAAGCAAGCCCAAATAAGCTACCATGATTGGCTTACATTTTATTCATTTTCCATAATACAATCATTGTACATATAAAACAACAAAGAAATTTATGTATGGTAGCAACTAATCAAATCAGACAGTCGAAAATGATCGTACAACCCTAGTTTGAGGCGATCGGCTCTCACGCAGTCTCCTTTCATCTGATAATAACTTTGCAAATCTACAAAATATATAACAAATTTTCAACATTCTGTGAAATTATCTAAATTGAATGAGGACACTAATAGTATGAACTAACCTCATTAAAGCTTGTTTGTTGGTTCCTTCATCAGTGGGCTCCACACTAATAGTATGAACTAATTTTATCAGAATAACACCAATAGTGTTAAAGCTAAGGAACTGAAAGAAAAATATATTTAAATAATTACGAAGATAACAAAAGGAACTATACAAAAAAAACATAGATTACATAATATAATTGTATGGTTCAAAATGTGGTTGATGGAGTAATCTGTTGCAATTCCAAAGAATCACAGGGTTCTGCGATTTCAATTCCTACCGTTCATATGTTTTGAGATTTATACACAAAAATTAACTTCATTAGAGATTCTTGTATTTTAATAAATGAATGGTTGATATTAGAATCGCAGCAGATTTATTTCTCGGGTTGACAGTTGTTGAATTGTTCTTTCCTTGTCTGAAGGCTCAATATTCTCTCCACAATGCAAAATACAATATTCTAACTCACCGCAATGAGACCAACATCCATTTTTTATTATTCTCTCCATATTGAGAGAATAATGAAAATTTACACTTGTAGAAAGTGAAAATTTTCTGACTTACACTTGTAGGAAGTGAAAAGCCGATTCGGATCTCATAGAGCCATGTACTGACGGCCTATAACGAAAGTAAGTCTCGGATTATGAATAAAGTTCGGCCTCGGACTTCTAATCTGGGCCAGACCGAAGTCATAAAAAAAATCCAGGTCGAAACCAACCTTTAAAGCACCATGAACATTTCCGGACCAAAAGCAGCTCAGACCGGGCTCCCATACCGAGACCAGACGAAATGAGTAGGGATCGGCCGAAGGCGGCCTGGCAAGGCTCAAGAAATGATACACCCGAATTAGGCCCCGCCTGGCATTAGCCCAGAAAGGTCCAGTTTGGCCTCAGCATACACTCACTGTAACTGTCACCACCGGCAGTAAACAAGGTGTTATTACCGTCCGTACGGACAACCAGGCCTATTTAAGACACTGAGCTCCATTTATTACGGATTGGATTTCTGAACACACTTACTGAGGTATGATAGGTTAGAGTTAAGTATCTCACACAAACACACACTGCATTCTTAGCACGGCATAGCACTCCACTCCTCTAATCTCGACCTACTGCTCCGAAGCGGGACGAGCCCAGTAAGGAAGAGATCCTGCAGTACGGCCCGCTCCTACCTGGATGGAGCGTATCAGGATTGAATATAGAAACTCTTCCAAACATTGTAAAGCCATTGTAAAGCCGATTAGGAAGTGAATATAAAAAAAATCCCCATACAAAGAAACTAAAGAAATGAGGCTAGGACACGTAGAATATAAAAAAGCTAACACTAGGTATTAGCCTAGTTAGATCTGTTAATGGCCAGAATTTAACAACCCTCTTAAACCATTGATCTTTGTACCAAATTGTATTTTGCGTTGTGCATGGAGAGAATATTGAGAAAGAATCTTCAGATAATTAAGGAAAGAACAGTTCAATAACTGTCAACCCGACATTTTGTACCATATAATTATATTATGTAATCTAGGTTTTTTTATAGTTCGTTTTGTTATCTTTGTAATAATTTAAATATACTTTTCTTTCTTTCCTTAACGTACTTGAACACTTTTGGTGTTATTCTGATAAAATTAGAGGGTTAGATCCTCATTTCATTAAAAAAAGATCATGATGCCAGGTCCCATATATATATGGGTGCCCTAATATAGAAGTGAATATATATCTATTAGAATTAGAATTGGGATCTGGGAAGCAGAAGTTAATTATTAATATATTAGGATAATATTAAGTACTCCCAAATTTTTTGATAGAAATTAAAAATAAAATCCAAACATTCTGGATGCATGTACTATATGAATGTTAAAAACATTATGGATTTCTTTGTAGGATCTGACTAAATGTACCCAAGAATTTGTACCCACTTTTTACTCAAACCAACTGTCATTTGACTGGCGGGAATACTATAACAGATAATATCGAATCATGTAAAATATGCAATCAATTTTTTAAAAAATTAACAACTTGCAACTTCCAACCTCTATGTACTTAGTGTACTTTGTACTTTTAATCTTGTTGTACTTTGACAGTTAGTGACAGTTAACTGACTGTACTTATTGTATCTTTAACCTTCTACAAGATTTTAATTTTTTTAAGTTCTTTCTATTCTTCTATCCCGTATTTTTTTTATTAAATTTATCATTTTTATTTTTTATTTTTTTGCAAAAAAACTGTAAAAATAATAGATTAAAACTTTCAAAAATGAATACTGCAAAAAATAACTACGTAAACTGTAATAATAATGAAAAAATTTAAATAATATGAATACTGTAACAATTAACAATGAAAACTATAACAATGACGATAAAAAATATAAGATATAAAAACTATCAAAAATATTATAAACAAATTTTCAAACAAAATTCTTAGAGCAGAGATATTTGATGTTCATTGTTAGAATGCGTAAGAAGCTTCATCGTGAGAATCAAACACTTCTTTGAGATGTCTTCCTGCAATACAAAATAAGACAAATCATACAATTAAAACTACAAATATTAGTATTACAAAGAAAATAATACTGCAGCTATAAACCAATAATGTAACTTAATGATTCAATACTGTAACAACTGTAAAACAAGACTGTACATCAATGATTACCCAATACTATAACAAATGTAAACAAATATTGTAACATAATGATCTAATACTATACTTAGAAATAAAAATATACCTGAGTGAAGTTAAGAGGAAGGTCAGTGATAATATTGTACACTATGCGCATGATGAAAGCAGCACAGTCCATTGACTTTTCATCTTGCTTCGAGCAATCCTTGAATTGGGTGTTAACATCTCTCCATCGTGCGTTACCTGAAAGGAAAATAAATCAAACAAATAATAAAAAATTAAAGGAACAATTATGTGAAACATTACCATAATACTACTAAGGAATAATTAAAAATAAATACTCACCAGTCCTCCATGCAAGAAACCATTTGAGCCAAGTTTTTTATGGTGATACTCATAGTACGAATCATTTTCACCGTGCGATGTGTAATATTACAACTCCAGATCAGGGAGATCCACTACAATAAGTATCCAGTGGTTCCGTTTACACACCGGAACAAACAACCATTTTACAGTGTCAAACTATGGCCCAGATAGTTGAGGAATTGACACAAGAGCTTGTTTCTCAGTGAAATCATGCATTACAATATGTATTACAAAAAGCAATAATACTGTAACAAATGCAAACCAATACTGTAACAAATGTAAACCAATATTATAACACTTTTAAACCAATATTGTAACAACTATAAACCAATAATGTCCATTGTATCAAAACATATGAAGATTAGTAACAAATACTTTAACAAATGCAAACCAATACTGTAATAAATGCAAAACAATACTTAAACAAATGCAAACCAATACTGTAACAAATGCAAAACAATATTTTAACAAATGCAAACTAATACTGTAAAAAATACAAAGCAATGCTATAGCAATTCTAAACCAATACTCTAACAATTCTAATACTGTAACATAATGATCCAATACTGTAAAAAATGTAAACTAATATTGTACATCAATGATTATCCAATACTGTAACAAATGTAAACCAATATTGTAACATATTAAATCAAACCAAATTGACAGCTCACATATTAAATCAGATCAGATCAGACTCGAAGTATTACCAGATCGGATTAGATCTGCCAGAAGGAACACATCAGTAGCGATATAAAACGAAAGAGAAAAATAATAACGAAAACCTTGTGAATTATCACTCAAACAATTTATCGAACACCTGGTGAGTATTAGATAGAATACATTGAAAAAACTAATAGCTGAACCAAGAAAGAATTGAAAGAATATAAAATATGTTCAGATTAACATTCACGCACGAGATATATTCAAATCAATTTTTATAAAACAAGGGCCTATGCCTTCATTTCACTCGTATCTGTTGTCTCTCTTGAACAAATAGAAACTTATTCGATTTCAATTAAAAATGATAAATATCATCAAAACAAATCAAAATTGAGGAAAAAATAATTAACAAATTGAAAACCTCAGATCCTTAAAAAAAACTAAATCAATCAAGATTAAATCGGAGAAAATAAATAGATCCAAAGTTTTAGCTACAATATCAGGAGTTTGATTTTGAGGCCTGAAATTGAAACAAAATTGAAATTCTGGTTCAAAGTTTATAGCATATGACACAAAACCGCAATATCTCTTATCTGACGCTAAAAAGCCTTCCCACTATCTATGAAATTCTTTGAAATGAAATTAGTGCAAGATAAATTAGATAAAGTTCAAAGAAAGCAATCCTACTGCCTAGCTTGAATAAATCAGACGGGAATTGGAAGGTTTCTTGGAAGGCATTCGTTTAACAATGTAATTATTAAGTATATAATTAGATTGTTCTAATACTTTTACTATTTATTAAGTATTTTACAAAAACTAGTCAAATTCAGACCATTGAATTTTGTACCTATCTTAATAAATAGTAAAAAAATTAAAAAAAATGTAAAATTTGATCTGGAATCACATTTTATTTAGATAATAATGTTGAACTATTTGGATCGATGATTTGAACTTTGAAAATGAAAAAAACTATTGTTGTAACTTTATTGTAACTCAAAATTATTGTAACTTGATCCCTCGTCTTATATGTATGCATTTCATGGAAATGGAGTCATTAGTTTTTGTTGACAATTTATGATGACTAGCTTTTGGCCTTTCCATTCTACAAAGGTTGCATGTAATAATTCTCTTAGCATGCAAATTTCCAAAAACAATATAATTCTGAAACTTGCAATTGAAGGATGTACCTTATTATTGTGAATATTTTATTCTAAAATAAAGAATGCTAAAATTTCCATTTTCTGATTTATCACCGAAGTGGAATATTGAATGGCCGGAGAATTATAAATCAGAGATTGATTCTTCTAGCACAAATTCTTTGCCTCTATAAAAAAAAAATTGAAGTATCCTGCCAATTCTGAGTTAGATTTAATTTGCCTCAGTAGGCAAATTTGGAAAAATTAAAAAGCAAAATAAGATTAAAAAAACGCTGTACATGTTTGTTAGTTGTCACCATATAAACAACCACAAATTTAAAATTTTGTGAGAATATATCCCTCGACCTCTCAAATTGGATCAAAAGAGAACTCTCAGATATTCAACCTTAGATTTGGGAAAAGAAGGAAATATTCAACTTTGTTGTCTTAACTTTTTTTAATAATAAATTATGTATGGCGCCAATGGAATAGATACTATTTTGGGAGGTGTCTGCTACAAAAGACGACCTTACCAAACTTTCAAGTTTTCATCTCGTCCTGTCATTTTGTCATATGAGAACCTGGTTCTGATAGTTCATTGGTTGGCTACCAATGATAAACTAATCTCTCTAAAAAACCTGGCACCGAATAATTATGTTCTGATAGTTCTGATAGTTCACAATATAAAGAACCTGGCACCGAATAATTTAGTCTCTCAGAAATTAGATTTAGTCTCTCTAAAAATAATAAACTAATCTCTCTAAAAAAGAGAGACTCTTTGTACCAACTCTAAAGAGCATTCCAAACTTGACAAGATCCACTCTAAAGGAGAGCAGTTTGGGTCCGATGTCCATCGGACACAAATTTGAGTTCGATGGGCTGCATAACCGTCCGATCTGCTTTAAAATCTGTGTGCACAGATATTTAAACAAATGGCATGGATATTAAAGTGATGCGCACTGATCTTAAAGCAGATCGGACAGTTATGGTGCCCATTGAACTCAGCTTGAGTCCGATGGGCATCGGGCCCAAGCTGCTCTCACTCTAGAGAGGATTCCACACTTGGCAAGACCGTCCAATATTCCACACACCCCTATTTATATATACAGATACCCTCACAAGACCAACACAAACTAGATCTGCCTATAGTTGTCCCTAGCAATCCCGTCACACCCCACAAATAGTTTTAAATTCTCTTCATATCTGTAGCCATATACCTGTCCTCTACTTGAGAGCCTGAAAACAGACGAAAAAAAAAAAAAAAGATAGTTAAAAAATGGTGGAGGGAGCGGGCACCAAATTGCAGTTCCAGGCACCAACTAATTACGGCAACCTGATTACTATTCTGAGTATTGACGGTGGAGGAATTAGAGGCATTATACCTGCTGTCATCTTATCTTTTCTTGAATCAGAGTTACAGGTATTGACACTAACCATGATGCCCAACGGGTACATATATTTGTGAAGTATTTTACTATTTTAGTGTCAATATTGATAAAAGGAGTGTGCGGATTAGTACGACTAAGTTTTTTTTTTCTTCTGTTTTATCATAAATGGGACCAGGAATAATGAAAATGTTTCTATATTTGGTGCTATGCTTACTGATAGTAGTAGTGAGCACTGAGCAATGTGCAAATACCTAACAGTCATGCACAATCAAGAACGAAATCTTGAATTGTAGTCATAAAAGGAAAAATCAGAATTGGTGGAATTGAAATTGGTCTTTTGACCATGGAATCGGAATCGGGTGAATGGATTGGATATAGTACATATGTGAAGTCTTTTGACCAACAATTTATGTTTAGACAAATGATTGCAATTAAATAATCCACTAATACAATATAATACAAGCATTACAACAACATATATACATGTATTGAATGGATTGGATATAGTACAAATTACAACATATATAAATGTGGTTATATTTTCAGGTAACAAAATGTTGTATGCATGGTATAATGGTAATTGAGTTGGATGTTATATTACTCTTCTCAAGTTTAAATTACTTTATGTGAAAAAAAAAATTATTGGTGAGTATAGCTTGTTTCGGTCAAATTTCACTGAAATTGGACTGAATGGCCAAAATGTGACTGAAATTGGACCGTTTCAGCCGAAATATGACTGAAATTGAATCGTTTCAACCGAAATTTGACTGAAATCAATACATACCGTATAACTCGGACTGGAATCGATCGGTATTGTATGATTCCAATCCGGAAAGGCCGATTCCGTCCCGGAACAGCCGGTTTTTCCTTCTATGATTGTAGTATTGATTTTGCCACCCATGCATGTAGATTTTTCATTTTTCTAACATAGTTTTTTATTAACTTATTGTTTTGAAGAAACTGGATGGAAAAGATGCCAGGATAGCTGATTACTTTGACGTGATTGCGGGCACCAGCACAGGTGGCCTGATTACAGCAATGCTGGCCGCTCCAAATTCGGAAAATCGACCTCTTTTTGCGGCCAAGGATATCAAAACCTTCTACTTGGAGAACTCCGACAAGATATTTCCTCAAACCTGGTTCGTTTAATCAACAAATATTTTGATTCGGGCTTTTATGATGGCCGATACTACCCTATAATTAATGTTATTGTGATTAATTTGATGATAATGTGATTCTGTTCTTAATATTAATTTTTTTTATTAATTTGTCAGTGGAATGGTAGGAAAAGCAATGAAAATTCTCCGTGCGACGTGGGGCCCACGTTATGATGGAAGGTACCTTCATAATATTATAAGGAAGCACTTGGGAAATACAAGGCTACATCAGACTGTTACTAATGTTGTTATACCAACATTTGATATCAAGCGCCTTCATCCTACAATCTTCTCTACCTATGAGGCATGTTCACTCCCTACGTACATCTCTCTCTTCCTCTCTCTAAATATGGTATCTCTATCTTAATGAAACTTTTGATATGTTTCAATAGGTGCGCAACGACAAAAACCTGAAGAATGCGCTTCTATCTGACATCATCATTGGCACGTCGGCAGCTCCAACTTATCTGCCGGCACATTACTTCACTACAGAAAACAGCCATGGCAGCATGAGAGAATTCAACCTAATTGACGGAGGTGTAGCTGCTAATAACCCGGTAAGAAAATGCAAAAATCTGAATAATAAAACAAAATAGTGTGTGTGTGTGTGTGTGTTTGTGTCAATATATTATGGATATGCTTTACAGAGAATTAAAAATGTAAAAGAGGAAAAGGAAAAAAAAAATGAAACAAGTGAAATCTAAAAGGTTTAAAAATATCATCCGAAAAAATTGAGCTGGTTTTATATTTTTTTTTCTTTTAATTATAAACTCTTATTAAAGAGAAATTCAATTATATTTCTCAGGCTCTGGTTGCAATAGGAGAGGTTACGAAGCAGGTGATAAAAGAAAATCCAGATTTCTTTCCAATGAAGCCGATGGATTATCGCCGGTTCCTGGTCATCTCTCTTGGTACCGGCTACTCAAAAGGGGAAAACAGGTACAGTGCAAAGCTTGCCAAGGGGTGGGGAGTCTTTGGTTGGCTACTCAGCCATGGATCAACTCCTTTGGTTGATGTTTTCACTCAAGCTAGTGCTGACATGGTTGGCATCCATATCTCGGTTGCTTTCCAGGCTCTGCACTCTAAGCAGAATTATCTCAGGATCCAAGTAAGCGAATTATTCTATTAATATTATATGAGCAAGGCTATGTTACTATGATTAGTGTGAATTGATTCGTACTTTGAATCAATATTTTCATTTTTATAGTTTAAATAGTCGATCTGAATTGTTCAAAGTGTTTTCATATGAAAATGTACTTGAAGACTGAATTTATATTTTTTAGAATTTATTTACTATTTTTTTTAGGTAAGTAGAAAAACACTACTTTTGAATGGTCTAGAATCCTTAGATCAAGTGATTTTCACCTATCTAAAAAACTAGCAAAAAAAAAATGTAAATTTGATATACATATACATTTTTATATAGAACTCATGTTGAATAGTTAAAATGGATTGTTTAGACTTTGAAAATTGAGATAGTAATGCACGGATCAATGTGTGCTATGCATAGTACTATAACCTCACTCATATTATATTCTAATTTGGTTTTATATTCTCCTAATTGTTTGGATATCTATTGTCATACTGACTTTAAATTTGTGGGTATATAGGATGATACACTTACTGGGACGGTAGCCTCAGTTGATATATCAACAAAAGAGAACTTGGAGAATTTAGTGGAAGTTGGTGAGTCATTGTTGAAGAAACCAGTCTCGAGGGAGAATCTCGAGACCGGCCGTGTGGAGCCCACTGATGAAGGAACCAACGAACAAGCTTTAGTGAGGTAAGATCATACTATTAGCTAGTGTCCTCATTCAATTTGGATACTTTCACAGAATGTTGAAAATTTGTTATTTATTTTGTAGATTTGCAAAGTTATTATCAGCTGAAAGGAGACTGCGTGAGAGCCGATCGCCTCAAACTAGGTTTCTACGATCATTTTCGACTGTCTGATTTGATTAATTGCTACCATAAATTTCTTTGTTGTTTTATACGTACAGGGATTGTATTATGGAAAATGAATAAACTGTAAACCAATCATAGTAGCTTATTTGGGCTTGCTTCTGTTAGCGCTTGTTCTATTGTGGATATTTTTTTAAGAAATTATCTTTTCTTCCTTGTCTAGGAATCTAAGAAATTTTCTTTGGAGTTCTCTTGGTTTTTGCGAATGGTTAATAGTGCATTCTCTCAAAACTTCATCCATGGGCCAAAAGCCCATAAGTAAATATTATTTTGTCAAATATATTTACTTATTTGGCACAGTCAGCTCGAATCCCTATATTTCTCCGTTGATCTCAATTCCCGGGATTTTTATTAATCGAAATTAAATTAAATAAATATCGAAAAGAAAGAACGATATTGGTTTTTTTTTCGAAATCTAATAAGGACAGTGACATTGTTAACGTCTCTAAGAACGGAGACATTATTAACGTCTCTCTTAATCATAATCAAACCAAGCTTAATCCAATGATTAATCCAAACGACGGACGGTAACAAAATCACCATCCCTAGGGATGCTAACAAAATCACCATCCGTAGGGATGATAAGAAAATCACCATCCCTAAGGATGATAACAAAATCACCGTCCATGCACATATAACTCTCTCCCCATCCCTTTCGTGAATCATTTTTCATTCAAAGTACAAACCAGACCATTCGAAGCACAGAGGCGCATCCTTTAGGGAAAAAAATTATCAAATTTTAGTTTATGTATTTGTGGTAAGGACTACATATGCAGACTTGTTTGATTTGAAATTGTTATTTAGTTTATGTGTTTATAGTAAGAACTACGTATGCAGACTTGTTATTTAGTTTATGTGTTTATGTATAGAAACTTGAATATAGAAAAAAAAAAAAACTTGAATATACAAAAATGTTCCAAATACTTGAATATAGAAAAAAAAAATAAACATAGTAGATAAGAAAAAAAAAACATACATATCTAATCTGAAATTCACAAAGCTAAAATTGAAAAAAAAATAAACATACATATAGGAATACATGAGTCTGATATCATAGTCTCTGACTGTAACTAGAAGAAGGTCCTGAAAAAAAGAAGATGAACAATTAAAAAATTGTTGATCCAAATAAGAACAATTAAAAAATTTATCCAAATTTAGAAGATCAACAAACCTGCTGCATGCATGTCAGATGTAGAATGTCTCGCTTATTGTCTCGCTTTACTACTAGAAGAAGCCTCTAAATAAATAACAAAACAACGCAAATTGATATAATTCGGCACAGTGCCAGATAAATTGTAAAATACAAATATTTCCAAATAAAATGAAAAAATAGATAACCTACTGCACGTCTGTCGGATGTGGAACGTCTAGCCTGGTGTCCCACCCTTCTTCCTTGCATTTCGTCCATCGTCATGACTATACGATTGTGCTTTCTCCTACCCTTTCTGATTCTATTCTTGTCTGAGATAATTTTTGGACCGTCAATGAGCGGCCATTCACATTGGTTGCCAAAGAAGTGGAATTCACCACTCCAAGTTTCGGCTAGTTTTTGAGTGTAATACAATTGATTCACGAATCTATTGTGGTCATAACGCCGTTCCCGATACATGGCAAGTACATGAGCGCACGGAATACCTGTAAGCTGAGGTTTAAGACATGCACATTGTGCCGAGTTTTCATTACTTATAACAACCTTATAACTGAAGGTTTCTATTTTATAACTTGCATTTCTGTTTAGCTGCATGTATACGACCCTCTCATCATGAACCTTTACCTCGTGTTCACCGTGCAGCCCGAGTGGCGTGGACTGCATTGACATGCATTTGGTGATCCTTTTTCTTAGTAAATTCTCAACTCACGCTGACCAAGGATGCTCATCGGCTATGTGAGCCAGTGCTTTCTGTCGCATCTCCGTAAACCACTTTGCACACTTCCAAAATGTAGCATCCACGAGCGCACGAACTGGCAGTCTTCGGGGATCTTTGAATACCGCGTTCAATGATTCAGAACCATTAGTAGTCATTAGTCCCCAACCATATCCGCCATCGAAGTGTTGATACACCTTCCATGGTCTAGGTATCTCGTTATGATCGTCATGTTTGTATTTACCGACATTTTTTAAGTATTCAACTGCATTCGGGCTTCTTTTTTGCAGTAGTTCAAAGAACTCCTGAAATCTCCGTGGCTTCTTTTTTTTCACAAGTACTTTAAATAGAGTGCAAATTTCTTTACTGTGAACCTTTTTCATCAAATTTTCGGCGACATGCTGCGAACACAATCTGTGAACGCACTGGTTGCCTTTCTCGTACCAACCGCCATATGGATCTTTGAATACTTTTTTTGTCCCCATGTGCCGGTCGGAAACGACGCACATGAACTTATTGCCGATTACCTCAGTACGCAACCACCTCATGAACCATCCCCATGTGGGAAAAACTCTCTTCCTCAACTAATGCATAAGCGATGGGAAGCAACTGGTTCTCGGCATCGTAACCGCACGCCATCAACAATCTTCCTTGATACCTGCTAGACAGGAAGCATGCATCAGTACTAATGACTGGCCTGAGATGGGGCACTGCAGCAATGCACGGACCGTAAGCCCATACGGCTGCCTTAAACAATCTTTCTCTTGAATCATCCGTGGGTACGTGCGCAACTTCATATTTTATCTCGGGGTTTGATCTTTTAATTGCTTCCCAAATTGGGGTGAGAAGGTTATAAGAAGCTTCCCAACTACCGAATATTTGAGCGAGTGCCAGCTCTCGCCATGCCACAACTTGTTATTTTGGGAATAATTCCATTGTATTTGAGCGAGTGCCAACGTATAATTTTTTAAATTTGTTTTCATAAAATTACAATTCTTACATAATAAATAACTTAGAGAATATAGATTATGACAAATAATAAATATAAGAAATCTTATTCGAGATAATTTTCATAAGATATATATATAATTATTACAATCTTTATCAAATGAATCAATAGAAGCAAAATATTTAATCTATTGGCTAACTACAAATTAAATATAAATTAAATTAAGAAACCTTAGTTTTAGATATAAATTAAATTAAATTAAGATACCTTAGATATAAATTAAGATACCTTAGCAAAATATTTAGTTTCCTGAAGGATGCGCCTCTGTGCTTCGAATGGTCTGTTCTGTACTTCGAATGAAAAATGGTCTAGTCTGTACTTCGAATGAAAAACGATTCACGAAAGGGATGGGGAGAGAGTTATATGTGCATGGACGGTGATTTTGTTATCATCTCTAGGGATGGTGATTTTGTTATCATCCCTACGGATGGTGATTTTGTTAACATCCCTAGAGATGGTGATTTTGTTATCGTCCGTTTTTTTTTTTTGAACTCCATCGTTTGGATTAATTAAGCGTTGGATTAAGCTGTAAAAGGGACGTTAATAATGTCTCTGTCCCTAGGGACGTTAACAATATCACCGTCCTTATTAGATTTCAAAATAAACCGATCGATCTCATTTTATCTGACAAACTAATTGGAGCTTCTTTGCCATCGATCTATGATTGAATTTAAAAGTGGACTTTTTCTTCTGTTGGATGTTCATTTGGAACCTCAAAATATGGCCAAATAGAATTTAAGAATTGGATTTGAATCTACTTTGTTGGCTGCAGGTTTATTTAGGCTTGCTTCAGGTTAATAGATTTGCTAGTTAACACTGTAACAGGTTTAGGTCGGTCAATTTTCTGTCGCGCCTCGGCCAATTATCTTACGTATGAAGAAGTAAGAATACCAATGTAAAATACCATGAATATGAGGTCTGACAAGGCAGTGAACAAATATAGATGAAGTTGATTTCATCTTGTCATTAATAAGATAAGATAAGTAAGAATGACAAGGACCATATTGCAATTTTGCACATTTAAAACCTGACAAGGACCAATCTGTCTATGTAAAAATGAATAAAAATTCTAGATCAAGTTTTGCACAGAGGAAGATGATGAGTTGATGTTTCATATATTTTTTTTCTAATGTCGATTTGTGATCTGGTGCTTTGCTATTCACTTTTTTTTTCTTCCAAAAACTGTTTAATAGCTTTATATGGTTCAACATGGTTGTAATTTTTAGGATGAAATCGAAGCTGCACGAACAGTGGCAATCAACCAGGAAATAATGCAAGGCAATTAATTTTTGGCCCTCTTGGGTCAATTTATAATGATTGTTTTTAGAAGTAAGCATCTTATGGACTTCTGCTCTTAACCAAAAATTGACAATTTTGCCCCCGAACTTGTTAGCAGAAAATGAAAAATGTTTCCTGATTGGTACACATCAGCTTGTGTTGTTTTCCTAATTGGTAGTTTTTGAGAAAAACATGAGATTGTTCTGGTAAGTCCGAACAATTACTTCTTTAGTTAGGCCTCACATCAGCCGGTACGGTACCACCAATGCTGCAACTTACTGACTGGTACGGTACCACTAATGCTCCTGCTCAGACGTTATGATATCTAGATTATGTTACTTAACAAGAACTTACCTATTTCTACTGAATTAAATATTTTTGTTCAATTTGGGCAGAATATGATGTGAATTTCATTGTTTAAACACTGACAGAAATTTTGAATGCAAAATCCTGGGTGGGGCTACCTACTAACTGGCAGCCCAAAGCAAAGATTAGTTTCCATAGTGTGGCTGTTAACACCAATCTCCAACCAAATGATGGTAATTAAAGTTATTTAATTATAGTCTAAATTTGTTGAAATATTTATTTTCTCTGGTTTATGAAGGCCAATTACTATCTTTTTCATTTTTTGTAGTAGGCGAAAACCTACTAATATTTCAATAAAAAAGAAAAATATTTACAATCTTAGTTTAGGTTTGACAGTGCATGCAATTTTTGAGCAAATTTTCTAGCCGATTACTATGTTTATACCTCTTTTTTATAGTATCATAAAAATGTTGTATAATAATTCCAAACGAAATGCAAGTTCGATACTTACGAGGCCACATATGTAAATATGCTTTAAGTTCCTATTTGCTTTCATTTACAGTGTCTTCGGATTGTCGGTTGTTGGTAGAAGCGGTGCTAAATGATAAGTAGTGTTATGTTAGACTTTTTTTATGTTTGCTTTGATTTGTAATAAATGTTATGCTTTGGTGAAAAATATGTATATTTTTTATTTGCAATTCATTTTGTTTATACTGTTATGGCTTATATAGTTATTGTAGTGATTATAATTATGGTGTTTTGACGTAGTTGTTATGTCTACAATATATAGAGCATCACATTATAGGGTTTTACAATAAGGTTTATAAAATTTTAAAAATAAAATTGTTCGTTTTTGGATGCAGCACATCAAAAAAGATAATATTCATAATTTATAATTTAGATTTATAGAATTCAAATTTAAGTTTACAAGAGTTATGTGATAAAATTTATAGAATTAAAAAAAAAAAAAGAAGCATCTAGATGTAGAATTAAAAAAAAATGAATTTTTTATTTGAAAAAAGATTGAATTTAATGAAATAAGGTTTACAGTATTTAATGAAATTATTTACGGAGTTATGTGATAAAGTTTACATAATTCAAAAGGTTGAAAAAAAAACATCTAGATGTAGAATTAATAATAAAAAAATTGAAAAATATTGAAATTTGATATTGTTAACCGGTTTACATTATTCAACGAAAATGTATACAAAGTTATGTAATAAGATTTACAAAATTCAAAAAAATTGAGAAAAATTGAGGAATATTTTTGAAATTTGTTAAAAAAAAATGTAACTGTTTACATAATTTAAAAGTGGTCATGGTTAGTTACTAATTTTGAAAAGCTGCTAAAGATCTTTTAGATGTGGTCCCTATGGTTTTGGCCAAAGGTTTAAAAGTGGTCTCGGTCAAAGAAGTTAAAGTTGTTAAACTGAACGTTAAGTGGAAGTTATTGGTAACCACTCGAAAATTTTATTTATATTATATTAAAACAATAATAAATCAAAAATCATTTTTTCTGGAATTTTCAAAATCTGCCATGTCCACCAAACAAAACGGCACACAAAAATGAGCATGTCCGCAGTTATAATTGGCGAACACCAGATTAGGTCCGCCAATTCAAACTGCGGACAATCTTTTTTTTACTCAAAAACGCTTTTTTAATATAAAAATTATATTTTAATATAAAAATAATCATGACATTTTGTCTTTACTCAAAAACTACAGTCAATTATTTTCCTTTGACCCTGCAGTTTTTGTGTTTTTTTATTGTTTTTTTGTTAGCTGTCGCAGATGAAGCAAAAATAATATATTGTCCGCAATTTTAATTGGCGGATCCAATCTAGGGTTCGCCAATTAAAATTGCGGACTTGCTCATTTATGTTCGCTGTTTTGTTTTGCAGACCTGACAGATTTCGAAATTCTCATAAAAAGTGATGTTTTTGTTTATTATTTTTTAATATGGTATAAATAAAAATTGCGGGGGAGTCACACTGTAATGAACAGTTTTTATGTTTGCAAAATTCATTGAATTGGTTCACATGATTTAGTATTGAAGTTTACAGAATTTCGTGAGTCCAGAGAAAATCTCAAAATTTGTGTCCGAAGACAGTTAGTAGCTTCCGTAAAAAAATTAAACAAATTAAATGCCACATATTTAAAAAATTGAATGGATATGAGCAGTACTAGTTTGGAATGGCTTTCTGAGAGAGGGCACGAGGGTATGCAATTTAGCTAGGGCTGGCTAGTGAGTCGAGCCAGCTCGCTAATTTATGAGTTGAGCGGCTCAATATTTCATAACGAATCAGACTCGAAACTAAAAAAAGCTCAAACTCGACTCGGCTCGCTTTTGAAAAAAAAAGTTCGGCTCCGCTCATATAAACACTTGGCTCGACTCGGCTCAGCTCGCAAGCTCGTGAACCGGCTCGCGAGCCGAGCTTTTTTCATGTTTAAAGAGATTACAATATAAAAAAATAGGGTCCACCTAGCTGTCCCCGTGAAACGTCCCCCGGATAAAAGTGGTTAAACACGCTAAAGGACAAACAAAAACACGTAAAACGGCCTAAAAACGCGCAAAAGAGACGCGGACCATAAAACAATCCGTTAGTATTCATTTTGGAACCAATGTATTTATCCTATTACACAAAGTATTCAACTATAGTCTGGACATTAAGAATGGAAAAAAAAATCATTGGCAGGGACGGCAAAAGTCATTTCAATGGGAAACCGTCCATTGAAAGCGACATCAAGACCGTACTTAACTATGGGGACCATTAACGTCCATTGAAAGCGACATGGAAAGCAATGAGAAATATTCATTCTTGCACACACACTTTTAATACTTAATATGTGAAGTATACACTCATTTTTATTATAGTATTCATTTTAATACTCAAAGTATTTATTTTAACAAATAGTTTCAAAATTAACTGTTGATTGTTCGAATATTTACTGGTTTGCTATTCACGTCTTGCAGTTAATAATTCAGTGATAAAAAAACATCAATTCAACAATCAAATATTAACAACAATACCATATAACAACTCCAATCACAAACTACTATTCAAATAACAAGTTAAGCAAATACGAGTTGCGAATCACAAACAACAATTCCAATCACAAACTACAATTCAAATAAGAAAATACAATCAGCAAATACAAGTTAACAACTCCAATCATATCTTGAAATCTTTAACGATGCTAAATTTAAACAAGTTCAAACTTGCGATCATTTCTCTCGTCTATCAACATCTTGAAAGCTATCAGGATCCGTTCGACGCTGATCATGTGCTACAAATTTTCACAAATAAAAAAAGAGTCAGATTCATATACAGTCAAATATAACAATAAAGTAATCATTTTTAACATACAAGTATTCATCTCATTTTGTCAAACATAAGAATAGAATAATACATGATATACAGATATGTATTCAACCCAATACAATGAAGTATTCAACAACTATGTAAAATGTATTCATTAGAATAATATACTAATACCAGAACTTGATCATATATTATCAAAACATGTTCAATAAATAAAAGGAACATGTATTCATCTCAAACATACAAGTATTCATCTCATTCTGTCAACATAAAGACATAATAATACATGATATACAGATATGTATTCAACTCAATACAATGAAGTATTCAACAATTATGTAAAATGTATTCATTAGAACAATATACTGATACTAGAACTTGAACATATATTATCTAAACAGGTTCAACACATAAAAGGGACATGTATTCATCTCAAACAAGTAAGGTATTCAAACTTAAAGAGATATGTATTCATCAAGGCGAGATGAGGTTGGGAGAAGATTTGGGAGAAGGCGAGACGCTTGCAATTCCAGTACAGCAGAGAAGCTTGCAATCTCAGTCATGGCAGAGGCGGAGTTGATTAGAATGAAAGAAGAGGAGGTAGATAGGACTCTTATCTTTTTTTCTTTCTAAGAGGGGACATGACACCTGGCGTCAGATTCAGTGCTGAGCCGAGAGCTTTGATACTGCAAGGAGGGAGGAAGGTTTTGATGACTGGAGCACCAACCTCACTTGAAATTCTCTCCATCATTTGCAAATCATTTCTTGAATCTGAATTTTACAGACTAGTTCACATTTAACCAAAGTGGTAAAAAAAAATCCTTATTCAAAAGAATAGCATCTTTTAAAATAGTGCTTATAATATTTTATCTTTCACAAGAAATATTTTAGCAAACACCTTCTATGCATGGTAGTTTTTTATTTTCCAATTCACTTCTTAGCATTTTCTTTAAGTCATTCTCTTTCGAAAAATAACTAGAAACAATAACTAATGCAACAATTTGTGAAATTGTATCATCTTCTCCTTTTAGTTGGAACAACCCTTCACAATACTAACACTCATTTGTTCAAGCAATATATCTGTACAGCTCAATCAAAAAGCGAACATAAATTTCTGTATTTCTCGATTTTGTTTTTATCAAGCAAAGGGAAAAAGAGAAACTTACATGCTCTTTGGATTTCTTGCAAGGTGGAGAAATAAATTGTCACCGGCGCGAGACGAGGTAAGATAATGCCGAGAACGAGCGACATAGTCTCATCGGAAAGCAAGAAGGAGAAGAGATGGAAGCTATGAAGGAGAAGAGAAGGAGGTGAATCATTCATGTCGTCAAAAGGAGAGAGAGAGAGAGATATGGTTTACATAGAAGACACCAAAAAATAACGAATTATTTCTTTCTTTTTTTCTAATTGGAGAAGATAGATCGGCACTTAGAGCGTTGAGTTAGTTGGGGGACAAATCGGGGGACTCAAGGTGGGGGGAAATTATAATTACCCAAAAAATAGGGTAATAAACTAACTATATCATGTAAATAACATTCATATTAAACATAGAATTCCATAGATATTTTTTTCACTGATTTCAAATTTCAAATTTTTGAAAATTTCGAATTTTTGGAAAGTTCGAATTTTTTCAAATTTCAAGTTTTTTCAAATTTCAATTTTTTTCAAATTTTAATTTTTTGAGGCAGCATATTTACATAATTTACAATTACACAGTATATTTTGATTTCAAATATAATTCATCTCCATAATTTACAATTACACAGTATCATTGTAACAAAATATTTAGATCATATGAAAATGTCAAGTTCTATTATAACTACTTTGTTGGGCTTGGCTCACGAGCCGAGTCAAGTATGCTTATCTTAATGAGTTGAGCCGAATCTGAGTCGAACCTAGCTGATTAGCACCCTTAAATTTAGCCCTAGCATGAGAACCGTTAGATTGGCCTTGAAGATTGATGAGAGGATTACGGTTGTGAGAACGTAAATTGTTAGATGAAGCAGTGTCCAGATTGACAACATATATTACCATTTCAACGTCTATTTTTTTATTTTTTGGCGTTACACAATGTCTAATTTTGAAACAATAAGAATAGATAATTTTTCACAGTCAGCTATAAAATTGGATGCTGAACAATCTGAGCGTCCATGTTAGTTAAAATAAATTATAGTGTTCGCTACGTCATTTATTTTATTTATTTATTTATTTGTAATGTGACGCATGTTGCATTGTGATAAGCACGCATGTTGCATTGTGATAAGATTCGTATGGAGAGGTACGAACACTACGGGAATGAGTTTTTTACATGAGTAGCACTAGTTTTTTGTAAGAGCATAACAGTCCATGTAAAAGAAATGACTTTTCTAAAATCCTGTAACTTGTTGTAAATGTAGTTCCATATAAATTGTATTGTAAAGGTAGTTCCATATAAATTGTATAGCATTAAACTGTGCGATGTACAACCATGTAAATACATTATAAAAGTCAATCCGAATTGTATTGCATGGAACTGCCACCTCCCTTAAAAATATTCCAATCAAGAGCTTTGTAGGAAATTTTCTTAAAAACTAGTCGGGCGATCAAAGAATTAGAGGCCAGGGTTTGGGACTTGAGATTTTTGGAGCACGGTACACGAGGTACGGAGTGGGCTGATGGAGGAAGAAGCGAAGCCAGTCCGGATTCGGATTTGGATCCTCTATTCCTATTAAGGTAACTCGAATTTTGAGTTTGGATCTGAACCGTTCAATCAAAATTCGGGATCTTTTTAAATCAGTGATTTTTATAGAAAATCAGGCCCTCTGGATATTTATAAAAGTGTCCTAATAATTTTTTTTCAAAATCGGCTTATAATTAACCAGTCTTTACTCTTTTTTTAAGAAATTGTTGTATTTTATTTATTTTTTTAATTAAAATATTAGAAATATTTTTTATATTTCTTTGAAATTAGATAGAATACTATACAATTTGATTTATTAGAAAAATGCAACAAATAATCCGGATCAATATTTTTCAGACTAGATTTTTCGCGGCGGTAACAAAAATTAAAATATTTCTTTGTGTGTTATTGGAAAAAAATGTTTTGAATCTGAGTTATTGATTCCGGTTTAAAAGTCACTTCTAGATAAATATATAAATTATTGTGGTCTTTCTATTCTTGAAAAAAATAAAAATTTAATCTAACTTTTTGTCAATGTAATCATTTATTACAAACTTTTTTTTAGAGAATGTTATAATTTATTTATTTTTGTATTAAAATATAAGAAATATTTCTTATATTTCTTTGAAATTAGATAGAAAACTATATTTTATTTATTAGAAACACTCTAACAAATAAGCCGAATCAATATTTTTCAGGCTAGGTTTTTTGCAGTTGTAAGAAAAAATTGTAATATTTTTTTGGTCTGTAAAAAAAATGCTTTGAATCTGAGCTATTGATTCCGGTTCAAAAGTCACTTTAGGTAAATGAGAAAAAATATTGTGGTCTTTCTACTTTTGGAAAAATAAAAATTGACAAAATCTTTTTGTCAATGTAATTATTTATTATAAATTTTTTTCAAAATTGCTACAAAATCTTAAAAATTTAATGTACTAGAAGGACTACAATATTTTATGTATTTATGTAGAACTGACTTTTGAAATGAGATTAATAACTCATATTGAAAGTATTTTTTTTTTAATAAAACACAAAAATATTTTAATTTTTCTTATAGCCGTGAAAAATCCTACTTGAAAAATATTGATCCGTGTTTTTTGTTACAGTCTTTCTAATAAATCAAGTTATATAGTATTCTATCTAATATCAAAGAAATATAAAAAAAATTATAATATCTTAATAAAAAAATATATAAATTATAACATTTTGTAAAAAAAAATAAAAAAGGTAAGGCCGGCCAATTATTGGCCGGTTTTGAAAAAAAAATTAGAAACCGACTAATAATTGACCGATTTGAGCACTTTTATAAATATTCAGAGGACCTGAGCACATTTAGAATTTTCTATTTAATGTTGGATATTAATAAAAATTCCAGCTTTTAAACTGACATGAATTTTATAAGTCTTTTTCTTATTGTTATGTCCTGTAAATTTCGATTAGGTTAAGCAACTTCATTTGCTGATATACTTGAGTAAATACTCACTCTAAAATTGAGTAAAGTTAATAAAAATTAAATTGCTTATTTCATCTTACTTCTTATATTTTACAATTAATCCGTTAAAGAGAAGTAAGATGTTACGAAATGAAACTCTATTTTCCACAGTGGACCTTACAGTGTTAAGTTAATACATCTTAATAAGTGAAATAACTTTTTCCAGAGTAACTCATTTTTTACTCTGCCTTACTCTCTCTTTTACTCTTTATTTGATGGCTTGTGTAGTTGTGTAACCTCTTACTCCACAATGAAGAGGCGGAGTAAGAGGCTTAGTTCACCTCTTCGTACCTCTCGCTGTACGAATCACATTCCAATAGAAGTGTGCAGCCACATTACAAATTTCTTCAATGTTTTATATGACGTTAAAAATAAACATATTAAATAAATAGCGAAGCGAACGCTATATATTTTTTTTACTAACATCGTATGCTCAGATTGTTCAGCATCCAATTTTCAAGCTGACTGTGCTATTCTTATTTTTTCAAAATTGGACGTTGTGTAATGCCAAAAAAGATTAAAAATAAAAAATAAAAAATTAGACGTTTAAATGGTAGTCATCGCTTTAACAAAATATATTTACTTTACTTTTGGCCCATGGATGAAGTTTCGAGAAAACCAAGAGAACTCCAAAAACAGTTTTGGAACAGAAAATTTCTTAGATTATTACTGTACAAGGAAGAAAAGATAATTTCTTTTAAAAATTACACAATAGAACAAGCAGTAAATGAAGCAAGCCCAAATAAGCTACTATGATTGGCTTACATTTTATTCATTTTCCATAATACAATCATTGTACATATAAAACAACAAAGAAATTTATGTATGGTAGCAACTAATCAAATCAGACAGTCGAAAATGATTATACAACCCTAGTTTGAGGCGATCGGTTCTCACGGAGTCTCCTTTCATCTGATAATAACTTTGCAAATCTACAAAATATATAACAAATTTTCAACATTCTGTGAAATTATCTAAATTGAATGAGGACACTGATAGTATGAACTAACCTCATTAAAGCTTGTTCGTTTGTTCCTTCATCAGTGGGCTCCACACGGCCGGTCTCGAGATTCTCCCTTGAGACCGGTTTCTTCAACAAGGCCTCACCGACTTCCACCAAATTCTCCAAGTTCTCTTTTGTAGATATATCAACTGAGGCTACCGTCCCAGTAAGTGTATCATCCTATATACCAGCAAATTTAAAGTCAATATGACAATAGATATCAAAACAATCAAGAGAATATAAAACCAAATTAGAATAGAATATAATATAATATCATATAATATGAGTGAGATTATAGAACTATGCATAGCGCATATTGATCCATGCATCACTATCTCAATTTTCAAAGTCTAACAATCCATTTGAACCATTCAACATGAAAAAACAGTAAATAAATTCTGAAAAATGTAAAATTCGGTCTTCAAGTACATTTTCATATGGAAATCACTTTGAATGATTCAGATCGACTATTTGAACTTTGAAAATGAAAATATTAATTCAAAGTACGAACCAATCCACACTATGCATAGTACCATAGCCTCGCTCATATAATATTAATAAAATAATTCGCTTACTTGGATCCTGAGGTAATTCTGCTTAGAGTGCAGAGCCTGGAAAGCAACCGAGATATGGATGTCAACCATGTCAGCACTAGCTTGAGTGAAAACATCAACCAAAGGAGTTGATCCACGGCTGAGTAGCCAACCAAAGACTCCCCACTCCTTGGCAAGCTTTGCATTGTACCTGTCTTCTCCTTTTGAGGAGCCGGTACCGAGAGAGATGACCAGGAACCGGCGATAATCCATCGGCTTCATTGGGAAGAAATCTGGATTTCCTTTTATTACCTGCTTTGTAACCTCTCCCATTGCAACCAGAGCCTGAGAAAGATAATTGAATTCCTCTTTAATAAGAGTTTATAATTAAAAAAAAAAAAAGATATAAAACCTGCTCAATTTTTTCGGATGATATTTTTAAACCTTTTAGATTTCACTTGTTTCATTTTTTTTTCTTTTCCTCTTTTACATTTTTAATTCTCTGTAAAGAATATTCATAATATATTGACACACACACACACACACACACTATTTTGTTATATTAATTCAGATTTTTGCATTTTCTTACCGGGTTATTAGCAGCTACACCTCCATCAATTAGGTTGAATTCTCTCATGCTGCCATGGCTGTTTTCAGTAGTGAAGTAATGTGCCGGCAGATAAGTTGGAGCTGCCGACGTGCCAATGGTGATGTCAGATAGAAGCGCATTTTTCAGGTTTTTGACGTTGCGCACCTATTGAAACATATCAACAGTTTCATTAAGATATAGATACTATATTTAGAGAGAGGAAGAGAGATGTAGGGAGTGAACATACCTCATAGGTAGAGAAGATGGTAGGCTGAAGGCGCTTGATATCAAAGGTTGGTATAACAATATTAGTAACAGTCTGATGCAGCCTTGTATTTCCTAACTTCTTCTTGATAATATTATGAAGGTACTTTCCATCATATCGTGGGCCCCACGCTGCACGGAGCAACTTCATTGCTTTTCCTACCATTCCACTGCCAAATAAAAAAAATAAAAAAAATAAAAATAATATAAAGAACAGAATCACATTATCAACAAATTAATCACAATAACATTATGGGGTAGTATCGGCCATTATAAAAGCCTGAGTCAAAATATTTGATGATTAAACGAACCAGGTTTGAGGAAATATCTTGCTGGAATTCTCCAAGTAGAAGGTTTTGATATCCTTGGCCGCAAAAAGAGGCCGATTTTTCGAATTTGGAGCGGCCAGCATTGTTGTAACCAGGCCACCTGTGCTGGTGCCCGCAATCACATCAAAGTAATCAGCTATCCTCGCATCTTCTCCATCCAGTTTCTTCAAAACAAGTTAATAAAAAACTATGTTAGAAAAATATTCACGGGTGAAATAATCAATATTTCAAGATTTCACTCTTGATTGTGCCTGACTGTTAGGTACTTGCACATTGCTCACTACTACTATCAGTAAGCATAGGACCAAATATAGAAACATATTCATTATTCCTGGTCCCATTTTTGACAAAACAGAAAAAAAAAAAAAAAAAAATTAGTCAACTAATCCATATACTCCTTTTATCAATATTGGCACTAAAATACTTCACATATGTACCACTTGGGCATCATGGTTAGTGTCAATACCTGTAACTCTGATTCAAGAAAAGATAAGATGACAGCAGGTATAATGCCTCTAATTCCTCCACCGTCAATACTCAGAATGGTAATCAGGTTGCCATAAGTTGGTGCCTGGAACTGCAATTTGGTGCCCGCTCCCTCCACCATTTTTTATCAATCTTTTTGTTTTTTTTTTCTTTCGTCTGACAAAAGTTTTCAGGCTCTCAAGTAAGAGGACAGGTATATGGCTACAGATATGAAGAGAACTTGAAACTATTGTGGGGTGTGATGGGATTGCTAGAGATCGATACATATATATAGATTTTGATATCCCTCGAAGGTCAGTTGAACTTTCTCTAGTCATACTTTGTTTCTTGCACGCCCTAGAAAACGTGCGCAGTCTTTTTTTACCTAGAATTGCCTTCTTGTTCAATAACAGCTGGCTTTTGGATTTTGAATAATCCGCCTTTCTCTATAATGTCTCACGTTTTTTATTTGTACGTCATTACTTCAGGATTTTGAATAATCCGCCTTTCTCTATAATGTCTCACGTTTTTTATTTGTACGTCATTACTTCAGGATGAACCATGTGTAACTATCATTGAATGCAGCATGCTTCTGACCATTTTAGTTGTTTATGTGGTGTATAATATCATCATGACATAATTTTCATGTGTGTATAATATCAGGATACTTTATACTGTATGGCATAAAAGGTGATAGAATAGAATATCAGAAGTAGCAATCTATATCTATTTCCCATAGAATATCAGACGTGGTAATATATTTCTACTTCCAAAGAATTTAATTGATTTATCAATGCAATTTACCCAATCAATGTTGTAGGTTTTTAAACAATGTTACATCTTATAAAATGTAGGATTTATCCATACGCTGAATTTTCAAATAGACATACAATAAATACCAGCAATAAAACTCTTTGGAGGTTCCAATTGAAAAGATATGCAGTCGCGCCTTTATTAATTTATTATTATTTTAAATGCAATGTATGGAGGCAAATGATGGCAGAGCCCTGAAGTGAAGGTAAGATAGGGACTGATAGTTTTGATTGTTAGGTGGCGTCTTAAATCTTACTTTATACAATTTAATACCAAAGTTAGAATAGATAGTCTTTTGTAGCACAGAAAAACTAAGCATCTCATATGAGAGCTGGTTCAAATCAACTAGATCAAATTGCAAAATTGCCAAACCAATGTTTCATTACTTGCTTTGGTTAGTTTTATAATTGACAAAGGAAACTAGCAGCTAAAAGAAGAGCTAACTAATATATATCTCTCAATTGTTTAGGTATGCATTGGATAAATAGTGCTCTTATGTTAGTACGAAAACAATGAACACTATAACATTCATAAAAGAGTGAGGCTATGGTATTATGCATAACAGAGATTGGTCAGTACTACGGATTAATATGTTAGTTTTCAGATTCCAAATAGTCAATCTGAACCATTAAACATGATTTCCATATGAAAATGTACTTGCAGACTAAACCTTACATTATTTTAGAATTATTTTACATTTGTTTTTAGATAGGCAGAAAATCACTACTATTTAATGATCTAGAATCTTTAGATCAAATGATTTTCTACCTATCTAAAAAAAAGTAGAAATAATACTAAAAAATGTAAAGCTTAGTCTACAAGTACATTTTCATATGGAAATCATGTTGAACATTTAGATCGATTGTTTGAACTTTGAAAATGGAGATATTGATCCTTAGTACAGTCCAATATACGCTATGCATAATATTGTAGCCTCACTCTTCATAAATTCATACAAACTTTTAAATTATCTCTAACATTATTCCTTCCTTGCTACCATGTGTTATCATATACTGATGAACTCACAATAAGAAGCAATATCTGGTCAATGGTAGGTTATATAGTGATGACCAGCCTAATGACAGATAACAGAAACAATTCATGTTTTCTTCAAACAAGCCATTTTCATTTTTTTTTTGTTCTTTTAGAGCTCGTCAAACACCTTTTGTAGGTCAATTTATATGCTTATCACTTTTTCATTTTTCACTTGTTTCAGAAATTCTTCAGAGACCTGCTAGCGTTTCATGACAACTAGACATCTACATATGGCTCATGAAAAGGTGTATGCCACTCAAATGCTAATTGATAAATTAGGCATATAACATTATAAAATGACAGTTCCAGTGCCCCCACCTTTGTGCATCCCTTGTGGTTCCACTTAACAAATGACAAATTAAAATTCATTAGATATACCAATATTTTTTTTTTTCTCTGTGAGCATGTAAATGGCTGGTTACAATAAAAGTTTTATAGTTTAATCACTCTATTTTCACCAAAATCCATAAGTAATTTATTGTTGTACATTAGGCCAAACTAACCAAATTATAAAATCAAACCAAACTGAGACCAGAACAAACCGAGTCCTGAAACAACCTCAAACACGACCTGTACAAACGAAAGCATTATCACCTGGAATTTACATGACCCTTACTCAAGTACTTACCAGGTCAACTCACCTGACCATTTGCCACCTCTAGTAACGAAAAAGATAGTAATACAAAAGGAAAACTAGTATTAATGAAGGCTATTTGGCAACATGACATTCTTCCCTCCATAGCTGGGCACAAAGCACTGTTCTTTCAGTTCTACCCAATTAATAAGGAGTCCATATCCTCTGAGGTAACAGAATATTTCTGTTTAGATCCTGACCATCCAATTAAAATCTGGGCCAATCCGGCCCAAAGTGGAATGCACATGCACAGGCCCCCTTTCTTATCTGTGCGGATTCTGATCTTACAGTCCGGATCTAAACAGAAATGTTCTGTTACCTCAGGTGATATGAATTCATTATTAAGAGGAACAGGAATACAGTCAAATTAGTCTAGACTACTTTTTCTTTTCAACAGATAATGAAGAACTGTTGAATAAATAGAGGCCGAGTACTAACTATTGTGAAAAGTTTATACCTTTTTGCTGTGATATTTTAGTCTATTAGATTTTCTACATGACATTGAAGTATCAGCACTTCCGGTCAAATACCATATAAAGTATGGCCACAAACAGCTGTAACAAATACTCAAAACAACCTACCCAATTGTAAGAACTTTTTCCCCTAATTGGAAGCAGTACATAAGCACAGTATAGATCATCATTGCCAATTAAAAATAAAGAAGACCGAAATTCAGCAGACAGTTGATGAATGGATAAGCAAATGTACCTCATAAAATCATGCAATCCGATGCCACAGAGGATCTAGAATAGGAATTAACGCCTCATGCCTCCAATAACTGCCACGTTCCTTCCCAACTGAATCCACTGATTCTCCAAGGCATGCATCATTATCAGGCTCCACAACTCTCTCAATCAACACCATTGCTCTCAGTGATCTAAATTTGAGGCTAGGGTTTCAGATTCTTTTGATACCAAGTGAGCTGAGGAGGGAGGAAGAAGCAAGAGAGCGGCGGAGAGAGAGAGATGCGAAATGAAAGGGCTGTGTTTTTGTGTTCTTTTTGGGCCTTCATTATTATAATGGGCTTTATTTTTTATTTGATTTGCTCTGGATCTTCTGATTAAAATCGAACTTTTGTGATTGATACCGTAAATAAAATTTTAGAAAATGTATCGTTGCTGGTTTTGTGCTTCAATAATGCTCTATATTTTTATTTTTAAAATTCGAACAGCCAGTCTAAATTATTTAATAAAATTATTCATATTAGAATGTACTTCGAGATCAAATTTTATATATATATATATATATATATTTTTTTTTTTTACTTTTTCTATTAGATTTGAATAAAATCACTATTTTCGTAATATTTTGAACCATCCAAAATAGTGATTTTGTAACTATTTAAAAAATAATATAAAAATTCAAAAAAAAAATTTTAATTTGGTAACCAAACAAATATGAAGATTGTATTGAGCGGTTCGAATCAACTGTTTGAACTTTAAAAATGGAGAAAAGAATGTAGGAGTATGATTAGATGTTAAATCTTGCTAGATGCAATTAATGAGATTCGCAATGCCTCAGTCATAGAGATATTTTTTTATCCCACAAGGTTTCTCATCATCCTGTATTCAAATTAAATGCTAGTTAACCTACAGATTTATAAATTATAAATAAAGGGCAAGTAATACTCCAAATAAAGGCCTGTTGGATCTTCAAAAGATTTGTGTTTTTAATTTCAATTAGCTATAAATTTTGTGCTTTTGTTTAAATTTGTGTTTCATGAGTGAGACTGAACTACTATACTAATACTACTGTTTTATTATTTTTGAAAAATATTTAAAGCTGGTATACCCTATCTCCGAGTTTATTTTTTTATATAAAAAAAAATTCTCTTGCACCAATCTTGAGATAAATGAGATAAGACAAATAACCATATCCCTAATTATTTAAATTGAAGGTACTGATATACAGTTAAATATTAGAAGAACCTCAAAATAGTAACTAATTAAGTAAGATTAGGACCTTCAGTTTTGATTGTTTGGTGGCTTCCTGCAATCTTATTTTCATCCAATAAAACCTAAGATTAGAAACACTTTCATAACAGAGCAATCTAAGCATCCAAAATGCATGCAAACAAGTAAAATTTCAACTCGACCAACTTGTAAAATTGCCAAAACTACGTACTGCCACACGTTATTTACCGTTTAACAGTACTCAACTTGCAAAGTCAATTGTTGTCACCTTTCACCGACTAGATGAATGGATCAAGTGGCAAATCTGAAGATAGAAGTAACAGAAAAGAAGAAATCAGCAGCTAAAATTTCACTGTAAAGAAATGAAAATGACCTACATTACATCAGTTAGGCAAGCATTGCCATTACTGGTAAATAAGGACACCAGAAAAGAAAGCACTACTTATAAACAATATCAATACAAGTACCACTATATTTACTGTTAATCATTACTTTTGACCATGTACCATCAACAGTTCAATTGCTTTTAATAGAAGCTTGGACTGGTAAAAATAATGCACACTAGACTGGTACATAAATAACCAGGTCAACATATACAATTAATATATAGTCAATAGATTACTCATTTGCATCCTAAATTCTTGTTTTAGTCTTTTGCAAAATTAATTCACTTATGATATATTTATTCATTTGAGTATGTGACTGTGAGCATATCAGTTTGTTGTTCTAGTTTTGCTTAAATATCTCTCAGAATGTCTGTTAAAATTTGGTAGCAACAAGAAAATTAAAGATGTGATATAAATATATAATACATGTTTGTACTAGCAAAATAAATGCTAATTCTTGAATTTTTTTTCTTTCATTTCTGTAAGTATTTATGAAATTTTTTTTTGTATGTTTGGAGTTAATTAAGTCATATTTTGCTAGATCCAGTAAAATTCTATTATGTCAGAACTGAAGAGTATTTGACCATATATAATCATAAATAAAATTGAATCAGTCTATACTTTGTAGAGCATATCCATCTGTTAATATAGAAATTAGCAGAACTACTTACTATTAACACAAAATTTACCTTAAAATTATTTCACAATTAAGTTCCATGCATAAAGAGTTCCAAATTAAACAGAAGCCACTATATATCACATCTTTTGTCAAATAAATCATCTGATTCCATTAATTAAAAATTAAAAAACCATTCTCAGACAATACTATTTGGGGATGTGGCCAGCAATTGGGCTTTTCATTCAACAGGCCTCAATTTTTCAAATTATTTGAGGAATCGTCATATGATGATGAAACCCGGTACATTTAAATGCCACTTTTTTTTTGTAACAAGTTTGTCTTCTGAATGCAAATATATTAACCCTAAAAATGGAGCGAATACGGAGCGAACAGTAGTAAAATTATATTCATATTCTTTTTTATTTTTATTTTTTAGATACGGATACGGATACGGATACAGATACGAGTTCATATCAGATCGGATATCTATTAAAATAATATAAAATTATTAAAAAGTACCAAAGTTCATAATATGTATCTAATTACAATGGTGAAAAACATAATTTTTTTATAATATATATTAAAGAGTAGAACTAGGGTGCTCTTAGGAGTACCAAGCCTATTTGTACTCTTAACTCTAAAACCTATCGGATTAACTTCGAACGACGAATCCAAACCGTTAAAATCCTTCTACTTTACGAGTGATGCGTCTACATATGAAAATTTTAAAGTTTCGAATTAATTTAGTATAAAGTCAAGTGGTCAAAAGTCTTCCAAAAAATGAATGCATTAAAATTAATTTAGAAACCTTCTAATTTTGACCACTTGACTTTATACTAAATTAATTCGAAACTTTAAAATTTTCACATGTAGACGCATCACTCGTAAAATAGAAGGATTTCAACGGTTTGGATTCGTCGTTCGAAGTTAATCCGATAGATTTTAGAGTTAAGAGTACAAAGAAGCTTTGTACTCCTAGGAACACCCTAGTTCTACTCTATATTAAATATATGATATATATCTATTATTCGGATACGGATAATTGACATATAAAACCATATCAGTATTATCCACAAGAATATTCAGATATCGGATATCCACATTTATTTTTTGAATACGGATAGAATACGGATTAGATATTATCCATACCGTTTTCACTACTGCCAACACATACATTAAATAATTATTTGGTGAGGAAATTCACATCTTCAATAGTTTTCATAAGCATTTTAATCCCATTGGAACTATTTGTTATATATGGATCAAATTAATCTACTGGTGGTTCTAATAGCCATTGAATTTTGCTGTTTATTTATATAAGCAGATGGATGCTATGAAGCATAGATACGGTTAATGATATTGTATCGTATCGTATTGTCTATTATATATATATATATATATATTATTTTTAATTATTTTATATGTCGTATTTATATAATCATAATTTAAATTAAATTTGTATAAATAATTTAAGATTTAACCTAAGAATATATTAAATACTATAGTTACTAAAATATATCACAAAAGAAATTCTAGTGGAGTGTTTAAAGATTTTGACACTAAAGTGGAATTAAGTCCCAGTTCAACTCACGTCCTTGGCAGAAAAAAAAAATGGTGTATGCATTGTGCATGGGTGCGGAAGCGGTTCATAGTCTCTGACTCGCTGTGCACGGCTGCAAGCACGGTTTACGAGTATTGACGCGGTTTCTGGGATCGATTCGACCCTATCCACATGTATTAAGTTATATCCGGCCGTTTCAACGGAGTATCGGCGACCGTATCCGATGTGTCTAATATGGATATGAAGTTCAATATGAAGTATTAACATAGCTCTGAAGGCACATAATTTGTCAACGCATGTCCATCCTCATTTCTCAACGCAATTCCTTTGGTTAGACAGTTCAACCGAATGTATAAGAAGGGGCTTTCATAATGCGCTAAGAGCATCTATATTTTATAAACAAAGATCTAAATTATGTATTTCAATTATTTTAATATAATTTGTATCAATATATGTTTTATCTTGGAAATATAAATCAATGGGTTATTAATTTGAAACAAGAGAAACAAAATAGTAATAAGATTTTTGATAGTACTATGTATTATATTCATTGTTTTTTTTTTCAAGACCTTCCACAAATCACAAATTCTAATTTGTTTTGTAAAAGTATCTGTATTTTTTCATATTATTTGTATTAGAAAATAATAAACTATCTTCAAATTTCATGTTATATATTTAAATTATAAGTTTGTTGAATTATTTTGAAATTATTGGATATGGCCTACGGGTAAGGATAATAATTGTTTTCCGTTATCTTACTCATTTTCTTATAAGATAATTTTAAAAAATAAAATAATATATATAAATGTATATTTGTATGAAGATAATACATGATACAATAAAGTTTTGTATTTTATTAAATTTTCATAATGCAAATTAGTTGTATTCATTATTACTATTTTTTTCTTCTTATTTTGAAAAATATTATTTCGAAAGCACAAATCAAAATGTCAATGGCATTTTTTTATCTATTTACTTGACCTGTATCGCATTTGAAAAAATGAATAAGGGTAAAGATTTTTTTCTTTATCTAACGAATACCAGTATGAAAATGTCTCCACCCGATCCGACACCTCTAAAGGGTGTGTGTGTGTGTATTAAGGTTGAAAACCCCAAGGGTACCTTTCATATTGAGGTAAGCAAGATGAATTAATTAGTACATTAGCAAGGTAATAATTGAATTAAAGGGAAACCAAGTACACCAACTGTTTACGTCTTTAGATTTTTCAAAAAAAAAAATCTTGAAATTCTTGAAAGTGGCTGTCAAGGTATAATTTTCAAATCTTAGTCAAACTAAAATTCACAAGAGGGAAAATGATGGGTAAAGATATTAACAAAGTAGTTTTTACCTCGTGCAGCGCACAAATAATATGTTACACTATTTCAACTCCATTGTTTTTGCACAACATGAAAGAAAAACTGCTCTGTCAATATCTTTACCCGCAAATGATTTTATCCGTAGAATGACTATTGTTGAGGATAAGCCCACAAAAATTACTATTTTTGAAAATGTTGCTATAACCGACGTAGTAGCTTGGTATAATAGCGTTTTCGGTTGCACAGATCTTTTAATTACTAAATTAAACCCTAAAATTATTGCTTTTTAATTAGTTCGATTAAGTGAGAATTTATACATCCATGCATCGCATTTATTTATAAAAGTTTAAACCCCAATTTATTAATTGAAAGAGTTCATTTAAGTAATGATATATGAGACACAATTTTGCCGAATTGATGAACAAAATTGGAAATTTAACTCTTAGCTTTTTGCTTATTTTTGCTCATCTTTGGTAGAATTGATGAGCAAATTGTAGAAATTAAGTTTGCTCAAATTAAAAATTTAATTATATGTATTGATGATTGATCTGACAAAAATAAAAGGTTCAGTGACTACATCCAAATAATTCAAAAGCATATTGCATATATATATTTTCAACAGTTGATACCATTCATCTATTAACCAATTTATGTAAAATACTTGTATAATTAACACAAATAACCAAGATCAGATGACCACAATAAACAATAGTTATTCATATGAAAAAAGAAAAATTAACTGATATATATCAAAGATTATTTCAAAAATTTACTTATAACTTCATTTTGAGCCCTGGCCTGATCAGATTCTGGGTTCTCCAAATGGAAAAGATGGCCTTCTCCAATTGCCTCCCAAATTTTCACCTCACCTTTCCATCCACACACCTTCAACTTTTCGTAATAATCTCTTCCCCGATCTCTTAACGTATCGAAGCCTCCAACCAAGACCAAAACCCGCTCGCATCCTAAGCCGGAGAGTGGCCGTGCATTCTCTGCTAACGGGTTGATCCACGGATCATCGGAACCCGTTGTTGAAGGACACACTATTTTCCATACCCTTGCTAGCTTCTCGGTTATCACGGAACTGATCTTCTCTGATTCGACCTCTTTTGAAGCAAGGAAATATGGATGGATCAACACAGCACCTCGGACCTTGGCCCCACCATACATCGCCACGTGATGCGCAATGTTTCCACCAGCACTCTCACCGCTGACATATAATCGAGTGAAATCTCCATGTTTGAAAAGCCATGAATCGGGTCCATTATTACTTTGAGAGAGAACCCAATTTAATGCGGCGTAGGAATCCTCATAGGCAGCCGGTATGGGGTGCTCTGGTGCGAGTCGATAGTGCACCGACACGGCAACGACTTTGCTTCGTGCGACTAATGATATCATGGAGTTGTGCAAGGGTGGTTCAAATGCGGAACCGAAGCAGAAAGCGCCACTGTGGAAATGGATGAGTATTGGCAGTTTCTTTTCGGAGTCTATTTTGGGGATGTAAAGCCGTGCAGTGACACCTGGCACGATGGTGGTGTCTTTGGAAGAGACGCCGGTGGTTGGATCGGTTGATGGTGATATGAAATCAATACCTCTAAATCGCTCAACACGGCCACTCTTGTAAATTCGGATAGAACCCTGATCGGATTCATAGATGAGTTCATCATGGGGAATTTCCATTCTGACTTTCGAAGGAAATGAATTGGAAGGTAAGAGGGAGAGGAGATATGCAAGGATTATATAAGAAAATAAATGCAAAATTTGACTCTTAGGCATGAAGGCATAATTGATGCCATCACATCTCACCTCATTGCTCGGAAGAAATCATAAAATACACCATTACGAAAATCATAACTACTCACAATTTACATCTAAGAGGAAAGAAAATGATAAATTATTTATCCCTGACCTACTAATAAGTTTGACTTCTTCTTTTTTTATATACATCACGACTTCATAATAATAATGAAGGAACTTGACTCGATTGCTTGGTCTGATTGTTGAATGTTGATTGCAGTGCATCGATCTTTGCATTAGCATGGTGAGTTCGCTGACTTGGTGGATGTCAGGTGGTGTATTTGGCTTCTTGCGATCAGAGGTTCAGTATTATTGGTCGATTGCAATCTATTTGATGAGGTTGTAGGCCTTTTCAGGTTCTTTGTTCATGATTGCTCCGGCCTCTTGCAGAAGCATCAATAGACAATCTTGCAGTAGAGTTTAAACCATCATATATAAAAAGTTTGTACAATTAACAATTTTTTTAGACCATGATGTGGACGACAACACTTTAACATGTCTTTGTATCAATCCCACACTTCACACAATGATTCACCCTATTTTTGTTCAAAGTTAGTAATTGTATTTCTGAATTTTACAGTTTTGAAGAATGGAAAATATTTTGCAATGAACACATTGAACAATTGGTCATAAGTTTGAATGAAATTGGCCGGTAACGAAAATAACAATGCTCTAGCCCTATCTTTTAATGAAAATTGAAAAAGTCTTAGCCCGTACCAGTGGAACAATAGGGGGTTCACGGAACCTGTTTTCAATTTAGAGGAATTGATGTAGGCCTACGGGCCATGTAAGAACCAAAAAAAAAAAAAAGTCTTAGCCTGATTGCATCATCGGTAAATCCATTAATTTTGATCGTCTCGCATATAGCTAGAAAAATAGATAAATAGAGATGTGGTTCTTCGTTTGACATTTCACCAAATTGTTGTTGCGAAACCATGTTGATAAGAACAATCTAAGCATCCAAAATGCATGCAATTAGTAAAATTTCAACTCGACTAACTTGTAAAATTGTCAAAACTTGTTTAACAGTATATTCAACTCGCAAAATCAATGTTGTCACCTTTCAACGACTCGATGAATGGATCAAGCTGTGGCAAATTTGAAGATAGAAGTAAAAGAAAAGAAGAAATGAGCAGCTAAAATATCACTGTAAAGATGAAAATGACCTACGTTAATTACATTAATTAGGCAAGCATTGCCATTACTGGTAAATAAAGACACCAGAAAGAAAGCACTCCTTATAAACCATATTATTACAAGTACTACTTGTGGCCTCTATTTTTACTATTAATCATTACTTTTAACCATGGTCCAACAGTTCAACTGCTTTTAATAGAAGCTTTGACTGGTAAAAATAATGCACACTAGATGGTATGATACTATGATGCTAGGTGGCACATAAATAACCAGATCAACATACAATATTGTCAAAAGAATATTATACAATCATTTGCATCCTAGATTCTTGTTTTTTTTTTTCTTTTGCAAATTCACTTAAGATGTGTTTCTTCAGTTGAGTTTGTGTGCATATCAGTTTGTTGTTCTAGTTTGCTTCAATATCTCTCAGAATGTCGGATGAAGTTTGGCTGTAACAAGAGATAAGGATGTTATATACATGTTTGTACTAACAAAATTAATTCTAATTCTTGAACCAATCCCATGGTTCTTTATAAGTAGATTAATAATACTCAAGTAAAATACAAATGGTTTCTAACAGTAAATCATACTTTTTACACATTATAGTTCTCACATGAGAAATAGATGCTGACTAGCATTTCAATCTAGCTTCTATTGGTCTAACAAAGAAAATATTTGTGAAATGATCTTCCATTATTTCTAATTTTCTATGCAAGAGAAATGACCTCTGATACAATGCTGTACTGACAAAATGAAGCCATTAATTGATTGATATGTTTTTTTGCACATCACATGAGAATTGGACCCTCATATATAATAACAAATTACCAAGCACGCTTTACGAAAATATATCTCTAAACAACTGTAGAGATGCCTAAAAAGAGAAGAGTACAAATCCTTTGATGGAAACGAAAGTTTAGGTATAATCATGTAATATTTTCTGCACATAGGTTGATTCTTTTGCACGGAACCAAATTTTCTGCCTCTCAGGGGGCAGAATTTTCCTGCCCCTAAGTCAATGACACATGGACCACAGCAAAATTAAAAATCAATATTTAAATTTATAAATCCGTCTGAATCCACATGTCAGGAAGGCAGGTAATATGTGTCCCTTCTGCACTATGATGCTCAACTCATGCCCCCACTACACAATCCTGCCAAAATTGTGCTTTCAACTGATAAATTTGGAAATATTAAAATATTTTCGTAGGCAGAAAAGCTTGGTCCAAGACCAATATTTCTGGAAGGCTATAAATAAGTTCATTCAATTAACTTTGGACATGGGAAATTGGGCTTATTTGGGCTTGAAAAGCAAAGGAAGTGAAGCTGTAAAATGCCAGAAATTGGGCCTTCATTCAACAGGCCTCAGTTTTTTTTTAAGTTATTTGATAAATTATCATAACATGAAACCCAGATTGGATTTAAATGTCACTTTTTTTGTAATAAGTTTGTCTGGTAATTTAAAGAGCAACACATGTATTAAATAAATTATCTTGATGTTGGAGTTGGCCTCTGTATCTTCTCCATATGTTTGCCACAGCGTGTGATATTGTCCAAAGAGATGGTTCGAGGTTCGTCAGTGGCTCAAACTTTATTAGACACCATTAGCGAGCTTGCTACATAATGCACAGCATATATATATATCACAGTCTTAAGTGAATTTGCTACATAATGCACAGCATAGATATTGTCCAAAGAGATGGTTCGTGTGATATTGATTTTTGTTGTTTCCTTCAGTCGCCTGTTGAATCGCCTAAAACGGGGAGGCAAAAAAAAACTATTATGAATAGCGTTTTTTTTTTTTTTTTTTCAAAATTTATATTCTATATTTCTACTAATTCTCAACATGATCAGTATTAGAGAATTGGGTAACAACTAAATAACAACTAATCTAAGTTTATACTTTTTTTAATCATGCAAATAAGAAGAAAAAAAAATATAGAAGGTAACATTATTTAATAATTCATATTTTATAGTATTACATATTATAATAGACGAAAAATAATTAATTTTATAAGCGAAATGAAGTTAGTATACATATTTGAATATTTTATATATTATAATTATCAAAATCAACTTTCAATGAAACGAACGACAATAATTTTATAGGTGAATACTAGACGAAGAGCAAATAGAAGGAAGAATTAATATTTGATATTATTTTTCGATATAGAATTAGAGACTAAATCACAAAAAGAAACAAAAATACATAGTTCAGTTTAGCATACTTATTATAGCATACCATGTACCATCATAAATATGAATAGAAGCACAGAAACCTATGTAAATTGCAGAAAATACTCTATGTAACAATAGCGTTTAGTGCATAGCGGTAATAGCGGTCAGCTATTACAGCTATAGTGGTCGTAGCCAAAATAACGCATTTTTATCTCATAGCATAGCTTTTATAGTATGAAAAAATTATAGAGCAGCTATAACTAGCTATTTAGAACACTCAAGCAATAGATGCTCTGAACTCTGAAGGCACACAATTTGTCAACACGTGCATCCTCATTGCTCAACGCTTTGATTAGACAGCTCAACCGAATGCATAAGAAGGGGCTTTCATAATGCACAGCATATATATCACAGTTTAAAAAATAACTAAATAGCGTGCTTCGACCTAACATATTTAATTATTTTATAATTATAAATTTTATGAACAAAAATATAAATAATGTATTTCAATTATTTTAATATAAATCTGTATCAATATATGTTTTAACTTGGATAATACTCTGTAATGCCAGATTAAAATCAATGGATGATTCATTTGAAACAAGAGAAACAAAATAGTAATAAGATTTTTGATAATTCTCTATGCATTGTTTTTTTTTCAAGACCTTAAATTACAAATTTTAATTTGTTTTGTAAATTACGTATGTGTTATATCTAAATTTTGAATTTTTCAAATCATTTTTAAATTACAAAATTCGAAACCCAAGGGCACCTTTCATAATGAAATAATCAAGAAGTAAGCTGGAGAAGGCTATATCACTGCCCATTAATTAGATGAATTAATTAGTACATTATTTAGCTTCTCATTTTGTTTATCAGGGTAATAACTGATAATGGAATTAAAGGGATACCAAGTACACCAACTGTTTAAGTCTTTAGATTTTTCAAAAAAAGAACTTTGAAATTCTTGAAAGTAGCTGTCAAGGTATAATTTTCAAATCTTAGTCAAACTAAAATTCGCAAGAGGGAAAATGATGGGTAAAGATATTAACAAAGTAAGTTTTCTTCCGTGCAGCGCACGAATAATATGTTATGTACTATTTCAACTCCATTGTTTGTGCACATCATGAAAGAAAAACTGCTCTGTCAATATCTTTACCCGCAAAATGCTTTTATCCGTAAAGGTAAAGAATGACTATTGTTGAGGATAAGCCTACATAAATTGAAAATATTGCTATAACCGACGTAGTAGCCTGGTATAATAGCGTTTTCGGTTGCACGGATATTTTAATCACTAAATTAAACCCTGAAATTATTGCTTTTTAGTTCGATTAAGTGAGAATTTATACATCCATGCAAAGCATTTATTCATTTAAGTATAATGATATATGAGACGCTATTTCGCAGAATTGATGAACAAAATTGGAAATTTAACTATTAGATTTTTGCTTATCTTTCCAGAAAAAAAAAACTGAATTTAGGTAATTCTTAGATCTTAATAAAAGTAGAAATTAAGTTTGCTCAAATTAAAATTTTATTATATGTATTGATGATTGATCTGACAAAAATAAAAGGTTCAGTGACTACATCCAAATAATACAGAAGCATATTGCATATATACTTTCAACAGTTGATACCATTCATCTCTTAACCAATTTATATAACACAAATAACCAAGATTAAATGACCACAATAAACAATAGTTATTCATATGAAAAAATAATTAACTGATATATATCAAAGATTATTCAAGAATTTACTTATAACTTCATCTTGAGCCTTGGTCTGATCAGATTCTGGGTTCCCCAAATGGAAACAGTGCCCTTCTCCAATTGCCTCCCAAATTTTCACCTCACCTTTCCAACCACACACCTTCAACTTCTCATAGTAATCTCTTCCCCGATCTCTTAACGTGTCGGTGCCTCCGACCAAGACCAAAACCCGCTCGCATCCTAAGCCGGAGAGCGGCGGTGCATTCTCTGCTAACGGGTTGATCCACGGATCATCGAAACCCATTGTCGAAGGACACACTATTTTCCATACAATTGCTAGTTTCTCGGTTATCATGGAACTGATCTTCTCTGATTCAACCTCTTTTGAAGAAAGGAAATATGGATGGATCAACACAGCACCTCGGATCTTGTCCCCACCATACATCGCCACATGATGCGCAATGTTTGCACCAGCACTCTCACCGCTGACGTATAATCGGGTGAAATCTCCATGTTTGAAAAGCCATGAATCGGGTCCATTATTACTTTGAGAGAGAACCCAGTTTAATGCAGCGTAGGAATCCTCGTAGGCAACCGGGATGGGATGCTCTGGTGCGAGTCGATATTGCACCGACACAGCAAGGACTTTGCTTTGTGCAACTAATGATATCATGTAGTTATGCAAGGGTGGTTCAAATGCGGAACCGAGGCAGAATGCGCCACCGTGGAAATGGATCAGTATTGGGAGTTTCTTTTCGGAGTCTATTTTGGGGATGTAAAGCCGTGCACTGACACCAGGTACGATCGTGGTGTCTTTGGAAGAGACACCGGTGGTTGGATCGGTTGATGGTGCTACGAAATCAATACCTCTAAAACGCTCGACACGGCCGCTCTTGTAAATTCGGATGTAACCCTCGGCATCATAGATGAGTTCATCATGGGGAATTTCCATTCTTGACTTTGGAATGCAATGAGTTGGAAGGTAGACGGAGAGGAGGTATATGCAAGGATTAGATATATAATTTAATAGCACATAATGAGATGATGCATGTGGTTGCTAGTTGTTACCGTGTGTGAGAGGTTAAGCTACCTTACAAACAATTTTTATCTATTTAAGAATTAATGCATGAAGGGTTGACTTATTGGATAAATTCTGGTGCATTAAAGATATGTTTAACAAAGAGGAGTTTCCAATATCTTGGGATGAAATTTTATAATCCAAACTGTCGATCCAAACTGCTCAGTATGATATCCATACTAAAATATACTTAAGAATAGAATTTTATAACTTTCGGAAATATTTTACTATTTTTTCATATGAGTAGAAAACTATTGGTTTTTAACGGTCCAACAATAGTGATTTTATATCTATCTTAAAAAGTAGTAAAAAATTCTCAAAAATTATAAAATTTCATCCCAAGCATATTTTAGTATGGATATCATGCTGAGCGGTTTGGATCGACAGTTTGACCTTTAAAAATGAAGATATAAAGTTTGAGATATGATAAGGTATGAAAGGCATGAACCCTCCTCATGATGTTTAATTAATACAGATCAATTATGCATTTCTCTTATATATATGAATAGGGAGATTACAATTTCAGTATTACATTAAAATATGCTTGCGCAATCTGTTGATGTTGAATCAAGATCAATCAATGATTTAGGCTTGCCATGAGGAGGATTAATTATTTAAACAAGATAATTTTGGTTAAAAGTATTAAATTAAGTTAAGAATTTGGGAATCAGAATATCTCTATGTATTCTATATTAAGAAAAAAAAAATTAATATTATACTTGACATATGTAAATCTTAATATCTGTTTAAGTTTAAAATCAATTGAATTTGTGCCAGTAATCCTTGTATCTCGTGGATTAATAATTTTGTGTTAAATTGGAACTATAAAATATTTATATTATATAGGGATTATATATATAAGAAAATAAATGCAAAATTTGACTCTTAGGCATCAAGGTATAATTGATGCCATCACATCTCTCACCTCATTTTCTAAGAGGAAATTAAGAAAATGATAAATTATTTATCCCTGACCTACTAATAAGATTTGACTTCTTTTTTTCTATGTACATCACGACTTCATAATAATAATGAAGGAACTTGGAAATTAAGAAATGATTTCTGGTTCCACACAAAGAAAGCGAAAGAGCAGCTCTTCTGAAAGAGCTATTTCAAAAAAATACCATAAAAAAACTTTTAGTTATAAAGGAGCTTTTATGAGCTACCTCCTTAATTTCTTAAGCCATAAAATCAAATGTTGTTAGTGTTTGCTACAACCAACCAACCTGGAGTACTCTAGCTCTATGTTAACCTAACAAAAAGTGGCTTCCTCCCAACATCCATTATCCATTGCAACAAACGTTAATTGTTTGTCCATAAATAATTAGAAGCTCACAAGAGCAGACTTTAAAATAATGGACAAGAAGAAGATGCATAAAACAATGATTTTTGTATTCACGGTATATTGTTTACATTAATGGTAAATATTGCTATTTATCTTACAAAGGTTTGAAACAACTGTTTAATTTGAGGAGGGATCCAATTACACCATTTTTTTTGGTGACACCGAGTTACACCCTATATTTTTAAAGTTCAAACAGTCGATCCAAACCGTTCAATATGTAGGATATATTAAAATATTCTTGCGGATTAAATTTTACATTTTTTTGAATTTTTTTACTATTTATTAAGATGGGTACAAAAATTCAATGGTCTGAAAACAACGATTTTGTAAAATACTTAATAAATAGTAAAACAATTCAAAAAAATGTAAATTTTGGTATCTAAGCACATTTCAATATGGAGGTCATGTTGAACGGTTTGGATCGACTGTTTGAACTTTAAACACTTTAAAAATTGATGGTGTAATTTGGTGTCACCAAAATATGGTGTAAGTGGATCTCTCCTCATTTAATTTTACCGTTGGTACTATGTCTATTTTCTAATCTATTAGTACCGATACTATACCTATTTGTTGATCGATGATGAAACGACTACAATCAATTCTCCAAATCTTTATTATCTTCAACACTTCCCAGCTATCAAGCTAGAAATGTATATATAACGTATAATTCTAGTTTGTTTGTGATATATCTTCAAATTGTTTCAGATTCAACTCTTTGGTTAAAAAAAACTGTTAATTGTTCTTCACTCCTTACAAACAGAGTTTCTATTTCTTTAGCTCAGACCTTCTCTCTGACAAAATGACAATCTATTTCTATATATTTGGTTCATTCATAAAACACGGATTCAATGTAATATGTCGTGTGGAATTGTTTGAGCCATATCAATTGGCTCGTAGTGGATGCCTCGACACTATACCGTACCACGACATTTTATTTCTTACTTTTCATATAATTAAATTTTTGTCTACAACATGAAAAAATCTGTAGTGAATTTTCTATTGAATTTTTTGACCTAATATGTACCAGAATAGCTACATATAGCATTAAAATTGTTATTATTCATATAAATTTCTTTATCGAAAAGTTTTGTTTAAGTATCTTAAAATTATATTATAACTTCTATTTATAATTCCTAAATATGGTGTTCTTAAAAAAATCAGCATACTTGTCTAAAGTACTATATATATCCCATTGATTGCCATGAGGCTCCAAATGACGCAATTTAATTTTTAGTATTCTAAATCATATATGAAGATATAAATTATGAAATGTTTTTTTTCACCCATATCTGCCATGACATCCCAATGATTGCCATGAGGCAGCAAATGACGCAATTCAGTTTTTAGTATTCTAAAGATATAAATTATGAAGTGATTTTTTCACCCAAATCTGCCATGACATAATCCAACCAAATCGGAACTTACCTCAGTTTGAGTTTAGTTTGAATTAATTTCAAATCAATTTTTTTACAAACTCTCAATTTTGATTCTTTTACGATTTTTTTACGACAAAGAAGAGTGATCATAGTCGCTGAGAGTGAGAGATGAAAGTCGTCTAAAGTTTCAGAATTGAAGCGAGGGTTACAACTTACTTGTGGCTGAGAGGCTTTATGTTTTAACTTTTAAGTCATCAACGAACACAAGTCAATCATTAGCGGAAATCAACGGTTCACGTTACTTTGAGATTCGAACTAGAATAGTTCGCAAACCTATTTCGAACGAATCAAGTCCAATTTGAGTTTGGTTTGAATTAATTTTGAACTATTTCGGATTGAATTTTTTACGAACTTTTTCAAATTAAACTTGAATCGAATCATGAACTACGAATTTTTTGTGCAGCCCTAATGACATCTGATATAAGAACTTCCAATTCAGCAAGGGACATGCGTCTCCAAACAAAGTCCACCGAAGGGGACATTAATTATTATTATTATTATTATTATTTTTATTAGTATTAGTATTATATATTATTTATCCGGTCATTATTTAATTAAGAAAATGAAAGTGATATACAATAAAAAGTGATATACAATAATTAAAATTGAAGAAATGGAAGCTCCAGTGTTCAAAGCTATGCTTTATTTCATATATAAAGATACACTTCCTGGATTTGAAGAGATAAAAGAGATCGATGAGAAATTACATGACACCAAATTAATGGCTCAGCATTTATTGGTTGCGGCTGATAGATATGGTTTGGAGAGATTGAAGATAATATGCGAGAAGATGTTGTGCGGTAGTATTGACACAAGCAATGCGGTTTCCTTGTTGTCAATAGCCGAGAGACACAGTTGCAATCATCTCAAAGCAACATGCTTGAAATTTTTAGCCCCTACTGGAGTTCTTCAAGGGGTAATAGCAACTGAGCAATTTCTAATTGGGTCATTGCCCTCTAATTTGAAGGAACCATCAGTGAAATCTGAAATGACAATATAGTTTCCTCCTTCCAGTTGCAGTTGTTATTTTCCTTTATTTTTAGTTTTTTTTACTTAAATGTTTTTGTCGGTTGTATCTGGTTGGATTTGTGAATCCATAATATATGTACTGCAACATAGATGATATATGTACTGAGTTTTGATTATAATAGGTGTGTTCTTCTTGCAATGTGAGATAATATATGTCACAATTATTTTGCAATATGCTAATGGATTACACTTTCATAATATAATGAAATTCCATTCTAAAAGTCTATTGATTATTTTTCTTACATCATACCCAAATCAGATACTGTTGCAAAGATGAACCTCCATATGAATCGAATTATCATTTCTCTGAACCTGATTAAGAGGTTTCCAGAAACGCTTTTACATGATATTCAAATAGTTCAAACAATATGTTGTCAATTGTGATTACATAATACTAACAAAAAAAAAAAAAAATTCAACAGAACTCAAGTATCGAGTGCCAGTACATATCATTCTAAAGTCCCAAATAAGATCTCTTTGCAAATATTTTACAGCAACCCCAAATCATGTTGTTCTCAATAGCAAGAATTGGAGAATGAAATAGCACAATAAGTAACACATTTCATATCAACACAAACAGATGATGGAATCTGGATAATGAACAAAGTCGGGTGAATTCTCCGTCAAATCAGCATATTTTAACACGAAGATTGGACATTTGGACTAAGAATGAAAGTGTTTGAATGACTTATGATCCTTAACAGAATTTTGACGGTTGATAATCTGATAAAGAATGCATATAGTGAGGTTAGGGGCAGAACTAGAAAATAATTAGATTGGAGGAGCTAAAACATAAAGTGCATAATTATTGTGTGGTAATCGAATTTGAATCCATCCCTCCGCAGCCACAAAATGAAATTCTAACCACTAAACTACGTACAGACGTACATTGAGCATTTTATGAGGGGGGCTGAACTATAGAATTTTTTTTTAAAACAATAAATGTATAATATACATATGTTGATTTTTTTAAAACCATATGGTGGCTAAGCACCCATTGACTTGATTTAATTACAACAACATTTGTAGCTTACTATCAATAACATTCAAATAAGGATATAAACCATATTTTTTCTCATAAAAAGAATCTAGATTTCAGTAATAATCATGATAAACAAATCTCAATCATTCTTGTTAACCTTAGGAAATTACTATTTTTTTATTTTCCAAAAACAATAGCTAACACCAATATAAAGCACCCTAAATTTGTAGATATAACATTTTTGTTAATCATATCTTGTTCACAAAATCAGCTATGATCAAATCTTGTGCAACTGACAGCTCAGACTTCGGCTTAAACACGTAAAAACCGTGTGCTTCGCCAGGAGCCTCCCAATATTTCACCTCCCCTTTCCATTCACTCCCCTTCAACTTCTCATAATACGCCTTGCCCCGGTCCCTTAACGGGTCAGCACTTCCAACCAAGACCAAAACCCGCTTACACCCAAGCGAGGCAAGCGGCATTGCATCCTCTGCTAACGGGTTGATCCATGGATCATCCACACCCGTTGTTGATGGACACACTATTTTCCATATCTTTACCAGATTCTCAGCCATCTCTGGATTGAACTTATCTGATTCGGTTTCTTTTGAAGAAAGGAAGTATGGTTGGATCAGGACTGCACCTCGGAACTTGGCCCCACCATACATCACCGCGTGATGTGCCATGTTGGCACCGGAACTCTCCCCACTGACATATAATCGGATGAAATCTCCATGTTTGACAAGCCATGCTCGGTCCCATTATTACTCTGAGAGAGAACCTAGTCTAATGAGGCGTAGGAATCCTCATAGGCAGCCGGGATGGGGTTCTCTGGTGCGAGTCGATATTGGACCGATACGGCCACAACATTGCTTCAAGCAACTAATGAGACCAAGAAGTTGTGCAATATCGGTTCAAATGTGGATCCGAGACAGAACGCACCACCGTGGAAGTGGACCAGTATTGGAAGTTTCTTGTCAGAATCTATTTTAGGGATGTAAAGCCGTGCACTAACACCAGGCACGATTGTGGTGTCTTTGCAAGAGACACCGGTGGTTGGATCGGTTGATGCTGATATAAACTCGTTACCGCTAAAGCGCTCAACACGGCCGCTCTTGTAAATTCGGATGTAACCCTCGGAATCATAGATGATTTCATCATGGGTTTCCATTTGACTTGGAGATGAATGAAAGATGGAGCAGAGCAGATTTATGAAAGGATTAATTAGATACTTATATTAATAGTATATAATTGATTAATATATGAATGCACAAAGAGTTGACTTACTGGATGTATTTTGGGGGGTTAAAGTTCTGTTCAATATGGTTCAATTATACATTCTCTTATGAATATGGAGATTATAACTTTCAGTGATTTATGTACTTCTGAAAATTATGTGCATATATAGATGTATAGTGTAATTAAACTAGACTTAATATCACTTTTGATGGTGAATCAAGATGAATCAATGAATTAGGCTTGGCATACGGAGGATTAAATTAAAATGCTGGATTACTTTAAACAAGCTAAAATTTAGTTATAAGCGTAACATTAAATTAAGAATTTGGTAAATCAGAATATCTCCATGTATTATATATTAGGTAGTATTATACTTCACATATATATAAACCGTAATATCTGTTTTTTGTTTATTTTTGGATAAAAGTGGGACATACATCCATTGATTTCATTACTTAAACCAGAAGTTGTTCTTACGGTACCAAACCTCTGGTACCGTTACAAAGTTTGACAGAAATACATCCAAGTAAAGCATATTATAGTTTCTAAGCAAAATCCCTAATACAAAACAAACAAACCAGACATCAGTTTCTTGTTTATAGCCAAGTAATGAATCTATTCTTGTTTATCCCAGGTATCCGACGAATCAGAATCGCCAAAAAACATCGTTTAGTGCCTCAAAAATTAAGTTTAAGATTTTTAGTGCCAAAAACGTCGTTTAGTGTCAAAAATTAAGTTTACGATTTTTTTTAAATGATGTTATTAATATTATTATGCACGATTTTTAGGAAAACATTTTAAATGATGTTATCAAATCATTTTAATACATTTTAATACATTTTAAGTGATTTTTGAATCGGGATCAATAATTCTGATTCAAAGAATTCAAAGAATTTTTATTTTTTTCAATAACACACAATGAAATATTTTAATTTTTCTTACAGCCGCGAAAAACCCGATCTGAAAAATATTCATCCGAGTTATTTGTTTCAGTCCTTCTAATAAATTAAATTATATATTTTTCTATCAAATTTCAAAGAAACATATCAAAAATTTCTAAAACTTTAATAAAAAAAAGGAAAAAATCACAACATTTTCCAAAAAAAAAAAAAATTAGGGACCGGCCATTTAATAGCCGGTTTGGGTAGTTTTGATAGAATTCAGAATTGGTGAGCAGAGTTGGCGAATTTCAGTGAACAGTGGGCATGAATAAAAATCACGGGGAATTTTAGGTATGAAAGGAATGATTCTTGTCGTCACATGTCACCTAATTGTCACAATAAATCATACAAAAATTAATAAATATCCCTGACTAACTAATACCATGACTTCATTTTTTTTTTTATCAACATCATGACTTCATAAGTAAGATTTGTTCAAACGAATTATGCAGAAAATAACAATGTACGTAGGAACTTGAAATCAAGATTGATTTTTGGTGCCACAAAGAGATCGAAAGAGCAGCTAGCTCTTCTCAAGGAGTTGTCTGAAAATACAACCACCACCAAGATTTTGGTCTCGAACAAGTTGGGATAGCTAGACTAGAAATGAAACAAAATCTATTCAGCAGATTACTGTGCGAGTGGGAAAAAAAGTTCACTTTGACTGAATTTTTTTTAATTTTTTTTTCCACGCGCACAGTCAAATTCAGTTCAAAAAAATTATGTTTCCAAACCCATTCTCATTCCTTTGTTGACACCGAACAGACTCTCAAGAGTCACACGTGAATGTTTCATTTCCATTAAAAAAATTGTATTTTACATTGGCTCGACACTCCTATGACAACCCTCATTCTTTATTCTGAATTGGGAGAGGTTGTGTAGAAACCATAGTTAGTTGTCTGAAAATAATAATTTAAAAGCGATGCCAAAATGATTAATTAATTAATTAGTAACTTTAGTGATGAGATGTTATATATAAAAAAGTAGTTCTATAGTTAAAATCAAGGAAAAGAAAATAGCAAGGAGATGCATTGCTAATTCCTTGATTTTATCATTCGAATCCGTTTCTGAATGAGAGGAAAAGAAAATAACAAGATGTAGAAAGGATTGGAAGCCAGAGGAGATTAAAAGAGTAAGGTCTGTGAACCGTATTTAAATTATCTTGTTTATTTAAATGTGCATAAAGAGTTGACCTAAATGTTATTGTCATGTGAAGGTCTGTATGGATATACGTCATGGAACTTGGGGCTTGTAATTTCAGTTGTTAGAAAGATGAACTATAAAGTTGTCAAATAATTTTCTTCTATTGCTATGTTGTCGCTTATGATGTTACCAATTAGTATTTTTCTAAATACATTTTTTTAATATTACCAACATTAGCATTAAAAGACCAGAACAGAATGGTAAATGAACGGTTTAGATTTGTTCCAATAATTTCTCTAGAGGCTAGACGCCTAGATTTGTGCTAAAGGAACCCACAAAAAGCCTCTGCATTAAAATGGAATCTCTTGAGTTAATGCATCTTGACCATCCAATCTACTTTAATATTTATGCGGACTAGATCCGCACTAATATTAAAGAGACCCCGTGTTAAAATCAGATTGACTCTATTTAAAATTAGATGACAAAATGTATTAACTCAAAAGATTCTCGTTAATATAGAGGATACGTGTTCCAAAAAGATAAGGCTGTTTTCCATTGCAAATATTATTTTAAAAATTAAAGTCGTATGTAACCCGTCAAACTGCTATTATGGCTAATCAGTTCATCATTTTGTTCAAGGGACTAAAAAAATACAACTTGCATTTGAAATTAGAAAGTACACAGTAGACTAAGTCTATGGTAATATGCATATCACAAGTTGATCCGTAATATGGATCAATATTTTCATTTTCAAAATTTTAATGGTCGATCTGAACCGTTCAACATGATTCCCATATAAATATCTACTTGTAAACTGAATTTTATATTTTTTAGAATTTCTTTTACTATTTTTAAGATAGATAGAAAATCACTTGATCTCAAAATTATGGACCATCCAAAAACAGTGATTTTCTACCTATTTTAAACAATATATAAAATTTGATCTGCAAGTATAAATTCATATGAAAATCATTTTGAACAGTTCGAATCAACCGTTAGAATTTTGAAAACGAAAATATTGATCCATATTATGAATTAAATCATGATATGCATAGTACCATAGACTCACTCTATCAAGTATATTATATATAGCGCATGTGATAGTAACACAACTTGCATTTGAAGCATGATGCCATGAGTTTGTTCATCATGTCTCCCCACCATTCCTTTTAAAGGTATAATGCAAGTACCTTGATTAGAGAATGGTGCAAATTTGGGAGGAAATAAAATAAGATGGACTGTAATTATCTATAGTTTGGAATCTGTAACTTCTGCCAAAATCTGTATTTCTTCAAAATCATTCCTATCAAATAGTGTAAATAATACTAAAATTGTAATTCCCCCATTTCTTTAACCATAAGGTACTCAATTTTACACAAAACAACTATTTTGTACATATTTATGTCAGGTAAGATAGTCGAGAAAACAAATGAAGGTTTTAGTTAGAGAGAATGTTATCTCAGCATCAACAAGAGACACAATAGATCCATCCATGCAATGAACAAAATAATGGGTTTCTAGTAACAAACACATCTAATTATCAATTTATGGGTTCCTGATAACAAAATAATTAGATGACTTTGGAGTTCTGGAGTACATTTGCTCATCACACACCAAGATCTGATAAAAAAGATTGTGTGTGGTTTCAAGATAAATTGTCATCTTAACTATTATTTTGAATGCAAATTATACATCATATCAAGTTATTTAGCATTAATTTTCAATTAAAATAACCCCAAACAATTAAACCAAATGAATAAAACAAGAGCAAACAGATACAACAAAATTAAAATTGATCTACCTCTAAAAGATGCACCAAAACCCCACAATTATCTCCATTAATGATTGAGAAATGCACTGATGGCGCGATCTTGTGCAACGGCTGCATCCATCGTTGGAAACAACAAGTGGAATGTGTGACCCACACCCGGCGCTTCGTTGAGCACCAACTCTCCCCTCCATCCGCTCTCCTTCAACTTATTATAATACAACTTGCCCCGATCTCTAAGTGTATCCTTCCCGGCCACACAAACCAGAACCCGATCACACGCCAATGCATCCAACTTTGGTGCACCGGCAACAAACGGATTGATCCACGGATCGTCAATTCCAGTTGTATCCGGAGAAACAACCTTCCAAAGACTTGCCAAACTCTCACTTGCTGCCGGATCTATACTATCGGACTCCACTTTATTACTCCCCAAAAAGTACGGATGAATCATTGCCAATCCATTGATCTTCACTGGTTTCCCAATACCACTTGACCCAACTTTCATCGCCATGTGATGTGCAATATTAGCACCGGCACTCTCCCCGCCCAAATAAAGCCGGTCAAAATCAGCATGCTTAGAGATCCAGGGCTCCTGACCGGCCCCATCGGCATGAGAAACAACCCAATCAAGTGCTAACCAGGAATCCTCATACTGTGCCGGCACAGGATGCTCCGGTGCCAACCTATACTCGACAGAAACAACCAAAACATTCGACAAAGCAACAAATCCATTGAAGTAATTATGGAAAGTGGGGTTATAAGCGGATCCGAGACAGAACCCTCCACCATGGTAGTAAACCAAAATTGGGATCTTCTTAGTCGGATCAGTGAGTTTTGGAAGGTAAAGCCGGGCGCCAACGCCGATCCTGGGATCAATGACGACGTCCTTGGAGGTGACCCCAGTGGCCGGATCAGTTGAAGCAGGGGTGAACTCAGAGCCGAAATACCGCTCGACGAGGCCGCTTTTGTAGATGCGGATGCAAGGGAGGGACTCGTAGACGAGCTCCTCGTCGACCTTAGGAGGAGGGATGACAGGGAGAGGAGGGATAGAGGAGGTGGTGTTGGAGTTGGAGGAGGCCATGGGGGAAGGAGGAGGGGAGAAGAGAGAGGCGGCCCAGAACCAGAGGAGGAAGAGGAGGAGAGGGAGGAGAACGATGAGGCGGGGGCGAAGGCGACGGAGGTGGAGAAGGAGAGATTGGGGCATTGAGGGTTTGAATTATGTATGAATTGTGAGATATTTGTTAGAGGGGCAGTTGAGTTGGATTCAAGTAGACCAGACTAAGTCGTGGTAACTGGTGGTGCTTCACTAAATTACGTGTTTGTGCTTCAGTGGGGTTTCGTTGAATTTCTATTTCGTTGTATTGGTCGGGTCGCTTTGTTCTTTCTTCTTCTGTTTTCTAATTAGTGTTTTGGTTTTTTAACTAGTTGGTTGTCTGGAGATTGAGAAATCTAGATCTTAGTAGTACCTAGTACGTGCGTGAGCCGGTGAGCGTGATGGAGTTGGTAGTGGGTTGCTTAGTTTTCAAATGATGCTAGGGTAGAGATGCAGCACTGAGATAAGGAAATGGGAGGATGGTGACTGGAAGGTGAGTGGACACCATCATTAGATTTAAAGTCATCAAACTTCTCTCGTTATTCACAAATGAATTATTTAGATTCGGTTCGTTAAGATCAAAAATTCGTGATTATTCAGACTAGAGATCTCAGTCTTGTAAGAGAGCAAAAAAAAAATTATGAGAAAAACTAGTAAAATTCGCGAATTATTCGAGAATAATTCTGTCAAAGTTCGGTCAACTAAATAATTCGGCGTTCAGCTCGGCATCACCAAAAAACAAATTATTCGCGAATAATTCGCGGATCTTGTTACTATAGTTTACTTAGTAGCACTGTTGTAAATAGCAGTATCTGCTCATCGGACGAATAAGGTACCGCCAAGCGATTAATCAGAAATAATCAGTCATAATCAGAAGAAAAAAAATCGGCCAATTAATCGGGAAATTTCTTTATGGTTTGATCACCTCCAACGACTAACCAACCGATTAATCGGCTTAAACAGACGTTTTTTACAACACTGCTTAGAGTGAGTCCAGAACTCCGAATTGTATGAAGCAACTCAAATTTTGATTTTACATTCTAATTATCCAATGAGAATTTCGAATCAATTCAGTTCGGAATAAAATGCACAGATTTCGTTTAATATTTTTGACAGAACAGATCAGACGACCTGAATTTAAACTCAAAATTTGAGTTACCTAAGAAGGTATGAATTCGTCAAGAGCGGGGTGATTTCTTTGCAATCAGATCAAATTTGATCTAATGTCTAGCTGGAATCGTTAATCATCAAGATTTATGCCTATTTAATCTGTACAAATCTTAAATTGTTCATGCAAATTTTGATGCCAATCAATCGGCTTTAATTGAACATCAATCTGAATTTGATTTAATGTTCATCAGACTGCCTCCCTCTTATTATTATTATTAAACAAAAATGGGGTAGGTCATGAAAGGAATCATTTTAACGATGCAATATGCATCATGCTCTTTAGATCTTACAAGTCGCACCAACATTTTCTATTTAATTTATTTAATATGCAAGACAGATTAACCACATTGATTGAGTGCTTAATTGGCGTTGATTGGTAAAAAAAAAATACTTTTCATTACCTGATCTTTTGGTAAATTATACTAGTTTGTTCCAATTTAGTTGCCACATTTTTATCCGTTGTAACGATAGAGGATTAACATTTGCTGCGATCCTAAAATGATCGATGAACAGTACTTCTAAAATTCTTGTTTTTTTTAAAATCTAACTGTCTAATCATTTATGTGCACGTATTTCAAAATAAATAATTTTTCTTTGCACGAATCTTGAAATAATTCAACAGTGAAAAATCAAGAAATTGTAGAATACTATTCATAAGTAAAGAATTGCAGCAAATTCGGATCCAGCAATAGATGTAAGCCAACCGTTTGATCGTGCGATCCGAAGTCAAACAATTTGAAAATTCATTTTCATTATTTTATGAAATTTTGACCAATTCATTAATGTCACCTAGAGAAGTTGTTATCTTCATAGCTTCGTGGGATCATGTTCTTTCCAAACCCTTATGGGGGAATTTCATGTATCCTCTTCAAAACTTCAATATTATGTATTTCTTATTTTAAAATCAGTAATTATATATTTATCTTCTAAAATTATAATAACTCACGTATTTATCCAATTTAATATTTTTAACATTAATTTTATAAAGGTATCTACATCGTTGTTCTCCTCAATCTCACCGGTTGTGTCCTCTTTGTGCCCTCTCTCCTCGGTCCGACTGGTCATGCACTCTTTGTGCCCTCTCTCCTCGAGCCAACCAGCTATGTCCTCTTCGTGATCACTCTTCTCGATCCCAATTTGAGATGTTCTGTTGGAAGAATTTAAAATTATCTTTGCTCATTCTCTGACTTTACTTCCTCTTATGCCCACACTGAGCGTGTTTGAACCAGTGTTGTAAAAAACATCAGTTTAGACCGATTAATCGGCTGATTAGTCATTGGCGGTGATCAAATTGTCACGGATTTTCTCGACTAATCGACCGATTATTTCTAATTATGGCCGATTATTTTCGTTTATTCCCGATTAATCGCTTGGCAGTACCATGTCCATCCAATGACTGCATATCATTATTTACAACACTGATTTGAACAATTTATAAACAACAAGTACCAGTATATATCCATTTTACAACGAAAATCAAAATTTCATTTTTAGAAGTATATGTACACAGGAGGATACGTACATGGTAACAACGAAAATAAAAAAAAAATTCAATATGCATTTTACAAAGATGCAAGATAAGATTAAGTAATAATATAGATAATATCGCTTTGGGAATGTTATCAATTTATTATCTGGTAATACCAGTATAGAGTTGTCACAGCTTATGTTAATAAATATCATTTTAATCAAATTTATTTTGCTTTCCATTTTTGTAATTTTGCTTTGGAGTAGTTATTCAAATGGAGAGAAAGAGAGAGAAAAGGAGGACAAAAGGAAAATGGTATAATATGGTCCATAAGTGAGGTTTAGAGTCTTAAATATTATTATTTTACTGATTTGGGATATATTTGATATATGAGGAGGGATCAAGTTATAATAAATTTGAGTTATAATAAAGTTACATCAACAGTTTTTTTTTTCATTTTCAAAGTCCAAATCGTTGATCCAAACCGTTCAACATGATTATCTAAATAAAATGTACTTCCAGATCAAATTTTACATTTTTTTTGAAATTTTTTTACTATTTATTAAGATGGGTACAAAATTCAATGGTCTGAATTGGACTAGTTTTTGTAAAATACTTACTAAATAGTAAAAAAATTCAAAAAAATGTAAAATTTGATATGGAAGCACATTTTATTTAGATAATCATGTTGAACGGTTTGGATCAACGATTTGGACTTTGAAAATGAAAAAAAAATCATTGTTGTAACTTGATCCCTCCTCTTGATATATTATATAAGACAAATACGTGAGTTATTACAATTTTAAAAGATAAATATGTAATTATTAATTTTGAGGTGAGAAATATGTAATATTGAAAGTTTTGAAGGGGACACATGAAATTCTCCCTATTATAATCATATAGATAAGATTATGACTTTTTCAAATTTATCCATTTAAAAATATAAAAAATTATTTTTTTACTATTTTCTCTTTCTTATACATTGTAGTTCATAGTATAATTTTATCAAGTAATTATTTATTAAATACGTAGTGGGTAATTTCAAGTTAAGATTTATTCTATTTAATAGTTCATTTACTGCAATATTTCAAAAAATAGTTCATTTACTGCTTATTGAAAAACAAATGAGGGTTGAATTTTTAGTAAGCTTAGAATTAATACGTAAATGGGCTAAGTATCAATAAAATTAAAGGTTCATGAAGATACAAAATCTAAGTTTTTTATAGGATAAATATGAAAATTATTCAAAGGAGATTAATATCATAGCAAGTGTGACCGTGTGATCCACAAAAAGCCATGTTTTACATTGATTTTTTTTTTTTAAGAGATTTAGGTTCGTTACAAATCTGTGTGCTCCATAACAGTCCGATCAGCTTTAAAATCTGTGCGCATCGCTTTAATATACATGTGTGTTTGCTTTAAGATCCGTGCACACATATCTTAAAGTGGATTGGACAGTTATGGAGCCCATCGGATCCAAACTGCTCGGTTTGATATTTGATCATGATTGTTTAATTCATGTCAGAAATTCGTATGCATGTTTGGTTTCACAACACGATTTATAATTTTAATTTTGTTCATATATTTTCATGAGGGTTGAGTGACCAAGATCCAACATAAAATTAAATTTGATCTGATGCTTACTCTCATGCTCAGTGGAGCTTATATTCTCCGAGGTAAGATAATATTCATGTTTGGATCCCGACCGTCTGATCAGAATTTAGAATTCTAATCATACGGTACGGATCTAAATATATATATATATATTATGTTACCTTAGGTCCTGTCCGGTACTCCAGATTTTGATGGATTTTTTATGAAAAAAAAAATTATATTAGAGTTTAGGATTTTTGATGCCATACTACAAAAACGTTTATTCTAAGACTCTAACAGAACAAGGTTTTGAGATGCTATATTAGAAAATTAATAATGGTAATTTTGTACATAATTTTTGGCCATTTTGGTAATATCTGGACAATTTTGATATTTTTAAACTATTTTGGTAATATCTAGACCATTCTGATATTTTCTAAATTATTTTTGTAATATTTTGATCATTCTGGTATTTTATAAATTATTTTGGTCATTTTTGGACCATTCTGATATTTTCTAAATTATTTTGATAATTTTCCAAACTCTGATATTTTCTAAATTATTTTGATAATTTTCTAATTTATTCCAGTACTTCCTAAATTATTTTGGTCAGTTCTAAACCATTCTAGCCATTATGGTAATGTCTGGACCATTCTAGTATATTCTAAATTATTTTGGTAATTTTCTAAACCATTCTACCATTTTTTAAATTATTTTGATAATTTTATACACAATCTAGGCCATTATGGTAATATTTGGACCATTTTGGTATGTTCTAAATTAATTTGGGCATTTTCTAAACCATTTAACTATTTTACTATTTACTAAACTATTTTATTTAATAATATATTAAATTAGAAAATCCAACCCGTTTTCATCCCTACTCTCTCTGGATAAATCCATGTTAAGTTGAAGTTATGTAAATTATTACTGAGTAATTCCTGCAAATCTAATCTAAAAGTTAATTTATTACAACAGATCTAATACAGAAAGAAATTAAGGTTGACTTGAATTTTTAATTAAATTGGTGTAATTACCAAAAAATGTTAGGGAGAAAATAATGAAACATTACAAGCTAAATTTGAACCAAATTGACGGAATATTAAAAACCTCATTGGAATATTTTGCAAATTACAATAAATCAAGACAAAATTATCACAAATGGTGAAATCCCTGCCTTATTTTGGACAATTTAGAAAGTGAATTGACTACTGTGGTTGTTAAATTTATGTGGAACAGTGGAAACGAAAAAAAAAAATGTACCATAAATAATTGGTAAATCAAATATCTCCTAAAACTCCAACTCCCGACAAGTCAATAACTGCAAACCTGATTATAGCAAGATGCCAAATCTCAAATTCTCAATCAATTTATTTAGTGGAGAGGTCGAGGCATTGAAAATTGTACTGCTTTTTTTTATTAATATCCTAAAAAAATTGCAAATATGTCCTTGGGTTGAAATTTTTTTAAAAATACTCCAACCGCTCAGAGGGGAGGTTCACTGTTGCCTATCAGAACTTTCATCATTTGGGCGGTCAGCTTCAATTTTTTTTAATATAATATATTATTGAAAATATTATTTGCATTTTTTTTTATCTTAGAGCACATGATAAATAAAATAATTAATAAATAACTAAGACCCTAAACTTGTTATAAATTTTCATTTTAGCGTATGGGATTGGTGAAGAAAATTGAGGACATAGTGTAAGATTGATCATTTTTTTTGCTATAAAATTAAATATTTTTCATTTTTCATTTTTAGATGAAAATATTAAGATCTGTAAAAAAAATAAAAAAAATTACTGTAGTTGACCACCCAGCGGTTGGGCAATTCAATTAAAAAAAAGTTTGAAGCTGACTGCTCAAACGCTGGACGGTCTGATTTATAAAATGATAGGCAATAGTGAACCGCTCCCCTAGACGGTTGGAGCAGTTTTAATTTTTTTTTTAGTCCGAGGACATATATGTTATTTGTTTTAGAGTATCAATAAAAAAAAAAGCGGAAAATTGTATTGCTTTATGCTATCTCTATCATGATATTTTGGACCTAATGGGCCCAACCTGATTTCTAGACAACAGGTTATAGTTTTTATACTAGGCGTCTAGGCCAGCAGGCCCAGTCTGTTTCCATGTTGTTAGATGCCATATTTGATATTTCCCTTGCTAGTTGCTAGCATCATTAATTAATTTGTTCCTGTTCTGAATTATTTACACAAACATTAATTAGCTGTTTTCAAACAGCTAAGGCACATCCTCCCATACATGCTTATTATATCAAGTTCAATAATAGAGCTATTTTTTTTGGTTTGAGAGTTGAGAACCGTATGATTTGGGAATAGTCAAGTGTACCAATATCTATTGATCAATAGGCCAACAGCTACAAATATTATAATAATTTTTTTTCCATTATTGTTTATATTTCCCAAATCAAGTCAACAGCAGCTACAAATATTTAATTTTCCGAAATTTAATTTTGGATGGTTTTGTTGTTTTTGTTTCCCCTTCTTTCCCCAGATGGATAAAAAACCTAAAGCAGCATACTTTTGAAAGAAAAAGGAAATATATAATAGGTGTTCTTGTTATAGTTCACAACAGGAAAAGAAAATATATTGAGATGGTGAAACAAAATTCCACACAGTATACACCTAACAGAAGCTCTCCTTAGGTTATACTTCAGAAACCGTATGAGTAGAAGAAGGGGACAGAAAAAGGAAGAATTTGATTCCCTCCCTCTGCACCCTGAATCGGAGGGAATAAATTTTAGAACTTTGTATGTGGAGTTCCCCTTGACACAGTACCGCTTTTCTTCTTCTCCTTTCTGATTTCTCGTTTCTGGAGCGGGTGAAGATCGCGGGCAGCTTCAGTCCGAACATATTTCACCTCCCGTTCCTTTCCTTCCTTTAATGGTTTTGTTCTGGAGCTGAGTCTTAAGAGGATCTTTCCTTAGTAATCAGGTCAAGCTATAATTAATAATAATCATAAGACACTGATAACTCATGTACCAAATAAAACCAGTACAAATAAGTATTTCTCATACAGCTAAAATAGCAAGAAAGAAAGCCAGAAATAACTTAAATGTATGAACAAACAAAACTCTGTATCAGGAAGCAATACACTGATGTCGAACAGCTCAAACATCAAACCGAATTAGATCCGATGTCCACTGAACCCGCTTCGCTTGTATCCATTCTAGCTGCGGTTGATGAACGCAACCAAACGGCTCATCATCTCCAGTGCCTTCTCACAATCAGGTTTTGCCAAGAAAAAACCATGTTCCTCCCCTTCAGAGTAAACCAATTCTAAATTTTCTCCCCATCCAATTTTCACAAGCTGCTCATAGTAAGCCTTCCCTCTCTCTCTCAATTCCCCATCTTCCAAACAAACCATCACTCTCTCACAATTCAACCCTTTCAAATCCGGCGCTCCTTTGGCGAGTGGGTTGATCGCTGGATCATCCGGGCCGATCGTGCCGGGACATAGGTATGTCCATATTCGCTCTAAACCGTCACGTAATGCCAGGTTGGTTGGTTCGGACGGAAGCCTTCGGCTTGCTAAGAAGTACGGGTGCATCACCACTAGCCCTTTGAAATGCACATTTCTTAGTGCAATGTTGTGCACGATGTTAGCTCCGGCACTGAACCCCACTAGGAAAACTTTGCCGAAATCGCCATGATTAACTAGCCATGGATCAGTACCACCCATATCATGTGAAATAACCCAATTGAGTACCTCAAATGAGTCGTCATACGGTATCGGGATTGGGTTCTCCGGAGCAAGTCTGTACTCAACCGAGATGCCTATGGCATTAGCTTGCGCACTGAGACGGTTCATGAAGCAATGGTCAAGGGCGTCAAAGGCAGAGCCCTCGACAAAGCATCCGCCGTGGCAATACACAATCATAGGAAGTTTTGTGCCTAGTGAAATATCCGGGCGATAGATTCGTACCGAGATGCCGGTTGAATGATTGATTACGGCATCCTTGGATGTGACCCTGGTTTCAGGATCAAGGCCAGCTGGTACATGAGCAAATACATGTTGTGACAACCGTTCGACACGGCCGCTCTTGTAGATGCGGATAAGGGAAGGTAACTCGAACTCGATTTCAGTATCAGGATTCATTTGAGGAAGAAATGGATTCAGATTTGAAGATTGGCAAAGAGCTTGTGTGCTTTGTTTGAGAAAAGCAATTTGAAGGGATCTAACAGAAGGCACAACAACATATATTAGAGATGCTGTGAAGCACAAAAAGAGATTGTAAATTTGTGATAGGGATCAATGGGGTCTAGTTATGTGGTTCTGTTTGAGTCACTTGATTCCACCTCTGTTATTGGGGAATGCTTTGAGGTTTTTTAAGTCAACTTGACTTAATTAATGTGGGTGTAGTTAGGTATGGTATATATTAATCGAATATTTAATATTATAATGGAGAGGGACCCACTTTCACTATTTTTTTTTACACCGAATTACACTTTATATTTTCAAAGTTTTTACACCGAATTACACTTTATATTTTCAAAGTTTTTAAAATCCAAATAGTTAATTCAAACTGTTCAATATGATCTCCATATTAAAATGTGCTTGGAGACCAAATTTTACATTTTTTTTATTTTTTTACTATTTATTAAGTATTTTACAAAATCGTTGTTTTCAGACTATTGAATTTTTGTACCCATCTTTATAAATGGTAAAAAATTAAAAAATATATAAAATTTGATCTACAAGCACAATTTAATATATTCATCATGTTGAACAGTTTTGATTGACTGTTTGAACTTTAAAAATAAAAATATAGGATGTAATTTGGTGTCACAAAAAATAATAGTGTAAGTGGATCCTCCTCTATTATAATTAGAAATTTTACTTGTTTAGGTTTTTACTCAGATTGGTTCCTCCTACTAGATCAGGTGCTATGCTGCACAAATCAATTTGTATTTGACAATATGACATTTTTTTTAATGAAAATTCAGGATACAATATGTTTAATATTTATATATTTTTTATTAATATTAATTATATAATATAACACATAACTTAAGAATACAAATAGTTGGGTGTTAATGTTACGAATAGTATATATATCTTTTTCAATCAAGTTTAAATGAGCAACTAACAAAAGAAGTATATATTAAAGACGAAAGGTACAAATATAAATAATAGACCATAATTACAATTTATAAATTTGAAGAGGATAACAATGGAAATGAACATGAATAAAACCAAAAGATATAAGATATGATCAAACACATTAAATGCACTTATGCACACCTGTCCCAAACTGTTATTTGACCAAATCATGAAAAAGGGAAAATAGAAAAAATGGAGAAAAAAAAAAGTGAAATCCGGTCTCAATTTATCTTAACAGATTAATCCCACAATAGGTTGAAGAATTGAGGAGCATTGTTGTCTATAAAAAAAATACTACTCTTTTGGATCTAGAGAATTTATTCCGTTAACTTCAATAATTAAACGGGTCTGTTACGGAACAAATATTAGTAAAATCATATTTATATATTTTTTTATTTGAATAGATTACATCAGATTTTTATTAAAAATAGTAAAATTTATAATATTTATTGAATTATAATAGTGAATAATATAATATTTTTCATAATATATATTAAATATTTACTATTTAGATATAAATAATTAAAATTTAAAATCATATTTTTATATCATATATCTCCATCTAATTTTTTTAATACGTATTAGATATTATTCGCTCTGTTTTCATCTTTATATTCAGTGCAATACCTGAATCTGTAGAATGAGATCCGAGTTGTTCGTGCACATTAAATCAGCACGAATATTGAAGCGATACGCACAAATCTTAATGCGATGTGCACGGATTGGACGGTAGATGAACCCTTCATATGTAAATTTGAGTCTGATGGGCTTTATATTCTTTTAAGGATAAAATGGGTATTTTAAAAATTTAGAATGAGTTTTAATATTCAAAAAAAATAAAATGGATAAATTTGTGATTTTTAAAGTTTAGAGGGAGAAATATGTATTTTTAAATTTTAGAGGAGAAAATACGTAATTTTTAAGTTTTTGAGGGGTATACTTGAAATCTCCCCTTATTATAAATATAAAAATGGGGCATGAGCCCAAACATCTTACCCCAAATATTTCTAATATTAGTATAATCTTTCTGGGCTATTTTTCAACTTTCCAAATAGAAAGTCAAACAAAAACTCTGGATTAGATCAAGTTCACAGCTTTCCTAGTATTAGGTAGAAGGTTGTTATTCAAACAGTTTGAAAAATATGGATTCATGGAGCTTTTTAATAAACTTTTCTAGTTTTCTAACATGTCTATCACAACTTTCTTGAAAAAAAATTAATTCAGTGTAAAAGTTTTATATTAGGTAGAACGTTGCTATAATTCTTACAAAAGCTATTTAATTTAAGTGAACTGAATAAGGATAATTTTTTTAAATGTGCATATCTTCATGCGAATTTGCTTTTTACCATCTTTATTCCTCCAATCTTCTTCTTTTTTAAAGAAAAATATAATAGGAAAATTCCCTACTTGCTCCAAAAGAAACATCTTTATTCCATCCAACAAACTGCCAAAATGGAAAAGACAATTCACAGCTAGTCAAGAAATCAATGTAGATCCAGAAATACATTTACTATTACTGCTGATCAATATATATATATAGTAGCATAATACTCAAAATATTTTTTCTAATATATATATAGTATAATTCTAACTAAACAGAATTAATAAATAAAACTAAAACTAAGAACTATTCAGAAAAGAAGCCACAACTGCCATTTCCTTCACAGCCTTGTCACTCTTAAGCTGGTACAAGAAATAGACATGATCTTCTCCTTTGGTTTCATACATCTCCACCTCTCCTTTCCATCCACTCTCATTCAACCCTTTCACATATGCCTTTCCCCTCTCTTCAAACGTATCGAGCTCCGACAACGTCACTAACACCCGCTCAAACGGCAAGTTCTTCCACAAGGACGGGGACCCAATCGGGTTAACTAGCGGGTTGTCGATACTATATGTGCCGTTGCATATAAACTCCCATGTCACCTCCATCTTGCGCCTTAATTCTGGGTCTTTTGTTTCATTACCGACCGGTTTTGAGCCCCAGAAATACGGGTTTAGTAATGCTAATCCTGTTGCATTCGCCCCATCCATTACAGCGATATTATGTGCTATGTTTCCACCGGCACTGTCGCCGGCTAGAAACAAACGGTTCAAATCGCCGTATGTGGATAACCATTTTTCTGGACCGGAAATGGAATTTGAAACGGTCCATTTATATGCCTCGAAGGAGTCGTTATATGCAACCGGGAGCCAGTGCTCCGGTGCGCGTCGGTAATTCACCGACACCGCCACAACACTTGCATTGGCAACTAATGTGTTTAGATAATCATGATAGGTTGGAGAGAAAGGCGATTCGATAACAAACGCGCCGCCATGAAAAAAGACAAGGATTGGGAATTTTTCCTCCTTTGTGGTGTTGAGTTTCGGTAAGTAAAGCCGTGCACCAAGGCCGGTGGTAGAATTGATAACTACATCTTTGGAGTTTACCCCAGTGGTGGTGTCTAATCCCGCACTGACGATTTTCGTGCCACTTAGCCGTTCCACACGGCCGTTCTCGTAAAGACGGAGGTAAGGGGAGAAATCAAATTGAATTGTGGTGTTTGGATCAATTGGTGTAGGTATAACATGAGGTGGCGGTGGCGGGTGAGACGTCGGAGGAGTGGCTGGGCTTGGATGGTGGTGCGAGTGGCGTAATTGCGTAACTAATACCAAAATAAGTGCAGCAGGCAGGAGAGCAGAGATTAGGAGCTTGACAAGAAAAGGTATAGAAGAGAACAGCTCTGAGAACTTATTTCTTCTCAATTTAATTTCATGGGGTGGCAGTTGAGTGGTGACCATGGTAGAATTAATGATTAGAAATTAAAATTGGGAAGAACAAAAATTGGGAAGGGTGTGGTGATTATTAGATTGAGTCTGATTTGGAGGAAGAGAGTAGAGAAACATGATAGAGACTTCTCTCACTTTTATGCACTAATAATCAAACCAATACTAGACTGCTTTTGTGGGGTTTTTTCTTTTGGTCCAAAAAATTTGAATTAGGTGAGAAAATTGATGGTAACATAGCCTAGAGAGCATGTTACAATTTCAATTGAGATCCAACAAACCATAACCACACGTGTATTAGAAAACAAGAGAACTTTTGGAATCCACTAACCTCTCATTGTACCTTCATGTTCAAAGATAGGCCATAATATTTTTTTTTTGAGGAGGATCCACTTATACTATTTTTTTGATGATAAAAAACTATACCATCTATTTTTAAAAATTTTAAAGTTCAAACAGTCGATCCAAACTGTTCAACATGACTTCCATATTAAAATGTGCTTAGAGACCAAATTTTACATTTTTGTGAATTTATTTTACTATTTATTAAGTATATTACAAAATTCTTGTTTTCAGACCATTAAATTTTTGTACCCATCTTAATAAATAGTAAAAATATTTAAAAAAATGTAAAATTTGATCTGCAAGCATATTTTAATATATTCAATATGTTGAACGGTTTGGATTGACTGTTTGAACTTTAAAATAGATGGTGTAATTTGGTGTCACAAAAAATAGTGTAAGTGGACTTTCTCTCTCATTTTTTTAGGAGAAAATTTAGACCATAATATTATCCAAAATGATTTTTTGGTTACAACATATCACTAAAATATATCCGAGTTACCTTGTACACACTCCAAAATTGGAGTGGTGGTAGTTTTTAAAAGAACTCTATCTGGCATACTGATACAGGAATGGCTGAAATGTTGCATGGGATTAGCAATATATATCTCTTTTACTCATATTAATGAAAAAAATATTTGGAGATGGAATACTAATGAAAAATTTACCATCAAATTCCTGCATAAGTTTTTGAATTTAGAGCTGTCAAAACTGGTAAGAACTTAATCTGGTGAAAATTGCCTGTTCCTTCTAAAAATAAAATATTTATGTGGTCCCTGTCAAAAAAAAAAGTTCTTATCAAACAAACTTATCCAAAAGATGGTTGTCATTTTTGTGGGCTCATTGATGAAGTTACATATTAAATTTTGACATGTCCATATGTTAGCAAAGTTTTATTTTGGTTGGAAAACTATCTGAACAATTTTACTAATTGGTCCTCCTTTTAAGACATAATTAATTTTGCAACGACCTTGAATGATGGTCATAGACTCATAGAACAATCCTTTTTTTTTGAAGGGCAGCGTGAATCACTGCCAATTCCATTGATTAAAAAGAAGATATTTACAAAGAACAATCTTTTTTTAGTTGTTAGTGTTGTATGTTGGACTATATATATGGAAACAAAGAAATAAAATTTGTTTTTCTGAAAAAAAGTTAAGTCCAATGTAATTCTACTAATTATTTCTCTTGCATGTGCAATACTGAATATAGCATGTAAAAGAGAAGGTGAGGCATGCAAACAAATGTATGGGTGCCAGAAGACCTGAACTGTATTCTACTGCAAGTGTGGGTCAAGGACGGAACTAGAAAATTTAGGATGGGCTGAAACATAAAACGTAAAAATATATAATGTAGTATGTGAAATTTAAACTCAAATTTTTTTCACAACCACAATGAGTAACTTTAAACACTAGACTACAAGTAAACATTTGATATTTCGTAAGAGATTAAAATATTTATAAACCTAAAGAAGAAAATTTCCAATGCACCCATCTAAAATTTTGAAATAGCCAATTTCCCCATCAAAATACCATAATATCCAATTTTCCCATGAAAATTTAAAATTCTTTCTTCTTTCCCCTTAAATTTTCATGGGAAAATTGGATATTATGGTATTTTGATGGAAAAATAGGCTATTTCAAAATTTTAGATGGGTACACTGGAAATTTTCTCTAAATTTTAATGTACATAATTAAAAAAAATAAAATCATTTGAGTGGCTCAGCACCTTTTGATGTATACTAAGATCCGTCCCTTAGTTCGGCACTCTGATGATGTTCAGCTGGTTATAGTTGGAGATAAAGATCGAGGTGGGACTAAAGACAGATGAAGGTTAATCAAATTAGGAAAATGATGTTTTGTCATTTGTGATAATAAGCTCTAATTGTGTGTAGCTTTGTTTGGTTACTATGCATCTTTTGTGGTTGTGTTTGGTTGTTGTTTCTAGATGCTGATGGATTAACTGTAGGGTTAAGTAGGATAACGACTATGCTATGCTGCAGGGTGGAGGCAATTCCCCCTGTTGGGACTAAGTAGGAGTAAGTAATCAAACGTGAGTATGAATCTGCTGTAATTCCGAGAGAATCGGAATTACAGGATTCTAAAATTCTGGTATCAACCGTTCAAACTTTTCTGTGTGCGGATCTCAAAAATATTCTCGGAAAAGTAAATTTTTATGCACGCATCTCGATATAGACTTACAGTTGGAATGGGATTACAAGGTGCTGTAATTCTCCGAGAATTACAGGGTGCTGTAATTCTCCGAGAATTACAGCAGATTTATTTTCATCAAACGCTTATGTAAGTTACTGGTAATGAAAAGGCCAATGGAAAATTGCCCTTTTTTGCAAAAAATAAAAATATGTCTAGTTACCAAATAACAGGAATTGAGTGCTAAAGTTAAGGTTGAATAAATTGATCACTAAAAATCAATTAGCATATAAATTTACCAATGATTTCCATACTTGTCATTCTCATAGAAAACAATTTTTTTTTCTAGAATTATATTTGTGGATCTTGTTTGAAGAGAAAAATCATCCAAACGGTAAAAGCAATCTTTAAAATAGGAACTATAGATAATCAATCACTAAAACTTGATTTCCATCTCCTGCAATGCCTTATTCAATTGCACCTTTACAAGAAAAAAACCGATGCTCATTCCCTTCTGGCTCATGAGTGCGTATCCTCTGAGATATCTCATATTTTGCGTGACCGACATGTCCGGTGCCTATTCGAGATAGCGCAGGGGCAGACATTATTTGGGCTTTGAGATTCGTGCAAAATGTAGTTTAGCGGTGGAAATTTTCCAAAAAGTCACGCAAAATATGAAATATCTTTGAGGATGCGAATTCCTTGCTCGTACCACCCCTATTATTGGGATCAATATCCTTCCAGGTATTGTAGAGGATGGGCCTCACTTTACGGTTTGAGATTAAATCTCAACCGGTTTGAAATTTGAGAGGAAATAGGAGGCAATTTTATTGGGCTTTGACATTCGTGCCAAGCTAAAAAGAACAGTCTAGATTCACTAATTGTAAAAAATTCCCATTATATCGTAGAAGATGGGCCTCACTTTACGGTTTGAGATTAAATCTCAACCGGTTTGAAATTTGAGAGGAAATAGGAGGCAATTTTATTGGGCTTTGACATTCGTGCCAAGCTAAAAAGAACAGTCTAGATTCACTAATTGTAAAAAATTCCCATTATATCGTAGAAGATGGGCCTCACTTTACGGTTTGAGATTAAATCTCAACCAGTTTGAGATTCAGAAAGAAATAGAGGGTAGTTTTATTGGGCTTTGAGATTCATGCCAAGCTAAAAAGAACGGTCCGGATCCATTAATTGTAAAAGATTCCCTTTTTAGGTAATGCACTGAATGTGAATTCTCCATTATTGTGCAATTCTTCCATTGGCCTGAAAGATATTGTGCGTGTAAAATCCAAAACATGTTATCTCATTTTTACCAAAAATGATTTTTAGAATTTAATTTTCATATAGATAATGTGTATTTTTTTTTCTGAAAAATTAACAAGTTTGCTACATTTTTTTTTAAATGAAACAAAAACACCCAAAACAAATTTGTTACATTTGAATATTCATAGTAAAAGAAAAAAATATATAAGATCACATTGAAAGAACCCAAATTTCCAGCCCAAATCAATAGTACTCAATTATATTTGTCGGTCCAGTTTAGCCTTTATTAAGGCCTTGATATCATGATATGCCATATTAAACTATTAAATTGAAATCCAAAAACATGAATTATCTATTGAGTTTGGATCCGATTATCTATTTAAATCCGACTCAATAATTTATTGTCCTACCGTGAGCAAAATCCTGCATCCGCCTCTGTTGATATGCCATATTAAACTATTGAATTGAAATCCAAAAACATGGTACATAAATGTGAGACTTAAACTTTGCTAATTCTAGATAAATATCAGTCAACATTGAAGGGAAATCACTTAGGGATGTGGTTCAAACTTCAAACCCAATGGAGAATTGAAAAAGGGAAAAAAAAAAAATAGTTATCACTAGCTAGCATTTTTTTTTTGTAACACTAGCTACCATGTTATATCAATTGTAAATCTGTAAAAGCATAACACTTGAGCCACTTGCAACAATTAATTGAGTTGGGACAGAATCAGATTCCTACACACATAAGCTGTTATAAGTAATGTCAAAAATAAAAAAAATAAAGAAAAGGAGTAGCATTGCAAGGAGCTCCTTAATATATATAAAAAAAAAAAAGAAGTTAAATATATACAAGTTGTGATGTTCACATTTTTTATTTATCCTTCACCAAGCAATTTCAACCAGGTCAAATTGATCTCTCTGTGTCATCTCTATGAATCCTAACATGGAGATGGAATATGAATTCCCTGATGTATTGCATTATTACAAAAACGGTCAGATCGAGCGCTTCGACGGCACCATAGTTGCTCCAGCCACCATTGACCCCACCACTGGGGTATCATCAAAAGATATAACCATTGATGAATCCACCGGCTTATCTGTTCGTCTCTACCTTCCCGTTGATACGAATTCAAACAACAAACTGCCCATTCTTTTTTTCATCCATGGTGGTGCTTTCATGATCCATACAGCTGGCTCCCCAGTTTACCACAACTTGGTCAACTGCTTAGTTGGCAATGCCAAAGCGGTTGCTGTTTCGGTAACCTACCGCCTTGCACCAGAGCACCCGGTACCAGTAGCATATGAAGATACATGGGATGCACTAAAATGGGTCGTTTCAAGTTGCAAATCAGGTGCCGAGCCATGGCTTAGCAAACACGGCGATCTGGATCGCATAATCTTGGCAGGAGATAGTGCCGGTGCCAACATAGCACATAATATAGCTGTGATGTTTGACAAGGATCTATTCGAAGATTTTCCTAAAATAAAAGGGTTATTGCTCATGAATCCTTATTTCTGGGGCAAGGATCCAATTGAATGCGAGGAACTAGAACCTGAGTTCAGGCTTTGGTTGGATCAGACATGGCATTTTATTTGTGCAGGAAAATTTGGGCTTGATCATCCATTTTTGAACCCAATGGAAGCGGCCGCAGGGGAATGGATGAAACCGAGATGCGATCAAGTGATGGTGACAGTGGCAGAGAACGACATGTTTCGGGAAAGGGGGAGAGCATATGTAGAGAGGTTAGAAAGCAATGGATGGAAAGGAGAGGTAGAGATGTATGAGACTTATGGAGAAAGGCATGTGTACTTCTTAGCAAAGCCGAAATGCGAGAAGGCCGTCAGAGAGATTCAGGCAATGGCTGCGTTCATTAACCAGAAGTGAGCAAATTTGAATTCATGATAATTTACTATGTTAAATTTAGAATTTTTTTTTGGTGTTTTAGTATAATAAATTGGTAATTTGGGCAATATTATATACTAGCCAAAAGTGGGCAATGCTCAAATGATTATCAGATCTGTAAATCTGGAAAAGTCATATGTTCTTTTGCATCTGTTCACCAGATTCTATTTTTCTTAACAAACAATATACAACTTTTCTGGAGGTATTGGGAATACTTTTTTTTTTTTACTAATTTATAGTAATAGTTTGTGTGGGCATCTCAGAGCTGTACTTGATCCAGGAATATTTTACTCAGTTTGGACAAGATACTAATTCAATACCAGTACTGCTACAACAGTTTTTCGGTTAACACCAATGAGTATGATAACTATGAAATTTGCATCAAATAAATGCAAGTCAGAATATGCTTAGAAAAAAAAAATTAAATGTTTCCAGATCAACGATATTTCAATAAATAATGTGTATGGTAAAACTCAGAAAGATTATATTCATTTTATTCTCATTACATAATTTGAAGTTTGTACAAATGTAATCAGACTGGATATCGACTTGATAGAGCCTCGGGTCAAGGGTTTACTGGTCGAACTGGTGAGTCAACTAGTTCAACTGCACATTCTTTTAGAATAATTATTAAACATATTAGCAACAAAAAAATGTTCACAATTTGAGGGCAATTGTAAGTTTCTTTCACCATAAGTGATTTAATTTACTGATTTACTAATCTCCAACTTCTAATGATTACTATATAAATTCTACTGTATCTTGATAAGAGAAAAAAATATATATATTCGAAGAAATGAAAGCACCAAAGATAAAATCTTCGTATAAAAAAGTAACATAAAAAAAAATGGGTGGGAGTATTAATTTGAGAAGTGGAAGACGGAATGGTAGAAATTGACCTCTCAAATTAATAATAAATTTGCTAAAAAAAAAAATCTGATGCTTAATTTCATTATTGGGACTGAGGTCAATTTCTACCATCTCTTCTTTCATTTCTTCAAATCAATACATCCACCCATTTTGCACTGGATCTGAATTCTACGAATCCCAGGTACCTGACTGAGTACAATTAAATCATATTTCTCCCAGCCAACCGATTATTTTGAGATTCGTATCAGTTAAAATTAACGACTCAGATCTAATTGTACTGCATTAAGTATGAATCCGAATTCCACGAGGCTTCCATAGCAACAGCATGAGTACGTATCCTCTGCATTAACTCAAAAAGAAATCTATTGAGTTAATGGATCGAGACCGTCTGATTTTAAACGGAGCCAATCCGACAGTCTGATTTTAACACAGAGGCCCTTAAATATTAGTGCGGATCTAGTCAGCACGGATTGTAAAGTAGATCGGATAGTCCCTATGTATCAACTATTCCTTTTTTAGTTAATGCAGAGGATACGAATTCGACAGCAGTCATAAAGTGGACAAATAGCAGCTCCATATTTCAACCTCAAATTTCTCGTGATCTGTAACTGTAATTAAACGATAAAAATTTTATAATGAAAGATTCCCTTTTCAAATTTCTCAAAATTTATCTCTCTTCAATCATCCTATTAATCGCACTCTTATTCTCCTTTTACCATCTCCAACCCAAATCCAATCCCCGATCAAATTTGAGCGCCATGGATCCCAACGCCGAGCTCCACTACGAGTTCCCGGGTGCCTTTCGCTACTACAAGAGCGGCCGTGTTGAGCGCCTAGATGGCACCGAAGTGGTCCCCACCGGCACCGATCCCACCACCGGCGTCATCTCTAAAGATGTAACCATTAACCAATCCACTGGTCTCTCTGCGCGCCTTTACCTGCCAAGTGGGATCAAATCAGACAACAAGGTACCGATTCTTCTCTTCATCCATGGTGGAGCCTTCATAATCCACACAGCTGGATCCCCGGCTTACCACCGGTATTGCAACTTGTTGTCTGCCAATGCAAAATCGGTGGTGGTGTCGGTGTCATACCGGCTTGCTCCTGAGCACCAGGTCCCAGTGGCTTATGACGACACGTGGGAAGCCTTGAATTGGATCGTGTTGAATTGTAAATTGGGTCCCGAGCCATGGCTTGCCGAGCATGGGGATCTGGCCCGTGTTTTTTTGGCCGGAGATAGTGCTGGTGGTAACATAGCGCATCATATGGCAGTACGATTTGGGGAGGAGGGTTTGGATGGTTGCTCCAAATTAAAAGGTATAATGCTCTTGAACCCGTATTTTTGGGGAAAAGATCCGATTGGAAATGAGAAGACGGATCCGGGTTTGCAGGCTTGGATGGAGGAGACATGGAGCTTCATCTGTGGAGGGAAATATGATATGAATCACCAGTTCGTGCACCCGATGGGGTCGCCCGAATTGTTCATGAAATTGGGTTGTGAGAGAGTACTGGTGACAGTGGCAGAGTTGGATTTGTTTGCAGAGAGAGGGAGAGCATATGCCGAGGCGTTGAAGAAGAGCAGGTGGGGAGGTGAGGTGACATTGCATGAAACGCCCGGAGAGGATCATGTGTATTTCTTGACTAAGTTTGATGGTGAGAAAGCCGTGAAGGAGATGGCAGCAATGGTTGCATTCATTAACAGGGATTAGATTGCGATTTGAGATTAGAGATTTAGGTTAAGGTAGACATGTAATCATTTTGGTTATTGTCTCAATTGGAGTTATATTTTCTTTTGGCTCTCTATATTGTTTTTCATTTTAATTGTTTATTTGCAATACATTGAGGATGCCTAGACAATAAAGAAACATAGGAAACTTCTCTATGATAATTGGCATGTGTGTGCTTCAGTGTGGTTTGTATGTTCTGCTTTGTAATTCTTGGCAAAAATTTGCATCTCTATGCAAGAAATTTTACCAATTGGTATAGAAGTTTGAGACTTCTAATTGTTTGCTTCATAAAACTGGTTATTTTTACTGACATTATTGCTAAAATAGTTAGCTTCTTTTGTAGCTGTGATGATAAAAAATCCGAGATCATTGGTAGAAGATGAGAAAGAGCGAGAAAAGATAATTTTAACAGTAGGTGGAAAATTACTCTCTTCTTCTAATCAGGTTCAATAAATAGACTACAAAACTAGAGATAGAAAAATTATAAAAATAACTCTAAATTAAATATCTAGAGTGAGAATGAAAAAACGAAGGGGAAACAAGAAGATGCAAAGAGTGACTGGTACGGGTCAAGAGGTATGATGACTCGTACCAGTGGCTTGAGTACAGAACTCCTAGGGCCAGATCCAACGTGCCACCAAAAAGTGTCAATCAGATGTTCAAGGGAGGAGAAACAATAACTCGAATCAAGACAGCAGAGACCGTATTGGGCAATCAGCTGGTATGGTACCAAGGTACCAGCATTTCGGTAGCATACTGTTTCAATCAGCTGGTATGGTACCAAGGTACCATCATTTCGTAGTTTGTGATTCGATTCGAGTTTGATTCAAAAAAGTTCGTAAAAAATTTGATTCAAAATTGAGTTCGTTTGACATTAATTCAAACCAAACTCAAACTGGATATGGTTCGTTCGAAATAGGTTTGCGAACTATTAATCTAGTTCGAATCTCAAAGTAACGTGAACTGTTAATTTCTACTGATGACTTAAAAATTAGGAAATTTTTCTTTTATGCCCCTCGAAAACATTGAAATTATGAAATTGCCACTCCAAAACATGAAATTAGAAAATTGCCACTCTAAAATTCCTAAATTCATGAAATTGCACAAATATACATTTTATATACAGATTTTTTTAAAATTATACTAAAAACTGTTGTATAAAAAACGTATTTTTAAAATTCCAAAAATGCCCCTCCAATTAAATAAACCCTTCTTCTCCAATTCCCTGGCTCCCATCTTTCTTTTCCTCCAAACCTCCTCCCTCTCGTTTTCTTCTCCTCCTGCCAAATTGCCTCATCTCCGCTCGGTCTCTCTCTGGATGGTGACACGATACAACTCCATCCTTTTGGGTCTCTCTCAACTCGACCTCTCCCTTTTACGAATTGGTTGTTGTTTTCGGAAAATGCTCAATCGACTCCGCTGCCACCCTGCCAACTCAGACTCCGGGTTGCCAAGATATCCGCTTGGTGCCTCCGTCGATGTTCTCAATCCCCAACCATGTCAAGCCCGACTCTAAATCTGCCTCCATCACTAGTTCTCTCTCCGTTTTCTCTCCCTCCTGATTTTACTTTTTTGTTTCTTTTGTTTATGAAGAATTGATTGATCCGAATGGGATCAGATTCAAATTGTCAAAATTTTGAACTTAATCAAGAAGAATAATTTATTGGAAGGACAGTTGCAAGAAGGTTTGGAGGAAAAGAAAGAGGGGAACCGGGGAATTGGAGAAGAAGGGTTTATTTAATTGGAGGGGCATTTTTGGAATTTTAAAAATACGTTTTTTATACAACAGTTTTTAGTATAATTTTAATAAAATATGTATATAAAATGTATATTTGTGGCAATTTCATGAATTTAGTGATTTTAGAGTGGCAATTTTCTAATTTCATATTTTGAGATGGCAATTTCATAATTTCAATGTTTTAGAGTGGTATAAAAGAAATTTTTCCAAAATTAAAACATAAGACCGCCTAGCCATTAGTCATAAATCGTAAATCGTAACTCTCGCTCTCAGGTCTGAAACTCTAGTCGACTTTCACCTCTCACTCTCGGTGACTACGATCACTCTTCCTTGTCGTAATACGAACAGCGTAGGAAATGTCAAAACTACACACTACATAAAATATGCTCCAGTAAATTCAATACTATATATAGGAAGTAGGGCGGACAAACCTGGTATTGCATGTTAGTTAAGCTACAATACAAATAACGGGGCCCTACTCCTTCCTGTAAGAAAGAGTTTGTGGGACATGAGTACGTAGCATCTCCAACCGTTGATGTGGATGAGGGTCTAGGGTCAGAATTGAGCCAAAAGCTATACTGGCAAGAAGGCTGGTAAAGAAGGGTAATGCTGGAATCCCTCAAATTCTGGTTAAATGGTCAAATTTGGCTGATGAGGATGTCTCTTTCTCTTCCTAACTAAAGAAGAGACTAGAAGAGAGACTTCAGGAAGCCACTTTTCTATTTACTTAAGTGGAATCTTCCACCATGGCGAGGATGTCTCAACTAATTAATTATGTGCAGTTTGAAATTGAAGTTCTTGCTGCTCATCGTAAGAAAGAAGCAGAAAGAATACGTGAAAAAGTTCGTAAAAAATTTGGAATTGAGTTTGTTCGTAATTAATTCAAATCAAATTTATTTCAAAATTAATTCAAACCAAACTCAAACTGGGAGTAAGTTTGATTTGGTTCAGTTCAGTTCGGTTCATTTGCAACCCTAGATTATATGCATAACGTTTTTCATTTTTTCCTGAAATGGATTTAAAAGAGTAATTTGGTGTTTATATTGCAAAAACAACCCCATGTATGTCAAAATAGCCCTTATCATATTAATTTATCCAATAAGATATGCTCATTTTGCAAGAAGTAAAATAAACCTGAAGAATGAATGGCCAATGATAATATTATTAAACATGAAGAATAGGATAAATGCAGGATCATAATATAACATTAAATTTTATTGCATATATCCAGTCACCAACTACCAACTTCACTGTACCTCCATTTATTTGCTTATATATACCATACAATACCAACCTGACCATATGAGAAAATACAAGCAGTAACTGAGAAGAATACACACCAACAACTGAAAATAGCAAAATAGAAAAAAAACAATAGTTAATTGTAAATTACTCATGACTCATCTTTACTTCTTTGCAAAAAAAAAGAAGCAACATGATCCATGAGCTGCTTAGCCTTCTCCTTTTCTGGTGTCAATATATGAAAGCAATGCTCCTCGCCTTCGCTCTCGCACATCTCAACCTCTCCTTGCCACCCGCTTCTCTTCACCGCCTCATAATACGCCTTCTGCCATTCCTTTAACCCGTCCTTTCCTGCCCAACAAACCAGCATCCGCTTACAATTCAGACCCGTCAAACTCGGTGCATCCTTTGCCATTGGATTAAGCCTCGGATCATCCACGCCATCCGATGTAGGACAAGCATATTTCCATAGAGCATTGGTTATAAACCTTGACGTCATATGTGACGGATCTGTAGCTAGTTGTTCGGACCCACCAAACCAAGGGTGAAAGAGTATTACTCCTTCAATTTTAGTCCCAATTTCACGCAACGCCATGTTGTGAGTGATGTTTCCACCGGCACTATCTCCTGCCATGAAAACCCGATCAAAATCGCCGAATTCAGAAAGCCAATCATCTTTGCATGACAAAACCCATTTTATTGCGGCAAAAGCATCATCATAGGCAGTGGGAAGGTGGTGCTCCGGTGCAAGACGATAATTAACCGAAACAGCGATAACATTACAGTTAGAGACAAGTGATGAGATGTACGCATGGTACGCCGGGCTGAAGGCTGATTCTAGAACAAAAGCTCCTCCATGGAAGTATATGAGGATGGGAAGCTTTTTCGATTTTGCGGGGTTTGGAGGGAGGAAAAGGCGTACAGAGAGGTTGGTATTAGGATCAATGGTGATGTCTTTGGATGTGACTCCAGTGGCCGTGTCGTCACCCGCTGACACAATCTCGGTGCCGACAAGGCGCTGTATGCCACCATTTTTTAGGATCTTGAAGAAAGGAGAGAAGTCATGGAGGATTTCGCTATTAGAATCCATGATAAAAAATAAGTGGTGAGAAAGAGAGTATATGTGTGTGGTAGAACAAGGGATAGATGAGCTATATATAACCTTCTTTAGAAAATAGAAATAAAAAACAAGATGTTTATTTGCTGGGATTAGAGTTTAAAAACTATATATAAATATAAAATCCATATGACCTAAACTATATATAGTGCAGGATTTAGTCCGCATTTCATGCTTCAAAAAGTATTTTTAGGAATAGACTACATTTAGATCATGAATACGTCCAAATATAAGATTTGAGAAAGGCTAAACATTTCAAATTTACAATATTTAGTATTTCAATGCCCTTTTTGGTATAATAAAGTGTTCATGTCAATAAATATAGAACATAGAGTAAAATTAGAGTAAAATTAGGGTGTTTCTAAGCTCATCAAGCTCTTTTGTGAACTCAACTCTAAAATCTATCGGATTGGCTTCAAACGATGAATCCAAACCGTTAAAAAAATTTCTACCTTACAAATGATGCATTTACATGTGAAAATTTTAAAATTTTAAAATAATTTTCTATAGAGTCAAGTGATCAAAAGGCGTCTAAAAAATAAATGCATTAAAATTAATTTATAAACCTTCTAATTTTGACCACTTGACTTTATAATAAATTAATTTGAAACTTTAAAATTTTCACATGTAGATGTATCACTTATAAGGTAGAAGGATTTCAACGGTTTGGATTCATTGTTTCAAGCCAATTCAATAGATTTTAGAGTTGAGTTTACAAAAAAAAACATTGGTGAACTTAGAAACACCCTAGTTCTACTCTAGAACATAATAATTAGTTAACTTCTAAATAGTGATGACATAATGTTTTATGGTATTTTGGGTTTCTAGCACCGTTATAGCAGTTGAAAATCTTATAATTATACTAGAATGTTTTATATTAGAATGTTGTGGTATTTTATTAATATGAGTATTAATTTTCTACATATTATATGAAGTATGAACTATGTAGTATGCTTCTGTTAGCATATTAAGATTTTCATAATGATAACATTTATATATCGTGTTACTATTCTTGTTTAGAAATGTGTTATAGTTAATTTGGATGTTTTAAAATTTGAAAAATAAATGTAACCTAATTTAATGACCACTTGTCAAACTAAAACAGCAGCAATTAAAGCAGATAATTAAAAGTTGCATGAGCAGCAGATAAAGCAGGGCTAGCTCAGTGTATTTTCTGAACATCAGAACAGGAGAAAATGCTTTATTGCTTGTAATAATAATCAACTAAGATCAGCCAATTGGTGCATTTATTCTAGCTGCTAGAAGTAGGTTAGATTGCTTGACAGAATACAATGCAAATGAGAACCAACCCACCATGGCAAGCATTGACTATACTCAACCAACTCTGTTTGCAACTCACGAGATATTTCCCCACTTCCCATCGTATCTATCTTACCAAAAATAGAGGAAGCATCCTTTTCATATGATATATACTTTTGGCAAAAACTGGTATGAACCTATCAAATGACGGTTACATTAGCATCATATACTGGCAACAATCAACCACTGAAAAACACAAACATAATAGATTATTGTGAAACACTTCCACTCAGAATTTTAAGGTAAAAACAGTTCAATTCAGCAGCATTTTGATACTACTGGTTATTCCAGATTTGCCACAGAGATAGGCAGAGGTTTGTATTTTCTAGATTATAGAGACAACAACATCAACAGGTTGTAAGGCAACACTAATAAAATGGATTGGTTGGGGAGTATCAAATTCAGAAAGGGTTGCTAAAAAAGAGTTTAGAGGAAACACAGGAATTGGAAGTATTTGAATGCAAGCGATTACTCGGTATATGCCACATCAATAAAGCACGATTTCTTTCTTTTACAAAGTTCTATTCCACAACAAAGTACCAATTTACAAAGGAGCTAAAGCTTTTTGAAGCTTCTTTTTCACCAAAACCTTGACGGCACAGCAGGTGATATCAAGATAATGTACAAGACAAGAATATAATGCTAAAAACTAATCACACTACCAAAAAAACAAATCAGTTTAAATAGGAGAATTGGGGGTGTAGCTGACTGGCTATACATAGTCTACATACTAACAATGACAGTAACAAAGCTTCATAACTTGTCATTTTTAGAGATGACATAAGATTTACTGCACTGCTAAGCGCCTCAGATGGTCCATGAAGACCTCGAAGCTGACATCATCGGTGAAAATGACGTCTCCACCAGGTGGCGGTGGATTGCCAGAATTGTATGTCACTGATGGATTTAGCTTTGCCAATAGAAAACGAGCCTGTAATGATTAATACAATAATCAAAATAAGGGAACATGATTGCATAACACTACTGCCAAATAGTAATTATATATGACATTCTCTTTTTAAAAAGCATAAGGAAAAGTAACAAATTCTGATATGCAAAAATGAAAGGAAAAAAAATTACCTGGGAGCCATATTGATCACAGATAACTAAACGGGGCACTGGGAACCGCTCCTTGGTTATTGCATCAGCATCGTCACGTGGGGCTTTAAGTAATTGTGCAAAAGCCTGAGAAAATACATTTGACCTGGTCAAAAGCCTTAATAAAATATACTGGCATGTTTCAAATTATGCACAATAAAATTAAGCTAAATTACAAATATTCAAGTTTACCCTCAAAGAATACGAGTATGGCCATGTTACTCACAAGAGGACCTTAAAAAGAAAAAAATATTTGCAAGATTTAATTTCAGAAACGCACCGCATGCTCTGGTTGGTTGTGGTAACCAGCATTGCGCCACTGTGCAATGCTGGTGCCATGAAAAACAACAACAGTGAAGTAAGCATCAAGGAGAAGAATTCTATCAGCTGCAATTGCAGTTACATCCAGAAGCACTGGCTCGGCAGCAGACTGGAAAGAGTAAGATATAAGCGAAGGTTGTATCATCACAACTGCATTAGCCACACACTCTCTTTCAAGGACCATTCTGAAATAAGCAGTTTCATCGGGGCTATTATTGAAAACCTGATAAATTTGAGTTTTAGGGTTAGTGCATTAGTATTGAAAATAAACAACAAAGGCAATATTACTCCGAGGGATATAAAAACAATGCTCGATGGAAATACTTTGTTGCACCCAACACATTTGGCTTTTGTAAAAATATATCCTTAAATTAAAATATTTTAAGGAAGTGATGTGGCATAGATAGGAGCTGACCTAGGCACTGATGAGATTTGCCATATTTTTCTTTTTATATTTTTCATAATACAGTTCCTACAAATTCACCGATTATCCATAAGGGCAATGTGGACCAAAAAATACTCAGCTCGATAGAAAACAGATTCCGGGAAATATTGACCAATGAAAAAGTTCAAGAGGCATTTCTGGATTTTTGGTTCAGATATCCAAAATTAGAAAGAGAAGACAAATATTTAACCTGAACAAATTGAGAGCGTCTAAGATTGAATATGAACTGGGGAAATATCGATAATCTAGGAGATAAGGTGAAAGACGAAGGGTTCTCCTTCTGATAATCGCCAAATTTGGAGCACAATCGAATTAATGAACGATCAAGCCATCTAATTGGATCAAAATCAGCCTACACAAAAAAAAAAACATAAAATAAGATAATCTTTTTTTAAGATATATAAATATAATAGAAGTTACAAATAAAATAAAATTGTTTCTTCAGATCAAATAAACAAAATAATTGCCATGTTGTTGGATCACAATTGCACAGTGCAACTTTAGTACACATCAAAAACTCCAAAATAAAACTTTTGAAATATATTAGGCAGAATATAGACGCTACCTCATTTTCCATTTTAAAGGAGACAAGCCGTGACATCACTGCTGCAGCTGTTTCTTGGTCAAAACCAGCTGTCAATTCCTACACAAGATAGAAGGAACATTGAAGAATACCATCTTTGAATTTTTAGTTTCACAATTTTGTTCATCATCATCAGATTGAATACCAATCAGATCGATATATATATCCTTGGACTCCATAAAATAGACAAGAGTGAGGCTACAATACTATGCATAGCGCACACCAGTCCGTACTATGACTCTGTATCTTTCTTTTAAGAGTTCAAATAGTCGATCCAAGCCGCTCAACATGATCTCTATATGAAAATGTAATTGGACCACAAATTTTATATTTTTTAGGCTTTTTTTACTATTTTTTTAGGCTTTTTTTACTATTTTTTTAGGCTTTTTGAACTATTTTTTTAGATAGGTAGAAAATCACTTGATCTAAAGATTTTAGACCATTTAAATTTAATGATTTTCTACCTATCTAAAAAAATAGGAAAAATATTCTAAAAAATGTAAAAGTTAGTCACCAAGTGCATTTTCATATTAAAATCATGTTGAACGGTTCCGATCGACCATTTGGACTTTAAAAACGAAGATATGGGGCCATAGTACGGACCAATCTGCGCTGTAAAGTTAAGCTCCAATTTAATTATATCAAAGGACATCATACCTCCGAAATTCCAGGGCCCGCTACCCATCTTCTAGAAAGTGTTGTAACTCTTAACCTCATTTGACCATCATAATGCTGATAACTGCAACACATTATCATCCTAAGTCCATATTTTTTTCCCAAATAAAAAAAAACAATACTAACATAAAACAGTATGGGGAGATCATACTAGGTCAAGAATTGGAAGTAAAACTGATTGCTGGAAGGTGGGCCAAGTGCCTCAGGTCCACCTTGCCTTGCTACATCAAAAATCAGGCACAGTGAAGTTTTTCGATCCAGACCACACATCTTCCATGCAGTTGTGCTTCCCTGGCCGACAACTGTGTCAGAGGAGAGAGGACCTTTCTGTAAAAGTAAACAGTTCATGTATAAGGATGAAACTTTTTTGAAATAATTATAGATGAATCAGATGATGAAGTTACTGTACCTTTTCAAGAGATGCACATGGTCCAATTATACCTTGAATCTTCAAATCCTTTGAGCAGTTAACCTCAAATATGCCACTGTGATGGAAAACATAAATAACAAAAGAAGACTTCAATCCAAAAGGCTTTTCTTGGGGTATGAAAATTGACATGTTTTTTTATGAGAACAACTTTTCTGCTAATAAAAAAGGTCTGAATATGCACTAGGTATTTCTATTTGACAAGTGCCTCATAATTTAATATTGAAAACCAAAAGGAACAAAAATGTGAATTACTTTAATTCAAAAAGCTTGAAAACCAGCCCCCACTATATTAGCAGGTCTCTACAAAATAAGTACAATCGCAAGGTAGTTTGGTGCCCTTCAACAAAATTTGGAAAAGTGAAAAGACACCTCATCTCTGTAGGTATACGTATATGTGATAAATCAAGGCTTTTCATGGTCAGACAAAAAATTAGGTTAGAAGTACAACTGATTTACACTCTTACTTGAAACACAAACCAAGGTCATGTTCGCCCGCCTGGAAAATTCTCAGGAGAGAATCTTTAAAAACAGCATGGCCAAAGCTCTCTGCAAGAACCACAATTCCTCCAGTTCTCTCAATTGAAACTTTCATTTCGGCCACCCCAACCTGTTTCACAACACAAGTTCAGCATTTGTTATTGATAACCAAATCCAATATCCAATTGTTAAGACAGGAATCAAACAGAACAAATTACCAAAACACCCCAAAAATATACAACAATTTCTTCATGACTGGGTTATAAACATCTGCAATGCACCCTATATCCACTATCGACTGATCTTGACTCACTTCAAGAGGAGTCAGGGAAATTTGTTCCATTTCACAGGATAGACTTAAAAAAGTCTGTTAATCACAAAATTTAAGAAACCTCTGTTCCTTTTGCAAATGGCATAGATAGTGTCATATCTGTAAAGGACCCCATAAAGAAATGAATATAAATAACACAAATAGAATGTTGGAGAGACAAAGAACAAACCTGATCAAGTGCACATGCAAACAAATCTAACACATGCCCTTGATGCACGAGCTGCTTTGATAGACCCTCATAGAATTTGACAGCCTTATCAAAAAAGGGGACAGATCCTTTATCCAGGTCCTTGTGCGAACGGATCGGTTCTGTCAAGGTTTTCGATACAATCTGCAAGTATTACACCAAAACATTAACAATTCCGACAATTCGGATAAAGATTTTGAAATGGAAAGATCCTATTCATGAAATAGACTACCAAACAATAAAATCATCGAAGTTACTATATTATAGAAAGAAACAATTTGACATATTTAGTAAAGCTGATCATGTCAATGTTCTCTTCATTCTTCTATAAATGTCTGTTTGAGATTCGTTGAACCTTGGGTATAAAATTTTGTTTGACAGCTCTAATCCCAATTCTTTTACCTGTACCAAAAAAATAATAAAATTAAAGATATACCATCGATTCGAACAATTTTTTTAATACCACAACTGATGAATAATTCAGCAGTCCAAATCTGTGTTATGAGAGAACCGATTTCAACACGCAGATTTCAATCGCTGAGTTATGCAGCAGTCGAAATGGTTTCGACCGCTGAATAATTTAGCAGTTGTGTATAAATTGAAATTGTCCAAAATCGATGGAATTAGTGAAATTTTGTTATTCCTTTATGCTACCGATAAAAAAATCAGGCTCTAATCAATCTAAATAAACTCACAGCTGACCCTATGGAGGATACAAAATTGATAATGAAATCCATACAAAGATGAATCAAAACTTACAGCTCCTGGCCCATCAGTTGATGGCCCACCTACAAAGGCCATAATCCTAGCTCCTGACCCAGGTACACAAACCCCCAAAATTCCAGCGGCAACACTTAACGCTACACCAGTGCATCGAGTTGCGCGCTGATCCACAGCAACAGGCCACGGATCCTTCTGTAGCTCCTCTATAACCTAGCAATTAATTTGAACTAAAACCTTGTTAGAACCAAGAATAGCAAATTTAGCCCAAACCAAGAGTTAATCTTAGAGGTAAATACAAATTTCAGATAATTCAAGAAATGTGAACAACATGCCCGTGAGAATAAGTGCAAGATTTTAATGAGTAGCAGAGTGACTGTACAGAACAGCACAACCCTGAATGTTTCTCTATTTTCAGAATTGATTGATGATATCTTAAAGATGTAAGCATCAAGAGATAACCGAATCGAGCACAAATTCGCACTCTGATGCTGGCAACAGAAACCGGGAGATGCTCTCAGATGAAAGCCCATCTCTCGAGCCAGCAATAACTCCAACAGTGGGCTTTTTCTTTCCAGAAAAGAAGCCCATCTGGTCCAGGATTTGTTCCTTGGTCACCTCCTTCGTCCCCTTGAAAACATATGACTTCGGCAAGATCCCAAAACCTAACTCATGAACCTACAAAAGGTTAAAATAAACAAACAATCTTTTACTAAGTATGACATGGATAAAAATAGGGACCATACATATTATTAAATTTGCAATTAGTGCCAGCCATTAGATGCTCAACCAAGCCAGGTTGAAAATTGAACGAAATATCCTAAGAATTTAATCAAACCCAGAATGTTTGAAAATTGGATTCAAGAAATTTGGTTAGTTAATATGAATACTAAGGAACCATCTTATTCTAATGCAACAATACACTACTGCATGGGAAAATAAAATGCCAGTAGTATCAGAAACACAGTAAAAATTATTTTGTTATTGCCAAATACCTAATGTAACATTAAATTGATATATCCGTACAGTACCTGCACAAAAGTCCCAAATGTAATCAACCCAACAAGCGCATTCTCAGGCAATAGCTCAACCGCCTGAGCTAGTGCCGACTTGAGATACCCAATCTCCTCCTCAATCATGCACGTATCAACCACAAACAAGAAAACCGGTGGCATGGTGGGACCTGTCTCCGGTGCTGCTGCATACTCAATGGTGCTGTATTGCGGGAAGAGCTCGGCCGGGAGGTTCTCTTCAGAAATACTGAAGTAGTGTTGTGGGAAGTGGTTTCGCTGGAAGCAGAAGGGACATCCCCAGATCTTAGCTGTGTAGTCAACGACAGAGAACGGGCTGAGCACCGCACGGCACATCCGACACCGCAAGGGCGCGTAGGGGAGTAGGGGTATATCGGGGATGGGTTTTAGAGGGGTGTAAATTGCGGCTGTCGGTATCACACAGGCAGCAGCATCAGGTTTTGTGCCTGGGAACACATTCCATGTCATACGCACCCCGTCTTGCGCCTCGAGATCGAGAAACTCTGACATTTTTTATGTCTGGTTCCAGTCAGAAGACAAAATTCTGAACAGAGAATCAAGTGTAGTTAGAAAGAAATTACGTTATTGTGCTACTATGATAACAGCATTAGTAGAATTCAGGTAAATTAAGATTTGATCGAATCATCACATGCTTTGCAAAATTGCATGTTTTTCACACAAAGGTTAAGGGGTAAATTGTTCCACTACTGCTCCTACAATAGCGTCCAATAACTTATTAAATAGCAACATTCAGATTCATGAACTATGCTGCATGACTGAAAATTTAGAAAATATTCAGAAACTTGTGTAATGAAAAACACACAGGATGTTGAATAGATATTTTAAATTGAAAAATTGAAGTATACCCATGATTTGAATCATTCAAATTTTAGTGTGACTTTCAAAATGTGTTGATTGGTTAATTGACCAAAATTATATAATGTGGGCCCTTTGTTACTTGACATTCAGAAGGGAAACATAATTCTTGTTTTTCATTTTCTTTCTTCCAATCAAATATATTTTTTGCTCCTAGTACAAACTGCACTTCTTAAACCCTCTATTCACAGAAATGAGCAATGAATTCGAAATTCGAAGTGTCATTGCTCCGTGACAAAATTCTAGCCGATCCAAATAAAAAATAAATAAATAAAGGAAGTTCGAAAATCACACAATTAACTAATTGGACAGAAGATGTTTTATTTTTCAGATCCAACATATATAATTGTAACCCTATTAATCTCACTATACAAGTCCTTTAACAACTAATTATAACCCAATTTAACGCCTGATGAGAAGAAACTAAAAGGAACACTCTTGATCTAACAAAATTTGACAAAAGAAGAAAAATTACCAGTTTTGAAAGCGCAAGATGAAATTGAAAATCGCGCTCCGATATCAAAAATTCCTTCTTTCGCCCCCTCGGTGCAGCGATTCCCAGACCGACCGCACAAGGGTTTGATCTTGTCGGATTGTGGTTCTTAAATAAATTCTCCAATCCGTTTTTGCGGAAACGCTTTTAGTGTGTGTTAACGGGTTTCGGGTATGATCACAGATGAAACCCTATATGACACTTATAACAGCTGCTTGTTTGATAGCACAAGCAGAGGAAGAGAAGTATCTGTAGTTCTGTACAAGACAAGATTTTAGAAGCCATGATGTACAGCTGTCATAATTCTATTTCTCTAAAATTCTTGGTTTAGAATTTCATACAGGGAGCAGTTTGGATCCGATGAGTTCCATAACCGTCTGATTTGCTCTAAGATCCGTGCCTACGGATATTAAAGCGAATGTGCACGGATATTAAAATGGTGTGCACATATCTTAAAACAAATCGGATGGTTATAGAACTCATACAATTTGGTCCCTTTGCGTTACACCGATGGCTACACAGTTTTTCCGTAAAAACTGTAAAACAACTTAGGACCGAGATGTCAATTCAGTTCCTGATAAAAAAAAAATTCAGACTAAGTTACCAACTCAGTTCTTATGAGTTCTTATGATTTTTGTAAAAAAAATAGAAGTACTCCTATTATTTTTCTAATTTTTTTAAATTTGGTTTATAAAAAAAAATTCGTTCTAATTGGGTCATTATACACATTGTATGAAAATGGGCAGTTTGGGTCTCTGATAAAAAAAAAAATTCAGACCAAGTTGCTAATTCAGTTTTTATGGTTTTTGTAAAAAAAAAATGTAATCATAATGTTTTCCTAATTTTTTTTTAATTATGGTTTATAAAAGGAAAATAAATTAGAACTAGCAAATCAAACAAAACCAAACAACTCTTGGTGATGAAAGTTCTATTTTTTATTTTCTTCCGAAGAAAAGTTATATATATATTTTTTAAAAGAATGCATTTTAAATTGTACCCAATGTGGTTACTTCATAACCATCTAGTTGTAGTGTGCTGTTTTAGACCTATTTTATTTTATATTTCTATCTTTATTTTATTTTTTTTGTCTAGAACTAGAATTTTCCATTTGAAACTTTCTCAAGCAAACAAGGAAGAAAATGGATACGTGTAAGTTGCTAGGATGGCATAAATTATGATATTATAGTTTATGTCATCTTTGTCATGCAACCTTTAAAATAGAGAGAGGGAGAATTTTTAATGTATAGAAAATATTAGAAAAAATAAGAGAGAAAAACAGAAAGAGTGCCAATAATTTTTTATGGATAGGATGATTGGTAGGAGTATTAAATCGGTTGGAATTCTACCCATCCAAGCCAACCTTTTTTTATTTTTTTATTTTCTTTGTTAAAATGTAAAATGTTTTTACAAAAAGTAAATAGAGTTTTAAAATTTAGATATATTAGAAAAACTTCATCTATTAACACCATGTTAGAATAATTTTTAAAAATACCTGAGAGCTATACTAAATATTTTTCAAGTATAATTATTAATTAAGATTTTTATAATTAATTTACCATATCATAATGTATATATTTCAAGAGTAGAACTAGGGTGCTCCTAGGAGTACCAAGCCCTCTGTACTCTTAACTCTAAAATATATCGGATTAACTTCGAACGACGAATTCAAACCGTTGAAATCCTTCTACCTTACGAGTGATGCGTCTACATGTGAACATTTTAAAGTTTCGAATTAATTTAGTATAAAGTCAAGTGGTCAAAAGTCTTCCAAAAAATGAATGCATTAAAATTAATTTAGAAACCTTCTAATTTTGACCACTTGACTTTATACTAAATTAATTCGAAACTTTAAAATCTTCACATGTAGACGCATCACTCGTAAGGTAGAAGGATTTCAACGGTTTGGATTCGTCGTTCGAAGTTAATCCGATAGGTTTTAGAGTTAAGAGTACAAAGGAGCTTGGTACTCCTAGGAGCACCCTAGTTCTATTTTAACACTAAAAAAGTTTATCAATCAAAATTTGGTAAGGACTTTACCATTACCTATTTCTAATCAAAATTTTCCTATGTATTTATAGTGTATTTAATCCAAATACATGTTATGAAGCACCATTTCTATTAAAAAAGTATTGTTCTTAAAAAAAGACTTCCTCGTACAAATACAATTTACTTAATTTGGTTTCCATAATTTTAATTTGTATAATTCTGCTTTAATCTTTTATTAAAATTATGAGAATATTTTCCAACAGATAGAACATGGGTATTTAGTACTGAAAATTACAGATACCCGGGTTGAAAAATAAAATAAATATTATATATAACACATTTTATGTCTTTATTTAATTTTTTTTTCTATAGAAGATAATAAAAAGAGAGATAAATAGAAAGAGTACCTGTGATTTTTCTTTGGTAGAAAGATCAGTACTAATCTTATTAATAAAAAAACCAATGGTAGAATCCCACATGATACTAAACCATTTTTTTTTTTAATTTTATCTATTAAAATATTTTTTTAATTTAGAAGTCAATTTATTTCTAATAATATAAGGGGATTATTGTAAATTAACTATTTCATTAAATAAGAAGGAAAAATAAATGAAATTAATTGATAAAAGTATGCATGTGGAGGATACATGGCATCACTTTGATAACCATTTGTTTTATTATCACCTAACTTCACCACCGATCAAACTTTTCTTCTAAAATATCATTAAATAAGACAGGAAAAAGTAAATGAATTTAATTGATAAAAGTATGAATGTGGAGATACATGTCATCACTTTGATAACTATTTTTTTTTTATTATGACCTAACTTCACCACTGATCAAACTTCTCTTATAAAATTTTATTGAATGGGAAGTACTCGGCGGATGAAAAATGAAGGGAAGTGGAAAATGAAAAGAGGAAAGATAGAGAGAAGAAAAGAAAAGGTTCAGCAACTCGATGTGGCCGGAAACGAGGAAGACGGGGAAGACGAAAACGTGCTAGTTTGCTTGGTTGATTGCTTGTGGTTGCTTTCGAACGATTCGATTTTAGACAGTGAACTGATTTCGAGCCTTGTCGTGTCTAACATTAAAAGGTGTGGATTTTGAGTTATTTTTAGGTCCTTCCAACTTATTTTATTGTTATTGATTGCTTGCGGGTTTCTTGATATATGCTTGCTTTCTATTGCACGTTGTTTGCTTGAGGATTGTTATTTACTTCCTCATTGTTTGGTTATTATGGTTGATTTAGGTTGCTTGAATGTTATATATATAGTTAGTATAGATAAATTATGGGGTACCGGTTCATGTTTGCAAGACATGCATAATTAACAAATATAGCATAAGACATGCATAATTAACAAATATAGCATAAGACATGCATAATTAACAAATATAGCATATGGGTATTGATCAAATACAAAGGGATTGCATTGAAATCTAAATTCAAACACAGGTCTTAAATTTGTGCAAATTGTGCGCATAATTCGTTAATTGATAAAGAAATTTAAGTTTTTCTTTTTCAATATTTAGCCAAAATCACTTGGTATCTAAGTACCTTCAATATGAAAAATACTGCCTTCAACCAATTGAGAAAGTTGTAATATTGCCAATCGAACAAAATTAAAAGGATAATTCAATGCAAATTCAAGTTTTTATTAAACTAACGGTATCTATATCAAAAATATGTATCTGTATTAAAACTTAACAAAACTAAAGGTGTTATTAAAGCACTTAAATTAATTCAATTAAGCATTTCAAATTCAAAACCAAAAAAAAGGAAAAAATGGGTTTTCCTGACTCTACTTACTCATCGGCACCGGAACCCTCACTCTCGGATTGGGCCCCACCCTTCTTACTTACCGACCCGTTAACAGCCTTACCTTTACCCTTAATATTTTTCTCCTCTTCCTCTTCATCCTCACTATACTCGCTCTCATAATCATCCAAATCGTCTTCTTCCTCCTCTTCCTCCTCCTCAATCCCTTCCTCTGCAGCCGCTGCCACTGCGCTCTCCTCCAACGCATATGCCGCCCGGGTCCCGGCACGGCTTCGCTTCATCACCTTCAACTTCACATTACTCTTGGTGTCACACCCGATCCAGGCGTCACACAGGCAGTAAGAGGTAAGCGCATAAGTTCCTTCCCCAGGTGCTTGGAACTTGCCCATGATTAAGCGGGACCCACTCTTCACCTTTTCAATTGCTTCCCTAACTGCGATATTTATCTCCTTAACAGATGCTCCAAGTGCCTCCTTCGTCTCCTGAATTGCCTTCGAGGCGGCAGTGATAGCAGTTGCTTCATCCATAAAGCTCACCTTCTGGGAGAGCCACACGGAATTTGAGGCAGAGTCGGCCAATAGGAGCCAATAGTTCTCCTCCTTTTGGAAGGGGAAGTAAGGGGCATGGGGGTGGGCCCCGGTAAGACCATTGGCCCGGCGAACAGAGACCCAGGCGTACATAGTCACAACATCACCTTCTTGGATGCCTTCTTCACCTTCGGTCTCACAAGTGACTTCAATTGTGACGGTAGGGATCATTTCAAGGACGAGTTCAACATCTTGCACTTCAGCAGAGGAGAGGCCTGCTGTCTGGGTTAGTAGCTCGGTGCGGTCTGATGCACTCATTTCGCAGAATTCTTGGAATGTGCGGATTTTCTGCAATTAATGCCAACCGAAAAGTCTCATACTTTAGAATTTAGTTACAAATTAATGAAGAGAAATTTGAGAATAGAAGGAACCTTGCGGGAGATTTTCTTGATGGTTGATTCAGTGAAATGAGGGAGTTGCAAAAACGCAGCACTGCCTTCAGAGTTTGCTCCAACTGCTTTTCTCGCACTCAATGGAACTGCCTGTATCAGATAAAATAGATGAAATTTCCCGTTCAATACTGCAATTCAAAATGTCATTAACCACATTACAACCTACTATTCTAAGTTTTACATTTGGGAAAAAAAAGACCATTTGTCGCAATGTTTGGATTCGAAATTATGTGATAGCATGCCTCTATTAATGTATTACTTTTTTTTAAAACTTAGCAGTGGCTAAGTATTACTTAAAAGATATGACAGAACATGATGTGTTGAGAAAAAGGTACAGGTAAGGTTTGGTACATGATTAATTTAGGCTATACAGTAAGCTTAATAACCATTCGGGTAAAGGCTGACTCTCAATTATAAAAGAGAGGAGAGTAGTGACCTCATCTGTCAGGTTCCTTTACTGTACATAACTTAAGACATCAACCAAACATAAATAGCTTAGGCCGGCCTAAGTTGAAATAACACTTCGGCTTCCAATACTTTATGCCTCAATCAAACACCACCATGATAGGATTAACCTTAGACTAACCATTATAGGGCCCACAGTATGTTCTGCACAGATCATGACCAGGACTAACATGTACCCAATATTAATAACTAGGTAGTGCCCTGTTAGCAGGTTTAGTGCCGAAATATGGGACTAAACTGATATTAGGACATTCATAAATGATTCCTTAGATTTTAAATGAGATGTTTAGATGACCTGAATGATGTTCTGAGAGAGTTCAATGACCCCAATTGCCGGCCTCAGCCACCCGTGCCCATGAGCATTGCGAGGTAAAACTGCCATCTACACAATTTATGAAAGTATTTGATATAAATAAATTTTAAAAGGAACAGACAATAATCTTTCAGATAACATTCAAATCAATGCAGACTAGCAGGCCATTCCATGTGATTAGTGTTATGTGGTACACATTTTTTAGCATGATAAATGCAACCTATTTGGAATTACAATACAAGGAAAATTATATTATATTCTGGATCTGGTAACCTATTCCAATAAATGGCCAACATATGTACAGTAATACACATGGACTAGCATGGTATTTACTACTTGCCTTCATGAGTTCTTCCAGGAGACGAGGTGCAAGCTCTAGCATATGTCTGTAGTCCTTGAGCAAAGCGGGTGGCAAGACTAATGATTCACGAGTTAGATGTGCCTGAATCAACAACTCCATCTGTACAATATCGATATTTTTTATATATCAGTACGGTTTTTAAAATCAAAATATGGATAACAATGATTATGTGCCCTTTATTTTCTTTTCACTCTAACACGAAACTGACTATGGATTATTTTCTTTCTTGCACAAAAGAAAGCAGACTTTGAAAAAGAATATGACTCATAAGCAAAGCTGTAACTAAGATTTCTAATTTAAAGCCTTAACCAATTAAAGCTTGTATTCTTTAAGTGCAGACAGTTATGATGATTAGAATAAATAATCTAAAATAAAAAATAAACCAAATCCTCTTGAAGTCCAGATAATAATATCATACACTAAATAATTAAAAACTTAGAACTCTTTTTTAAGAGGTGTAATTCCCATAATTTGCACATATGTATGTGGCAAATAACAAAAGAGGAGGGTTCCAAATTCCAATGCCTCCATTTACAAAACTTTAACTTAAAATTTAAAACTTGAATGTTAAAATAAAACTGTTTGATATATATCATTTTCTCTATGCACGCGTAAAAGATTAAGACATTTTTAACTTTGTTTTAATAGGTATCAAGAGCTTGCAAAAATACACTGACATGGATAATTTCTAGATGTTAATTTTTTAACATATCAATTCATATAAAATGAATCTGAAAGATGATAATTTTTTATGTACATATACAGAAAATAATGTAGATCGAATCTAACAGTTTTATTTTGGCATATAAATTTTAGAATTTTTTTTATTAGAAAACTAAAAAGTGGAGGCACAATGGAGGCATTTGAACCCTCCTCGAAAATATATTCACCTCATAACACCAGTAAATTTTTGAAAATCTACAATAAGAAAATGAAATATGAAGAATATAAGAAAAATATATATATATTCACCTTAACTAGAGGAGGGTGTTGTTTCCAAAACTTGGCTTGTTCTGTGCGGATGTTTTTCATGTCAAGATTCAACTCACTTCTAACAGCCACAAACAACTTTTGTAGGGGTTCTTCATCAGTTCGTCGTACCGGCATTTCCATGTACTCCTGAGCCTTGATAAACACTTCCATCACCTTGCTGTAGCATTGACAGATGGTCAAAAGGAAAATAAGTTACCATTCCATTTATTTGTATCTCTTACAAGTCCTCATGTTTTCTTTTCTCCATATTAAAGCATCAAATAAATATAATTTGTGAATGGATTATAATAATTACTAAAAGAACCAATATCCTGGGCTCAAATTTTGAACTAATTGTCAAGATATGTCAACTTTGATAATTTTCATAATATTTGGTAAGCAGTAGCTCAAGTATTACCAACTTCCTTACAGGAATGAATTTGAAATTTTATTACTGTTCCGTCCTTTTTGAGCAAATTACATACATTGTCCTTCCATGTTCAAGTCATTTATTTGCTCCTTTGGTTAATTAATTATATCCTGTTTAAACCATATCAAAAAGTGCCGTATAGAAGTTTTCCGTCTGGAATGACCATATTGATAATAATTTAATTAATTGAAGGCATGATATACATGGACGCTCAACAATTAAGACACCACAAAATAAAAAATTAAAAGTACAAATCACAGATACGTACTTTGTCTAATTACTTTAGCGTCCATATATCCTATATAAGGCCATATTTTGTTCACAGGAAGAACTACAATGTTCATTAGAACATCCAGACATATTCTGCTTTCTCCATGAGATCTAATGAACCGAACCAAATAGAACAAAAATGTAAAAATTGATTTCTGACATTTTGACATGTGGGGACCAAATGAGATTCGCTTGAAGGACCACGTTTGAAATCGCAATCAAAAGTAAAGAAGTTCAGTAATCAGTGTACTTACTTTGGTGCCAAGGAAGGCTTGATGCAGTTGAAATATGTATATAAGGTATGGTGCATGACATAGTTCCCAGTATACTTTGATGACCTTGAGAGGTATATAACAGCTACCATGAGCGGCAGGAGAATGCATATACCGACAATTGCTAGGAGTAGAATGCCGCCAGATGCACCATCTATGTTCAACAAAAATTGTGGTAGCGCAATACCCATTTGAAATCCCTGCTCAAACATATATCCAACAACTAAAAATGTCACCATATTCCTACAATGCAGGGTTACAACTAGTATTAACAGAAACAAGAACCAAGTATGATCAAACTGGTAAGCATTAAGTGATAATCTCAGCAGTGAACTCCACAAAGTACTTGTAAAATAATGACAAAATATGAAATAATTACCTGGCGGCCATCTGGATGACCATACTTCTCATAGTTTTCACGAGAAATGGGGTCGGTTAAAGCTTGATAAGCCTTGGCAATGAACTCCACAAAGTACGTGTGTGCCTCTGCAACAACCCCATAAGAATTCAATGCATTATGTGTAAAAATAAATACTGATAAGAACAGGAAAATAAATTAGTTTATTTTTAACCTGGATCTGGGTTCTTATCAGGATGGTACAATACAGAGAGCCTGCGGTATGCTTTCTTTATTTCCGAGTCTGATGCTCCCGGCTCGAGTCCAAGAATGCTAAAAGGCTCAAATGGTTGCGACTGATGTACAATTCAAAGTTTAAGGAGTTAGAAGAAATATATTAATTTCAACCTTTCTTATCCGTTTTGTGGAATATACTGATTAATTTTAATTAAACAAGTATATCCATCTTAAAGTGATAAATAAAATGGATGTATAAAGTTACAGTTCAATGCGGATAACTAATATTTTACTTTGTTTGCTTCTTATAAGGATGGCATCTAACAATCGAATTATTTGACAATCTTGCCAATACCTTTCGAAAACAATTGCACAATGCTTAAAAAGTAAAAAATAAGTTTATGGTTGCATTGCTGGATCTTTTGTTTCAATTTTATATGTGTCCTATAGATCATGCATACAATGTTGGGTTTTTTATTTCAATTTTTTAATTGACAACTGCCAGGATTGTCAAGTAGGGATCCTAATTCTTTTGTATATCTACAAATAACAAATTTTCTCGCAATATGTAAGTACTCATAATTACAAAGATGACCTATGTAAACCAGCAAATATAACAATATCTATAATTCATTTGCAGATCCTGAGATACATACCTCACTGCTTAAGAGCTTGATGTAGTAAATCAGAACAATCATGACAGCCCACAGTAGCACAATTGTCAGATTGGTGCAAGTTGAGAAGTTTGATATCTAGAATAAAACCAAAAAATCTCATAACATCCAAAATAATATTTTTGAAATAAATTAAAAAAATAAACCAAGAAATGTTACCCTCTTATAAATTGATTTTCGGTATTTCCCAGAGCGGGCACATTCAGAACATCTACAATGAATTGTCTTTTTCTTCTCAGTCAGGGATCGAAAAAGCCGATGAATGGTGTACGGCACCAAGGGAAGAGCAAGCATGGTTAAAATGAAAATAAGGAAGAGGGAGCTATTCTCATCTGAATCGGCCATGATTACTCTTCAAAGAAAACCTAAAAAATTAACAAAAAATCAAATTATAATTATTATAATGCTAACCAAAACAAAGTAACAATGTTTATGAATTATGATCCCGTGTGGTTTACTGGTAGGATTTTAGCAGGCACAATTAGTGTTTAAACACCAATTCAATTCTACACACAATTATATTGTTTGTGAAGTATTGTACTTAAAATTAGGACTTTCTACTATAGCATTAACAAGAAATAGTCACTCCATTGTTGCATTGCTACCATGGTTTGGAAAATCTACCTGTCCACAGCTCACGATCCAACTGTTGGGTAATTTCCCAAACTTCCAAACCGACTAGCTGCGTTTTTCTCTTGGTCGAAAGAACATTTGATTCGGAAGAGACTCACCTTCTACTGTTTGTGACTGACTGATGATCCGGATTTGATTTTTCTCTACCGAATCTTCAATGGTGGATCTAATTGATGATCGGGAAGAGAGATCTGGGCGTCTCCTCCTAGGGTTTCTCAGGTCTATTGCAGAGAGAGGGAAAGGGGAGGGCCTTCTCTTGGTGAGCGGCGGAGCTGATGAGTGCCGAGAGGGTGAGGGAAGGAATGGAAATGGTGAGAACTTAGCGTAGGGGATTGAATACAAATCACCTAAAGTAACTCAAATTTTGAATTTAGATCTGGATGTCAGATCTTTTTGCACGAATATTAAAGGTAATCCGTTCAATTCACTTGGGACCGGATTATTATCGAACGGACTGGATATAAAATCGAAATTTAAGTTACTCCAGAGGATCCGGACTCGGAGGGGGTAACAGAAACATGAAATCGAACCCAGTCAGGAACCGCAACGAGTGATATCTGAACCGTTCGTTTTAGTCTGACGCCCATCTCAAAGGATTTCCGTGAATCCAAAGCAGATCCGTATAAAATTTGGTCAGCCTAGGAGATCACTTTACCGCAGGAATACGCACTCCGGAGTAATAGAGACGATCTGGGCTGTCCGTTGGGCGGTACTGACAAAACTGTAATCGTCTGATAATCAGTGTTTTTATTTTTTTTTTCTCTCTTTTCTGCCAAGTTCCTGCGACGGATTCTATGTAGCTGATCGTGTGCATCACATTTCAGAATAGAAAGTTAGGACTTTAGAGTTGAGATCATAGTGACAAATCAATTATTCAGGTTCGGTTCGGCGAGGTCAAAAATTCGTGATTCGGGAATAATTTGAGTATAATTCGTGAATGATTCTGTATTATTCGGATCAGATATCTCAGTTCTGTAAGGTAGCAAAAACAAAAAAATAACCAAAAAATAAAATTCTTGGGAAAAATTTGTAAAATTCGGGAATAATTCGTAAAATTCGCGAATTATTTGGGAAATATTCAGTCAAATTTTGGTCAACCGAATAATTCGCGAATCTTGTCATTATGCTTGATATCATAGTGACAAATCAATAGTTCAGGTTCGGTTGGGCGAGGTAAAAAAGTTTGATTCGGATATAATTCGGAAATAATTTGGTACAACAAGTAAAAAAAAATTCCCAAAAATACCCTAAGAAAAAAAAAGAAATTTCTAATTTTTTTTTATTTGTGTCCTTTTGTGTCTGCCATTTCATTTGATAGATGTGGTAGAAATGCTAATTTTCAGGAAAAAAAAAAAATAGTCATTTGGTTTATTAATTTTGTTAATATAGTATAAATAATAATTTCGGGCATATTTTATACAAGGGCTTATGTTTTTATATTCTTCTTTCCTCATTAAAAAAAAAAAAGAATGTGTGAACAACTTTTGCACTAATTATGTTATTTGTCATACATAATCTCAATCTGCCCAAATCCTTGTTAAAATTTTTAGAAGTTTAATCCGTCCGAACATCACCTATTTAGAAGATTAATGTTTGCTCATTTTTCTCAAAATCTGAAATTTAAGCCTCCCTTGAACTATTAAGGCACTATTTAAGAAACTTCCTTTCTTAATCCATTATACTGAACACGAGCTTCTTAGTTGCAAAAAACAGGGCCAGCGTTTTTAATAAAACTTAACTACCTTCAAAAATTGTTGAATGTAAAATTATTTTATATTAAACTGGCAGCAGCTGCCAAGATTTCTCAAAAAAATAAAAAGTAAATTCTTTTTATAAAGTTTGTCTTATATTCAAAAATAAAATTCATCAAATACGTATTTTTTGAACGTATAGTCCGGAAAATAATTCTAGTTATAATAACAAAAGAACTATGAATAATACCGGCCACAAAAATAGATAAATTGACTAATTAATGCTTGACTGGGTGTAAACTTTTTAATTTTGCAACCATTTAGATTTTCTAACATAAAGAATTTGACATTCAACAAGCTATAAAATTGTGTTGATCTCAGCGGATGGTTTCAATATCTTATCATCTCTGCTCAATATATATCATCTTTAGTTGAGATGTGGTTGTACTATTTCTTGTTACAAATAAATTTATAATTCATGACTTTGTGCAATATGTCTGTACGATTGATCACTTTTGTGTTACAAATTTACCTTATTCTTTCTGTTCGGTTGTAGTTTTTCAATGGTAACTTTGTAAAGGCCCCTCCAGTTTCTGTTTTAAACCTCATCTCCTCATAAATAAGATTTAAGCTCTAGAGGAGATGAACTTTTTGCTGAAATTTCGTAGAATGTTGGTTCGCCTCTCTTGACCTCTTCTAATTAGTTTCTATATCCTGAGATAATGCACCATGTTTTGTTGTTAACATTGCTGATTTTGAACAGTACTTTCTAGTACTAATCTGTTAAAGTAATTGCTTAAATCAAATGTTAGTTGCTACATTTAGTACTAATCTTGTTATATATGTATCCAGATTCATGATTACATTGTACTGCAGGAGTTTTGCATGGCAGATGGTTGCGTGAGTGCTTAATTGAACAGCGAAAGATGAATGAGACCAGGAGTGATGGTGGCATAGAGAATGTAGAACATGACCGGGTCAGTGGCATGCCTGATGAGGTTTGGCCTTATGATTCAGTTGTCTGTTTTTTTATGTTTAGATTAGACTGGTTAACTAAAAGAGTTATTTTGGATGTGTTTGATGTAATGTATCGAATGGTAAGCTGAACAGTCGATGAAACTTAATTTAGACTGGTTAACTTAATTTTGCCCTGGGCTTGTCTCTTTGTTCATTTATATTAATTTTCATGGGAGAGGCAACGGCATTTCATTGAAGACGGTGATAGCTCTAGTAAATGCAACCATCAAATTATTTTGGTGTGGTCAGTTTATTGGTGGTCATTGATGTACCAGTTCTGGACCTTTTCAGTGTTTCTCTCAATGTGTAAGAAGATTGGCTGTGAGTAAACCAACTTGCGAGAAAAATTGAGGATAGGAAGTGGTTTCGCCGGTGGAGGCATTGATTAAAGAGGGGAGAGGATATGGGTCAAAACCTCATCGGGCAAGCTACTGACCCGGTCATGTTCTATATTCTCTATGCCACCATCACTTCTGGTCTCATTCATCTTTCGCCGTTCAATTAAGCACTCACGCAAGCATCTGCCATGCAAAACTCCTGCATTACAATGCAATCATGAATCTGGATACATATATAACAACATTAGTACTAAATGTAGCAACTAACATTTAAGCAATTACTTTAACAGATTAGTACTAGAAAGTACTGTTCAAAATCAGCAATGTTAGCAACAAAACATGGTGCATTATCTCAGGATATAGAAATTTAAAAGAGGTCAAGAGAGGCAAACCAACATTCTTCCAAAATTCAGCAAAAAGTTCATCTCCTCTGGAGGTTAAATCTTATTCATGAGGAGATGAGGTTTAAAACAGAAACTGGAGGGGGTTTTATGTTTTGGCTAAGGTTTGAAAGTGAGAAAGGGAAAATGAAAAAGGCACGGTAAAATATAACTTGAGGACCTAAATTGGTAAATTTTTACACTCAGTTCTCAACAGCGCCTTTACAAAGTTACCATTGAAAAACAAAAGTGATCAATCGTACAGATCTAACTTTTGTAAGCAAACTTTGATAGAAGGTACTGCAGAAACCCATATCATAGGTACATCCGTACATGCCAACATCTTTTTTTTTTTTTTTGAAACCTTCGCAGAGGCTTACATGCCAACATCATACTTACAAATTATGGGTACAAATTATATTGATACCAAAAATTCAGGCAAGGAATGTGCTTATTTTGCAATAAAATTAATTAATTATGATAAAGAACATTGAACATTTCGGTGAACCTAACAACTGCAAATAAGGAAACATTTTGTAGTTTTGATTTTAAAGAAATGAGTAAATAGTATACCTTCAAATCAATGTAAAAATCAAGGGCTAATTCTGTAGCACTTGAGAGACTGCTGAGAAGGTCTAGAACTGGCACCTCATCATTGCCACCATTAAGAAAACGCCACCAAACTAATCTGATGGTTGCATTTACTAGATTTATTGCCTTCTTCAATGAAATGCCAACATCTCCCCTTTTAAAAAGAGAAACGATACACAAAGAGACAAGCGCAGGGCACGAAATTTGCATATGCTCAAATTGCAAACACCTGAGAATAGTCAATTTCTTCAATGCATTACAGTTAATGCTAGAGAAATATAACTTACAGCAAGACAGATCAAGTTTTTCAAGGGAGGGGCAGCCCATGAAAAGATTTTGTGTAAAATCGTTGTGGAGCTCTATGCCACTCAGCCATAAAACTTTCAACAAAGGTAAATTTATTGACACTGGTCTAATAATGGGACACCAATCAAAGTTATTACTGTTGAGATTCATCTTAAGATCTTGCAGTCTTGCACTAGAGAAAACTGAATCAATCACCCCCTTAAATTCACCTATACTAATGTAGATATCGATCACCCGTGGCATTAGAAGCACCACACGGTCAAGCCATTCCATGGGGATAAATGTTTCGCTTCTTAGCATTGGACGTATGTAGCGAACTACATCCAAGTTTGTTGATTCATGATTGTTCAAAACACCATGCACAAACTTCTCAAACCTAGCCACACATTTTCTCTTTTGTCTTTTTTCACCACGTTCCCAGATCAGATCAACATTCAAGAATTCACTGAGATTGAAGTTGAGAACTGGCACGGTAGCCCATGTATTTATCCATCTTTTAGATAAAACACACGTGCTTACCGCCTCTTTTGTTCTCAGAAAGGAGAGGATATGGGTCAAAACCTCATCAGGCATGCTACTGATCCAGTCATGTTCTACATTCTCTCTGCTATCATCGATCACTTTTGTTCTTCTTCATATTTCAACTTTCAATTACTCCTGCATTACCATACATACTGCACAAAGTCATGAATAATATATAAATTTTATTTGTAACAAGAAATAGGACAGCCATGCACATCTCAACTAAGTAAATCAATTTACCTTGTTGAAATAAAACTTGTATTATTCCTCTTTACCTTCCGAAATTTGAATCCTCCGGATTTGGGTTGTAGGTTTTACCCGCGCTCTGCTCCTTCCTCTTTCTTCTTTTCCCTTCTCTCTGTACTGGTTTTATGGAGCACCGTCTGATGTAGCATAGCACAGCTAATTAATGGTCGGTAGTGGCTTCCAATAAACCTATTCAGTCAAATCTACATAGGGACCGTAGTGAAAAAAATATTGGATGCTCCTAGAGCACAGGACATATGGCCTCTACTCAGTACGATGAATTATTTCAAATTAAAAACGAGGCTGTCAACCAAGTGCAGACAAAAGCTCATCACAAAAGCTACGCTGCAAGGATACGTTTGGATGCACTCTAGAATAACTACTGTTTAGAATAATAAATAAAAATAACTACTGTTTAAAGAACAGTGCTATTCAGAACAGTAAATAAGTTGTTTGGATTGAATATTTAAAATAGAATTTGGAGGGAATAGCTACTGTTTAATAATTTATGTGTAAGATTAAATATAATACAATATAATATTAATTTAAATATTAAATGTAATATAATATTATTTTAAATATTAAATATAATATAATATTAGTTTAAATATTAATGTAATATAATATTAATTTCAAAATTAGATTAGTATTAAATAAAATATTAGATTAAATATAATATAATATTAGTTTAAATATTAAATATAATATAACATTATTTTAAATATTAAATGTAATATAATATTAGTTTAAATATTAATATAATATAATATTAATTTAAAAATTAGATTAGTATTAAATAAAATATTAGATTAAATGTAATATAATATTATTTTAAATATTAGATTAGTATCGAATAAAATATTAGTTTAAATATAGTACAATGTAATATTAATTTAATTATTAAATGTAATATAATATTATTTTAAATATTAAATTAGTATTAAATAAAATATTATATTAAATATAATATAATATAATATAATATTAATTTAAATATTAAAATGTAATATAATATTATTTTAAATATTATATTAGTATTAAATAAAATATATTATTAAATTAAATATAATACAATATAATATTAATTTAAATATATTTATATAATATAATATTAGTTTAAATATTATATTAGTATTAATATTGAAATCAACAAATGCAATTCTATTCTATGTTTTTGTAAGAATAGCGAATAGCAATGTTATTCTAAAAATAGTAGCTATTCCGAATAGCTCTAAAAATAGTTTGGATGCTTCCAAATAACAATGCTATTCTATAAATAGTAGCTATTCTTGTGCATCCAAACATTCCCCAAATGCAAAGACTATGGTTGTACGGCTCCGCTTTTGACCTTTTGTGGGCCAGTGAATGAGACAATATCATCTAAGGTAACAATATATTTCTGTTTAGATCGGAACCGTCAGGGGCAATTCACTGATCATTAATATTCTTGCGGATTCTGATCGAACAGTCTAAATCCATATATAAATATTATGTTACCTCACGTAATTTGAATTCGCTGGACACAAATTCAACCTCAGTCCAAATTCAAAATTCAAAATTCAAAATGGCCTAGGGACTTGTATTCCCAAAAAAAATGTGATTTCATTCCTTTCCCACTGTCTACTTCCAGTCTGTGTTTTGGTGCTACCAATATTTTCTTTTTGTACGTCTAAGAAATGGAATTGGAACATTTTCAGTTCTTATAATTTAAGGACTTCAAACTTGAATTTTTAGTCCTTAATTTGGGTATTAAAATTTGAAAGTTCTTATCATACCAACAGTCCCAATTATATGTTTTTTAAGCTCACATTTTTGGCAAAATAATTCCAATAAATAAGGCAACAACATGGATTGCTCAAATTTTTCATCTATATTATATATGACTGTATAACATCATTATTATTTTTCTGCTCTCATCATCAGTAACTGAAGGACAATAAATCAAATTTTATGCAAAAAACACTAAACAAGAATGAAGATGAGATTTTTTTTTTTGGCTTTTCTAATTAATTGATTATTCTAACCAGATCATTTTTATGTCTTTTCTATTCAACTATTATGAAATGAAGAAAATTTCAAATTTCCAGTTTTGAGTAACCGTTTTTCAAATATGTTGCGCTAGTGTGGTCCTCAAATTTCATAGAATAAGCATTATTTGAAACAAAATAGAACCTAGAGGGATGGATTCAAATCTGCTGAAATCCGAGATTGATAAACAGTAACTCTGAAATTCTTGAAATTCAAGATCCAGCTGTCCAACTTTTTCTGTGCACGCATATCAAAATTGCTGGTTTTTTTGTGTATGCATCTTGAAACAATTCAATAGTTGGATCTCGAATTTCAAGAATTCCAGAGTTACTGTTCATGATCTCGGATTTCAGAAGATTTGAATCCTAGAGGGACATGTTTCTTAAGTTTGATTGCTCTCATTCATTCATCAAATTAAATCTCTAGCAATATTTTCTTTTTGTACGTCTAAGAAATGGAATTGGAACATTTTCAGTTCTTATAATTTAAGGACTTCAAACTTGAATTTTTAGTCCTTAATTTGGGTATTAAAATTTGAAAGTTCTTATCATACCAACAGTCCCAATTATATGTTTTTTAAGCTCACATTTTTGGCAAAATAATTCCAATAAGGCAACAACATGGATTGCTCAAATTTTTCATCTATATTATATATGACTGTATAACATCATTATTATTTTTCTGCTCTCATCATCAGTAACTGAAGGACAATAAATCAAATTTGAGCAATCTTGTTTAGTGTTTTTTGCATAAAATTTGATTTATTGTCCTTCAGTGATAAGCCAGCAATAACGAGTCCTTCCAACGGTGGCAATGGTCCCAGTTCTGGAGGCAGCCGACGAACACCTTGCGGCATTGGCCAACAATGTTCTCACGGAAGAAAACTACTCATCAGCACATATGGCGATCACGCCACACTTCCAAATGAAGATCATCCATAGAAAAATATTGTGCATGTATATGTATGTATTAGGTGAATGTGTGCTTCTATATGTTATATGCTGTTCAGCGGTAGATCCACTGAAGTAGTCATACGCTCATACTCATTTTTTTTTGTAATTCAAAGTAGGCATGCATTATAAATGCATATATGGTGGTGCCAAATTATCTTTTATGAAGATGTCAATGTTCTAAATAGTTGACTATATATAGCGATGCAGCGTGTGTATAATATTTTCTTGATTTTTGAAAGCTATGATATATATATTATCTTTTTTTTTAAGGTAGAAAAGGCTAAGATATGTTAAATAACTAGAAAATTAAGAACATGCCGTTATAGTGTGTGTGTGTAGTGCAATGATGTTACCATTCCGTTGAAAAAAAAAATCAATTATAGATTAATTATATTATTAATGGTAAATCGGTTTGAGATCAATTAGAGATCAATAAATCTCAATTAGTAAATATAATAAACCTTGTAATAAGAAAATATTTTAATAGTCATCTAAATTATGTGGCATATAAATAGGCACCGTGTAATTAATTAAGAGATTGAAATCTTATCAATAATGAATAAAATTAGTTCTTTTCCTCTTTCAAATTTCAACACAATCCTCAGTACCCCATGTAAATTTGTCAGCTATTTTTCTTATTTTCAAAATTTGGCTCATATTCTCTTTCAAATTTCACCGGTTTCAAGCCTACTCGTAAAACTGCCTGATTCTCTGTAACATGTTCCAGATATATTGTGTGTATCTGTACTTCTCCACTTGATTTACAATTATTCTTAATGCATAGCTTACAATTATTCTTAATTTAAATCTAAAAGAATCAAAATGGACGAAATAATTTTCATCTTTAGGCCAACTTCACAATGGGCCCAGAATAGAAACCATGTAACAGAACCCAATAAGCTAGGCCAGAAATGTTATTTACGTTTCATCGGATTATATTTTCCCAACTTTTGGCTTCTCAAAATCCAAAAATGGAACTACAAAAAAAACAGAGTTATTTGTTAGAAATGCCGAATTTTTTTTTACCACTCTCAAAATTCGTTTTAAATTAAAAACCACCCAAAGCGGTTTATGTAAAAAAATACCACCCCGCACAATGGTTTCGCGCACCAGCTAAGACGGGTCCGCACAAGCATTTTGCGCACCACAGTGGTCCGCACCATGCTTTGGCACACCGAGTCCGTGTAGGAATTTCGCGCACCAAGGAGTCCGCACAAGGATTTGGCGCACCAATTGGCGTGCACGGAAATTGACAAATCAGATGGTTCTTATAAAATTGGACTTTGAATGGCCGGTCAAAGACGCGCAAGTTTCAATGGCAAAGACCAAGTCTATTTAAGAAGTATTAACCGTGTCTTTTAAAATCAGTAGTTGGTACTGAAAGGACAGCAACATTAATGATGAAACTTGCGCGTCTTTGACTGGCTATTCAAAGTCCATTCAAAGTCCAATTTTCCGTGCGCAGCAATTGTTGCGCCAAATTCTTGTGCGGACCCCTTGGTGTGCGAAATTCCTGTGCAGACTCGGTGTGCCAAATCATGGTGCGGACCACTGATGCGCAAGATGCTTGTGCGGACCCGTCTTGGTTGGTACGTGAAACCATTGTGCGGGGGTGGTATTTTTTTACATAAACCGCTCCGGGTGGTTTTTAATTTAGAACGACTTTTGACAGTGGTAAAAAAAAAATTCGGTTAGAAATGTTCTATTTTGGACCATAATTAATAGTTAATTAATTAAATTATAATATGAATTAAGTTTTATTGAAATGCATCAAAATATATGGGCCCTAATTATCTGTTCTCTATATGATTTTGATCTATCAGATAAGACCTATATATCTGATTAGGTGCGAATGAATAAGTGCGAACGAACTGGTGCGATTGAACATTTGTCTGGTTATAAATACATATGGAGCAGTTCAATATTTGGTTAATATTCATTTTATCCGAAATTACACAGAAAGAGAAATATAGACAGAAAAATAGAAGAACAATATTTTCCGCCTTTTGGATTAGACCAAAAATTTGATATGTCTAAATTCTCACTACTTCAGAAACCAAGAGAGAAAAGTAGAAAGACAAGAGGGGACTGTGAGTTGGCGCAAGTACTTCGACTTGCAATTGTTTGTCAACTTATTCGTATGAAAACCGGTAGAGTCGTGACTGCGGTTGCTATTGTGTGGATCCAACACGAGATGTACAAAGTGAAGAAGGCTACTGGTAGGGCTTGAAGTTTTCGATGCGTGTCTAGTGAAAAACTCTATTTAAATTGGAATCAATTTTATACATGAATTTTATGTTTTCAAATGCTGAATAAATCGTAAACTGAATCGAATTGTTGCACGTATAAGTATAACCAACCCAAAAATTCCATAACCATGCCAAATTTATGGATAATGGTTTCCAATATTTCTATGATTTGTGCCTACAGCCACCCACTCATCTTTTACGTAAATCATCTTAATTAATATCGTGATAATTTTACCATATCCGAAGTCCAATAAATCAACAGGCACAGGTGATGTATCAGTTTCTTCAATAAATAAATTAATATTACTAGGCTACTAACAAAGCTACCAACTTTTGAAAGAGGTAAACAGTACCAGGTTTCAAAATCTACAAACATTCAAAGGACACCAAAAAAGTTCATTTAGAAATTGGACTTGTAGGAAAGAAGGCCTGACCGCCCCCTCATCGTCATTCACCGGTTTAATTCAAGGCAAAGACTTCTATGGACATAAGGACTTATTTGTAAAATAAACATATTTTTATTTTCAAAGTTCAAACAGTCGATCCGAACCGTTCATCTTGTTCTCCATATTAATATGTGCTTGGAGACCAAATTTTACATTTTTCGGAATTTTTTTACTATTTATTAAGATAGGTACAAAAAATATCAAATTCAGACCATTGAATTTTGTACCCATCTTAATAAATAGTAAAAAAATTCAGAAAAATATAAAATTTGGTCTCCAAGCACATATTAATATGGAGAACAAGATGAACGGTTCGGATCGGCTGTTTGAACTTTGAAAATAAAAATATGTTCATTTTATAAATAGGTCCTTATGTCCATAGAAGACACTCTCTTTTAATTCAATGGTGAAAAACGAAAGGGCGATCTCAATTTTTTTATTAATTAGATTGAACGGCTGTGATGAAAACTATGGCAGGATGCTGCCATCATATATATATTGCGAATGTGCTCTAATTTTACTTTTCTCTTTTTTTGAGTAAAGTAGATAAAGTAGCTAAAGTAGCATGGTTAATAAAGCAGCACAACAAAGAGTTGTAATCGAGTTTTGAATCATATTTCGTTATCGAGTTTGCTTTTTGCACCCATATGAATTCAGAATTGTTATATTCACCTATAATTATTTTTAAATGCTGGAACATTTACAAAAAAAATGCTGGAAAAAATCCCCAATTTTTTTTTTATCAATTTAATATTCCTAAATGAAATTTACAATAGTCAGTAGTTTTTCCCATTTATTTAACCCAACTCTTCCATGAAATTATGCAGCTGGCCGTGACTGTTACGTTATTGATCATTGAATGTACGTGGAGCATGATTAATTCACAGACGACAGGTCGGTAACCAACCATATTTATAAAATATGATGCATTCAATTCTAACCAAGTTCAGTAAATCGGGTTTCTAACGGGTAATCAAGCACGTCTAGATATGTGGACTCTGTTATTCACAGACCACATAAGCCTAACCTGTGAGTTTATAAGAGGGCCACCTCTCATGTATTTTAGCTATAACTTGAGCTCTTAGCATTTCACCAGCAATGAGGGGCATTCTATTATTCCTTACACTGTTTCTACTCCCTGTGGTTCAATCTTCCCTCACATCTCAAACACAAGCTCTTCTTCATTGGAAATCAACTCTCCAGACTCAACAACCGCTTTCATCTTGGAATCAGCATGTCTACCCTTGCAATTGGACCGGAATCACTTGCCGCGACACTAATAAAAGAAGGCAAGTCATTACTAAAATCTTTCTTTCGAAAAAAGGTCTAGTTGGAAAATTAGATGCTCTAAATTTCTCCAGTCTTTCATCCATTAGAACTATTGATCTCAGTCATAATAGATTCAGTGGGATAATTCCTCCATCAATATGTCTCCTCTCAAAACTCACATATCTTAATCTATGTGATAATGTTCTCAGAGATTTGATCCCGTCTTGCATGGGAACTATGACAAACATAAAAAATTTGTATCTTTGCGGTAATAAACTCTCTGGATCGATACCTCCTGAATTTGGCAGACTTATATATTTGACAAATTTGGACCTGTCAACTAACTTTTTGAGTGGAGAAATCCCTACTACTATGGGAAACCTAAGTAATATGATCACTCTTTTTCTTTCGAATAATGCACTCTCCGGACCAATCCCTTTTGAAATTGGCAAACTTACATATTTGATAGATTTAGTTCTATCAGAAAACATTATAAATGGAGAAATTCCTACCTCTATAGGAAACTTAAGTAATATGGCCAGTCTATATCTTTGGAGTAATAAACTCCATGGGTCCATCCCTCCCGAAATTGGTACACTTGTACATTTGACAGATTTGGAACTATCAGAAAACTTTCTGAATGGAGAAATTCCTACCTCTATAGGAAACCTAAGTAATATGGCCACTATTTATCTTTCGAATAATAATTTATCTGGACCAATCCCTCCAGAAATTGGTAAACTTTCATATTTGACAGATTTGGAACTGTCAACTAACTTTTTGACTGGAGAAATTCCTACCGAAATTGGCAGACTTACACATTTGACATATTTGGATGTGTCATTTAACTTTTTGAGTGGAGAAATTCCTTCCTCTATAGGAAACCTAAGTAATATGACTACTCTCTATCTTTCGAATAATACACTCTCTGGCCCAATTCCTTCTGAAATTGGCAAACTTACACATTTGACTGATTTGGTTCTATCAGAAAACTTTCTGAATGGAGAAATTCCTACCTCTATAGGAAATCTAAGTAATATGGTCAATCTTTATCTTTGGAGTAATAAACTCTCCGGATCAATCCCCTCTGAAATTGGTAGACTTTCATATTTGATAGAATTGACACTATCAACTAACTTATTGAGTGGAGAAATTCCTACCTCTATAGGTAATCTAAGTAAGATGACCACTCTTTTTCTTTGGAATAATAAACTCTCCGAATCTATCCCTCCTGAAATTGGTAGACTTGCATATTTGACAAATCTGGACTTGTCAAATAACCTTTTGGGTGGAGAAATTCCTACTTCTCTAGGAAACCTAAGAAATATGACCACTCTTAGACTTGGAAATAATAATCTTTCTGGACCAATTACTTCTGAAATTGGCAGACTTACACATTTGACATATTTGGATCTGTCAACTAACTTTTTGAGCGGAGAAATTCCAACCTCTACAGGAAACCTAAGTAAGATGGCCACTCTTTATCTTCGGAATAATAAACTCTCTGGATCTATCCCTCAAGAAATTGGTACACTTGCACATCTAACAAAGCTGGACCTATCAAATAATTTTTTGGATGAAGAAATTCCTACCTTTATTGGAAACCTAAGTAATATTGACACCCTTTATCTTGGGAATAATAAACTCTCCGGACATATCCCTTCAGAAATTGGCAGGCTTGCACATTTGATAAATCTAGACCTATCAATGAACTTTTTGAGTGGAGAAATTCCTACTTCTCTAGGAAACCTAAGTAACCTGATCACTCTTTATCTTAGGAAAAATAAACTATCCGGACCAATCCCTCCTGAAATTGGCAGGCTTATACATTTGACAGATTTGGAACTATCAGAAAACTTTCTAAATGGGGAAATTCCTACTACTATAGAAAATTTAACCAATCTTGTTAATCTATATCTTTTTGAAAATAAGCTCTCCGGATCTATCCCTCCTGAGATTGGCAGATTAACACATTTGATAGGTTTGGAACTAGCAATTAACTTTTTTAGTGGACATGTACCTGCCGATTTGTGCAAAGGGCGAGTTCTCAAGTACATTGTTTTGCATGATAACAAATTTGAAGGCCCAATTCCCAGTAGTTTGAAAAATTGTAGTAGTTTAGAAAGAGTTACTCTACAAAGAAATCTATTTCATGGAGACATATCTAAACAATTTGGGGTTTACGAGAATCTATCTTACATGGATTTGAGCTTCAATCAACTTTCAGGAAAGATTTCATCTACTTGGGCCCAATGTCATAACTTAACATATCTAGATATATCAGGAAATAAAATTAGTGGAGTCATACCATCCGAGATTGGTAGCTTACATGGGTTAGTAAAGCTTGATCTATCATCAAATTCCTTATCAGGGGTTATACCGACAGAACTTGGTAGATTAAAAAGATTGATTGAGCTAAATTTAAGTCACAACAATTTCATAGGAATTGTACCAAAAGAGTTGGGAATGTTACCAGCTTTAACAAAACTTGATATATCATCCAATAGTCTGACAAGTGTGCCAGAGGAACTAAGCAATTGTGTTAACCTTGAATTATTAAACCTCAGCAGTAATAGGTTGACTGGAAAAATTTCATCTCATTTTGGAAACTTAACATACTTATTTGATTTCCTAGATTTAAGCTCAAATTTTTTTTCCGAGGAAATACCAATAACACTAGCACAGTTAACCATATTGCAGAAACTTAATCTCTCTCACAATAATCTAACTGGTCAAATTCCATCTTCATTTGGCAACATGTTAAGTTTGTCAACTTTGGATTTGTCATACAATCAATTGGAGGGTCGAGTGCCTGATATAAAGATTTTTAATAATGCTCCAGAACAATGGTTTATACACAATAAAAATCTTTGTGGCACTATTCAAGGTTTGCCATCATGTGATGGATTTGTTAAAGATAAAAATGGTTCAACCACAAAAAAGATGGTTAAGTTGATTACAACATTAACTTGTTGTGCTGCTTTACTAACCGCTTTCTTACTTTGGCTAATTTACCTACTTTACTCAAAAAAGAGAAAAGCAAAACGATTGCACATTGGCAATCGAGATATAGGAGAATTTTTTTCTGTGTGGAATTTTGATGGAAGAGATGCATATGAGGAGATTATAAGGGCCACAGAGAATTTTGATGAGAAATATTGCATTGGAAGTGGAGGCCATGCAAGAGTTTACAAAGCGATTCTAGCGGCAGATAACTTCACAGTAGCTGTAAAGAAAATCCAGTTAGCAGGTGGTGAATCCTCACTAGATGTTGAAGTATTCCAAAGAGAAATTCGTGCCTTAACTAAAGTTCGACACCGCAACATTGCCAAATTATTTGGTTATTGTTCCTCATCTCAAAATAAATTTCTTGTTTATAAGTATTATGAGAACAGGGATTTATATAATATTCTCAATAGTGAGGCAGTAAACGAATTGGATTGGCAAAAAAGGAACGCTATATTGAGAAATGTTGCATGTGCTCTATCACATTTGCATCATGGTTGCTATCCTCCAATAGTACATGGGGATTTAACTAGTAGAAACATCTTGCTCGATTCTGAGTTTACAGCATGTATCTCGGATTTTGGCACTGCCAAATTCCTCAAGCCAGAGTCTTCCAATTGGAGCATGCTTGTTGGAACCTATGGTTACATAGCACCAGGTTATATATATTTTACCACCCTATTATTGTTTTTGTAAGTTTCCATCACCATACTTTTATCGAAAAAAAGTGTAAATAATTGCAATCTGACTTTTCATTTTTATTTATGCAGAACTAGCCTATACCATGAGGATGACTGAGAAATGTGACGTGTATAGCTTTGGAGTAATCGTGTTGGAGTTATTTAAGGGAAAGCACCCAGGCGATATGATCAATACACCAGCTTTCGACAAAGAGAAAATCATACTCCAAGATATCCTTGACGAACGCATTGAAACACCAAAAGGACAAGTTATTAATGAAATTATCAAAATTGTTCAGATTGGATTTCAATGCTTGAATAACAACCCATCATTCCGTCCAACAATGCAAGAGGTGGTGAATAGTATCTAGAAGTGAATAATGAACTGCTTCATGAATTCTGGTACGTAGTAGTTTTATGCTTGAAGATTAGTTTATGTTAGCAGTTAGGATTTAGACTTAGAGCATGATGGTTAATTTTCATATTTTATATTTGAATGGTTTTATGCTTTCTTAGTATTCACGAATTCTATATGCACGTGCGGTGATAAATATTCATCGTGCAAATAATATTATTGCAATATAATTATTCTGTATATCTTGTGTGAGATTACCGTTATTGTTCACAATATATATCTCTTCTAAAAATATTGCTTTTCTTGTAATAATTTAGTGCCATGGATCTCCTTAATTAATGGCCACAAATATATATTTGGCAAATGCCGCATCGCTTTTGTGTGCTAATATAATAGTGATGCCGCATTGCTTCATCTATTCTGTGATAGTGTACTCGATAGCTACCAAGCAATATTTCGATTTCTAATGAAATCGATCTGCAGATTTTTCCCAGTTATATTAACAACAACAACAAAAATACTACCAATTAACCTCTAATTTATATAAAAAAAATGATTATTTAGAATTGTCATATATTATATTCTTGAGTATATTGAATTTTACTTGGAGTGATTAGTAGTATTAATTTCATTTCTTGTGCCCCAATACTTTATATCCTGACAGCTTTAACCGAAGTTCTCGCGCTTAACTCTGATTTGGTCAATCCGGTAAGAACATTTTGCTGAGTTGCTCGGAAGTTACCAACATACTTTGATTGAGATGTCAATTGTCACTCTTTTCATTTTGGACCTAGCGAGTAGCTCTGAGTACTACAGCAACTTTGGTCAGCAGCGACCGGTGTAGTTGCTTGTTGCTGAAGGTCTTCTACCGCAAAAAATCACGGGAAGTCAACAGAACAATATTATTAGTTACTGGCGATGTTAAAAAAAATAAAAACCAATTTCAAACGGTGATTTCTTACTCTCCTATCTTTCCCTCTCCCCAAGTTCTACCTTCTCTGCTCGATCTGGTACCAACTGCTGCTGTTGCTCATCAAGTCAGTTTTCTCTCCCTCAGTCAAGGCAAATCTCCCTCTCTCTCTCTCTCTCTCTCTCTGATTCAAGTAGTTGTAGATACTTTTGTTTGCATTACATTCTCTGATTTGATGAAATTAGAGGGTTTTGATATACAATTAATTTGTTTGCTGGATTGTTTCTCAATCAGGTTTTCAATCCCTGATTATTTCTTTATATTCTTGATTTCTTCTATCTAGCAATCAGGTTTTGATTCCCTGATTATTACTTTAATTCTTGATTTCTTCTATCCAACAATCAAATTCAGCAAATAGATTTATTCTTGTGTATATATTTAAATAAGTTGATTGTAAATATTGGATCTATATATTTGTAAAAGTAGAGGACCAATGTAGAAATAATATTTTAGCTATTAGGTTTAGGATTTATATTACTCTCTTAACACCAGAAAAGAGGTATAAATCTGTGCTTGTTAATTGTAGTTTAGACAACCGCTTGAACTTCCGATCCAAACTTATATTTCAATTTTTTTTAATAAATTCATACCTAATTGTTATAGAATTGCCAATTATATATATTACATACTAGTTGTTTAAATTTGTATGGTCATTGTTCAAGCCATCCATAAAAAAATATTAAGGACTAGTCCATAATGCACTCTTAATTATTATACAATGCATACTATGTAATTATAATCATATTAATGTATTTATATTTTTTTTTATAAATTTCGCAAATGTTTAGAGAAGATGACAACTTACAAGATGATCAATAAAAAAGCCCTTGATGTTATTATTTTAAAAAGAATAATTGTCCATCAAGCAAAACTTTTCTTGGATTGTTCTAAAAAGAATAAAATATTTCTTCGATCTTTGTGGTTTTTTTTTTCAAACTTCAGATATTTTACCGGCCAGAATTGTCATATCTTTTCCAATCATAAAGAATTGTTTAATATTGTCCATTTTTTTAGATTGAACCTCTGGAATTGTTTCTAAATGATAACTTCATAAAACAGACAACTCAGAATGGCCATCCAATCAAGAGTATCCCGGCTGTCCGATTGTACAGTCCATGCTTTTCTTATAGCGATCCAGTAATCTCCTTTTGGCGAGGATATCCCAGTCGACAACGCTCGTCAATTTGGATTCAAGCTTTCGTGTTGGATGTTCGGTATATCCTAATTAATCAGGTATGAATATTCTCATTACTTTTCTGTTTTCGAAAAACTGAACCTCATGTGTCCAGAGAAAAAAAACAAAAAATACAAGGCATCCGTCTCCATCAGAAATGGATCTGATTGCTACTAATTGGAAGTATTGTAAATATTCTGGAATTACATTTTAGCTATATATGTTTGTGTTGCTACTTGTGATTATAAATATGTTTGTGTTGTGTTGCTACTTGTGATTTGAATGTTGTCTATCTAAATTGAATATATGATTCTTTAAAAATCAATGATTTTTGCAAATAATCATCTTCTAAATTCATGTCACATGCCGTGAGAAATTTATAATTATAATAACATTTGTGACATGCATTTGTTTTCTATATTTGTATTTCTGTTGCAGAAATTAAACTTATGTTAGTCTAAATCATACGATCTACTATATTGCATTTAGAATGCCTATGATTATTAATACATAATTACTGTAGCTTATGATTATTGCACATATGCGGAGCAGAAAGGGAAAGGAAAAGGAGGGATCTTCTAGTTCTAGAGTGCGCGCCAGGAAAACATCGTTTCTACTTGAGTTTGTATATGGAGGATCTTCTAGTGCTGGATGAGGTTCAGAGACCAGTGGTTTGTCGGATCAGAAATAGGTAATTAAGATTCATCTTTTCTACTTGGGCTTGTGTATGGAGGATTATGGATTGTAGTGGTGGTCATTATTTGTGATTGAAAATCTTTTGATGCAGATGTAGGCGAGACCGAGAATTTCAATAAAATAATTTCACAAATTGTCCATAACATGTATATCCCGGTGCTTATGGGAAACAGAGTGGTTTCCCTGAAGAAACTTCAGTTGCTCTGATGAGTTTTTGGTGAGAAAAATCCTCTTTAAAAAATGTCTAATTATTTGCATGTTTTTCAAGCTACAACTACTTTTTTTATGAAGCATTGCAGTACAAGTTTCATGAGGACAAAAATATTGATGAGGTTTGGAAGACATTTTCTAGGATAGGGAACAAAGGCACACAAAACAATTTGAACAAGTGTAAGAAGGCTGGCAGGAAGTTGTATATATGGCGATACTATTCAGGAGTGGAAGCAGCATCAGGTGCATTCCACATTTGATTGGATCAAGATAAATGTCTGAGACATTTGTTAGGCGGTCGACAAAAATGCAGAAAATAGGACCGCATCCGGAGAAAGTGCATGTGCTTTGATTCGTAAGATGCATTTCATAAAAATAAATTGATTTTCATTTCAATTGACTTGAACTATGATAATCTGACTTTTATTGAAATTGTCTTTCAAATTATTTATAGGAGCATATGCACAATCACGAATCCAGATGATCCGATGAGCTATTCAAGTCGACCCATACCAACAAGAAGACGGGGCACAAAAATACTTAAATGGTCAACCAATTATGGTTGTGGGTTGAATTTAAGGTATTAGAGTTCAAACGTGCTTTAATGGTTAATCAAGTAGGGTTTTCGGTTGAATTAAAGCGTATTTATGGTTTAAAATATTTTGTTATCTGTCTCTTTACAAGGAGGTTCGAACTCGCACCATCGATTTTTGATATTCATGATGATGTCGGGGATGAGGGGGAGTATGATGATGTCAATAACAATAGCGACGACTCGGATGATCACATATAGGTTTATGTTTAAATATAGGTTTATGTTTAAGTTTATATTTACCGACATTTTTTTCTATAACAAAAAAATTAAATAATATAATATTAATAATCAAACTGGAAAAATATTTTTATTCATAACCAGACTGCCCCCCCATTGGGCGGTCTGCCCTACCCACCAACCCGCCCCCCATTGGGCGGTCTTCCCTGGCCATCAGACCGCCCCCTGAGGGGCGGTCTCCTTTTTTTTTCCTATAAAAACCCCTCTCCCCTCCCCCCACCCACACCAAATCCTAGCCGTCTGACCCGCCACCTCCACCGTTTTTTGTGTTGAAACCACCGGAACCTCTGTTTTGTCGTCTCGAACACGATATTTCACACCTTCGTTGCATTTTCGGCCCCTCTCCGCTTCCGTTTTCGGGTACGAAATTTTTTGCGAATTTTTATAAATTGTTTTGAATCGTTAGAAATTGTTGATTGGAATTGTTATAAATTAGGTAGAAATTGTTTGATTGGAATTGTTATAAATATTAGAATTGTTAGAATTGTTGGATTGTGTTTGAATTGTTAGATATTATTTGATTGAAATGGTTAGAAATTGTTTGATTGGAATTGTTATAAATTGTTGATTGGAATTGTTATAAATATTAGAATTGTTAGAATTGTTTGATTGGGTTTGAATTGTTAGATATTATTTGATTGAAATGGTTAGAAATTATTTGATTGGAATTGTTAGAAATTGTTGATTGAAATTGTTATAAATATTATAATTGTTAGAATTGTTTGATTGGGTTTGAATTGTTAGATATTATTTGATTGAAATGGTTATAAATTGTTTGATTGGAATTGTTATAAATATTAGAATTGTTAGAATTGTTTGATTAGGTTTGAATTGTTAGATATTATTTAATTGAAATGGTTAGAAATTATTTGATTGGAATTGTTAGATATTATTATTATTATTATTATTATTATTATTATTATTATTATTATTATTATTATTATTATTATTATCATTATTGTTTTTCTATTGTTATTCTTCTTATTTTAATTATTATAATAGTAATTATTATTATTATTATTATTATCATTATTATTATTATTTTTAATTATTATTCTTCTTATTTTAATTATTATAATAGTAATTATTATTATTATTATTATTATTATTATTATTATTATTATTTTATTATTATTATTATTATTATTATTTTATTGGATTAATTAAAATTAGGTTTGATTGGATTGTTAGAAATTGCTAGAGTTATATTTAGAACACATCTGATAATTTTTTTTTGTAAACCTTAATATTTTGAAATGTAGGATGATTAGATCTAGACGATCACGAGATATCTCAGACACCGCCGAGAGTTCACATTCTCACGCCAATCCGAGTGGGAGCACAGAGACCATGCATGCGGAGGGTGTCGCTGCAGATACATTCAGTCCCCTCCTATGGCTCCCCCACAGACGTCACCGTGTCTCACTTGCATCGGTAGAGGTACGCTGAGTAATTCGAAGAAAATGCAAACATTATGTTTCAAAACACATATAGTTTTTCATCTAAAACATTAATAAATGCAGGATGAGACCATGTTGACGGTGCGGCACCGCACGCCAGAGGTACCGTACGTGGCACATCCACTGATGGATCGGTACCTGATGAACCTCGGGTTGTACCAGCTAGGCACATTGGAACAACCAAGGAGAATAGACCAGGCACTTATGTGCGGACTCGTGGAGAGATGGAGTCCTGAGACGCATTCATTCCATCTTCCCGTGGTGGAGATGACAGTGACCCTACAGGATGTCAGTGCCTTATGGGGTTTTCGGATCGATGGCGATCTGGTAGGAGGTGTCTCGGATCATAAGAACCTCAAGCAATTGATCCCAGAACTGTTGGGGACGCATGTGGAGGCAGTGGCCAAGAAGCTCAAGCTGAGGGGTGAATGGGGAGTGGAGTGTTTCTCCAGTTACTGCATTACTCTTAGGGCTCTCCGACAGTATGCCGCTATGGGGTTTTCGGATCGATGGCGATCTGGTAGGAGGTGTCTCGGATCATAAGAACCTCAAGCAATTGATCCCAGAACTGTTGGGGACGCATGTGGAGGCAGTGGCCAAGAAGCTCAAGCTGAGGGGTGAATGGGGAGTGGAGTGTTTCTCCAGTTACTGCATTACTCTTAGGGCTCTCCGACAGTATGCCGCTGAGATTGCCATTACCCCCAGACGGCTGAGCCGGAGCGCGTCAAGAGGTAAGATCAAAATGCATTAAATTAAAATTATTACTGAAAAATACATAGTTTTTTTATTTTTTCTTGAAACTGTAGGTACGTTAGAGCACTTGACTTATGTGGTAGTACGATGTTCGTCGATTCCAGCAGCGACTCGGTCCCGATCATGTTCCTCCAGCAGTTGGAGGAACTCGATAAGCCGTCGCGGTGGAACTGGGGTGGAGCCGTGCTTGCCACTCTGTACAGAGGACTGTGTCACGCATGTTTGGTAAGTTTTCATCAATTAATGTGCTTTACGATTGTTTTTTATTTGATAATAATGAATACACATATAAAATTTCAGAGAGACAGCCAGCAATTCAACGGGCCACTCATGCTACTCCAGCAGTGGTCCTGGTCGCACCTACCGGTCTGCCGACCTATTATTCCTCCACATGTGAGGTGGCACACGGGTGACGACATCGACAGATACCCCCCATATGCTATCATATGGGGTGCTTACCAACGCTACGAGAATACGTCGAGAGGAGGGACGTGGGTATCTCGTACGTCCAGAACCAGCTCCAGCTATTGCACCAAGCTAACGTCTAGTGGTTCCCGTATCAGGCGTGGTACTGGTCTCGCATTTTTTGTCGGCTGACGATGGCGCAAAGGGATCTCGGTTTGTACCGGGGTCCACTCGTTTGTTACTGGATAGTTGAGTATCACTATCCTGATCGGGTGCCTCATCAGTTCGGCTTCGATGCCTTTATTCTAGATAACCCCATACTTGGTGAGGATGACACAGAGAAGCTGCACAAGTAAGTATTAATACACACTCAATAATACTAAAAAACTATTGATATTATTTCACAAATTTGTATAACTAACTTATAATGCAGGACTATCTACAAGAAGACTGAGGTGGATTGGCGCACCCACCATATGGGCTTGTACAGGATTGCCCGCAGGCCTCAGGTCAATTTGTGGGTCCCGCCTGACCCGACGGACGTCAGTTTGGGAGCGGGACCCTGGACATTGAGATATTGGTCTGTTTCCAGCGGTGGTGCATGACTACCGTATACTTGCAGGGCGACTACGGTGATTCTCTTCGGCGGAGAATGATGGGTGATTCGAGTAAGACCCATTTGCCGTAGGGCCCGATCAACACTCGAGCGGTAAGTAATAAAGATTATTTGTAATATTATTTTTTCCCCGTACAACTCATTTCCTAAATGTTATTTACAGGTACTGACGGCAATTCGAGGAGTTGCACACAGCTTGGTGTGCATTGCGAGAAATGGTTTCCGGGCATTCGGGTGTACAATGCTGCATCACACTGCTCCGATTGTCGAGGATTCCCATTTTGATGGGCGCCTCGTTGGCATGCTGCATGACGCTGGCGAGAACATCAACTGGCGTGAGATCAAGATTGACTCACCAGTTCCAAACCAGCCCAACCAACCCCCGCCTCTCGTAAGCGACAGAGACCGACCACCACCCACCGCAGGTATTATAAGTTAATTTTTTTTCATTCACATCAATTTTGTTTTGAAATGTGTTCTTAAGATGTTCTACTCAAATATTACAGACGATAACCCGAATTGGGCGTTCCACGATTGGGTGCTGGACACCAAAAGATGGCACGCCTACTACAATCAATATGGAGTGCCGGTGCAGTATGACGAGGTCAGTTGGATCGTGTATGTATAATTAAATTTTTGTTATTTTGTATAAAGAAAACTAACATTACCTAACTGCAGGATGGTCACCCTACATGGAGTGCCGAGCCCACTTTCACTCCGGCAGACTTTGGTCTCATCGACACTGGGGCAGAGGACGACCATGAGGCTAGTGGCAGTGGGGCACAGCAGGCTACCCAGTTTGATCCATGGGCGGATGCTGCGTTTGGGACACGTCCACCGACCACGTATACAGGGGACTGGGACGAGCCCACACTATCGATGCCACCCCCCAGGCAGCACAACCACGAGGCTAGTGGCAGTGGGGCACAACAGCCTACCCAGTTTGATCCATGGACAGATGCTGCGTTTGGGACACAGCCACCGAGCACGTATACACAGGACGACATGCATTTTGATTATTCTGATGACGAGGATCCTCCAGAGCCCTCTGAGTCTCCACAGCCTCAGAGACGTGTCCAGCCGCGGAGGGCGTGCTGGCCGCCTTCCAGATTGTCATTGTCCGGTCGTCGTCCTCGTTGCTAGTTTTTATAGAGAATATTGTAGCCGTTGACAATAGTATATTTATATTTTCCTTTCTATATTTTATGTTGATCAGACGTTATTTGGTTATTTTATTTACTTATGTTTTCGTTTCTATATTTTATGTTGACCAGACGTTATTTGGTTATTTTGTTCACTCGACCAAATCCGTCGTTATTTTGTTCACAAGGAAATTACAAGAAAATACAATCATATAATCACAACGAAATACATAAAATACAATATAAATTACAAGCAAATACGATATAAATTACAAGCAAATACATAAAATACAATATAAAATACAAAAATACAAAAAAAAAGGAGACCGTCCCCCGGAGGGCGGTCTGATGGCCAGGGAAGACCGCCCAATGGGGGGGCGGATTGGTGGGTAGGGCAGACCGTCCAATGGGGAGGCGGTCTGGTTATGAATGAAAATATTTTTCCAGTTTGGTTATTAATATAATATTATTTAATTTTTTGGTTATGGAAAAAATTGTCGGTTATATTTATGTAATTATTTGGTATAATACAGTGACTATATTTGGTACTTGTATTACGTTAATTTGATGTATGTTTGATGTTTGGTATTTATCTTTTTGTTATGTTTGGTTTGTTTAATGAATGTTTGATGTTATTTATGTTATTTAATTTGCATGTTTGGTTTGATGTTTGATATTTGATATAGGATGACATTTTTTATTAATGTTATTTGTATATCGATATTGAATTATTTTATGATGTTTGATATTTGCTTATCCCTTGTAAGTTCTAACCAAGCAGGGGCTTCGATAACGTACATCATATACTCAGGGAATTCGCATCCTCTGAGATATCTCAAACTTTGCGTGACTTTTTAGAATATCTCAATCGTTCAAATACGTTAATCTCAAAGAACAAATAGTACTACTGCCCCCTACGTTCTCCCGAATAGGCACCGGACACGTCGGTCACGCAATTGAGATATCTCAGAGGATACGCACCCATACTCTGGTTGGATACACAAATGTACAAATTTTACTTTTTTTAATATAAAACAATCGGAGGAGAAGATAGTACAAACTTAAAAGTGAAAAATATGGATTTGAAAGAATTAGTATATATACAATTCAATCTCGTCTAGTACTGAAATTAGTATTATGAAAATATGATTTTGTATTACCAAGCTTTTCTCAATTAAAAAATATTCTTTAAAATTAATTGTATTTGATGGAAGGAGATATTTCGTAGAAAAATTACCCACACCTTTCACAGAGAAAAATTTATCTCAAGTTGTCACCATCACCTTATCTTATATATTGTCAAACATAATATTTAATAATAATATATGAAAGTAAGAAAATAACTCATCTCATTTATCCTTTAATTTCTTTGTAGACATTTCTAAATTGATGATTTAGATGACCTGTTTTTGTATCCGTAAAATAGCAAAATCATTTTTTAGGCATATATATTATTTCTCCTATTTTTATCAAGCAATAAATATCATCCTTATATTTATAAATCTCTAATTGAAATTAGAGAGCTTCCAAGCAATTCATACAAAATATATATTATCATACCAATCAGCAACATACAAGAATACTATTACTTTTTTCTTGCATTATTTTAAACTAGTGCAACAATTATTGAATATTACTTTGTGTGGTTTTACTTTTCTATATTGAATTTTAAAAGTCTAGATAGATCCCATAAAAACGTTTTCCCATTAGTGTAAAAATAATGTTATTAGCTGTTAATTATGATCCATCGATCTGATTAAAACATACTTTATATCTTCAACCAAAAACATATGATTAAAAAAATATTATAATGGGAGGCGCGACGTGAGATCTTACTGTATAGTATTTGCCCATATAAATAATTTATGTTTCCAATTTAACCTATTACATTGCCAAATTTATTTTAATATTTAGAAAGTAAACAAATTAACAAACTAAAGAATAGGTGACTAATTAAACACGGTTAAAACGCTAGTGATACACAGTTCAAGCCGATCACGTATGAAAGTGTCGATCATTTTACAACGTCGTACGTAGAACCTTGTCTATATAATCCTTATATACACATTTTCTCCAAGAGAACCACGTCAGATCTCAAAAAAATGGTGCTTAAAAAGGAGATTTACACATGGACATGGTAACCGTGTCTGATTCTTCATATATATACACGGTTACTATACAAGAACCGTTTATGATTAAAGCGAATCATGCACGTTTCCTTTAGAATAACCGTGTATGAATATCTTTCTAACGATTTATGTGATAGAACTGTGTATGATTTGCATCCATATTTGCTTCGTATTAAACATACAATCACTACTACAAAAAAAATAGTTTGTACACAGACAAAAAATAATGGAGCTACACAATTTGAAATCGTGTATAATGTTGGAGTATAGGAATATGCAACCATTTATACATGGATAATTACCCGTGTATGATTGTATTAATCCTACACGGATTATTCATAAAGAGCCGTGTAGAAAACCTCCACAATACATCTCACCACAAGAGAGCTACACGGATATTAACTAAATATAGGGGCGGAGCCAGACTTTCAGATTACGAGAGTCAAGTATATAAAAAATTTCTACTATGAATGGGGGTCAATTTCACTTTATTCATAATATTTTAGTTTAAATTACATTAAAAATAGATTATAAATAAATAAAAATTGCAAATGAATGGGTTCAATTGACCCCCATTCATTGTATGTAGCTCCGCCTCTGACTAAATATTCATATAGGAATACTCTTCCTACACAGACATTTAGTTATAATATCCGTGTAGCTCTCTTGCCCTTCCTACACGGATATTTAGTTAATATCCGTGTAGGAATAGTATTTCTACACGGATATTAAGTTAAAAATCCGTGTAGGAAAGTTCTGAACTACTAATTTTTTATGATTATCTCTTTTTACACATATTTTATTTAAATATCCGTGTAGAATTTTTCTATTTTTCTATTTAAATATCCGTGTATAATGAAGATGAGATTTTTTTTTTGGCTTTTCTAATTAATTGATTATTCTAACCAGATCATTTTTATGTCTTTTCTATTCAACTATTATGAAAGGAAGAAAATTTCAAATTTCCAGTTTTGAGTAACCGTTTTTCAAATATGTTGCGCTTGTTTGGTCCTCAAATTTCATAGAATAAGCATTGTTGAAAACAAAATAGAACCGAGAAGGACATGTTTCTTAAGTTTGATTGTTCTCATTCATTCATCAAATTAAATCTCTAGCCTACGATAGGATCGAGGTGTGTTCAAATGGTTCGGTTTATTTGGTTTTAAATCGAACCGGAAAAATTCAGTTTAAATGGTTTGGTTCGGTTAATTTTATGAAATATTTCGGTTTAAATGGTTCAGTTTGGTTTTGAATTTTCAAAACCAAATAAACTGAACCGACCGATTTTATTAATAGTTTGAGACTTTGTGTATTATTTTGGTTCATTTTCGATTTTGAATCTACATATTTGATTTTTTGAGATTGAATTCATCTATTCAGTTCAATCGAACAAACCATTTATTTATAGTTTGAGACCATTTATTTTCGGTTTAACCAAACCATTTATTTATTTCTCTATTCGGTTCAACCCAACAAACCGAAGTTTAAATCGGTTTAATCGGTTCAGTTTTAATTCGGTTTGCTATTTTAGTTCGGTCGGTTCGGTTTGATTTTCAAAAACTGAAAAAAATTTGGTTTGATTATTTTAGTTTGGTTTGGACCGAACCGACCGGTCGAGCACCCCTAATAGGATCTACTCCAAATCATGTAATCCTCCTTGCCAATTGCTATTTCTAACTGTTGGGTATCCCTTTTCATGGGCTCAGGCCCATTTATTTGGAATGTTTGGGCTGTCCTGGCTCAATTCAACTGGAGGAAGAGAATTGATAAAGTTATTTACCACATATTTCAGGAATTCGGATCACATAAACTCAAAAACTTCTGAGTTTAAAAAGATATATCCATAAAATGTGACTTCGGCCAGATTGACACAGATTCTGATCGGACGGTCCGGATTCAAACTCAAAATTTGAGTTACTTTATGAAAATCCGACTCTGATTTGATGAGGCTGTTTTGAATAATTTGCTTTGTCTACACACATGAGCAGAAAATTTTTAGTTAGCACCGAATTTAATAGAGTAATTTAATCCATATAAACTTACCACTTTATTTTACTCCTTTATTTTTTTACTTTTTGTTTTGACAATTTAAATATAAAATAACAAATTTACTTTTAATTGGCCGAATTATATTCATATATGTATATATATCTGTATCTGTATCTGTATCTGATTCCTATATTCATTTAACATCTAATACATATCCAAAACTATCTTATTGGGTAAAACATTAGATGAAACTATCTATTCGTAGCGCCGCAACATGAAGCAGCTACTGCTAAGTATTATTAAAAATGAGAAGAGGTAAAATAAATGGGAATAACTACTTACTATTGAAAATTTTTCATTTAGGAATATTAAAAGTAATTAATTAACATAACATTTTTGAATTCATATGGATGCAAAGTCGATAACGAAATAAGATGCAAAACTTAAAAAATAAAAATAAAATAAGAGGCAAACTGCGCTTAAATTCCTTTGGAAATGTTTGTTTTAATCTGAGCTATGGGATATGGATCAACGGCCCAGAGAAAATAGAAACAAAACCATGATCCGTGGATTTCTATCTGGGCCTATAATAAACCGACATTATCATTTAATGTTTTCAAATAAAGAAAAAGCTGAATCTGTGCCAGCAATTCATATCCCCTAATTAAGGTAACAAAATATTTTTGGTTAGATCTAAACCATCCGATCTTAAAATCCGCACGAATTCTTGGAACCCAATACCCAGCATTAATTAGCTGGGCTACAAATAATAATAGTTATTATTTATGCACGAATCTCAAAACAAATAAAGGGACTGATATGGAATCGCAGGGTTCTTTGGAATCGCAGCAGATTTATTTCCGCATTTAGAGCTATCCTTCACCTGGATCTTCATTCAAGTTGTACCGACTCTACTTCTGTAAATTCATTCTAAGTGTTTCAACTTTCAAGGCCATGGATTATTGTTGAAGGGTTTAGCCTTGTTGGGAAGAATATTAAACAAGGTAAAGAGGAATAATACAAGTTTTATTTCAACAAGGTAGATTGATTTACTAAGTTATGTTGTATCTTTTAGCATAATTATTATGCATTTTAATTGTTGTCCGGCTTGCCACTTTTATCAAAAAAAGAAGTTGTTGTCCGTTCCTTTTTCCAAACTATAAATTGTGTTGATCTCTGTGGATGGTTTCAATTGTTGAAATTAATGTTTTAGTTTGGGAAATAGTAAATTTATTAAATTGGTTAATTAGTCAAATGTTTTGTTATTTTGTTTTAGGGTATCTAAAAGTCATCATGTACGTAGTCTATAAATTGTTGAATAGTCATTTGTAATATACAAGAGAGTTGGAAAATATATATTACTATAGTATGAAAAATTTCTGCTATTCTTCTCCTTCCTATTTGTTTCTTCCACTAAATATAAAATATGAAACAAAATAACAAAAGACTATGAATAGGCCAACATAAATATCTTATCATATCTGCTCAATATATATCATCCTTAGTTGAGATGTGGCTGTCCTATTTCTTGTTACAAATAAATTTCTAATTCATGACTTTATGCAATATGTATTTTAATGCAGGAGTCATTGAAAGTTGAACTATGAAGAAGACCAAAAGTGATGATAGCAGAGAGAATGTAGAACATGACTGGATCAGTAGCATGCCTGATGAGGTTTTGACCCATATCCTCTCCTTTCTGAGAACAAAAGAGGCTGTAAGCACGTGTCTTTTATCGAAAAGATGGATAAATACATGGGCTACTTTGCCAGTTCTCGACTTCAATCTCAATGAATTCTTGAGTGATGATCTGATCGGTAACCCTGGTGGAGAAAGAGATAAAAGAAACTGTGTGGCTAGGTTTGAGAAGTTTGTGCATGGTGTTTTGAACAATCATGAATCAACAAAGTTGGATAAAGTTCACTACAGGCGTTCAATGCAGAGAAGCGAAACTTTTATCTCTATGGAATGGCTTGATCGTGTGGCGCTTCTAATGCCACGGATGATCGATATCTACATTAGTAGAGTTGACTATATGAGGGGTAATTATGTAGAATTACCTGATTCAGTTTTCTCCAGTGCAAGACTGCAACATCTTAAGATGAGTCTCTACGCAAATAAGAGTCTCATTATTAGCCCAGCGTCAATATATTTACCTTTGTTGAATGTTTTAGAGCTGAGTGGCATAGAGCTCCTTAAAGATTTTACACAAAAACTTTTCATGGGCTGCCCCTCCCTTCAAAGGCTTGATCTGCGTCGCTGTCAGTTATATTTTTCTTGCATTTCCTCTAATGTATTGAAGAAATTGACTATTCGTCAGTGACATCAATTTGAGCACTTGCAAATTTCCTGCCCTGTGCTTGTCTCTTTGTTCATCGATTCTCATTTTCATGTGAGAGGCAACAGCATTTCATTGAAGACGGCGATAGCTCTAGTAAATGCAACTATCAAATTATTTTGGCCTGGTTGGTTTATTGGTGGTCATGATGTACCAGTTCTGGACCTTTTCAGTGGTCTCTCAAGTACTTCAGAATTAGCGCTTTATTTTGGCAATGATATGAAGGTATATTATTTACAGATGTTAGGTTTACCGAAATGTTTTTCTCATAATTTTTTTTTTTGCATAATAAGCACATTCCTTGTTGCCCATGTTTTTAGTCTCACTAAACTTTGTGCCCATGAATTGTAAGTATGACGTTGGCATGTACCTATCATATGGTTTTAATTTTATGATGTTGCATGTTTCTGAATTACAATGTTGGTATTTGCCTCTAAAGTTGATATTTCATTTTTTTTAAATGAAGGAACCATGGGAGAAGGATGTTTCTAACTGCAGAAATTTCAAAAACTTGAAGAAACTTCACATTGAAATGCGGGATTTTCGCATGCGGAATTCGCAAATGCAGGATACGCGCTGTGAATTTTACCTGATAGCTTGTTTGCTCAAGTGTTCGCCTAATTTAAATGAGCTCAATTTGTTGTTCATTGTGGTAAAATCTCTCTCTCTCTCTACTTGTTAAGTCTCTCATGTTTACCATGTGTAAAGTTAATGTAGTGATGGTATTATATACTTCGGCTTATAAACATATGAAAAATAAATGGTTTTGTTTAATATAATGAATAATTAGTAGTACAACTTCCTGATTTCCGTCTACATTTGTAAGTATGGTTCCATTTTTTTTTTATATTTATTTAAACTGACAGTCTGGATCTAAACTGATTTTCTTTATCACGTTTATCATTTTGTGGTTATTTGGGGCTTATGTATGAATTGAGACCTAAACGAGGTTAATTCCTTGTGGTACCTGATCACTTAGGGTCTGTTTGGCAGCATTCCCGCGAGTTACTGTTCACGTGAGAAAAAAAAAATTCAGTTCAACTGAAATTTTTTTTCCCACGTGAACAGTAACTCGCAGTTCAAATTGGACCCGTTCTTGTGCCCATTCCCATTCCCGGAGGGAGGCCGAACAGGCCCTTAGGTTAATTTCCTGCCTAAGTAGACTCTGCATCATATCAGACAAGTACCCAGTAAATAATTTGAGTTGTTGATGTGATGATAATTTTTTCTTTTGACCATCATAACAGCGCAGAGGTAAAATAGAAGAAGAGCCGAGACGAGAGATTTGTGCAGATGCTTTTTTCCAGCACGAGTATCTGGAGACCGTAAACATCAGCGTTAGGGGCAGGTCTAGTGAATGCGTCGAGACTGTGATCAAGAATTTGAATAAATATGTAAAGAAAATAGGGAATTTAATCATAACTTAAGGATTCATAAGTTAGTATGTTTGAAATTAGTTCGTTGATCATATTTCTTCAAATTAGACAGGTTTGATGATGATTCAGTTATCTTTTTCTTTTTCTTTTTTATGTTTAATTTAGACTAGTTAACTTAAAAGAGGTCTTTTGGATGTGTTTGGTGTAATGTATCGAATGATAATTAAGCTATTTAAATGTCAGATCAAGTTTTTCAATGCAATCTTGTTTGTGTTCCCAAAATACAACAACCGATTAAAGTTGCCGACTGTTTTTGAGTCAATTTTGTAATACTCCTGATAAACTGGGTTTCAACGCAAAACCTGAAACCCCCTCTTTTAACACCAATTAGTAAAAACAAATGACAACTAGATCCTTATTTTTTCCTAAAAAAATCCTTAAAATATAGGCCCAACCTAGGCTCAGTGTGGACAGCAAATATTGTTTTGCAACTGAGCTGCTAAACTGCTAAAAATTTCATTCGATGAGACATAAAATTCTACGGACTTGCGCAGGAGATTTATTACAGAATCCTGGGCAGCTAAACTGCTGCTAAATTTTTAAATTTGAAGGATGAAAAACCTTGCAATTCCTATTCTAAACTAAATGAGTTCCTAACACTTGCAATTCAACTCCTTAGCTAGAGTGGGAAAAATAGTACGGTCGAGCCGGCTCTATTACGGAACAAAATGGCACGTGTGTTATTTACGTGTCGTGACTCGCGTGTCACGTGCTTTGATTATTTGCGTATCGTGATTGTTTTTTGAAAATTTGGCATGGCACGCCACACAAAAAATCTGATCACGACACAGCACATAGTCACGCGAGTCACATGTAATTATGATTGTTAAAAGTTAATCAAATGGTGAAACTTAAATAAATTAACCTACATTATGATCAAATAGTCATGCGAGTTATGTTTAAAAGTTAATCTTATTAGTTATCTCTGCTCAAATATAATCATCTTTAGATGAACTGTGCATGGTTATCCTATTTCTTGTTACAAATAAATTTCTAATTCATGACTTTGTGCAATATGTATTGTAATGCAGGAGTCATTGAAAGTTGAAGTATGAAGAAGACCAAAAGTGATGATAGCAGAGAGAATGTAGAACATGACCGGATCAGTAGCATGCCCGATGAGGTTTTGACCCATATCCTCTCCTTTCTGAGCACAAAAGAGGCTGTAAGCATGTGTGTTTTATCGAAAAGATGGATAAATACATGGGCTACCGTGCCAGTTCTCGACTTCAATCTCAATGAATTCTTGAGTGATGATCAGGCCGGTTACCCTGGTGGAGAAAGAGAAAAGAGAAAATGTGTGGCTAGGTTTGAGAAGTTTGTGCGTGGTGTTTTAAACAATCATGAATCAACAAACTTGGATATAGTTCGCTACATGCGTCCAATGCAGATAAGCGAAACTTTTATCCCCATGGAATGGCTTGATCGTGTGGTGCTTCTAATGCCACGGGTAATCGATATCTACATTAGTAGAGTTGACTTTGAGAGGGGTAATTATGTAGAATTGCCTGATTCAGTTTTCTCCAGTGCAAGACTGCAACATCTTAAGATGAGTCTCTACGCAAATAATAGTCTCATTATTAGCTCAGCGTCAATATATTTACCGTCGTTGAAAGTTTTAGAGTTGTGTGCTGTAGTGCTCCCCAACGATATTACACAAAAACTTTTCATGGGCTGCCCCTCTCTTGAAAGGCTGGATATTACACAAATGGACACGGCTATTATATAAATGTCTCATAGCTATGTTCATTCTATGTATTCAAACAAATCAAATAAATAAACTAAGTGGCAAAATAATAATTATACTCGCTTTGTTTTCCAGCTTTACTCCTCGCATCGTCTAGTTACGTTGTCTTTGTCACTTGGAACCCACATAAATAAAGTGGTACGGATGAGAGTTCGAACAAAACTCTTCGTGCGGATTTTTAGTTCTAGTCCGGATCTTTGTGAAATTAACTTTAAATATCAAATTGACATTTCTTATTCAAGGTTAATTAAAGGAAATCTATCCAATGATGCACCAATTTAGTTATTTATTCAAAAACATATATTTATCCTTTTCATTTCACATTTTCATTTTCTCACTAAGCGGTGCATCCAGCTTTTCACTAAGTTTTAGTTGTCTCACTAGGCGGTGCATCCAGCTCTCCACTAGGTATTGACCGTCTCACTAGGCGGTGCATCCGGCTTTCCGCTAGATATTGACCCGTGACAGGACTGCTTTCGCTGCAGTCACGTTAACGAGGGGTCTAGTCGATTACCGGACCCGATGTATACATCCTGATATGAAAAACATATCAGCCGCTCGATTACCGGACCCGATGTATACATCCCGATATGAAAAACATATCAGCCGCTGTTCACTTAATCGTATTTTAGCCTTTTCTATTCACATATATAATACGTGCATTTCTAAAATCCATTTCAATAACACATGGCATCTTTCCTTAGATTTCCAAATTCACCATTCATCACATAACAACGGAAATAAAAGTTGAACAAAACGGTAAAATAATTTAACAATTATCCGGGAAATACACCGCACCTGGAATTCTGTAGGTTTCTGGAACGTATGCTTCATGTTCCTTAATCTCTAGACTTTAACCTAAGTTATTTAATTATGAAACCTTATTAATCATAATGGAACTAATGAAATACAATTTTTACTACATCGTTTTGATTTTACTATTGATAAGAATGCGACTAAGATATTAATAACTTTATAAAATAAGAAAAATTAAGATAAATGTTGAAAATTAATTATACCATGTATTAGAATATTAGCAACGATTTAAATGATATTATTGAAAATAAAAATATATTTTATGAGAATTAGATTTAATCCTAAAATCCATTGACTAAGATGTAATGATATATTAATTAATAAAAGTAGATATTTTTAATGTAACAAAGATTTTGCAGAGTATGATTGTAGTTTAGAGACGGACTTTGATTTGAAGTAATTACATAAAATATATTCAAGTAATATACATACCTTACGATGAAAGACAGAGAGTAGAAAGTAGGTTGGCCCGGCATTTTTTTCCATAACCAAAAAATTAAATAATATAATATTAATAATCAAATTTTAAAAAAAATTTTATCCATAACCAGACTGCCCAAATGTGGGGCGGTCCAGTGTCCGAGCCAAACCCGCCCCAGGTGGGGCCGGTCTTTTTTTTTTTTTTTTTTTTTTTTTGGGATTTGAATGTATTTTGTTTGAAATTATAGATATGAAATAAATGGGTAACTTAACTAATCTAGGCTGTCGACAAAATGATTTTTATGCATAATTGACTTCTCAGAAATAATTTTCTCTGGACTGAACTGAGCGGTGCTTTGAAAACTCAGAAATAATTTTAATGCGATGATGGATACATAACAATATATGCCCAAGTCCGCAATTTCTACGTAAAATGGTTCACAACATAAGTTAATTAAATAACTTACAAATATAAATACAATATTTATTGAATTAACTCTTCCTGCGTCCGAACAGACCAAGTCTACTTCTTAGGGTTCTGGAAGTGGATGACGGCGCGACACTAGCAGTTGTAGAGCCCTGACTACTCCCTGAGTGGCTTCCCTGACTGGGTCGCTTGCTTCCAAAAGGTCCCGCATCGGCAACCACTCTAGCATTCTCTCTTTCGTTGGCTTCGTTTATTGCCTCTGCAATGCATTTCATTGAACATTAAGTATCAATATTTAAATTTAATTTCAAATCATTTTTAAGTTGTGTACGATCATCTACATACCTGTAATCTGCCTCTCAGTAGTCGAACGGTGAGCCTCATGTCCCACTCGCCGACCTTGCATCCTGTCCATTTCCATTACGCGCCGCTTGTGTTTCCTCCTCCCCTTCCTGATCCATTTCTTATCAGGAACCACCGTAGATCCAAGGTAGTATGGCCACTGGTACTGGTTGGGGTAGCTGTGAAATGATGCTCCCCAGGTGTTCAGAAGGCAATCAGTACGGTAATAGTTGTCAACAAAGACATCTTCAAGGAAATTCCGTTTTCGACAAACCGCCATAACATGAGAACACGGAATGCGAACTAACTGGGGGCCTTGACACTCGCACGTTACTTGATTGTTCGTGCCTAAAACGACTCTGTATTTGCATGCGCGTTCATGAGTTTGTATAATGCCACTTTGTCCCACCACCGGTGGAATGATCTCACTTGGAACCTGCACTTCATATTCCGCACTGTCTTGCCATATGCTACAACCTCGCATTGACGTAACCTTTTTCTCTCGTGTTTTCTTAATTTCTCCTCTACTCTATCTGAGAACAGTTGGTCCCTACTCGCTAATACAGTGGCTTTAGCATGCCTCTCAACAAACCAAGCATTTAACTTGTAAAATGTATCCTCCACCAGTGAAACCACGGGTAACATACGACTCTGTTTGAAGACATTGTTTAAAGACTCTGACCCATTAGTGGTCATAATTCCCCATCTCCAACCTCCATCACATGATTGAAATATCTTCTCATATGCTGACGGCTCCATCGGATCGCGCGGACGTCTCTTGCCCGCCTTCGCTAAGTAGGCATTTGCCTCTGGAAATGTCTACAAAAAATAGAAATATACCTCAGTGATACAAGTCGTGCAAATGTAAAAAAAAAAAATAATGCATACATACTCTAGCAAAATCTCTGAACATCTCTTCCATTCGTTGTGGTTTTTTTCTCTTGCAGCCAATTTTGAACCCCGTCGCAACCCATTCTCCGCCGCCGGTATTTTTGCACAAGTTCTCTCGAAATGTGTTGCATGCGCACACTGTGCACAGACTCTCCTGTATTCGTGTTCCACCCATAGTTGAGGCTATCAAATACATGCTTGATGCCCTTGTGCTGGTCTGATATCACGTAGACGAACCTGTTCCCTATCACCTCTCTTCTCAGGAATGACATGAAAAAACCCCAATTTGGACCATCCTCCTGTTGAACAATGGCAAAAGCTATGGGTAGCAGCTGGTTTTCAGCATCATATGCACATGCTATAAGCAGAGCCCCACCATATCGGCCGGACATGAAGCATGCATTGATGCTGATCACAGGTCTAACATATTGAAATGCTTCAATACATGGACCGAAAGCCCATGCTATGCCCTTGAATTGTACCTCACCTGGTGTATCGGTTGGTACATGCCACTGCTCGAACCTGGTTCCCGGATTTGTACTTGTTATGGCCATCAGCAATGGTGCGAGGAGATTGTACGACCCCTTCCAAGTTCCGAAGCATCTGCATACTGCAAGTTCCCGACCCCTCCACAACCTATTGTAATGTGGGACTACATGTTCATAGACTCGTCTCACCGCACAAGCGACCTCCTTAATGCTCATCGCAGGGTCCTCCTTAATGTCTGTCATAATTACATCGGCAATAAGTGCTGCCGTCAGCGCACTATGATCTGATCTTCTTGACGCACTCTTGCAAGTGTGTGGTCCTTCGACCTTCTTAATTATCCATGCCTCTCCTTTGCCTTTAGGTGCGGCAGACATTTTCCATTTGCACTTTGTATCCTTGCAAATTACAACATACCGGTTCCTCTCCCGCCTGGCCACTGTAAACTCCCAATTACCCTTCAAATGGAACTGCTTAACTTTGGTCGATAGTTCTTCTATGTTGGTGTAAAGTTGGCCCGGGCTAATCTCTTCGTTGTATACAACGCGTCTCCCAAAAAAAGAAATGTCTGCTTCTTCAAAAGAAGTAGTGTCATTGAATGTCTTTACCGGGTGCTTGTCTCCTCGCCCCCTGATCGGAAATCTGTCTTCAATTGGAGGAGGCATAATCTCCTCATCGTCGCCCCCTGATAATCTGTCTCGAACCCCAATCCCCATCCCAATCCATCACCAGTATCAATTTCCTTTGTCGGTATCTCATCAATATCATCAAAATCAATGCCTCTATCATTTCGATCGACTGTGGACTGTCTTCTAGGTTCAGGGGGGCTGTAGTTAGGTAATGGATCGGTGCCGATTGGTATCCAACCCGACCAACACATGACCGTCTTCTAGTTTCAAGGGGTGCAACACTATACTCAGGTACTTGCAAATATCTATCTCGTCTCATAGGCTCACGAGGGGGTGAGTTCACATCCTGGTTGTGATCATAATCCTGGTTGTGATCATAATCCAGGTTGTGATCATAATCTAGGTTGTTTTGGATAGAAGGTCCAGCCCCAGTATCCAGGTTGTTCTGGGTAGAAGGTTCTCTCGAGACACCAACTGGTTGAATCAAAACTTTTTTGCAAAATAGGTCCATTACCGAGATTAAATTGGACTCAAAAAATCCGTACATAGCCTTCCATATATCCTCCTCTTCTATAGGATATTTTATATAGTAAGGTTTGGCACCGGGGGGTTGATTGTTAATTCGGGTACTGATTTGTACGGTAAATTGGACACGGTTCCAACCGGTTTGTTGCATTATTATTTCCTTTACTTCATAAATTGAAGTATTGGCATTCACCTGGAAGCCGTAAGTTGCATCTTTCGAGTATTGGCATCCGAATTCTCCTTTCGTGATTTTTCCACCCAAGTACAATGCAATGAACATTTTTGAGATTTTTTTCTGACATTAGAAAACAAATTTGTCATTCAATATTAGTTATTTTGTTTATTTATGAAATTTTTAACATTTAAAAAAAATTAAAAAAACCTCGGTCATTGTTGAGCGCACTGTTGATCGCAATCGCCTCAGAATCGCCTAAAAAATCGCCTCGCAACACTGTTTGAGAGCAGAAGTCGGTTTGGAAGAAGAGTGAGTGGATTATTGTGACTCTGGAGAGAGAAAAATCATTTTATACACAAAATACAAAAAAAAAAAAATTAAGCAGACCGCCCCTCCACCCGGCGGTCTTCTTGGGGTCTGGACCGCCCAGTGGGAGGGCGGTCTGATAGGGTTCTGGACCGCCCCACATTTGGGCGGTCTTGGTTATGGATAAAGTTTTTTTTAAAATTTGGTTATTAATATTATATTATTTAATTTTTTGGTTATGGAAAAAAATGCCGGTAGGTTGGCGGCTTGAGACAAAACAGAAGGGTTCGATAATATTTTTAGGGATCATGTTCTGTCTCGAGAGAGAGAGAGAGATTATAAAGATTCAGCCAGTAGAAGAAAGGGGTGTAAATTGCACTTATTGAATGGTCACCGGTTGCGAATCATGATAAGGCAGAAATAAAAGGGTGCGAATCATGATAAGGCGGAGTATGACCGATTGTACAACTAGCAGTATAATATTGAATATTATTATTATGCCGAATGCAAAAATTAGAATTATATATAGTACTATTAATTTGTACGTGTCTAAATTGAACCTCAGAGCAGAGAAGTAAAAGATATATAAGAAGATAAGTTGTACAAAATTATAATTAAATTAATAATTTAGGCTGTTGGAAACTAAATTAATATCAGTTTAGGACAATATTTTTATATATGTTGACACTAACTATTGTATATTTATTTATAGAAAAAAAATTGAGTTGTTACACATTTTCACTAGTTGGATTCTACTTTGAGATTTCTATTTTTTCTGCGCTTAATTTTGTTTTGATCTGATCATCTAATTGAATTTGAACATGCTTAATTTTTTTTTTCGCAACAGTTATCATTGTAAATTAGCTATTTTGCATAATATATTATGAAAAAAATTTAGAGCTCCAGTGTAATTTTAGGTGATTATTGAGCAAATATTTTGCACGCATAACTATTCTCTCTACTAAAAGTGTCTTTTTAAAAAAATGCTAGCTGGAAATAGCATGTAAAATTTTATTTTAAAAAATATCATTGAAAATTAATGTACGAATTTTTCTTATTGTAGTGAAATCTTCCATTAAATTTCTATCATTATAAGAGTTTTTTTTAATTCTATTCAATTGTACATTTTTGTTACACTTTCTCTCACAATAAAAACGATCAATTTTCATTCTAACAAGTTTAAATCATTGTATTTTGCAAACTAAGCATGATAACTTCAGATTTGTTCTAATTTATTGAGCACTTTCGAATTTTGATTCATGTAAAAAATAATGAATCTCAAAAAACTTTTGTACAATATTTTTTTAAAAATTTGTTATATGCATATTATATATTTAAATTCAAATTTATTAAAATTTATTTGGGGGGAAATAAAACCTCTTTTTTAAAAAAATTGAATTTGGAATCCGGGGACGGGTGGGACGGGCAGTCTGGGTGGGTACGGGTTAAAGGGCGGTCTGAATCACACAGGTTTTTTTTTATCCAAATTTAGCGTCCAGCCTATATTTTCGGCCGCCCATCCTACCTGCCAAACCGTGCCAAACCCAGCCACAGGCCTGGACCATGGGCGGTCCGGTTCGGGTCACAGGTCCGGAAGGATTTTGAATACACTACCTGAGGACACTGAAAGCTGACGATACAACCCTAATATTTTGTCTTTGCCTGTGAATTTCACGTGTACCCCTCAAAAACTTATTACTTATTACCCCCCTATAAAGTTTGAAATTACCTATTTGCTCCTCTAAATATTAAAAACTCACAAATTTATCTATTTTATTGTCTTTTATATTAAAACTCATTATAAAATTATAAAATACCCATTCTGCCATTTATCAAAAACATATAAATTCCATCGGACTCAAATTTGAATATAAACAGTTCCTCTGCCGTCTGAACTGCTTTTAAATTTGTGCACACAAGCTAGAACAACATGAATCTTGATAAAAAAAAAATGCACACATATTTAAGTGTCATGCATAAATCTTAATGCGATATGCGCTGATCGGAATTGCTTTAAGATCCATGCACGTTAGATCAGCACAAGTATTGAAGCGATGCACACAAATCTTAATGCGATGCGCACGGATCAGACAGTAGAGGAACTCTTCAAATTTAAATTAGAGTCCGATTTACTTTATATAATTTTAATAAAGAGTAAAATGAGTATTTTAAAAATTTAGAACGAGTTTTAATATAAAAAATAATAAAATAAATAAATTTGTTAGTTTTTAAAGTTTAGAGGGGTAAGTACGACAGGGAAAATACGTATTTTTGAAGTTTTTGAGGGTATACTCGAAATTCCCCCATCTCTCTGAGTCAACTCTCAAGTCTCACTTCCACATTCTTTCTCACTGAGCCCGTTTGCGCCGCCTCTCCTCCGTCGCTCCTCTTCGCCTCCGTTCGTTCCGCCTCTCCTCCGTCGCTCCTCTCCGTCTCTCCTCCGTTTTTTTTATTTCCCCTCTGACCGATTTGCTACTCTTCCAGGTAATTTATGAGCACCTTTTTTTTTAAACAATGCTTGTGCTTGTTGATTTTGTTGGTATTGAAATGGCTTAGCGCAGAGCATCTGTTGATAAGGTACTAGATGAGTTGTTGTCTGTTACTGTGGCTTTACTGGTTTTGATACTGGTACAAGTTAATTTGCTTTCTTTAACTCTGATTTTTCTGGCACCAATTCATTAATGATTTTGATAACTGATAAGTGAATTGTATTGATATATTTTTGACAATATAGTTGAGAATAGCTTCATTAATGATTTTGATGAAATTTTGGGTCAAGTTCTTTTTATTTTTCCATAAAATTGTCTTCATCTTGATTAAGATTGCTTACTGGTAAATCCTCACTGAATTGATCATGTGCCTCTGTTAGAGACATGAAGAAATAGTAGACATTAAAATTAGGAATGGCAAAGTTTTACAAATTTTCCTTTGTACCCAGGTAAATTCCATATGGTTTGCCGCTTAATCTCCAAAGGATGTGATTTTGCAGTTTTTTTTTTTTTTGTGATTTTGTGTTCTTGTGCTGAAGTTAATTTCTTTTAACCGAAACTTACCCCTTCTTTTTTTTTAAATTATAGAAACCTTGGGCACAATCAATTCTCCCTCTGTGCCGTACGTCCTCCTATACTCTTGGAGCATCCAATATTTTTCTTCACTCTGGTCCCTATGCAGATTTGACTGAGAGGGTTTTTAGTTGAATTCTTGGAACCCACTACCGAGCATTAATTAGCTGTGCTACATTTAGAGCTTTGACCTGTATCTTCATTCAAGTTTCACCGAGTCTACTTCTGTAAATTCATTCAAAGTGTTTCAACTTTCAAGGCCATGGATTATTGTTGAAGGATTTAGCCTTGTTAGGAAGAATAGTAAACAAGGTAAAGAGGAATAATACAAGTTTTATTTCAACAAGGTACATTGATTTACTTAGTTATGTTGTATCTTTTAGCATAATTATTATGCATGTTAGTTGTTGTCCGTTCCTTTCCCCAAGCTATAAATTGTGTTGATCTCACTATCTCAGGATGGTTTCAATATCTTATCATCTCTGCTCAATATATATCATCCTTAGTTGAGATGTGGTTGCAATTTCTTGTTACAAATAAATTTATAATTCATGACTTTGTGCAATATGTATTGTAATGCAGGAGTCGTTGAAAGTTGAAGTATGAAGAAGACCAAAAGTGATGATAGCAGAGAGAATGTAGAACATGACCGGATCAGTAGCATGCCTGATGAGGTTTTGACTCATATCCTCTCCTTTCTGAGCACAAAAGAGGCTGTAAGCACGTGTGTTTTATCGAAAAGATGGATAAATACATGGGCTACCGTGCCAGTTCTCGACTTCAATCTCAATGAATTCTTGAGTGATGATCCGATCGGTAATCCTGGTGGAGAAAGAGAAAAGAGAAAATGTGTGGCTAGGTTTGAGAAGTTTGTGTATGGTGTTTTGAACAATCATGAATCAACAAATTTGGATAAAGTTCACTACATGCGTCCAATGCAGAGAAGCGAAACTTTTATCCCCATGGAATGGCTTGACCGTGTGGCGCTTCTAATGCCACGGATGATCAATATCTTCATTAGGAGAGTTGACTTTAAGAGGGGTAATTATGTAGAATTGCCTGATTCAGTTTTCTCTAGTGCAAGACTGCAACATCTTAAGATGAGTCTCTACACTAATAAGAGTCTCATTATGAGCCCAGCGTCAATAAATTTACCTTTGTTAAAAGGTTTAGAGCTGAGTGGCATAGAGCTCCTTGACGATTTTACACAAAAACTTTTCATGGGCTGCCCCTCCCTTGAATGGCTTGATCTGTCTTGCTGTGAGTTATATTTCTCTAGCATTTCCTCTAATACACTGAAGAAATTGACTATTCTTCAGTGTGGTTTATTTGAGCATATGCAAATTTCGTGCCCTGAGCTTGTCTCTTTGAACATTCATTCACATTTTCAATGGGGAGGTGTTGGCATTTCATTGAAGAAGGCAATAAATCTAGTAAATGCAACAATCAGATTATTTTATTGGCGTCAGTTTAACGGTGGTAATGATGATGTGCCAGTTCTAGATCTTCTCAGCGGTCTCTCAAGTGCTACAGAATTAGCCCTTTATTTTGACAGTGATTTGAAGGTATACTACTTACTCAGTTCTTCAAAATCAAAACTACAAAATGTTTTCCTTATTTGCAGTTGTTAGGTTCACCGAAATGTTCAATGTTCTTTATCATAATTATTTTATATTATTGCATAATAAGCACATTCGTTGTTGCCTGAATTTTTGGTATCAATAAAATTTGTACCCATGATTTGTAAGTATGATGTTGGCATGTACCTATGATATGGTTTCTGGAGTACCTTCTATCAAAGTTTGCTAACAAAAGTTTCTGATTGCTTGTAATTTTTTTTACATACAGACCTAACCTTCTACTCAGGTTTTTTCGTACTAGTTCAGGCATCTTTTATGAATTATCAACACCGAAATAAGCCCAGTAATAGCAGTAATTTCACAATGTAGTTGTGTGGATTTGTATTTGTGGAAGTTCCTTTTGTTTGATGTTAGCCAGATTAATCTACCTTTTTATGATGTTGCTTGTTTCTGAATTACAATGTTGGTATTTGCCTCTAAAATTGATATATTCATTTTTTTTTAAATAAAGGAACCAGTGGAGGAGGATGTTTCTAACTGCAGAAATTTCGAAAACTTGAAGAAATTGAATATTGGAATGTGGGATACGAGCTTTGACTTTTACTTTATAGCTTGTTTGCTCCAGTATTCTCCGAATTTAAATGAGCTCAATTTGTCACTCAATGTGGTAATCTCTCTCTCTCCCTCTCTCTGTTTTTTTTTTTGATATCTTGGCAGTAGCTGCCAAGTTGCACTCTCTCTGTCTCTCTGTCTCTCTCTCTCTCTCTCTCTATATATATATATATCTTTGTACTTGTTAAATCTATATTGTTTACCATTTGTAAAGTTAATGTAACAATAGTATTATATACATCGTCTTAAAAACATATGAATAATAATTGGTTTTGTTTTATTTCCTGATTTCAGTACTTCATTTATAAGTATGGTTCCATTTTTTTTTATAAATTATTTAATCTGGCAGTCTTGATCTAAATTGATTTTCTTCACTAAGTTTATTATTTTGTGCTTATTTCTGGCTTTTGAATGAATTGAGGACTAAATAAGTTTTGTTTCTTCTTGTATTTGATCACTCAGGTTAATTGATCACTCTGCACCATACTAGACATGTCTTGTGATTGTTCGAGTTGTTGATGCTACCAAACCATATATGATTTTTAAGCTACTAGTGATTTTTTTTACTTGATTAACAGAGGCAAGATAATATACAAGAGCTCAGACGAGAGGTGTTAGGAGATGCTTTTTTCCGGCATGAGTATCTGGAGACTGTAAACATCAGCATTAGGAGCATGTCTGAATTGCCTAGTGATTGTGTCGAGAATTTGATGAGGACTTTGGATAAATATATAAAGAAAATAGGGAATATTATCATAACTTATGATTCATAAGTTAGTATGTTCAAAATTAGTCCGTTGAACATCTTTCCTAAAATTAGACAGGTTCGTCCTGATGCCCGGTAATGTTTAATTTAGACTGGTTAACTTAAAAGAGGTCTTTTGGTGCGTTTGATGTAATGTATCGAATGGTAAGCTATACTGTTAAGGGTTTTGGATGTCTGATAAAGTTTTAATGCAATCTTGTTTGTTTTCCTGAAATACGACAACCCTGTTAAGGCTGCTACAGTTGTTACAGTCTGGAATTTTAGTGTATGCAAAATTTTCATTCACAAAGCAACCTTCAAATCTTGACTAAAAGCGTTGAACCCCCATATATCTTCTCAGCTGAATGCTTTTGGTTTGGTGAGAACGCCTAAACATTGTTTTGCAATTCTCCTGTAACATGGAAAAGCAATTGTTAATGGGTTTAAGGTTGGCAACATGGCATGTTATACAGCACAAGTTTTTCTATTTCTATTACACTTGTGAAAACAATCACATCAATGAAAGAAGCAGAATCATTGGACTAGTTCATGCCTTGAAAAGGAGAACAATCTGTCACCTAGCTAGACTATGATTTGACCATAGTGATTTAATTAAGTTCATCGATTGGAAATTCAAAATGAAAATTTTAAAATAAATTGAAGAATATTTTATTTGAGAGCTAAGAAGCTAGTGTGTCAGTGTCGTATATATTGGCTTATCATGACAACAATGACAATTAATCAAGAGTTTAATCAATTATGATGGTACCTAGTCACTCTATATAACAAATGAATTCAGGGAAGGTACGATGCCCAGAATTCGCATCCTCTGAGATATCTCAAACTTTGCGTGACTTTTTCGAATATCTCAATCGTTCAAATACATTCTGCACTAATCTCAAAGCTCAAATAATACTGGCCCACTACAGTTCCCCGAATAGGCACCGGACACGTCGGTCACGCAAAAATTGAGATATCTCAGAGGATACACACCCCCGATGCCCATCGGACCTACTTTGGTCCCATCGAGGGTAGGTCAGATGTCCATTGGATCTACTTTGATTCCATGGGAGCAATGACCATTTGATTTGCATCAAGAGTCGTGAGAACTATATTAAATTCGTGCAGATTAGTTTCAATTTCCGTGCGCACAGATTTTAACAGTGTTAGAGCTAATTAGATCTAAAAGTAGATCCCATGCCCATCGGACCTACTCCTATATCATAACAAACATGTGTGCAACGCTATCTATATGTCACATCAGGTGAGCCCTCTCTCTGCTTGATTTCAATCCAACAAACACAATGGGCCCTCACTACCAAATCACAGTCCATATTTACCCTGCTAATTCCTTCCTTTTTTTTTTAAACCTTCAATGGCAGCAAACACAATGAGCTCTCACTCCCTCTCTCCCTCCATCGATTCGAGAAGTGGTTTTTGCGCCGAGACCAAAACCTTCCACAGCATTCGCGCACCCATTCCCCTTCCTTCCCCTTTACTCCCCCTCTCTTTTCCTTCCTTGGTCTTTTCCCTCCTTCCTTCCCCTCTCCCCTCTCACCCGGCTTTAATCAATGCCTCCACCGGCGAAACCACTTCCTATCCTCAATTTTTCTCGCAAGTTGGTTCACTCACAGCCAATCTTCTTACGCATTTCAGAATATCCAAAGGAGATGTCGTCCTTGTTCTTTCGCCTACTCGGATGGATTTCTTAGTTCTTTACATGTCTCTTCTTTCGATTGGGGCGGTTGTTTCTCCTGTTAATCCTGCATTGACACCTTTTGAAATCTCACGACTTGTTCACCTCTCTAAACCGTCCTTCGCCTTAGCCCTGTCATCGACGTTGCATAAGCTCCCTTCCGGCCTCAAAACCGTCCTCCTCGACACGCCACACTTTAAAAGTCTCCTTGAAACAACTCCAACTAATTTTGAAAATATGAAACAAATTGAAATATCGCAGTCAGATCCAGCAGTGATCCAGTACTCGTCGGGCACCACCGGCTGGGTCAAGGCAGCCGCACTGTCGCATCGCTGCTTCATTGCCATGATGGTTGCTGCTTACCATGACGTGTTTAAACCAGCAGGTCCTCAGGTAAAAATTTCATGTAAATCAAAATATTTTTACCTTCTCTATATATAAACTAAATTTTCAAAGTTTAGCATGATTATATCAAGATTTATTCCTAGATTCATTATCAGGTGACATTAACAACTGCACCGATGTTCCATTCCATGGGATTTTTCACGTTTTTTAAAGGATTAGCTCTAGGAGGCACAACCGTAGTATTAACAGGGGAAAGGGTCACTCTGGCCGACATGATTCGAGCGGCAAAGAGGTACAAGGTTACGGAAATGACTGCGGCACCACCAGTTGTGGTGGAAATGGCAAAAGGTGATTTGGCACATCAGTCGGACCTTCCAGCACTGAAGACGGTGATATGTGGCGGTGCACCGCTACATGTCGAATCGGCAAGGCGGTTCCAGGAGAGGTTTCCTCATGTGATGCTAGAACAGGTACACAATTTTTTTTTTCTTAAAAATTTAAGATTAGTGGCTTTAAATGCCTATTAACGATTTTCTCCTGTGATGCTAGAACATGTACACAATTCTTTTTTTAAGATTAGTGGTTTTAAATGCCTACTAATAATTTCATTCATAAATAAACGTATTTCATTGATAATTAGTGGCTTTAAAGAGCAAAGGAGCCTTTTATTTGTTTCTTTTCTTTCTCCCGTACACAACATTTTGCTGTGTTTGTACATAGATTGTCACTTCTATATTTTCTATATGAGAAAGACTTAGTGCTATGGATAGCATAAGGCCTTCCGTACTAGTCTCAAAATTTTATCGTATAAATTTTAAACTTCGATCTACGTAGTTCAATAAATTAGTTATATAATGAACTTGTAGAATACTAAATTTTACTATATTGAAATTTTTTTTACTATTTTTTATGATTTATGAAAGATGAAAAAAAACAACTTAAACATTGGCGATTCTTTTATTTGAAGTCATTTTTTACCATCTTTTATGTATAATAAAAAAATAGATTTTTGAAAACGTAGTATGGAAGACCTTATGTTATCCATCCATTAGCACCTAAGCTTTATCTTTATATATCACTATTAATTCATGAATTAATATGCTCCCATAAATTCTCTACTTTCACCTTTCCTTCTTTTTTTTTTCCTTTATCTGCCTTTTTGAATTTTAATTAAATTAGATATGGTAGCCTGGTAGGTGAGGAGTAACAATCCATTAGATTTGGTAGCCTGCCTTTTTGCGTATAATGAAGATGCCAGCAATTAATTTGTAATTATTCATCATTTCTTGTTTTCAATTAGGGCTGCAAACGAACCGAACCAAATCGAATCTGATCAAGTTCGAGTTCGAATTCGTGAAGATTCGAATCGAACCAATTCGATTTGAAAAAGGGTTTCAACTATTGAGTTAGGTTCGACTTCGATTCGTTGAAATTCGAACTAATTTGGTTCGATTCGTTAAAGGTTCGCTGAGAGCCGCGGAGGAGAAGCAAGTCGCTGGGAGAGTAGAGGAGAGCGGAGGAGACTCACATGTCGTTGACGGCAGAGGAGAAGCAAGTCGCTGGGAGAAAGAGAAGGAAGCGAAGAAGTCGGCCAGTCGGGGTTGCTGAGAGCCGCTGGGAGAAAGAGTAGTCGGGATTCGGGAAGAGGAGGCCGCTGGGATCTGAGAGAGAGGAGTCGTTTTTTTTTTTTTTGAAACCCTACCGAAGCTGTCAGAGGAGAAAGAGTTGTTGTTGCTGAGAGAGCCGCTGGGTCCTTGGGAGCCTGGGAGAAAGAGCAATGCACTAAAATATATTTCTCTCAAAAGACGGACGGTCTGGATTAGGAGCATCTCCGCAAACCATTTCGAACCTCTCAGATTCGCGAACTATTTCGAACCGAACCAGTCCAGGTTCGAATTTGGTTCGAAATTATTTCGAACCGAACTGGTTTGAATTAATTCGAATCGAATTCAATTTCGAATCGAATTTTTTTCGAACTTTTTCGAATCAAAGTCGAATCGAATTACGAACTACGAATTTTTTGTGCAGCCCTATTTTCAATTGATCTGTCAAGTTTTCAAATTATTAGTTTGCCTTTTAACTAATTAACAAATATTCTTAATAGTCTGATTTGCATTATTTTGGTTAATTTATGAGTTGATGTTTGACAGTGGAGCAAGAGGTGAAGTAAATATGTTATTTTATATTTAAATTGTCAAACGAAAAGTAAAAAAATAAAGGAGTAAAATAAAATGGTAAATTAATTTGGATTAAATTACTCTATTAAATTCGGTGGTAACTAAAAATTTTCTTCTCATGTGTGTAGACAAAACAAATTATTCAAAACAGACATGAAATCTGAGTTGGGTTTTCATAGAGTAACTCAAATTCTCTTCCTCCAATTAAATTGGGCCAGGACAGCACAAACATCCCAACTCAATGGGCCTGAGCCCATGAAAAGGGATACCCAACATTTAGAAATAGCAATTGGCAACGATTACATGATTGGGAGTAGATCCTATCCGAGGCTAGAGATTTAATCTGATCAATGAATGAGAGCAATCAAACTTAAGAAACATGTCCCTCTCGGTTCTATTTTGTTTTCAATAGAAACATGACCTTATTCTATGAAATTTGAAGTCCTAAAAATCCAAGTTTTAATACCAAAATTAAGGACTAAAAATCCAAGTTTGAAGTCCTTAAATTATAAGAACCGAAAATATTTCAATTTCTTTCCTTAGACGTACAAAAAGAAAATATTTGTAGCACCAAAACACAGACTGGAAGTAGACAGAGGGAAAGCGATATTATTAGCCTCTTTTTGATTGTCCTTTAATAATTTCAATTTTTACAAAAAATATATATTATTAGCCTCCCTCATAAAATGAAATCTCCAAACACTTATTTATCCAATGTCCCTATCTCTATATTTTGGTTCCATCCTTGCCAATACAGTCATTAATACGCACTTATTTTAGGGGTATGGATCAACCGAAGTAGGAGGGATATCGAAGATGATAGGCAGAGAAGAATGCAATCATCTGACGTCAGCTGGTCGCATTCGTGAGTTTGTTCAGGTCAAAATTGTTGATCCTGACACCGGAAATGCCTTGTCAATCGGTCAAGCCGGAGAACTCTGCATCAAGAGCCCTGCTTGCATGACTGGTACAGTACTCTTATTTTTCTTTGCTTGTCATGTCCTTCAGAAAATTTTAGCACATGATTTTATCACTGGGTTGATAAGCACTGCCAATGCATTGTCAAAACTAATGTTCTTCTAATATGAACCCTATGAGGTGTGATTGGCCTGTATTATAATTTTTTTCAAATAATACTATTTACACAATGAGGCAACGTTACTATGCATAATACATATTGGCCTGTGCTATGGATCAATGTCCCTATATTCAAAGTTCAAATAATCGATTTGAACCGTTCAACATGATCTCAATATGTAAATATATATATACATACATACTTGTAGATCAAATTTTACATTTTTAAGAATTTTTCAACTATTTTTTTAGATCAGTGGAAAATCACATAATTCTAGACCATTCAAAAGTTGGAATTTTCTACTGATCTAAAAAACATAGTAAAAGAATTCTAAAAAAATGTGAAATTCAGTATGCAATGACATTTTCATACGAAAATCACGTTAAAAAGTTCAACTATTTGGACTTTGAAAATGAAAATATTAATCCTTAATATGTGCTATCCATAGTACCATGCAGAGCCTTGCTCATATTTAATATGGAGTACCATGTTTTTGTCTGGCATACCTTTTATAGAGACACTGTTTCACTGGTAAACTTTATTATCTAAAGAGTTCCCTCCAAATCAGACAGGGTTTACTGTTAAGGTAACTTTTATTATTACAAACCAACAAGTTGTTTGTGTGTCTGGACAATCAGTGTATATGCCCGCTGCGAGCATTATGAAACTTTTAACAAATTGTCATATTTTAGGTTACATTGGAGATGACGAAGCAAATGCAGCTGCATTTGATTCCGATGGTTGGTTGAAGACCGGCGACCTCTGTTACATCGACCAGGATGGTTTTGTTTATGTCGTTGATCGGCTTAAGGAGTTGATTAAGTACAAAGCATATCAGGTATATACTTGCAGCACAAGCATACATAAGCACTTAATTATCAAATCTTACTATGCTGAACAATTTGGTCTCCATAACAGTTTCTTATTTGTCAAAATTAAAATTTGTGTGTTTAATTTGGTAGGTCCCACCTGCTGAGCTGGAGCAAGTGCTTCATTCTCATCCCGAAATTGCCGATGCAGCTGTGATGCCGTATGTCTTCGATACCTTATTTACTGTTCTTTTTTATTACCTCTTCAATTTGTTGCCAGATTATGTTCTTAATGGAAGTCTGACATTATATCTAGCTTTCTATTTTATGACCAAGACAACATTTACTCTTTTCCTTTAGAACAATGGTTAGTTTTATAATTAAAATGGATCTTCACTAGAAGATGTGTATGGTAAATCATTTACTATAGTTTAGTTTTTAATTAACATAATTTATGAGTGGTATTTTAAACTAATATACATCACCAAGAAATACTATTCCAAATAATTATCTGTATATGGTGCATGATCTTCAAATATGCATAATTCATTTATTTTGCAACTTGTTATATGCAAATTTTGCTGGTGAATTATTTGTATATTATTCAATTATTATATATGCAGTGTTGTTTTGACTCTATTGTTCGTGTACTGCATACAGTCAATATCTTTATTCTTTACAACATATTTTGGTTTAGTAATGACAAATGTGAATGTAAATTCTGCAGAATTTCTCATGATGAAGTCGGCCAAATTCCCGCAGCTTTAGTCGTGAGGCGAGATGGAAGCACTCTCTGTGAAACCGAAGTGATAGACTATGTTGCAAAACAGGTATTTATCATTGGATATGTTCACAATTATATCAATTCCTCTGGTATATGATAAAGAAATTTACTGTGATCAGGATCTCTTCGTTTTTGAGAAACAAATTGATGAAATGGAACTTTTTACCTCTTAGTAAGTCCTTGAAAGGGTTCGGATCCCCTAAAGTAATCCAATTTTTGGATTTTGGATCGAGACCGTTTGATTCGAATTTGACGTTCGGAATGGTCTCGGTATTCGAATTCGTTCTCGGGATGTGTGTGCTTCAGATCCAGATAGATTGTCTCGGATTCGAATCAGATTGTCCCGATTTAAAACCCAAAAATTTGGTTACTTCACTGGATCTGAATTCTTATTGAATGGGGGTTGCAGAGTAGGGGTTGGTTTGAAAGGGCACTGATAGAAAAGGTAAAGAATAGATGGAATCTAATAGGATATTCCAATTGCTAATTATAATTTGCTTGCTAATTGTTCACACTATAAAACCTTGTGTGAGACTGGTAATATATGTATATTACAGATAGATCCGTGCTATTAATTCAAATATATATTTTCAAAGCTTAAATAATCGATCCCAACTGTTAAATATGATCTTTTTATGAAAAATGTATTTAACCATATTTTATATTTTGTACTATTTTTTTTAGTTAACTAGAAAATCAATACTTTAGGATGGTCCAGAATTTTTAGACCAAGAAATTTTTTATCCATCTAAAAAAATAATAAAAAAAGTTCCAAAAAATATAAAAGAAAATGAATTTTCACTGGGAGATTATGTTTAACGGATTCAGATCAAATGTTTGAAGTTTAAAAAAAATATATAAATTCATAGTACTGATTGACCCGTAATATTTGTATATATTATCATAGCCTCACTCTTAAATCTTTATAGTTCAACCAAATTGTAAAGGTTTAGTACACCATATGTCGTTGAATTATGTTTATTAACATGTTAGGAGATAAAAGTATATATATGGCTTAATTAATATGTCGTTGAATTATGTTTATTAACATGTTACGAGATAAAAGTATATATATGGCTTAATTAATCAATTAATTAATGATGGCATGTATTGCTTGTTATTTGTATAGGTTGCTCCTTATAAAAAGGTTCGCAAGGTAATATTTGTGAGCAAAATACCAAAATCACCTGCTGGGAAGATCTTGAGACGGGAACTATCAAATCATATATTGCAGAGCTCACTTTCTAGATTATAATGAACAAAAAAAAGAATGCATGATATATAAAATCTGTCATATTACTTTTTTTTTTTTTCCTTGTCATCTTTGCATATCGTAAAGATTAAAGAAGTCTGCTTTAGCTTTTTTGTGGTGCTGAAAAAAGGTTGCTAGTGGCCTTCGAAAGCAACTTCTCCAAGTTGGAATGTTTAGTACGATAATCCGAATGGAGCCCAACTATATTGTCTATATTGAGGTGATCCTGTATTTAGAATTTTGGACAGGGATTTTCCTGCCCTTAGTGTCATACAGATTTAAAAATTTAAATATTGAATTTAGTTTTGTTTTGGACGGATGCATCAGAGAAAAATTTAAAAATTTAAATTTAGTTTTGTTTTGGACCGATGCATCAGAGGTGATCCTGCCCTTAGTGACATCAGACAAATTTAAAAATTTAAATATTGAATTTAGTTTTGTTTTGGACTGATGCATCAGAAGTGATCCTGCCCTTAGTGTCATCAGACAAATTTAAAAATTTAAATATTGAATTTAGTTTTGTTTTGGACCGATGCATCAGAGAAAAATTCTGCCTCCAGAGAGCAGAGAATTCGGTCTCTTTGGATAGACCTAATCAGGAGTGGAGTTATATTTTTGAATTATGAGAGTCAAGACACACAATGTTAGTCAATTATATAATTTTTTTTATAGAGAATGGAGGTCAAATTTGTTATACCATAATATTTTACTCTAAATTATATTAAAATTCATATGTAAATATAAAAAATAAAAAATAAATAAGAGACCAACTGCGCTTGAATTCCTTTGGAAATGTTTGTTTTAATCTGAGCTATCGGATATGGATCAACGACCCAGAAACTTTAGAAACAAAACCATGATTCGTGGACTTCTATCTGGGCCTATTATATAGTATATAACCCACATTGCCCGTATCATTTATTGTTTTCAAAATAAAGAAAAGGCTTTCCTAAAAAAATAAAAAATAAATAAAGAAAAAGCTGAATCGGTGCAAGCAATTCATATCCCCTAAGGGTAACAGAATAGTTTTGGTTAGATATAAACTGTCCGATCTTAATCGGTACAAATATTTAAGGACCCGTGTATTGGCTCGAGTGGTGCGGATTCTAATCGGACGGTCAAATATAAACAGAAATATTATGTTATCTCAGAGATTATGGCCTAGAGCCTAGAGGACACTGAAAGCTGACCCTACAACCCTAGTCTTTTGCTTTTACAGTGTAACTTCTGTCAGATAAGCTGTTGTCAAAACCTGGCTCACAGCTTCTTTTTAATTTGAATGAATTCATATTGAGTAGGTGCCGTACGTCATGCTATACTCTTGGAGCATCCAGTATTTTTCTTCACTTCGTTCCCTATGCAGATTTGACTGGAGATGGTTTTTAGTTGAATTCTTCTTCTGGGAACCCACTACCGACCATTAATTAAGTGTGCTACATTTAAACTGAGATATCTCAAACTTTGCGTGACTCAATGGAAAATCTCAACCGTTCAAATACGTTATGCTCGAATCTCAAAGCACAAATAATACTGCCCCTGCGCTATCCCCGAATAGGCACCGGACACGTAGGTCCCGCAAAAGTTGAGATACCTCAGAGGATACACACTCCTTCACATGTATCTTCATTAAAGTTTCACCGACTCTACTTGTGTAAATTCATTGAAAGTATTTCAACTTTCAAGGCCATGGATTATTGTTGAAGGATTTAGCCTTGCTGGGAAGAATATTAAACAAGGTAAAGAGGAATAATACAAGTTTATTTTCAGCAAGGTAAATTGATTTACTTAGTTATGTTGTATCTTTTAGCATAACTATTATGCCTTTTAGTTTTTTTCCGTTCCTTTTTCCAAGCTATAAATTGTGTTGTCCTATTTCTTGTTACAAATAAATTTCTAATTCATGACTGTATGCAATATGTATTGTAATTTGTAATGCAGGAGTCATTGAAAGTTGAAGGTTGAAATATGGAGAAGATCAAAAGTGATGATAGCAGAGAGAATGTAGAACATGACCGGATCAGTAGCATGCCTGATGAGGTTTTGACCCATATCCTTTCCTTTCTGAGCACAAAAGAGGCTGTAAGCACGTGTGTTTTATCGAAAAGATGGATAAATACATGGGCAACCGTGCCAGTTCTCAATTTCAATCTCAATGAATTCTTGAGTGATGATCTGATCGGTAACCCTTTTGTAGAAAGAGAAAAGAGAAAATGTGTGGCTAGGTTTGAGAAGTTTGTGCATGATGTTTTGAACAATCGTGAATCAACAAACTTGGATATAGTTCGCTACCTGCGTCCAATGCAGAGAAGTGAAACTTTTATCCCCATGGAATGGCTTGACCGTGTGGCACTTCTAATGCCACGGGTGATCAGTATCTACATTCGGAGAGTTGACACTAAGAGGGGTAATTATATAGATTTGCCTGATTCAGTTTTCTCTATTGCAAGACTGCAACATCTTAAAATGCGTCTCTATGCTAATAAGAGTCTCATTATTAGCCCAGCGTCAATATATTTACCTTTGTTGAATGTTTTAGAGCTGAGTGGCATAGAGCTCCTTAAAGATTTTACACAAAAACTTTTCATGGGCTGCCCCTCCCTTCAAAGGCTTGATCTGTCTTTTTGTGAGTTATATTTCTCTAGCATTTCCTCTAATACACTGAAGAAATTGACTATTCTTCAGTGTCGTTTATTTGAGCATATGCACATTTCGTGCCCTGAGCTTGTCTCTTTGAACATTCGTTCACATTTTCATTGGGGAATAGTTGGCATTTCATTGAAGAAGGCAATAAATCTAGTAAATGCAACAATCAGATTATGTCATTGGCTTCAGTTTGATGATGTGCCAGTTCTAGACCTTCTCAATGGTCTTTCAAGTGCTACAGAATTAGACCTTTATTTTGACAGTCATTTGAAGGTATACTATTTACTCAGTTCTTTAAAATCAAAACTACAAGATGTTTTCCTTATTTTCAGTTGTTAGGTTCACCGAAATGTTCAATGTTCTTTATCATAATTAATTTATTTTATTGCAGAATAAGCACATTTCTTGTTGCCTGAATTTTTGGTATCAATAAAATTTGTACCCACGATATGGTTTCTGGAGTACCTTCTTTCAAAGTTTGCTAACAAAGTTTCTGATTGCTTGTAATTTATTTTTACATACAGACCTAACCTTGTACTCAGGCTTTTTCATACTAGTTTAGGCATCTTTTATGAATTATCAACACCGAAATAAGCCCAGTAATAGCAGTAATTTCACAATGTAGTTGTGTGGATTTGTATTTGTGAAAGTTCATTTTGTTTGACGTTAGCCATATTAATCTACCTTTTTATGATGTTGATTGTTTCTGAATTACAATGTTAGTATTTGCCTCTAAAATTGACATATTCATTTGTTTTTTAAATAAAGGAACTAGTGGAGGAGGATGTTTCTAACTGCAGAAATTTCAAAAACTTGAAGAAATTGAATATTCGAATGTGGGATACGAGCTATGACTTTGACTTGATAGCTTGTTTGCTCCAGTGTTCTCCGAATTTAAATGAGCTCAATTTGTTACTCAATGTGGTAATCTCCATCTCTCTCTCTCTCTCTCTCTCTCTCTCTCTATGTACTTGTTAAGTCTCTTTTTGTTTACCATTTGTAAAATTAATGTAGCAATAGTATTATATACATCGTCTTAAAAGCATATGAATAATAATTGGTTTTGTTTAGTATAATGAATAATAATTGGTTTTGTTTAGTATTTCATTTATAATATGGTTCCAATTTCTAATAAAATATTTAACTGGTAGTCTGGATCTAAACTGATTTTCTTCACTAAGTTCATCATTTTGTGCTTGTTTCGGGCTTTTGAATGAATTGAGACCTATACAATAGTTTAATTCCTTCTGGTATTTGATCACTCAGGCTAATTGCCAGCCTAAGTAGACTCTGCATCATACTAGATATGTCTAGTGCTAGTTTGAGTTGTTGATGCTAGCAAACTATGATAAAAATTTTAAGTAAACTATTAATTTTCTTTGTTTTTTTTTTACCACCATAACAGAGGCGAGATAAAATACAACAGCTCAGACAAGAGGTTTTGGGAGATGCTTTTTTCCGGCATGAGTATGTGGAGACTGTAAACATCAGAATCAAGAACATGTCTGAATTGCCTAGTGATTGTGTCGAGAATTTGATGAAGACTTTGGATAAATATATAAAGAAAATAGGGAATATTAGTATAACTTATGATCCATAAGTTAGTATGTTCAAAATTAGACAGGTTTGGCCTCATGCCTGGTAATGTTTAGAGACTTGATGATTATGATTTTTTTTTTTTTTTTAATGTTTAATTTATACTGGTTAACTTAAAAGAGGTCTTTTGGGTGTGTTTGATGTAATGTATCGAATGGTAAGCTATCCTGTTAAGGCATTTGGATGTCTGATTAAGTTCCCGTAATACGACAACCCGGTTAAGGCTGCTACGTCTGGAATATTAGTGTATGCAAAAGTTCATTCACAAAGCAACCTTCAAATCTTGACTAAGAGCCATCAAACCCGATATATCTTCTCAGCTGAATGCTTTTGGTGAGATCGCCTAAACATAAAACATTGTTTTGCAACTCCTCTCCTGTAATGGAGTTCAGGACATTGGAAGCAGAATCATTGGACTAGTTCATGCCTTCAAGGATAACAATCTGTCACCTAGCTAGCTAGACTATGTTGACCATAGTGGTTTAATTAAGCTAATAGATTGGAAATTCAAGATGAAAACTTTAAAATAAATTGAAGAATATTTAATTTGAGAACTAAGAAGCTAGTGTGCCAGTGTGGTGATTGAAGGTATCTTGTTGTGTTGTTGATCAATTTGGAATTTTGTTTCGTTGAAGTTTGTTGCTTGCTTGCTCATTCACGGGTTTATGACCGATTCTCTGGTGGTCAATTGTGGCACTCCGTTAGTCTTCTTTAAGCTCCTTGTGTGCTTGAAAGCCTTTGTTAGCTAATGAAACCTGATAAGCTGAATTCATGGGTCGTGGTATTAATTTCATACCATGAGAGGCTTATTTGCCTTGATGCCATCTAAGTTGTGACATATCTTTTTAGTGTCTTAATGCTTCTATTGAATTATTGACATTTTACCAACCTTGCTACAGCCGTTTGATGATGTTCCGAAAACATGAACCAGTCGATACCAGTCAAATTATTTACTGGTATATTGTTCTAGTTTCTCCAAGGGCGTTTCTGCAATTTGTCAGCATTCTACATAATTTAGTGTTATTCTACAACATTTTTAGGCCTATTCTGTAAATTTTCAGTATTTGTACAGTTTTGGATGAATTCTGGTAAATATCAGGGGTTGTAGTGCAAATTTTGGGTTCTGACATGGTTTAAGGACTGATCTGTGACAGAAAAACTTGTAGAATAAGTCTTTTCTAATGGAAATCTCATGAAAATAATCGTTTAAAAATGTAGAAAATTTTAGTAATAATATTGGACAGCAATTGGAATAAACAATATATATTATTTTAAAGTTTATCTGATATATTTTAAGCATGGTTATTAGAACTAAAAATTTAATAGAACTTGAACTTGACTTCGAAGCCATGAAAAATAAAAACAGGAAATTAATAAAAAAATAACCATTTTACTTTGGGCCTTTAGGCCCATGAAATAAAATTTGAGCTTCGTACAGTCCAAAAATTTGAAATAAAAAATAAAATTATGCAAAGATTCTACTTGTGCCTTTGTACCGAGATTAGAATTTTGACATAAAATTATGTATATCATTACATTTACTATTCAAATTGGGTTCATTATTATTGAAATGCTCGGCATATGTTGAGCACTTAATATTATCAAATAAAATATGCGCATATTAAAACACCCCACCCGTAGATAAATAAAATAACACTTACAATTTTTAAATTCAAAATCTAAAATTATAAATTGTTAATTAGTTAGTACAATTAATTAACAAAAAAGTAAACACATAAGTCACTGTAGGCACAGGTAAGAAAACCGCCTTCGATGAAATTAACAAACAAACCCTTTCAATTAATTTTGAGCTTTTGACACGAGGATGTGTTCATTTAATTGAATCAATGCTAAAAGTAGAAAATGAAAAAAAAGGTCAAGGCGATGCCCTGCAAAAAGTTCATTTTTATGGGTTGCTATCACCTCCAGCCACCTTTCTTACACTGATATTCACATTTTCATATAATACCCTTTCACATGAGTTAGGGATTTTGCCACCACTTTACACAACTAAAAATTGATACTGCTATTGAAGACATATGTAAATATCAACATGTCATTATCAAAGCCCTAAATCCAAATCGGAGATAAATCAACACAAATTAAAAAAGCGTTCGAACAAAAAAAAAAAAGGTTCTTTACGATCAATTTAATAAACATTCTTTTGTAAATATTCTTAGCCCAGTTAATTAAGTTGCTCTTATTATATATATAGATATAAGAAATTTCTGAGGCAGCAACAATGAAAGAACCTTTATTAGCTTTTGGTATTTCATCCTTCTCTGATGTCAAAAACCAAATTTCTGTTTTTCACCAATATAATTGTCATTTTAGTTTTCAAATCACATTCTTAATTTTATTGTTCTCAAAATTGCATTTTCTTTTTTTTCTTAAATTGTCAATATAAATTTTCTTTAATTATTTATCTTCTATTTTTTCTTTTTTTTCTTTTTTCTATAAATACATTTTTTGGGAGAAATGGAATCGGAATTTCTGCTCGTAAATTTATAATTCATGACTTTGTGCAATATGTATTGTAATGCAGGAGTCATTGAAAGTTGAAATATGGAGAAGACCAAAAGTGATGATAGCAGAGAGGATGTAGAACCATGGTTCGTCAACTCGGCCGATTCCGAGTTGACTCAGAATTGGGCCGGTCCGAGTTCCTCGCCTGTGCGAGTTTTGGAGCAAAACTCGGATGAACGTGCCTGACTCGGCCGAGTTTCCGAGTTTCTAGCTGAGTCCGGCCGAGTCATCTCGGCATTTTTATTTTATTTTAATACAAAGGACGATGAGATGATGAGATAATTCAGCCAGCTTGGCATAGCTTCTCGCAATAAAAAGTGTGTTTAATTTTTAATTATTGTATTACATTATATAATTAGTGAATTATTTAAGTGTAATATTTTGTCTTAACATAATTTTACTACAAATTATTTTTTTTACCAATTATTTCCTACGTTTTGGGCCTTTTGGCTACAAAACAGGCTTTCTACAAAAAAAAACCGAGTTTCCGAGTCAACTCGTCCGATTCCGACCGAGTCATCCAATTCCGATTCCGATTCCAAGTTTCAGAACCATGTGTAGAACATGACCGGATCAGTAGCATGCCTGATGAGGTTTTGACCCATATCCTCCCTTTTTTGAGCACAAAAGAGGCTGTAAGCACGTGTTTTATCGAAAAGATGGACAAATACCTGGGCTACCGTGCCAGTTCTCGACTTCAGTCTCTATGAATTTTTCAGTGATGATCTGGCCGGTAACCCCCGTGGAGAAAGAGAGAAGAAAAAATGTGTGGCTAGGTTTGAGAAGTTTGTGCATGGTGTTTTGAACAATCATGAATCAACAAACTTGGATATAGTTCGTTACATGAGTTCAATGCAGCGAAGCGAAACTTTTATCTCTATGGAATGGCTTGATCGTGTAGCGCTTCTAATGCCACGAGTGATCGATATCTACCTTAGTAGAGCTGACTTTGAGAGGGGTAATTATGTAGATTTGCATGATTCAACTCTAGTGCAAGACTGCAACATCTTAAGATGAGTATCTACGATAATAAGAGTCTCATGATTAGCCCAGCATCAATATATTTACCATTGTTGAAAGGTTTAGAGCTGAGTGGCATTATGCTCCTTAACGATTTTACACAAAAACTATTCATGGGCTGCCCTTCCTTGAAAGGCTTGATCTGTCTTGCTGTGAGTTATATATCTCTAGCATTTCCTCTAATGCACTGAAGAAATTGACTATTGTTCAGTGTCGTTTTTATGAACATATGCAAATTTCGTGCCCTGAGCTTGTCTCTTTGAACATTCGTTCAAATTTTCATTGGGGAATTGTTGGCATTTCATTGAAGAAGGCAGTAAATCTAGTAAATGCAACAATCAGATTATTTCATTGGTATCAGTTTGGTGATGTGCCGGTTCTAGACCTTCTCAGCGGTCTCTCAAGTGCTACCGAATTAGACCTTTATTTTGACAGTGATTTGAAGGTATATTATTTACTTAGTTCATTAAAATCAAAACGACAAAATGTTTTCCTTATTTGTAGTTGTTAGGTTCACCGAAATGTTCAATGTTCTTTACCATAATTAATTTATTTTATTGCATAATAAGTACATTCCTTGTTGCCTGAATTTTTTGTATCAATAAAATTTGTACCCATGAATTGTAAGTATGATATTGGCATGTACCTATGATATGGTTTCTGGAGTACCTTTTATCAAAGTTTGCTAACAAAAGTTTCTGATTGCTTGTAATTTTTTTTACATACAGGCCTAACCTTCTACTCAGGCTTTTCCGTACTAGATCAGGCATCTTTTATGAATTATCAACATCGAAATAAGACCAGTAATGGAAATAATTTCACAATGTAGTTGTGTGGATTTGTATTTGTGAAAGTTCCTTCTGTTTGATGTTAGCCAGATTAATCTACCGTTTTATGATGTTGCTTGTTTCTGAATTACAATGTTGATATTTGCCTCTAAAATTGATATATTCATTTTTTTTAAATAAAGGAACCTGCGGAGGACGATGTTTCTAAGTTCTAACTGTAGAAATTTCAAAAACTTGAAGAAATTGAATATTGGAATGTGGGATACGAGCTATGACTTTTACTTGATAGCTTGTTTGCTCCAGTATTCTCCGAATTTATTTTTTTGAGAAACAAGCAGTAGCTGCCAGTTTTATTAATATGAAAGTATTTACATGCACCATGAAGGTGTTAATCTCTATGTGGTAATCTCCGAATTTAAATGAGCTCAATTTGTTCCTCAATGTGGTAATCTCTATCTCTCCCTCCCTCCCTCTCTCTCTCTCTCTCTTTCTGTACTTGTTAAGTCTGTTTTGTTTACTATTTGTAAAGTTAATGTAGCAACAGTATTATATACATCGTCTTAAAAGCATATGAATAATAATTGGTTTTGTTTAGTATAATGAATAATGTAGTACTTCCTTATTTCAGTACTTCATTTATAATATGGTTCCAATTTCTAATAAACTATCTAACTGGTAGTCTGGATCTAAACTGATTTTCTTCACTGAGTTCATCATTTTGTGCTTGTTTCGGGCTTTGGAATGAATTGAGACCTAAACAATAGTTTAATTCCTTCTGGTATTTGATCACTCAGGCTAATTGCCAGCCTAAGTAGACTATGCACCATAGTAGACATGTCTAGTGATAGTTCGAGTTGTTGATGCTACCAAACTATGATAAATTTTTAAGTCAACTATTGATTTTTCTTTGTTTTTTTACCATCATAACAGAGGCAAGATAAAATTAAAGAGCTCAGACAAGAGGTTTTGGGAGATGCTTTTTTCCGGCATGAGTATGTGGAGACTGTAAACATCAGAATCAAGAACATGTCTGAATTGCCTAGTGATTGTGTCGAGAATTTGATGAAGACTTTGGATAAATTTATAAGGAAAATAGGGAATATAAGCATAACTTATGATCCATACTTCTTAGTCCGTTGAACATCTTTCCCAAAATTAGACAGGTTTGGCCTTATGCCTGGTAATGTTTAGAGACTTGATGATTAAGTTTTTTTTTTTTTTGAATGTTTAATTTAGACTGGTTAACTTAGAAGAGGTCTTTTGGGTGTGTTTGGTGTAATGTATCGAATGGTAAGCTATCCTGTTAAGGCTTTTTGATGTCTGATCAAGTTTTTTCAATGCAATCTTGTTTGTGTTCCCGAAATACGACAACCCTGTTAAGGCTGCTACAGTGGAAATTTGAATTCAAGTCTTAACCATGCATTATGCATTTTAAGTTTTTGTTCCTTTTGTCTAACTTTTATAGCCTCTGTTCATGTACAGGTGACATTAACAACTGCACCAACATTCCATTCATTGGGGTTTTTCTTTTCTCTCAAAGGATTAGCGCTAGGAGGAACAACCATAGTATTGACCGAGGAACGGGTCACTCTAGCCAACATGATACAGGTGGTAAAGAGGCACAAGGTGACGGAAATGACGGCGGCGCCACCGGTTGTGGTGGAAATGGCTAAGTCAGGTGATTTGGCATGTCAGGACCTTCAAGCACTTAAGACGGTAGTATGTGGCGGTGCACCGCTACACGTTGAATCCGCAAGGCGGTTCCAGGAGAGGTTTCCTCATGTGCTGCTATCACAGGTACGCATTGGTTCAAAATTTTCTGAAAACAGTAATTTTATACTTATTTAGATAGTAAAAAAAAAAAAAAAATATAAAATTTGGTCCTCAAGCACATTTTAATATGAAAATCATGTTGAGCTAGTGGTTTGGATCGATTGTTTGAACTTTAAATCGAAAATAAGGATGTGGATACGAATGAGGCATGACAAACATGTGGCATTTGAAACCTGCTATCTCTTTCTATATATAGAGAGAATAATATATATTAGATCTTATCAGTGTTCTAAATAGCGCGCATAGTATTTTCGGACCTTAAGCGCTAAGCTATGGGATAAAAATGCGCTATTTCAGCTACGATCGTTATAACAGTAATAGTGGTCCGCTATTTGCGCTACACGCTATAGCGCACGCTATTCTACATGGCTTTTTATTTAAATGCCCAAACTAATTTTTTTTTAAAGATCAATTTTTTTTTTCAAGATTCAGATTGTTTTTTTTTATTTTAAATAGAAAAAGATAGACAGTTTATGCCATAATGCTTATGTTTTTTTAATACAAAAGATATATATTTTATGTTATGATGCTTAGGTTGTTTTGAATAAAAAAAATAGATAGTTTATGATATTATTAGAGATATTTTGAATAGAAATATTTAGACTTTGTATTGGTTCAATATAAATATTATAATTTCTTAATCAATTTTGTGTTACTTATCACTATATGAGACTTTAGATAATGTTTATAATTAGTAGAAATATAAAATATAATTTTTTTAACAAAAAAAAAAAAGCTATGTAGTATAGCTTTTGTTTTAGCTATGTACTCTATTTGCAATAGCTTTTTATTTAACATTTCTTGCGATGATGCGATAATCGCTATTTAGAGTCTTTATTTTGATATGTATAAAACAAAGTAGTGATACGATTTCAAATTAATTTGTCTTTGGGATTTTAAATTAGATATGGCAGGTAGGTGAGGAGTACCAATTTCTCCATTAAAATATGTGGCTCTACTATTTTAAATTTGTGTAATATAAAGAAATAGAACCCTGAAGATTGCCAGTAATATTGTATTTTATTGTCCTTGAGTTACTGATGATGAAAAACTGAGCAGAAAGATAATGATGTTATATATACAGTCATATTATATAGGTGACAATTTTGAGCAATTTATGTTGTTGTTTTATTGGAATTATCTTGCCAAAAATGTGAGCTTGAAAAACATATAATTGGGACTATTGGTATGATAAGAACTTTCAAATTTCAATACTCAATGGACTGAAATTCAAGTTTGAAGTTCCTTGAATAAGAAGCAAAAAGGTTCCAATTCTTTTTCTTAGAAGTACAAAAGAAAAAAAAAATATTGTAGCACCAACAAACAGAGGCAGTAGACAGAGGGAAAGAGATGCTAAGTACCCCTATAAATTATAAAATATTAGTTTTGTCCTTTTAATAATTTTAATTTTCACAAAATATATTATCAGCCTCCCTCATAAATGAAATTACAAAACAACTATTTCTCCAGCCTCCCTATCTTAATTTTTTTTTTTTTGGTTTCATCCCTACCAACACAGTCATTCATTCACACTTATTTTAGGCATATGGATCAACCGAAGGTGGAGGGATATCGAGGATAATAGGCCGAGAAGAATGCAGACGTCTGAAGTCAGCTGGTCGGCTTGTTGAGTACGTTCAAGCCAAAATCGTTGATCCTGACACCGGCAATGCCTTGTCAGTCGGCCAAGCTGGAGAACTCTGTATCAAGAGCTCTTCATGCATGACTGATACAATATTCTTATTTTTCTTTGCTTGTTCTTTTTGGAAAATTTTCAAAAATAATTTTATCACTGGATTGAAAAGCTGTGTCAATGCATTGTGAAAACTTATGTTATTCTAAAATGAACCCTATGAGGTATGATTGGCCTGTAATATAAATTTGATCAAAAATAATATTTTTAGAGTGAGGCTACGGTATTATACACATCGCATATTGGTCCGCACGTTGAATCATAATATCTATTTTTAAAGTTCAAACAATCAATCTGAACCGTTAACATGATCTCCATATGTGAATGTGCTGATCAAATTTTACATTCTTTATAATTGTTTAACTCTTTTTTAAGATAGGTAGAAAATCACTTGATCTAAAAATTGTAAACAATTCAAAAGTAGTGATTTTCTACCTATCTACAAAAATAGTAAAAAAAAAATTAAAAATGTAAAATTTCGTCAGCAAGTACATTTTAATATGAAAATAAGATCGACTTTTTGGACATTAAAACAAAAATATTGATCCATATTATGGACTAAGTGTTGTGCATATATTGTATCATAGCCTCACTCAAATTTTTACCATGGAGTAGCATGTTTTTATTATCTGGCATACTTTTTACGGGGACACTGTATTCATGGTAAACAGTTTATCTTAAGAGTTTCCACCAAATCAGAAAGGATTTATTGTTATAGTGACTTTCATTATGAAGGACTTACAAGTTGTTCATGTGTCTGGACAATCCATGCATGCATGTGCCACTGAGGGCATTCTAATTTTTTTACCAAATTGTCATATTTTAGGTTACATTGGAGATGATGAAGCAAATGCCACTGCATTTGATTCTGACGGTTGGTTGAAGACAGGGGATCTCTGTTACATCGATCGGGATGGCTTTCTTTATGTTGTTGATCGGCTTAAGGAGTTGATTAAGTACAAAGCATATCAGGTATATATATACACACACTTGCAGCATATATATATATATATATATATATATATATATATATAAGCTGATAAACTTCAAAGTAACCCTCGGCAGAAGAACCCAATACGTCTAAGTGGCTGAATAATAACAAATCTTATTTGTCAAAATTAAAAATTTTGTATTCAATTTGGCAGATCCCACCTGCAGAGCTGGAGCATGTGCTTCTTTCTCATCCTGAAGTTTCGGATGCAGCTGAGGTGCCGTATGTCATAAATATCTTATTTACTTATTCTTTTGAGGGCCTGTTCCGCGTCAATAAAGGAACGAAAATGGATCTGGGAACAGAATTTTTTGAACTGAATTTTACTGTGCGTGTGGAAAAAAAATTCGGTACGAGTAAATTTTTTTTCCCACACGCACAGTAATATGCTGAACAGGCCTTGAATGTGTTACCAGAATTATATATATATATATACATATGTATATATGTATATACATATGTATATACAAATATACATATGTATATACAAATATACATATGTATATACAAATATACATATGTATATACATATATACATATGTATATACATACATATGCATGAAAGTATTGTAGCTATTTGCAAACTTAATTAATTGTGTCAGTTTTGCAATAAAATTTAAACTCAACAAATTAATTAAATAATAGTCCAACAAGTACTTATCCGGAATTTAATTAAATAAAAAAACAGTTAAGAAGGCTAACAAATTAATTAATTGTGTCTATTGTTTGGTATTTTTTTTTTAAATTCGAAAATTTTAAATGCAATTATTAGTATTTCATAAGTAAAAATTTCAAAGTCTTGTGTAGATTTCAACGCTTAGACTTTCCAAAATTTCATTTTGCGTATGAAAAAAAATGCTGTTTGTTGTAGACTAGAGACTCCAGAGAAAGAGAAGACCCAAAAAAAAAAAAGACATTCTAGAAACAAAGAAATAATTTTAATTAATTTGGGGGTATATTATGAGAACGCTTAGGCAACGGTCAACGAATTCGCATCCTCTGAGATATCTCAAACTTTGCGTTATTTTAGAGAAAATCTTAACTGTTTAAATAGTTTTGCACGAATCTCAAAGTAAAAATAATACTGGCCCCTGAACACGTCGGCCACGCAAAAATTGAGGTATCTCAGAGGATACGTACTCAAGTCTCAACGGTCAACAAGTAAAGCATTTCTATTGAATCACTGTCGATACAGAAGATCTTCTGTATCGACATCTGGTAAAACAAAAAATATATTGAATCACTGTCACGCTCTTGCCTCTTGCCACCATAGTGACAAATGAATTATTCGGATTCGGTTCGGCAGAGTCAAAGGTTCGTGATTCTGAAATAGTTCAGATATAATTTGAGAATGATTAGGTCCCATAAGGGAACAAAAACAAATTGAAAAAAATTTGTGTTTTATTTACTAATAATTTGTAAAATATATTTTTTCGCGTTTTATTCGTTGTTCGATTCAGAAATGTAAAAATAACATTTTATTCGCGAATAAAACGCTAGTGACTATACTTGCTAGTAGCATAGTGACAAATGAATTATTCGAGTTCGGTTCAGTATGGTCAAAAGTTTGTGATTTGAAAATAATTTGGATATAATTTGGAAATAATTCGGTCCTATAAGAGAGCAAAAAAAATTCGTGTTTTATTTGAAAATAATTTACCGTTCAGTTCGAAACCCCAAAAAAAAATTTATTTGCAAATGATGTTACTATGCTTGGTAGTTGCTACGAGATACAAATTAAACACATTTTTCTGATGGTCTTCCATATACGACTTGCCACAAAGAAACCGCAAGTAACCAAAATTGACCACCGTTTCTCTCCATTTTCCATTTCTCCTTTCCAGAAGGCCCAACCAACAATCCATCTCTTCCAGTCTGAATTTGTATTTACCTAAAGTAACTCAACTTATATTTGATTCTTAACCGTTCGATCAAACTAGATTGACTCAAAACTCTGATCGAACGGTTTGTACCAAAACAAAAATTTTGAGTTACTTTAGAGAGAATTCTGACCCAGTCTTCCAACTACAATTTTGTGGCATCACCTTTCTTCCTTCCCGTCTCCTTCCTTTGTTCACTTGTACTCTACATATAAAATCCCTCGCCATTCCTCATGATTCATTCATTCTCTTCTTTCCCTTATTTCCCTTATTTCCCTTGTTTCAATCTCAAACACAAAACAAAACACACAGAGAGGGAATCAAACAAATCAAACAAAAGAAGCAAACCCCAGCCATAGCTAGGTAGATAATTACAAGGAACAAATGGATTCGAGCAGTTCGTTTAGGCTGCCAAGTCTACGGAAGAACAGCTCTTCAATCTTTCAACGAGCTGGCAGTGCATCAATGTTCGGCCGGGGTACCTCCGACGTCTTCTCCAATGCATCTACTCGAGAAGAAGACGATGAGGAGTCGCTCAAGTGGGCTGCATTGGAGAAGCTTCCCACTTACAACCGCATGAAGAAGGGGTTGTTTCTCGATGGAGGTGTCGGTAAAGAGATCAACATAGACAATCTTGGAATCACTGAGAAGCACCAACTCGTTCAACGGCTGGTGCGTGTTGCCGAGGAAGATAATGAACGCTTCTTGCTCAAGTTGAAACAGAGGATTGACCGGTAAGTGTTCGACAAAATGTTCCTTAGAGAAAAATGTTATTTGTGGAGGTAAAATGATTGGAAATAATGTTTTTTGTTTTTTCAGTGTCGGGCTCGATTTTCCAACAATTGAGGTTCGTTATGAGAATTTGAATATTGAAGCATTAGCTCATGTGGGAAGCAGGGGATTGCCAACATTTATCAACGCTACCATTAATTCTCTCGAGGTAATTTTCTACTTTGGTCCACCAACTTTTACTAATTATTCATGTTTTAAACTAATACAGTGGATTTAATGGCTTTGCAATCTTTTGTTTTTTTGAATTGTAGTCTATGGTGAATGCTCTTCACTTACTGCCGAGCAAGAAAATGCCTCATAATATTCTTCATGATGTCAGTGGAATTATCAAGCCTAAGAGGTACTATACTATAATATTCCCATCCCATAGGGGTTTTATTGCATATATAAATTTCTTTTTGTTGATTTGTTGGTTACTTAATAAATTATAAATTTTAAAAATTCCAGGATGACACTGTTACTGGGACCCCCCGGCTCAGGAAAAACTTCACTGCTTCTGGCCTTGGCTGGAAAGCTAGACTCTGAACTAAAGGTACTCTTTTAGTTCTTCAATTCTTTTAATTATGGTCTTTTTAATCAACTTTGTAGTCAACAATAAATTAATTAATTTCTTTCTTTGCAAAACAGGTTACTGGTAAGGTTACATTCAATGGACATGGCATGAATGAGTTTGAGGCACAGAGAACTGCAGCATATATAAGCCAACATGATTTGCACATAGCAGAGATGACAGTACGAGAAACCCTAGCCTTCTCAGCCCGGGTCCAAGGTGTCGGTACCAGATACGGTATAACAATTTACAATAATCAGAAAGCTAGATCTAATTTTTTTTTGTCAATATATTGTATAATGAATTCTAATTAATATGTACATGAAAATATGTGTAGATATGTTAGCTGAGCTTTCTAGGAGAGAGAAAGCTTCAAATATCAAGCCTGATGCTGATCTTGATGTCTATATGAAGGTATTAATTTCTCAATTGATTACCACTCTTTAAAAAAAAACAAAAAACTCAATTTTCATAAAAAAATTTTAATTCCAGGCAGTATCAACCGGAGGTCAAGAAACGAGCATCATTACTGACTATGTGCTTAAGGTAAAAATCACATCTATCTTGTTGATATAATTTATGAAAGCACCTCTTTCTCTATTTTTTTTTTTTTACTTAATTTTGCTTGAATTTTACAGATTTTGGGTTTAGATATATGTGCCGATACCACTGTAGGAGATGAGATGCTTCGAGGTATTTCTGGAGGGCAAAGAAAGCGTGTCACGACAGGTGAGATGATTGTGGGACCCACAACAGCATTATTCATGGATGAAATCTCAACTGGGTTGGATAGCTCAACGACATTTCAAATAGTAAGGTCTTTGAAGCAAATCACTAGCATTTTGGGGCAAACAACTGTAATTTCACTACTGCAACCAGCACCCGAGACCTTCGACCTGTTTGATGACATCATCCTCCTGTCCGATGGCCATGTTGTGTACCACGGGCCCCGTCAGCATATCCTTGAATTTTTTGAATCCATGGGGTTTAAGTGCCCACAAAGGAAAGGTGTTGCTGATTTCCTACAAGAGGTAAACTGAGAAAAGAATTTTCAAATTTTACTTGCTTTAAATTCATGAAATAAAATAAAATACTAATTATATGTAACCTATGATGGTTTAGGTGACATCTCGAAAAGACCAGCAGCAGTACTGGCAGAGACACAGGCCATACCAGTACGTACCAGTACGTGAATTTGCAGAGGCTTTCAAGTCATTTCATGTTGGTGAGAGGCTCAGAGCAGAGTTAGCTGTACCGTTCGACAAGTCAAGTAGCCACCCTGCCGCACTAACCACCTCTAAATACGGCATAAGCAAGATGGAACTACTAAAGGCATTGACCTCGAGGGAATTTCTCCTCATGAAGCGCAACTCGTTTGTGTACATTTTCAGAGCATTTCAGTTAATGGTGACAACTTTAATAGCAATGACTCTGTTTTTTCGCACGCGTATGCATCATAACACTACAAATGATGGCACTGTTTACTTGGGTGCACTGTTCTTCGCTATGTCTACACACATGTTTAACGGCTTCTCAGAGTTGGCATTGACATGCATAAAACTGCCTGTGTTTTTTAAACAACGTGACTATCTCTTTTTCCCGGCTTGGGCTTACACGATCCCGTCTTGGATTTTGAAGATACCTATCTCTTTTGTTGAGGTCTCTGTTACCATCTTCTTGAACTACTATGTCATTGGGTTTGATCCAAATGTGGGAAGGTTCTTCAGGCAGTATTTGCTACTAATGTTGGTGAATCAGATGGCATCTGGCATGTTTAGGTTCATGGCATCACTAGGCCGGGATACAGTCGTTGCTAATACTTTGGCTTCATTTGCTTTGGTGGTTACACTAGTTTTGAGTGGCTTTATCCTTTCTCATGGTATGTTTGCTGCTATTTTCTAATTAATATATTGTCTTCTTAGTTCATTAGTAGCATTCTAACTGCTTAAAATTGAAAATGAATGTAGATAAAATAAGGGCTTGGTGGATTTGGGGCTACTGGATCTCACCCCTCATGTACGCAATGAATGCTTTGAGTATCAATGAATTCTTGGGACACAAATGGAGACATGTAAGCTAGTATTTCCTTTATCTTGTTTCATACAATTTCAACTTGCTTATCAAATGACTTATAACTTTGTTTTTTTCTTTTTTTTTTCTTTTAGTATGCTGAAGGAGCCACAGAATATCTTGGAATTCAAGTGTTGAAAAATCGTGGCTTGCCGACTGAGGCAAAATGGTATTGGATCGGTGTAGGTGCTTTGATTGGATTTGTTATCATATTCAATTTCTTCTTCACTGTGGCCTTGAGCTATCTCAAACGTAAGTGCTGGCATTTGTTAATGTTGTTGATTTACAGTTTCAACCCTCCATTTTTGTCAAATGGTGCTAAACCAACTATTTTTCGTAAAATTATACAGCGGCTGGGAAGGCTCAGCAAAGTCTATCAGAAGAGGAATTGAAGGAGAAGCACACAAATGTAACTGGAGAGGTCCTTAATGGACCAAGAGCAGGAGAAATGTCTGAGATTATATCTGCGTCAAATTCGGACTTGAATCAGAACCAGAAAGGAATGGTTCTTCCTTTTGCACCACTCTCTGTTGCCTTTGACAATATGAAATACTCTGTTGATATGCCAGCGGTAAATTTTTTTCCTTGATATATTGTATACTTAAGACAAACTCAAGAAATTTTTTTTTTACTTGTTCTCATAATTCTTTTTTGGTTTTATTGATTAAAGGAAATGAAAACACAAGGAGTAGAACAAGATAGACTACTGCTACTAAAAGGAGTTAACGGATCCTTCAGACCAGGTGTTCTGACTGCCTTAATGGGTGTTAGCGGAGCGGGCAAGACCACACTAATGGATGTTTTAGCTGGTAGAAAAACCGGTGGGTATATCGAGGGAGAAATCTCCATCTCAGGTTACCCGAAGAAACAGGAGACTTTCGCAAGAGTTTCAGGATACTGTGAGCAGAATGATATACATTCACCAAATTTGACCGTTTATGAGTCTCTTGTTTACTCTGCATGGCTTAGACTATCTCATGATGTTGATTCTAACACTAGAGAGGTACGGTACACATTATTGAATATATTTTTTATAAAACTATATTCAACTTCCATATAACTTGTTGGTTTATTTTATAAATACTTTTGTTTTAAAAATGTATAGATGTTCATTGAGGAGGTGATGGAGTTAGTGGAACTAAAACCGCTTAGAAATGCACTAGTTGGGTTACCGGGTGTAAATGGGCTGTCAACAGAACAGAGGAAAAGGCTAACTATAGCTGTTGAGTTAGTTGCTAATCCATCAATTATTTTCATGGATGAACCAACTTCTGGTCTTGATGCCAGAGCTGCTGCAATTGTTATGAGAGCCGTTAGAAATACTGTTAATACGGGACGAACTGTTGTTTGTACCATTCACCAGCCGAGCATTGATATCTTTGAGGCTTTCGATGAGGTGAGTAACATCAATTATTTTCTTATAATTTTTGTGTGTTCTTTAATTGACATTCATTGCATGAGATTCTTATCTTATATGCTCTTTTCTATCTAAATGAAGTTGTTCCTGATGAAGAGAGGTGGTGAGGAGATTTATGTCGGTCCATTAGGCCACCAATCGAAAGACCTAATCAGTTACTTCGAGGTAGGCTAATCTGAATAAAATAATTATATACAGCCATTTTCCATAATTTTATTGGTCTAAAATCAGAAAAAATAAATTAATTGTTTTGTTTTTATCTTTTTAGTCAATTCCTGGAGTTAGTAAGATAAAGGATGGATACAATCCTGCTACATGGATGTTGGAAGTGTCGACAATCGCACAAGAGGAAGTTTTGGGGATCGATTTTGCGGAGACATATCGGAATTCTGAACTCTACAAGTAAGTTATATTCATAAATAATTACCTGATAACAATACTCATATTTTATAAATAATTAACTGATATAACTAATTATACAGGAGTAACAAGGAAATCATAAAGGAATTAAGCAAGCCACCTCCCGGGACAAGCGACCTCCATTTCCCAACCCAATACTCGCAGTCTTTCGTTACACAATGCATGGCGTGCCTATGGAAACAACATTTGTCTTATTGGAGAAACCCTCCTTATACTGTCATTCGCTTCTTCTTCTCCCTAATTATCGCTCTCATGTTCGGAACAATATTTTGGCGCCTCGGAGGCAAAAGGAACACTCAACAGGACTTGTTCAATGCAATGGGATCAATGTATGCTGCTGTGCTATTTATGGGTATCTCTTATTCTACTTCAGTTCAACCCGTTGTGGCCATTGAGCGATCTGTGTTTTATCGGGAAAGAGCTGCCGGCATGTACTCTGCTCTTCCCTATGCATTTGGGCAGGTGGGTGCCTTCTTTCTTTCTTTATTATGACAAAATATAATAAGTTAAATAGGAGAACAAAAACAAAAACAAAAACAAAAAAACTAACTCTTCTTTGTATATATTCAGGTGACAATCGAGCTGCCATATGTGCTGGTACAATCGGTACTTTACGGAGTTATTGTATACTCTATGATGAACTTTCAATGGACAGCAACTAAATTCTTCTGGTATCTGTTCTATATGTACTTTACGCTTCTTTACTTCACATATTACGGGATGCTGTGTGTCGGCTTGACTCCTAGTTACAACATCGCTGCCATCGTTTCTTCGGCATTTTACGGCATTTGGAATGTATTCTCCGGATTTATCATCGCCCGACCCGTAAGTTCTTTTGATAAATTCTACTATCTGCTTAATTACTAAAAATCTCAGCATTTTCATTGTGAAAAAAATGATCAAATTGCCTTTTCATTTGCAGAGCATGCCAGTATGGTGGAGTTGGTACTATTGGGCCTGCCCTGTCTCATGGACACTATACGGGTTGGTCACGTCACAATTTGGAGACATAGATGACCCGCTTCATGGATCGAATGAAACAGTTAGAGAGTTTTTGAAGAGTTATTTTGGATTCCATCACGATTTTCTACCAGTGGTTGCAGTTATGGTAGTTGGATTTGCAGCTCTGTTCGCTGTCCTCTTCGGTGTTTCCATCAAAGTGCTCAACTTCCAAAAAAGATAGATAATTTTTTAGATGAGATTAACAATTTTCTATTCAAAAAAAGATTTAAGTTAACAAATCTGAAGTATACAAAAGTTTTGTTGCATTTTTTTTTTCTCTCGCTTTTGTAGTTCTTTGTATAGGATAAGTTCATTAATTCACCATATATACTGTAATTTGTAAGATTCAAACTAATAATTCAATTCTTTAAAATTGTTTTATTCTATTAATAATAAATGAAGTCGATATTCCATAATTTCAAATTGTTCTTAGATCTATTTGAAATTGTTACATGTATGTAAATAAAAAATCGTGGAAATATTTTTGTTCATATTAATTAAAACAAGGTCTGTTTCATCTTTTGTCACGTCTGGTACCAGATGGTTGGTACCTGTACCTGTTGACTATGTAGTTTCCTTTTTACTAATGAAATCGGTGGGCTTTTGTCCACTATTATAAAAATATATATATAATTTAAATAAGGTTGAAAATCAAAATGTAAGTTTATAGATATCTTTTGGATTAAAATGTCAAATTTCATACAATTAAAGTATTATCTAGTATTAAATTATTAAATACAAGTTTATAGTAATTTTTATTTTTTAGATAAAGATGAAGATTTTATGAAAATTATAAATTAATTTTTAAATATATTCAATATTGTATTAGTCGCTAGATTAAAATATAATTTTTTTTCTTATTTTTCTACAAAATTTATACAAAAAAAAAACTCAAACTTACCTAAAATTTAAGTCCACCGGTCTAAATTATGGTAAATATTTTAACAGAGTAGTTTTGACTTCATGCAGCGCACATACTACAGAATCAAAACTGAACATCAAATGGTTTTTGCGCTGCATGAAGCCAAAATATATATATTAAAATCTTTATCCTAAATTGCTCATACCATAACTCCATATGGGTTGTGTGAATTGCTTTGGATCGGAAATAGTGGTGATATTCGGAATAATATAATAACTATTCAAGTTTTTTCAAACCGATTTTTTTTGTAGTATAATATTTTTTTTTAAATATAGCACTGTATTGAGAAATCTAATAGCCCCCCATTTTCTGAAAAACAATCATAAAGTTCAAACAGTGTTTCAAACACTCTTTTCCTCTTCGCTAATCAAATTCACAAGTTCATAAATTCATGTTCTCTATCTCACGGTCGGTCATTTCTTTAGCAGCTCTTGAATTGAGAAATGATCAGTAAAAATAGAATTATTTGGTAAAATTGATTTGGTACACATCCATTTTACTCTATACTCAACATTTATGCCTTGCTTTTTTTCCTTACTAATTAATTACATGACATACATAAATAAAGGAGCGGACTCAGAATTTTTGTCGGGGATAAAAAATATCAAATCGGATTTAAATAGCTAATTGGGTTCAAATCCATTAACTAATTAAGTACTTAATAAAAAATAATATTTTAATTTATACTTTTCAATGCTCTGACTTGTAATTTCTGATATTTTAATCTATAATTCTAATATTAATCATAATTGAAGAAATTTATTTTAATTTTAACTCTAAATTTAACCTTAACTACAAATTAAACATCCAGCGGGAGGCAAAAAAATTACCAAGAAGGGACATAATCGATCAAAACGTCCCGACCTCCACTAAAATGCAAAATTCGGGGAGGCAGCTGTCCCCCTCCCCTAGATGCACATAGGGATGACAAAAAAGCCCAGTCGGCTCGGAATCCCGGTCATCCCCGCCCAGCCTGCCTGTTACCCGGTCAGCCCGACGATGTGATGGGCCAGGTAAGGCCGGGCCTAAAGACGGGCCAAGGCAGGCCTGGGCTTAAGTCGAAGCCCACAGGCAGCCCGTTGGGCTTATCTAATTTTTTGATTTTTTGATTTCTGATTTTTTGATTTTCTGATTTCTGGTTTTCTGGTTTTTTGGTTTTCTGGTTTCTGGTTTCTGGTTTTCTGGTTTTCTGGTTTTCTGATTTCTGATTTTTTTATTTTCTAATTTTCTGATTTTCTGATTTTTGTAGGCAAAATGGCAGGCAGGCACAGGCAGGCTTGGGCCTGGAGGAAAAGCCAATTGGGCAGGCCAGGCCTAGATTTTCAAGCCCGTCAAACTGGCCAGGCAGGCGGGCCATTAATTTTTTACGGGCAGGCCTGGCCTGGGCTTGACAAAATACCCGTGGGCTAGGCCCATTGCGACGCACATGGGTCCGCTCCTGCATATATATAGATGACACGTGTCACTTTGCAGTCTAGCCAGTACTAGCAACACCGAGATCGGTTTTATAGTTTACCACATTTGCTCCGACACCAAAAACGGCCCACCCAAGCTAGCCGCATCCTTGGCCATTCTCGATTGATCTTCTATGGCAGCACTGGCCCCAGTGTGGTAGGTGGTGGCACAGTAACATGATTCGCATTTTATTCGTGAATAAAATGTTTTTTGGTAGTTAACGAACCGAATAACGAATAAAACGGTTGACCAAATTTTGACCGATTTATTCGCAAATAAAATATTTTTTGACCAATTATTTGTGTTTTATTAAAAAAAACTCGGCGCTGTTTTATTCAAAAACTTGGCCCTCTATGTATAAAACTATAATTGGTTGCTCCGCTAAGCGTGCATTGTGGTTGAAATTTGTGCAAACTCACCACGTGGATGAAGGCATGATGCTGAGAAACATTTTCAAATTTTGAAAGACATTGAGTGGATCCCACCAGTGGCTCTATCTTGATTTAAAGCAATTTTATAATTAACCAATTCCTTTTTCATACAATACAATACATTTTGTTGTCAAAGAAAAATAAAATATTATATGTATACTCTAAGAATTAAGGCACTTCTTAAATATATTTTTTTCTCCAATTTTTATTAAAAACTTTAAAAAATTTAAAAATTAAAATTAGTACATATATTTTTTTTGTTATTTTTTTTTCTTGTGGTACCGAATTATTTCTGATTTTATATCCGAATTATATCTGAATCACAAATTTTTAACCTATTGAACCGTCGAACTATTCATTTGTCACCATAGACGGTGGTGGTGAAAGACCTCTTGGGTGGTGCTCCTTGTGCACCTGACATTAATCTTTTTTATTATTATTATTGCAAAACTGATACTAATTTGAATAATACAACTAGAGACGTGAGATTTGGTTTGTAGAAATCGACCGAAAGAAAGAGAATGGGAAAAAAAATTATATATATGAAGAAGCTACTAGGAAGGACACGTAAGAGAGTGACTGCCACGTGTCCGGCAAGATTTAAGGCTGGAGGGACGCGTGTGTGTAATTGCATGAGCTACTATTTTTTTTTTCCGATAAATCTATTTTATATATTAATAGCTAATAAGAATCCACCTATACTATTTTTTTTTTTTTTAAAGATTGATAGTCGCTACTAAAATTGAATATAGATATATTTAGTACAACAATGCCTATATTATTACATTAAAAATACAAATCAAATTAGGTAATGTTAGGATTAACTCAAATCTCCTGTGGCAACCTGCTTCCTCCACAGTACCGAGTCCAAAGAGTGGCATCAGCAGCTGCTCGATGAGCCATCACCAAAATAGGAAGTTTAGACTTTCAGAATATGGCCTTGTTCCTTTGTCTCCACAACGACCAAAGAACAGACATAAAAGCTGTGATCCAATCGTGTCTGCTAAGACCTATGTGACTACAAAAGTAGGGCAATGAAGCTTTCCAAGTCGATAACACCGAGTGCTTGCATTTCAATAGATATTGAAATATGTCCCAAACCTGTTGTGCATTGATACATTCAAAGAAAAGGTGATGCATTGTTTCAAACGAGCAATCCTCACATATTACACATCGCATTTGGCAGTTAAACCCCCTTCTTTGTATCACCTCATGCGTCAGTAGTCGATCATGGAGCGTAAATATGTACAAATCCTCACCTTAGAAGGCGCAGCAGCTGACCAAATACCACTGTACTTCCACATTGTTTTTCTAATTGATAAAATCAGATTATAAAACGAGGATGTTGTGTACGTTCCATTAGAGGACCAGCGCCAAAGTAACAGATCTGCACCCTCTACCAATTCCGGTATCATACCAGTATAGGAAGAAAGAATAGGGGAGTTATCAAAAAATGCTTCATGCAGGGATATGAATTGATGCTGCAGCCTCCTTTGTCTATCTCTGAGTGATCTGGCACCGAATTCTAGTGATCATACCAAAATGATATGGACTCTCCATTCCCAATTGACCAACTAGTACACCATTGGAACCGAGCATGCTTTTTTATAAGTTGTTTCCAAAAAAAAAAAACCTATACTATTTTTTAGTGATACAAAATTACACTATTTATTTTTAAAGTTTTTAAAGTCCAAACAGTTGATTCAAACTGTTCAACATGACCTCCATATTAAAATGTACTTAGAGACCAAATTTTATATTTTTGTGAATTTTTTTACTATTTATTAAGTATTTTATAAAATCGTTGTTTTCATACCATTGAATTTTCATACCAATTGGTTTTTCAATTTTTAAAGTTCAAACGGTCGATTCAAACTATTAGATGTGATCTCTATATTAAAATGTGCTTGGACACAAAATTTTACATTTTTTGGAATTTTTTACTATTTATTAAGTCAGTTTTAAAATTGCTAATTTTAATAAACATGGAAACAATTATGGATCATTGGAAACAACGATTTTAAAACTGACTTAATAAATAGTAAAAAAATTCCAAAACATGTAAAATTTGGTCTCCAAACACATTTTATTATAGATTGAATATTGAACTGTTTATATCGACTATTTGAATTTTTAAAATATAAAAAACAAAATGTTTGTTCTATGACCTAAAAACAAACGTTTTGATATTAGCCAAACCATCCTCTCTCTCTCTCTCTCTATATATATGAAATTGTGTCAAAAATATGTAGAATTTATGGGAGAAAATAGGTCAATTACTAGGGAATATACTTCTGAAGAGATGCCAGATTTCAAGTTGCGGCATTATTTGTGAACAAACTTTAATTTTATTTTATTTTCATGATGGAAGGAGGCTCTTAATTAATTAAGTTAGTTTTTAATTTAATTATTAACACCAAGCTGCTTGCATTACTGATTTATTTGAAAGAATTTTTCGTTTATTTGTTAAGAACAAACTTGTATATTGTCATTACCCGATATTTGTAGTAATCGAAATTAAAAAAATATATATAGGAAAAGATAAGAGATTTCAGAAAATTTCAAAATATAAGTAGAACAGATTAAATAATTCTATCTCGTGAGACGAGTTAAATTATCATGTCCGACTTAATCACTCAGTTTACTAACTAAACGAACTAAACAGTAAAAAAAAATCTGGACAGGTTAAACCATCACGTCCGGAACCAAAAAAAAATAAAAAATTGTGTGTCTGATTCCAACTTTCCAACTGCCAGTGGTGTATTATATTAATTAAAAAGAATGTAATTTGAGAAGGTAACTAGGAAATTGTAGACGAAATAAAGGTTGACGAAGAATCTAATATTAATGCATTCGCATGGCATATGTCTCTTCCCTCCATTCTCTAAAAACATGACACATCCTGAAAAATGACAATAGAATTGAAATATCCATCCAGTACTACTACGAACCGGAGAGCAACGACTGAGAATTTGAATGCCGACCATTTTTGCAAATTTCTTTACTGTTTTTAACTTCCACCATCATCACGGCAACAAACACGTGGTCGCTTCTTCACTGCTTCCAGATCACTCATCATTTTTTTTTTTATACCGGACGGACGGGATGGATTAATCCGCTCTGGATTTTTTTTTTTTTTTTTTCCTGTTTAGGTCATTTAGTTGGAAGGAGATCATCTGCCTCCCGGAGGGCAGGATTTTCCTGCCCCCAGTATGGATGACACGTAGGTCTAGATGGGTTTAAACATTTAAATATTGGTTTTAGTTTTGCTACAGGCCCACATGTTAGCGACTCAGGGACAGGAAAATCCTGCCCCTAGGAGGCAGAGGATTCGGTTCCCGTTTAGTTGGTAGACTAAGTGATTAAGTAGAATGGGATAATTTAATTCGTTCCACGGGACGGAATTATTTAACCCATTCTATTTATATTTCGAAATTTTCTAGAATCTCTCTTCTTTTCCGATATTTTTTTATTTAATTTCGATTAATAAAAATTTCGGTTGTCATTACTTCCATTTATTTTTTTTCGTAGAACTTTTGTAAATTATTATTTTTTAATTATTTTTCTCTGTTTTTTTAAATGCTGATTGCCATTTTTCAAAATTTTCAAATATTTTAATGAATCAAAATATTTCTTCAATTAAGTTATATTACAAGTTGTTAACGAGAATAATTTTCTAATAATATCGAGCTTTTTAAAAAATATATATATAATTGTAACATTTTTACAATAGTTTCCTCAACAGAAGCAATTGCAAACAATTATTCTAAATATTTCTATAAACATTCTCACAATTTTCGTAAGTATGAATTTCCATCAATTAATTTATGAGTTTTTGTATCTGTAAGATATTATTTCAATATAATTTCATGACAATCAAACACGTGTATAGGATAAAATCCGTCCAAATTTATTTCTTTCGAACCAATCTGTTGTCAAATAATTTAACCGAACATCTTTAATTAACACGGATATATCTTTTAGGCCTCAGGTTCCTCTATTAGGTGCAAACGGGTCGGATACAGATCAGATAGTGGTAAAATCATGTCTGTATTCATTTTTATTTTTCGGATACGGATTCAGATACGAATTGAATATTAGACAGATACGGATACAGATTGGATATTAAATGGATACGGATATGAATATCTGCTTTTATAATAGTGAGTAACATAAATTCTTTCATAATATATATTAAATTATATATTATATATCTGCTATTCAGATACGGATAATTAAAATTAAAAATCATATCTGTATCTGTATCTGTACAGATATTCGGATATCGGATATTCATATCTAATTTTCGAGCATGCACTAGAGGCAATGGGTCAATATATGCATGGATCTAATTCAATATGAAATATTCTCCTATGACCATACATTAGGGATTTAATTTCCTTCAGCAATATTATTTGTCATTTTCTTTGCAAGTAATATAATGTCAAAATAATGGCAAATGCGAAGGCACTCATGCTATATTTCATTTGGTGTATAAAATCTGTTATTTGCACTCATGTTATTTCCTTTTTTAGGAATATATCCCAATATTCTCCTTCAACTGCAAAAGCAAAGCAAAGCACAAAACAAGTGGTAACAAAGTGCATGTGCACAACTTCAATAATACAATATTAATGCCAACAAATTGAAACCATAACACAGTACATTATTTTTTCGCTTCAGTTAGCAATGCCATAAGATTTGGTCTCAGACTTCCTCCTATGCCACATCCACGGGTCAGCGGGCATGTTGGGTAGCGGCGGCAACACTAGAGGCCGGCGGCACAACCCGAACGGCCACCCCTCCAAATGGTTGAATTCCTCAAGAACCGACTGATAAGCCGTTGTGCCTTTGTTCCCATCCCATGAGGCTGATGCTCCCTGGCTGGAGCACCGCGAGAAGTTGCTCTTCATTGAAAAGAAAGCCTCGCTTTCATCTTCGTTGTCAGTGACATCTTGAAAATCCTTCTGTTTGTCGGTATTTTCAAGTGAAGGTGGGATGAATAAACAGGTGAGGTTTGCCGAGTAGAAGTGTTCATTTCGTTTCGAGCTGGCTCTCACAGCTCGATTTCTTAGCTCCTTTAATATCATCTGAGGATAAAATAAAATAAAAAGTGTTACTTAATAACCAATTCTAACAAAATCTTGTGTGAATGAAATATAATACAAGTAATAAGATCAGAAACAAAAGAAAGAAAAAAAGAGGGGAGACATGAAAGGTACGTGTTTTGTATCAAGATCATAGTTGGTATCCTCATCTTCAGAGCTCAGATCAGAGGGAGTACTGATACAACTCTTTATCAGACTCGGGAGTGATTTACAGTGGAAAGAGGGGAGCTTAAAATGAGCTTCATTCGTTAAGCAAGGCATTACACTCTTTCTGAATAAGCATAAGATATATGTGAGAGTTTATATAAAGATATATTAATTTGGTACCTTGTGGATGGATAATGACATGCATAACAGATGCTTCTCAACTAAAAGGGTTTTGAATTAGAGTAATAACCTTTGGGGTGAAGAATAAGATAATCACTTATCATTTTAAAATTGGTAGTAGGAGATAAAGGTCTCTAAGTCACAATCAGTGCTTACAGAGGTTTACCATATGACAGCATAAAAATAATCAAATAACTGTTTGCATTAGATACCTGATAAATAAATGAGAAAATATCAAACTAGACTTAAAACAAGTTTGGACTATGTTCAACCCTACTACCTGATTGTGAGTCGAGAAATATTGGTTGCGGTCGAGCTCTGTTGGGTTCATGTCAGGATTGCAAAATAATCTAATTTCATTGGTTGATTATGTCTTAACAGTAGGAACTTAATCTTTTCATTTTACATGTTTTTATTCAGCTATTCTGGAGTTTAACCTCTTTATTTTAACAGAGCGACACCTATCAAACCAACAGTGATAGAGAATTTTCTAGAAGAAAATGGAAACGGATAGAGAGATATCGCACTTACCAAACAAACCTGATAAGTTGCATCAACACTAAGATGCCTAAAAGTAATGTATGCATATTTGTTGGTATTAGGAAAACCTAACAGTTTTCATTAATTTAATAGAAAATGAATTGCCGAGAAACTCGGGTCTATTTTTTCTTTCCATCAAAGTCCTTTGGTCTAAGAAATTTTGGGCACAGGTGTTCTCAATTTTATCTTGAAGCAAAAGTTAAAACAACATCTCACCTTATAGAGTTGACAGGAGAATCTAAGTCACATCCTTCCAAAATTTTAATTTTGATGCCACCATTTCCTGTCCAACAATATCTTCTATGACAAAGCACAAATTAGTGGAGCAATAAAAGCCCCACTAAATAGAGGAGAATAAAGCAGATTCCACTTTAGGCATAAGCCATTTATAAGGAAAATTGATATGGTTTAATCATCATTAAATTCTAATAAAGCTTGGGGAAGCTATCATCAGAAAGACAAGAGAACAGTTATAAAAGATTAATAAATGCACCAAATTGATAGAACAAAGCTTTCTAAACCTTTTTCTATAAAAAAAATTTGAATCAAACAACATAAAATATAATTACTATTCAAAATACTCATAAATTAGCCTCAATTAAAAGGCGTACTTTAAGCGAACACGACCCGCATTGCAACACAACCGAGACCGGTACAAAATTACAACCATTTATTTGTACCTCTCCGTTCTCCCCCAACAAAATTCCCATCTCTTTCAACGCAACTGAACTAATTCCAAAACAATCACCACACCTACAAGGATACACCAATTCATACACACCATCACTATTAATTTCTACATTCATGTCTTCTAATTCAATTTCATTGGATATGATTTCAAGTTTTTGTCTTGATGCAGTTAATTCCTTGTCATACTGAGACTTAGACTGGGAATTGCTAAGTATTTCCCATGCCTTTTGAACGACGAGAAATTCTCGTTCGTTGTTGTGGGACCTGGACAAGTCAGGGTGTTTTGGTATTTTGTCAGGGTGTGGGTTGAGCAATGCAGTTTTGTACCCGGTACAAATCTCATTAATATCAGCATCTTCACCCACTGATAAGATTTCATAATATGTCTTTTGGGATGTAATGCTGCAAAGCATTGATAGAGTTTTAAGCTACCACCTACAGATATGAAAAATAAAAAGATTAACAAAAAAAATCATGATGTTAAGGTTATAAATTCCCAGAAAAGAGTTTAATTAAGCCGTAATTTAGCTTGGCTTAAACAGTGCAATCAGGCTTCAGTTTGCCCAACAATTGAGCAATTGATTCCCCACAAAAACCAATTTCGCGTCTATTAATTCTCAGTTGCATACATCAATATCTAGAGATTTTCATCTTGCAGGATTCTACCTATGCAATTATTCATATGATCTTGGTAATTGAGCATAACTTCTATGGCGCTATCCAACGGCGAAAGGTTAGCAATAAATTGAGTAGGAAAGGTAAGGGTCAGCAGCAAAAATGAGAGAAAGGAGAGAGGGGTAAACTCACCTACACAGAGTCGTTCGATCTGGCGAAAAACCCTAGCTTTGGAAGAGCGAGTTCATGTCGCTACACGCCTTGGCGAAGGGATTCAACTCCTCTTGTAGAGGATGGACTTCACTTTACGGTTTGAGATTAAATCTCACCGCTTTCGGATTCGAGCTAGTGCAGGGGGCATTGGGCTTCGAGATTCGTGCAAAGTTAAAAAGAATGGTCCAGATTCACTATTGTAAAAGATTCCCATGTGCTAAATTGGAGAGGATGTGAAGTCTTCGCGAAGGTGACTTCATTCCGTCTACAGTAACTCAAATTTTGAGTTACCGTAGAACAAATCCGATCCTACTGGCACGAATATTAAACGACACGAGCATTACAGGCGTAGGTTGGATTGGTTTGGATTCTTATCGGACGGTTAATATTCTAAATCCAAGATCTGAGTTAATGCAGAGGGTGGACCGGCTTAGGGAAGGCAAAAGGGTGCTTTAAGATTCGTGCCTGTACGTCGAAACTCGAAAGCAGCTTGGCTGCTTGGATGATATGAATTAAAAAAATTGAGGTAGCTTGGGTGATCTGAATTCGGCGAAAGCAGCTTCGAAGCATTCACCGTAAATAATCCCGTTGAGAGACTGTTTTGTGGGACCGCCATTCATTGGTCCAGGGTGGCCGGACATATTTTCGTCAAGGAGAAAATGAAATGTCACCTAACATTGCGCTCAAAAATACCAATTACCACAAAATAAGTAATTAATCTTGTGCGAAGCCCAAACATATTTTTCTTTTTTTAGTAAATTGGTATTTTGTAAAAAAAAAAAAATTACTCTAGGGAATTGGTATATTGATTTTGTAATATATGTGATTTTTTTTATTTTTCCATTGAACTGATAAGAATAAAAAAAATAGTGACCTCGACATGGAACAAAAGTTCTGTTTTGTTTTATTTGCCATGCATGTCAATCGTAGAAGATGAATATTATAAAAAATATATATATATATATTCCCATTCTTTTATCCCGTAGAGAAGCGCAAGAAGTATGGTAAGATAAATAATGCAATTTGTATGATACAAAATGTATTTTGTATGATTTTTTTTATTGTTTTTAATATATATCTAATTATTTTTTTATATATCTTATCAAATTGCGAAATTATACTTTTTTAATATCATAAACACATATCAAGTATATTTTATTCAATTTATTCTATTAGATATTAGTAAAAAAATAAAGTAATTACTATTGCATTTGATATTAAACAAATTATTATTTTTAATTGTAAAAATTGTTCAAATTTAATATTTTCTAACTCATATATATTATAAGAAGAGAGATCAAGTTACAACAATTTTGAGTTATCACAAAGTTACAACAACGGTTTTTTCATTTTTAGAGTCCAAATCGTTGATCCAAACCGTTCAACATTATTATCTAAATAAAATATGCTTCCCGATCAAATTTTCTATTTTTTTAATTTTTTTTACTATTTATTAAGATGGTACAAAATTCAATGGTCTGAATTTGACTAGTTTTTGTAAAATACTTATTAAATAGTAAAAAAAAATTCAAAAAAAATGTAAAATTTGATCCAGAGACGCATTTTATTTAGATAATCATGTTGAACGGTTTAGATCAACGATTTGGACTTTTAAAAAAAAAAAACTATTATTATAACTTTGTGGTAACTCAAAATTATGATAATCGGATCTCTCCTCATATTATAATTCATTTTCATAATCATATTACTGAAATTTAGTTTTTTTTTAATAGAAATCAAGCTCTGAACCAATATCATAATTTGGTATTTATATTAGTGTAGCAGTTGACTCAAATGACATTCCTATGAATGCATGAAGATGAAATTTTTGTACTGCTTGTATCTTTTTATATGCATGTGTTCTAAAATTACCAAAACTTAAGAGAATCTTCAAAAACTATATAACAGTTGTAGAAGAATTTATTCGTTATAATTCTAAATGATATAATCAGTTTTGGTTTGATAGTAAAGGGCAATATTCTCCGTATAAGAGTCATGAGTTTGAAATTAGGATACAATTCTTTATAAACATTAAATATTAAATAAAAGTTGATAGACTTGACCTCCACTTTTTTATTTCAATAAAAAGAAAATCAAATTGATACATTAATTTCTATACTAATAAAATCTGTTGAAATGCAATTGCATCATATTGCATGTTTAATTCAATTTGGTCATCATTTCGTTTCTTAAAATCGACAGAACTAATTGATATTCTTTGAATACTATCTAATTGTGGAAGAAGAATTCATTTGTGTCATCAGCATTAAGAGAAAAAAATATATACCGAAATGTATTTACATCACATTTTTGTGAATTTACAAGAATTTATAATGAGCGAGTTATAAGTGAATTAAAACTCACTTCATCTAAAAATTTTAGACCATTCAAAAGTTATGATTTTCTACCTATAAAAATAGTAAAACTATTTTAAAAATATATAAAATTTTAATTTTCAAGTACATTTTTATACGGAGATCACATTGAACGGTTTATATATACTATTTAGACATTAGAAAATAAAATATTAATCTGTAGTACTGATCAATTTGCGCTATACTTAGTCCCATAGCCTAACTCCTAAAAGATGGAGAAAAAAAATTAAAAAAATAGTATTGTTGATTTTTAATTCAATTTGGTCATCATTCCGTGTCCTAAAATTGGCAGAACTAATCAATATTCTTTGAATACTATCTAATTGTGAAAGAAGAATTCGTTTTGTGTTAATTCTAATCACTCATCAGTATTAAGAGAAAAAAAAAAGTATTTACATCAAATTCTTGTAAATTGATAATGAGCGAGTTATTAGCAAATTAATAATGTAACTAGTTATGATCTAACAAGAATTCACATCTCTCTATTACTGTACAAAAGAATCTTTTACAATTAGCGAATCCGGACCATTCTTTTTTACTTGACCCGAATCTCAAAGCCCAATAATACTGCTCCTAGGTCCCTGTATTTCAAATCAGCTGAGATCTAATCTCAAACCATAAAGTGAGACCCATCTCTACAGTAATAGAGAGGATACGGATCCGCCTAACAAGCGGTTTGGGTTACTATCAAACCCGGTCAACACTTTCGTCTCCAACAACTAGGGGTGAGTAAATCGCTCGTAACTCATGACTCACTCATAACTCGCTCACTAACAACTCGTTAATAACTCGCTCATTAACGACTCGCTCATAACAACTCGCTCATAACTCGCTCATTAAGAATTTGCCACATCTAATCCCGCCACATTTAATTCCAATTTATTAAATTAAAATTAAATTGAATAAATAAAAAAAATCAACTAACATTACTAATCTAAATTGACTAAAGTTGAAATTAAAATTGAAAAAAAATGAAGCTCCAAAGTCCAACAATCCAGTCCACTACTATACTCCAGCCTTAAATAACTGACGCTAAACTTGATTAGTGATGTATAATTCTGCTGTTTAATACTTATTTTTTATTATTGTTTTGATTTTGTTAAATTTGCTTATGGACAAATTTTTTTATTAAATTATGTAATATTTAACTCGTGATTGCTCATAACTCGCTCATTAACAACTCGCTGGTTAACCACTCACTGACTTTGACTTTGACTCAATGAGAGAGCATTAGCATACCCACTCGCTCTCGCTAATTAATCAGCCCTACGGCAACAACTGATTGGATCCATCCCTATTCCCTCCCTCCGTTTTTCTCAAAAGTCCAATTAGTTAGTGAAGCGGAGTTCCAAATCTGAAATCGGTAACGCAACCTCGAACGCTAAGAGATGGAGCTGAAACCTGGCATGTCGGCTTTGGTCACCGGCGGTGCCTCAGGCATAGGTAATTTCTTAATCTCCTTTATTCACTCAATCAAACTGATAACCGATGGAATCCATTAATTTGGAATTTGTTATTGTTGGAATGATTATAGGTAAATCACTTAGTCTGGCGCTAGCTCAGAAAGGTCTGTTTGTGACGATTGTTGATTTCTCAGAGGAGAGAGGAAAAGAAGTCGCTTCAATAGTGGAAAAGGAGAATACAAAGTTCAATTCAAGTCTCACTGTGCCATCTGCTCTTTTTGTTAAGTGCGACGTTACTATTCCAAGTAAGATCAATACAAATTTGCTGATTGTTTTAATACACTTTTTTTTATGTATGAGAAATGGTTAGTTTTATAAGGTGCCAGTTGTAATATCCTAGGAGTTTAATAGTAATTAAAATAATTGGAAGATAAGTATGATGTAGCTAATGGGTGTTTATAATAATTTGATAGTTAGGTAGGAGATATTAAAGATATAATTAGTCTGGGTCCTTTAGAAATGTTCAAAGAGACAGTAATGAATAAAATGAATTAAGACCTGTTCTCTTTATCCAATTTATACCAGATATTATCTATTTCACAACAATTACACAAATTACTCTTAAAATCCCCAATTTGCACGATCTACCTTTTAGGATCGTGACACCAGTCCATACAGTAGTTTAAACCTCAACGTAGCTAGCACATAAGAATAATTAAATAATGAGAAGATGATAATAAGATAAAATGAAATTAAATTTGAAGCCGACCGGTAATAATTTTGAATTGAGATTTGAGGCTAATTTATAAATGGCTATGAAACCGAGATTTTACTTTAATTGAAGTAAGTTTTGCAACAAATGTGGCACTGATGTTTCAATGAGATCTGGGACTGCTTTTTTGTGCTCTCATGAGCAGGTGATGTTGCTGGTGCTTTTGAGAAGCATGTCGAAACTTATGGAGGGCTTGATATATGCGTCAACAGTGCTGGTATATCTACTACTAAAGTATTTCATAAGGATACAACAGATGGAACTAAGACTTGGAAACGAACTGTAGATGTCAATCTCATTGCAGTTATGGACTGTACACGCATAGCGGTATGGGATATGACTTTCTTACGCTCAGAGTTGTTTAGATTTACAAACATGCCCATTTTGAACTCCTCAATAATTTTACAAGGTATTTTTTTACTAAATAAAAAGAAAGAAAGACACACAACTTGTGGGGGGGGCTGTGTGTGTGTGTTTTGTTAATGATTAATACAAATTTTACTTGTTGTGTTTGTGTTATTGATTAGTTGGTCATCTTATTCATAAATAATGCAATGTAACAGTATGATATTTTGTAAACATATTGTTTTGTTGGAACTCTTAACAGATTCAGATAATGCAGTTCAAGAATAAGCGAGGTGTCATAGTAAATTTGGGTTCTGCCGCCGGTCTCTATCCAATGCCCTTTGACCCTGCCTACTCTGCCTCAAAAGGCAACTTTTCTTATGTTTGTTCCTTCTAATGGATCCTTTTTTTTGTCACTGAGTTGAGTTCTGCAAAATAAGTTTTTGTGGACCGTACTAATTTAGTAATTTGAGATCACTTTCAGATGATTGCATCATTTACAAATTAGAAATTGAATATGGTCATCTCATTTTTGTATTTGCAGGTGGAGTGATTATGTTCACTAGATCACTTGCATTTTTAAAACGTCTTGGGATTCGTGTCAATGTGCTTTGTCCTGAGGTAAATGTTACAACTGTTCTTGTAAATAAGGATGTTTTAGTAGTGTATCCGTGCTTTTTTGTTGCTTGAATTGTGCTTATCTGATTGCACTACTGCTTTCAAGTTGCAACAGTTCTTGTGAATTTTTGTTTAAAGTTGCACTTAAGAAGATTTTCCATTGTGCATTATGGCATCCTGCCATTACAAGTAGGTATTGGCCAGTACTCACATGAGTATGTTGACTTGTTTTTGAGTTTACCGTCATTTTTTATTGATTTATCTAAAATATGCTAATTATTTTTCAATTAAATATAAATAAATTAATGCATGTAAATAAATCAATGCAGTTTGTAGAAACGGATATGGGTATGCAAGTTAACCCCAGGGTTGTAGAAGCAACTGGTGGCTTTTTGCTAATGGATGATATTATAAAAGGTAAGATACCCAAAGCTTTTATCAAATTCTCATTAGAAATTGAAATTTAGAGAACTTCTGATCTGATTTTGTTGGGATTATAGTTTCCTCAAATTAGAAGGGAAGCATTAAGTAATTCTGAATATTTTGGAACATTTGAATAATATTATGACAAAATCAATTGGAACATGACTTTCTTTCTAATTTTTCTGAGTTTTGGTTATGCAATACAGTGTACAAAATTTGGAATTGATATTTTATTTTTCTGAGTTTTGGTTATATAGCACGGTGAGTCAATGAATATTTTGGAGTTATATTTTAGATGAAATAAATAAAATAGCTGCTGGATTCTTATTCGCATCATGGATATACTACTTATTAATACATAAAATATGAAGATTCATTTCTGTTCCAGTTATAATCAAAAGAGTTTTACCAGTTAAGATCAGCCAGCTAGTGGGCAAATAGTTTTCGTGCAGTTCCACAAGGACAGTTAGTAGGGCAAAGATAGTCCTTTTTATGTTTGAAATATCATTGCTCAATTAAATTTTACTAATAGAAGAAAATAAATTTATTTAGAGAAGAAAAGAACTCGACTATTATATAATATTTACCAAAAGCACCCTTTTTTGTGCCTTCTTTACTTTCTTTTTGATGTTTTTTTAGCATTTGTCAGGTGCCTTTGAACTTATAGAGGATGAGACTAAGTCTGGTGCTTGCCTATGGGTGACAAAACGTAGAGGGCTGGAGTATTGGCCAACACCAGCTGAAGAAAAGAAGTATCTTGTTCCACGGTCAAAAAGGAACTTCACAAGACCTAATTTTCCAAGTATCACCATCCCTCAATCTTTTGAGAAAATGTAAACTTCTCTTTTTTGAGCTCTCAAGATTAAAAGGGAAGAAGGACGCACTTAACTTTTTTTTTTTTTTGACTCAGAGTTGTTCACACACTTACTCATAATTTCCGTTCAGCAACAAAAATCATACGAACTCAACTGAGACTACCCATCAAGCCAGATTTTGCTATGGTCAAAGTCCTATATGCTGGCGTGAATGCAAGTGATGTAAGTACATAATAATACCAAGCTTGTATTTTGTCTAAATGGTTGTACCAGAAAAAATAAAATAAAAGGAGGTTTAATCTCAATCAAGCACGTTATTCTTAGCAGAAGAGCTGGTTTTAATGCATTAGAATTTCGGACATATATGGCAATGCCAATTCTTTTGCATAGCCCGATATGATCTGACCGAATAGTTTTAATAGGTTCGTTTTGGGTTAATGTTTCCTGACCCACTAGTTGGTTTGAGGCAACCCATTTAAACTATAACTAAAAATGCCAAGCCAGCTGACTGTTGTCGGTTTTACTGAGTCTTGATTAGTATTAGCACTAGATCTGGCACATCTGCATTACGTGCATAGTAGAAAAACTAATATACTATATTCATTGTGTCAGCCTATATTGTTATTTTTTTTTCATCCCCATAGTTCTTTCTTCTTCATACTTTGAATCCTTGTTGTGCATTTTATAGGTAAACTTTAGCTCTGGGCGTTATTTCGGTGGTAAAGGCAGTGATGTAGCTGCACGACTTCCATTTGATGCTGGTTTTGAGGTTCCATGATTCTTTAACATCTCTCTTTTATTATCATTATTTTCTTTAGTGGAGTTAGTATTATTGTTCTTTAGGACACACATTCATAAGTATATTGTTGGTTTACTTGTAAAATATTTTTCTTATAGGCTGTTGGTATCATAGCTTCGGTTGGAGATGCTGTTCGTCATGTGAAAGTGGGGACACCTGTTGCCTTTATGACTTTTGGTGGCTATGCGGAGTTTGCTTTGGTAATGCCTCATGCTATTATATATATCCTTCATTATAAATGTTTTTGGTGCTTCATTTTTACCCTATTTAAACATAAAGAGTGTCAATTATATTATGGCAAAAATGTAAGAATATCTGTTCTCTTGTAAGCATGACAAACCTAAAATCCCCCAGCTCTAAAATAGTTCATTTTTTCACCAATGTCAAAATAACAACTCATTTTACCTCATTTGGGAGAATTTGTGAGGAAAGAGGGTAGTTTGGCATGTTTTGGAGAAACTGAGATCAGAAATGTATAGATAATACTTCTATTGTTTTGTATTTAGTTGTGTACTATCCCCTATGTTTTGGTGGGTACCTATAACTTTATTTCTACAGGGATCTAGAGATACTTTGTATTTTGTTTTTGCATCTGATTAAGGGGAGAGGCTGTTATTCATTTTTATCTAAAAAAATGTAGGTTCCAGCTAAATTTCTGCTTCCTGTCCCCAGGCCAGACCCTGAGGTCGTGGCAATGCTCACATCTGGCTTAACTGCCTCCATTGCTCTTGAAAAGGTACTTCATATGTCTCCTTTTATAGAGTATTTTCAATAATGAAACTGGCAGTGGTCTTTGACATACATCCTTCTTTTGAGGAAGTGACGAAACAGTATGTTGTAATGCTTGATAACATCTAATTCATGTAAATAATTGAATTATTATTTTTTTTCGTTCCTTTTCAACTTTTTGTAGGCAGGAAAGATGACATCGGGAGAAACTGTCTTAGTAACGGCCGCAGCTGGTGGAACCGGCCAATTTGTGGTCCAGGTCAGTTAATGCCCAAATTAATTGGCTTATAATATTCTCTGCTAATTTAACGACTTAAGAAACAATCAGCACAGCAACCATTAGGGATATTGCTTTGTTATGGCAGTTGGCGAAACTGGGAGGAAATAAGGTGGTGGCGACTTGTGGAGGACAACAGAAAGCAGCACTGCTCAAATCTTTAGGCGTTGACAGAGTCATTGACTACAAAACTGAAAGTATAAAAGATGTACGTTATGTTAGTTTCAGGATTTGATCTTTCTTTCCCTTTACAGTTTGTTTCTTATAATATAACTAAAACTAGTCATTTGCCTATACTGTACACCATCGAACTGTGTAAAATTAGATCATAGAAATAAAAATAATTAATACAAAAGCACAGGCAATAGTTTTTCCGGGACATGCTATGCAAATATATGATTTTGGTGGTTCTTAAGGTTTCTTTTCTCTTTTTGGATGTAGTGTTTCTCTTATTGCCATCTCCCTGTGACTTTTGTGTCTGTTCTGCAAATAAAACTATATATATCTGTATATTTCTCCCTCCAAATTTACTAAATAATACCACTGCAAAATCAATATCTTTTGTATATATTGTTTTAATGTCATGTACTATCAGTGGATAAGTAGCTTTTTTTTTCTTCTAGTTACTAGTCTGGAAGCACATTATTCTGTTAGAATGGTTTCATATTTCATTTACTTTTAAGGTCTTCCAATTTCTATAATTGCTTCATTATCCTTCCTTGTTCCTTATATATACACACTCACCCATTGGTGAATGTTGTTTCAGGTGCTGAAAAGCGAATACCAGAAGGGCTTAGATATCATATATGAATCAGTGGGAGGAGACATGTTCAACCTGTGCTTAAATGCTCTTGCAATTCATGGGCGGCTCATTGTGATTGGGATGATGTCTCAGGTTAATTTCTTTTGACATGTGTCGACGACATATACAACAATGTTGATTATTAGAGCAAACCAGTTGGACTTTAAAGGGAGAAGTTATTGGAAGTTTTGAATTTAAACCTATTGAACATGAGTAGGGTTAAAATGCTCCATTGTTCTCGTGCCCCAATAACGCATCACATCCTTATATCCGATTTCAAAGTCCAAACAGTTGATCTGAACTGCTCAATATGATCTCCATATCAAAATGTGCTTGGAGATCAAATCTAATGTTTTTTTTGGAAATGTTTTACTATTTTTTTAGATAGGTAAAAAAACACTGTCCAAATATATGACATTTGGTCTCAAAATACATTTAAATATGAAGATCATGTTGAGCGGTCCGGATAGACTGTTTGGACTTTGAAAATGGAGATAAGGATGTGACGCACGAGTGAGGCATGAAAGACATGAGGCATTTGAACCTTGCTCATTAAACATACAATTAGTTATTGAAAGGTTGTCCAGTAAAAACAAAGGAGCATGGTCTTCTGGGAGCAAAGTTATACCTCTTCCTGCTTGTGTAGGTCCTGGCATTATTTTGTAGCTCTTTACCCTTTGTGTGCCTTAATTGTTTTTTGTTTTTCTAGTTATTATTTACAATAAAATACTCATATTAAATAAGAAACAAGAAATCATCACATTGCTTATTTCTTTTATATTCTTAATCACCTCAGTGAGGGGTGGGGCCTATTTAAGATGGTGATGAGATTAGTGTACTTGTAATATTACTAAATGACAACAATCTATGTTTTAGTATCAAGGTGAGAATGGATGGAAGCCATTGAGCTACCCTGGGCTGTGTGAAAAGATCCTTGCTAAATCCCAGACAGTGGTATGCTTTTTGTCAGTTAAATTTATCGAATGAGCTTTCAAAGTGTTGAATCTGTCTTCATCATATCTTTTTTATCAATACCAATCAATTCATGTTGATTTATGGTGACTACATGCTGTAAACTTGGCTGTACCTAATTGACTGGTATACCCAAATCAATAATAAGCCCAATTAAGCCTTGCTGTCAATTTTTTAATCAGGTCTCAACCTGTATCTTAATTTTGCCCTTCTTTGTGAAATTGGACAAAATTCAAGAGAAGTAATTCAGAATAATAGATAATTTGAGTCATATTAGTCTTGTATAGCAGGTGCATAACTGTATGTAATAGTTATTCTGGTAAATGTGTTGTGAATTGTGACTGTCTACTCTGGTGTACTTTCTAATATTAACTTGTTATTTAAGTGTGTTTCTAACTAGGAAGCAAGCAAACAGTTGCATTATTTAATTGGCGATTTGCTGTCAGTTTTAACAATAATTTCACTATATATTTGCCTCAGGCTGGATTTTTTCTTATTCAATATGCTCATTTATTTCAAGAACATCTCGATAGGCTATTTGATCTCTATGCTTCTGGTAAACTTAAGGTACTCTCTTTTAACTATGGAAGATATAGTGCACAGATTACAATTTTGTGAATTCTTACTTAAGATTATGGGATTTGGGTCTTTTTGTCCAGATTTCATTTTAAAATGCATAATATTGTGAAATTTTATTATTTGGATTAACAATTTTGGTTATATTCAGTATGCAGATCACACCAACCGATACAAATTTACCATAAAATATTAAAGTTTAACTTTCCACATGAACTTAATTAGGTCATATAGGGTTTTAGGAGGGGTAAAATTGTCAAAATTTAACGGAACAACCATTGCCACCACATTGACTGATTGCTGGAGGACTTATTATGATGTTAATTTATAAAATTTATGTATTGTATTTTAACATGAAAGCAATTTGAAAGTGATTTGTAAATACACTAAAGTTTTGGTTCTTATTTGCAAAAGAAATACATACTTCAATTACTATGCCGTGGTATGTTGCATGGCTAAACCTCTGAAAATCCAAAGGGTACCTTTTTGATAGCAGAGTACATTTTTTTTTATACGGAGTTACATCATACGTCATACTCATATGTTATTCCATATCAATAACTTTGCTTAGAATCATTGCTTGCTTTTGATTTACTTGAAATTGGTTTTTCCCAATTCTATCTAGGTAAAATTTTGTAGCTAACTTAAATACACTGCATTGCATAAATACAGGTGGCTGTGGATCCCACCAGATTTTCAGGCCTCAGTTCAGTTGCTGATGCAGTGGAGCATCTTCATTCTGGTAAAAGTGTCGGCAAGGTAAACTACACCCATTTTTCTGAAGTACCTTAAAATTTATAATTATTTCTAGCTTGCCAACCTATTTTCCTTGGAGGGAGGCTATGGTACGCTATGCATAGCGCGGATTGGTCCGTACTATGAATCAATATCTCCATTTTCTAAGTCACTCACAGTCCGTTTGCCGCTTAACATAATCTCCATTTCAAGATGTGCTTGTAGGTAAAATTTGACATTTTTGACAATTTTTTTACTATTAGATGGGTACAAAATGACTAGATCTAAAAATTCTAGACCATTCAAAAGTAGTGATTTTCTACCTATCTAAAAAATAGTAAAAAATTCTAAAAAAATATAAAATTTATTCTGCAAGTACATTTTCATATGGAGATCATGTTGAATGTTATGACCAACTATTTGAACTTTGAAAACAAAGATATTGATCCATAGTACGGACCAATTTGTGCTATGCATAGCAGCATAGCCTCACTCTTTTTCTTGACAAAGTTGATTGGCATTCAATAATTATCTACATGTGCAGGTTGTAGTATGTGTTGATCCAGAGTTCAGCAAGACCTTGTCTAGGCTATGATAAGTACCGTCAGATATTTATTCTTTCTGTAACTGGTTCAATATCAAAAGTTGTCAATAAAATTGGGGCGAACTTCAGCAATGTTATGGTCCAAAATAAAATCATCAGCTATTACAGCCTTGCCGGTACATCTTGTGTTTAATGACTTCTAAATGAGATACAGGGATAATTATTGCACTTGTAAGTAATAGTCTTGTACACAGACTTGGTAAGAATGCGAAATTAAAAAGGGTTATGCAGTGACAATTACTGTTATAGTCATGAAATTACATTATTAGACAAGAAATGAACTATTTTTCTAAAATGAGTCCTGCACTTTTTTGTAGTAAATAACACGGTTCTTGTTAATAAGAACCTTTTCGATACGAAGTTGAAGTACTGATCTTGTAAACATGTATATGATAATTTGTGTTATATTTATTGTTCTTTTTGGTATACACCTTCAAATCTTAGCATAAACATACAAATTTTTTAGGTTTGTGGAAATACAATTTACTTATAGAATCTGCCTCTATATATGGATTAATAATTTCTCCAATTTGTTTGGGACTAAAGGCTTGATTGTTGTTGTTGAACAAGATACTTCTTTTTTTCGGCTGGTGTTGGCCAATATTCCAGCCCTCTACGATTTGTCACCCATAGGCAAGCACCAGACTTAGTTTCATCCTCTATAAGTTCAAATGCACCTGACAAATGCTAAAAAAACTTCAAAAAGAAAGTAAAGAAGGCACAAAAAAGGGTGCTTTTGGTAATATTATATAATGGTCAAGTTCTTTTCTTCTCCAAATAAATTTCTTTCTTCTATTAGTAAATTTCAATTGAGCAATGATATTCAAACATAAAAAGGACTATCTTTTCCCTACTAACTGTCCTTGTGGAACTGCACGAAAACTATTTGCCCACTAGCCGTCTGATCTTAACTGGTAAAACTCTTTTGATTATAACTGGAACAGAAATGAATCTACATATTTTATTTATTAATAAGTAGTATATCCATGATGCGAATAAGAATCCAGCAGCTATTTTGTTTGTTTCATCTAAAATATAATTTCAAAATATCCATTGACACACCATACTATATAACCAAAACTCAGAAAATATCAATTCCAAATTTTGTACACTGTATTGTATAACCAAAATTCAGAAAAATTAGAAGTCGTGTTCCAATTGATTTTGTCATAATATTATTCAAATGTTCCAAAATATTCAGAATTACTTAAAAATGCTTTCCTTCTAATATGAGGAAACTATAATCGCAACAAAATCAGATCAGAAGTTCTCTAATTCAATTTCTGATAAGAATTTGATAAAAGCTTTGGTATCTTACCTTTTATAATATCATCCATTGGCAAAAAGCCACCAGTTTCCTCTACAGCCCTGGGGTTAACTTGCATGCCCATATCCGTTTCTACAAACTGCATTGATTTATTTACATGCATTAATTTATTTCATATTTAATTGATAAATAATTAGCATATTTTAGATAAATCAATAAAAATGACGGTAAACTAAAAAACAAGTCAACATACTCATAATGCACAATGGTAAATCTTCTTAATTGAAACTTTTAACAAAAATTCACAAGAACTGTTGCAACATGAAAGCAGTAGTGCAATCAGATAAGCACAATTCAAGCAACAAAAAAGCATGGATACACTACTAAAACATCCTTATTTACAAGAACAGTTGTAACATTTACCTCAGGACAAAGCACATTGACACGAATCCCAAGACGTTTTAAAAATGCAAGTGATCTAGTGAACATAACCACTCCACCTACAAATACAAAAATGAGATGACCATATTCAATTTCTAACTTGTAAATGATGCAATCATCTGAAAGTAATCTCAAATTACTAAATTAGTACTGTCCACAAAAACTTATTTTAATTGCAGAACTCAACTCAGTGACAAAAAAAGGATCTATTAGAAGGAACAAACATAAGAAAAGTTGCCTTTTGAGGCAGAGTAGACAGGGTCTAAGCAATATTCATATAGACCGGCGGCAGAACCCAAATTTACTATGGCACCTCGCTTATTCTTGGACCGCATTATCTGAATCTGTCAAGAGTTCAAACAAAACAATATGTTTACAAAATATCATACTGTCACATTGCATTATTTATGAATAAGATAACCAACTAATCAATAACACAAAAACCACAAGTAAAATTTATATTAATCATTAACAAATGTTAGGGTTATACTATTCTTCTTTTTACACTCCCCACCCCCCCAACCCCACCAAGGTGTGTGTTCAAAATGGGCATGTTTGTAAAACTACAGCTCTGAGCGTCAGAAAGTCATATCCCATACCGCTATGCGCGTACAGTCCATAACTGCAATGAGATTGACATCTATAGTTCGTTTCCAAGTCTTAGTTCCATCTGTTGTATCCTCATGAAATAGTTTAGTAGTAGCTGTACCAGCACCGTTGATGCATATATCAAGCCCTCGAGTAGTAGCAGCTATACCAGCACTGTTGATGCATATATCAAGCCCTCCATAAGTTTCAACATGCTTCTCAAATGCACCAGCAACATCACCTGCTCATGAGAGCACAAAAAAGTAGTCCCAGATCTCATTGAAAAATCAGTGCCACATTTGTTGCAAAACTTACTTCAATTAATGTAAAATCTCAGTTTCATAACCATTTATCTTATTATCATCTTCTCATTATTTAATTATTCTTATGTGCTAGCTACGTTGAGGTTTAAACTATTGCATAGACTGGTGTCACCATCCTAAAAGGTAGATCATGCAAATTGGGGATTTTCAGAGTGATTTGTGTAATTTGTGGCGAAATAGATAATTTCTGGTATGAATTGGATAAAGAGAACAGATCTTAATTCATTTTATTCATTACTATCTCTTTCAGCATTTCTAAAAGACGTTTAATTAAATCTTCAATATCTCCTACCTAACTACTAAATTATTATAAACACCCATTAGCTACCTCATACTTTTCTTCCAATTATTCTAATTAATATTAAACTCTAAGATATTACAACTACCACCTTATAAAACTAACCATTTCTAATACATGGGAAAAAGAAGTGTATTAAAAAAATCAGCAAATTTGTATTGATCTTACTTGGAATAGTAACGTCGCACTTAACAAAAAGAGCAGATGGCACAGTGAGACTTGAATAAAACTTTGTATTCTCCTTTTCCACTATTGAAGCGACTTCTTTTCCTCTCTCCTCTGAGAAATCAACAATCGTCACAAACAGACCTTTCTGAGCTAGCGCCAGACTAAGTGCTTTACCTATAATCATTCCAACAAGAACAAATTCCAAATTAAAGGATTCCATCGGTTATCAGTTTGATTGAGTGAATAAAGGAGATTAAGAAATTACCTATGCCTGAGGCACCGCCGGTGACCAAAGCCGACATGCCTGGTTTCAGCTCCATCTCTTAGCGATTGAGGTTGCGTTAACAATTTCAGTGAGTAGTCAAGAGGTCTGGATTTCGGATTTGGAACTCCGCTTCACTAACTAATTGGACTTTGAGAAAAATGGAGGGAGGGATTGATTCAATGAGTTGTTGGTAGGGGTTATTAATGTGCGAGATGAATTGTTTGGGGTTCACACAAGATGAATTGTTTATTTTGTGGTAATTGGTATATTTGAGCGCAATGTTAGGTGGCATTTCATTTTCTCCATGATAAAAATATGTCCGAACCAATGAATGGCGGTCCCACAAAACAGTCTCTAAGCGAATCGTATACTAGTTAAACAACTCGCTCAAAATGCCAAAAATCAATAAAACGGTTTCCACATGTTTGAGTTATATCTAGAAATATGGATAGAAATATGGAATACCGGTACGATCCATACCAAGTACCAACTACAAGAAACCCGCAAGTATTCCAATAATCCATACACCAACAAGAACCGAGAAATTAGAACCAACAAGAACCAAGAAGTTAGAACCAAAAAGAACCGAGAAGTTAGAGATAAATGCAAACTTGCATGCAACAAAAAACACCGGAATAGACTAAAGATGTTACTACCGGATAGATTGAGTTCAAAGAGCACATCAGAGAAAGCAAATACAGAAATTAGGTGGTTCTATCGGATCTACTCCACATACTAAGAGATAAATGACCAACAAATTTCACTATTAAATTAACAAGATATTACAAGAGTGTTTCAATTGTTAGTACAAACAATCACTCTCGCTCTCTTTCTGTTTCACACAAGAAGAGCCGCCACTAGCTACCGATTGGAGAGAGGCGCAGGTCATCACAAAACCAAAGAAGAAGAGAAATGGGCCAAGGCCGCATTTGGGCTTAAAATCCTAGCAATCTTCACTGTAGGCTCAAAACAGAAACTCACTCCATTGACAACTGTCATAGCCCAATAGCTGTTTGTCCGTATCATGTCGTCTCTCGCAAGCCTCCAGAACTAGAGACTCACCATATTAAACCTGAGTCAACGATCCACGGCCGCCCAGGTCCAATGTCGCATGCTGTGTCAGCCACCACATGTCCACGATTACCTCCACTGGTATCTGTTGGATAATCTGTATACCCTTATCGGGAATCTGCCGTAAGGCTCTTGTTGGGAATCTGCGTTCTGGATCCCGCTAGGAAATCCGTCGCCGGGTTCTGTTTAAGAGTCCGCGTTCTGGATTCTAATTGGGAATTCGCCACAGAACTCTGTTTAGACTTAAGGTGCAGAAATAACATAAAATATTTTTTTTTACTTCTATCAAAAGCCGAAGATCTATTCCTTAATTGATTTCTAAAACTAAATTTATTTAACATTTAAATAATTTAAAACAACATTCGTAAAAATGTTACTGCCAGATAGATGTTAGAGTAATTTTTATTCATCTTTTATCGTCTACGATTGACCCAAAATCAATATACCAATTACCTAGAATATATTTTGTTTTTTACAAAATACCAATTTACTAAAAAAAAGAAAATATGTTTGGACTTTGCACAAGATTAATTATTTATTTTGTGGTAATTGGTATCTTTGAGCGCAATGTTAGATGGCATTTCATTTTCGCCATGACAAAAATATGTCCGGCCACCCTAGACCAATGAATGGCGGTCCCACAAAACAGTCTCTCAGCGAATCTTATACCAGTTAAATAACTCGCTTATTCCAAACAAAATGCCAAAAATCAATAAAACGGTTTCCACATGTTTGAGTTATATCTAGAAATATCGAATACCGGTACGATGCGTACCAATTACAAGAAACCCGCAAGTATCCCAATAATTCTTACACCAACAAGAACTAAGAAATTAGAACCAACAGGAATCGAGAAGTTAGAACAAAAAAGAACCGAGAAATTAGAGACAAATGCAAACTTACGTACAACTAAAAACACCGGAATAGACTAAAGATGTTACTGCCGGATAGATTGAGTTCAAAGAACACACAAGAGAAAGCAAACACAGATATTAGATGGTTCTATTGGACCTACTTCACCGAAAAACAAACGACCGACAAACTTCACTATTAAATTAATAAGAAATTACAACAGTGTTTCAATTATTAGTACAAACAATCACTCTCTCCTTCTCTAGCTCTTTCTATTTCACACAAGAAGAGCCGCCACTAGCTACCAATTGGAGAGAGGCGCAGGTCATCTCAAAACCAAAGAGAAATGGGCGAAGGCTGCATTTGGGCCTAAAATCCCAACACCACACAGTTACACAATTGTGTGATTGTAAATTCACATCCAATGCAATAATACATGCGGACTGAGGTGCACTAAATAGATCCGGATTATTTTTTTTAATCTGACATAAATCTCAAAATAGACTTAATCCCTCGAAGCTGATTGGACAGCATACTATGAAATAAACGAAATATGGTCCGAGAAGCCAAAATGTTTTGGCTGATCACCTAGCAAAGTTTAAAAATGCTCTATTCACCCCTCCTCTAAGTGCCTTTGTGACCAACACGACCTACCCGCAAGAATGGCCCGGTCGCATCTCTGTTCGAGGCCCAAACCGACATAAAAGCCTATAAATACTCCGAAGTTCACTGAGCTCAGGGTCGACGGATTCAACAGTACCAGGTACAAAAGAGGATAGAGTTGCGTACCTACCGGATCCACAATCAGTTTTGCCCAAATACATAATAAATATACATCCACAAAAACAAACTAATCTCCTCAGAGTTAGGACGTACTTTGGATTGCTCCGGGCCCAATACAATAAATCTAATATTGCAGCCCAATTGAATGAATTATATTGCAAATTGGGATCGAAAGATATAAAATTGATTAAATTGAATAAAATTTAGTCATTGAGTGTTAATATTTTTCTTGATTTTTGTTTAAACATAATTTAGGATTTTGTGAGATTAATTAAAATGATTCGAGTATATAAGTACATTTTGCCCACTGACTCGAACTTTTTTGCTTGCTAACCACTAATCCGCTAACCCAAACTTTTTTTTGTCCACCCCTGACTTAAATCCTAACTACGCACTGTCTACCTTGACTCCCACCAAGTTAAGTTTTGCTCCCGTTGTTCCTCCAAGGTCTCTCTCTCTCTCTCTCTCTTGAAAAATTGGCAGCAACTGCCAATTGAATGTATTAAAGTATTTGAGTTTGCCTTAACATAGAATTTCTAATTTTCATTGGTGTCAATTAGCCTCAAAACCTCAGAATGTCGCCATGCCGCAGTCTATGAAATAGACAATGAAAGAAATAAATCGAGTGTGCTAGAAGAAAATGCATAACTCACTATAACAAATATTTACTTTGAGGTTAGGACTCAGACATCCTTGGCATCAGCAAGCTGTGATTAAAAAGGATAATCATCAATTACACATTGGATTTACCAATTTCACGGATAACATTGTAAAATATTTACAATAAAATGTAATTTCAGTATCTCTAATACTTTAATTATGCAGCAACAATATCATCCTCAAATTTGTTAAATTTGAACAAGACAAAAACTTAGAGAAAAACACGAGTGTGGCAATGGACCATTAATTAAGCTTTTATCTGAATAAAAAAATTGGAGTCATGAATTATTGTATCTACCCCACAATTGGGGTCTTGAAGGGTGGAGTCGAGAGAGGCGAAGGGGAGAGAAGAGGAGCAAAGGGAATGGGATAGACCATAGAAGACGCCTGTCCAAGGTGAAGTTATACAATATCCTCCCAAATACTGTATTGTAGAAGATTATCCTCACTTTGCGGTTTAAGGTTTACTCTTTGGGCTATGGTAGTATTATTGGGCTTTGAGATTCGTGCCAAGCTGAAAAGAACGGATCCACTAATAGTAAAAGATTCCCTTTCAAGTACATGAGAGAGGATGTGAATTCGTTATACAAAACTTCTATATGCTTATTAGATCCGAACCGCGAAATTAGAGTCAGCACGATTATTAAAGGGGTTTTGCAACGAATTAGATTAATCCGAATCTTGTACCTGTAACTCAATAAATATATGCGCCCCATTTTTTCATAATGGGTTTTTATGAGCCTGTGTCCGAGTAATCATCCTCTGCATTAACTTGAAAATAGGTGTTAGGTTATAACCGTCCGATCAAAATTTTGACCTATAATATTTGTGCTGATGCTGATCTGACGTTTGAGATCTCTCTCTGGTTAGGGTTAGGTTAAGATACAAGGCTTTGAGCCTTTAGAGAAATTTAGTAAAGTAAAGAGCCATTGGAGATTTTATGGCAAGTATTGGAAAATAGGGAAGAGTATCTGGTAAAAGTTGTATTGGATCTGCTAAGGGTGTGATCGGAACGAGAGCATAATAAAAGTTCAATTTATTTCAATAGAATAGAGTTGAAAAGAAATGATTTAGAATTGAATTTTGGTGATTAAAATAGTTAATTTAGAAAAAAGAATTGATTTTAAGATAAATTAAATTAGTCATAATGTTCATTTTATTTATAGTAATGCCATTAGAAAGTTTCTTGTCTCCTTTCCATTCATGTCATTTTTTTAGTTCTTCATCTATCTAGGTTTTTTAGCTTATTGTTATCTGTTGTTTTGCAGGGTTTGTTGTTTCGGATCATGTGCCCGTAATTGGGCAGGGAAAAAGTGTCTCATTAGGCACTACAAAGTTGGGACTCACGGACATACTCTAAAAAAGAGGTGTGGTCGCTGCTACAACCGCTTCAAGACCCGGTCAGATCTATCCCGGCACATTCTGGAGTGGCACATTGGCCATGTGCCTATGTCCCATGCAATAGGAATATTTGGAAAACGGCGGCTTTCACAGATGAATTTAGGACCGAACGAGCTACAATACCTCTCTGCAATGGGTCTGGCAGGTTATTCCTCGTCGTCTTCGTCTTCCTTCTCTGCCTCTACTGAGGAAGATGGCTTGAATGAGAAGTATGAGGAGGAGTACGAGGAGGAGGAGGTTACCAGGTTGGACCACCTTCCTTTGGCGAACAAGGGTGGGGACAACAAGGATAGTGGTGACAAGGGAGATGATGATGATGATGATTACAGGAAGGAGTTGAAGAAAATTCTAGGGGAAGTTGCCCGCCCTAAGTCTGATGCTGAGGATCATGATGAGGTTTTTTTGTTCTCATTCTTTCCTTTTTTTTTTTTTTTATTAAGATAAGATTTTACATGCTGTCATTGCTAATTTCATTTACAAAATAAAAGGTCTTTTGTTAAGAATTTATTTCTTTACTGTTGTTTAATTTTATAAATTTAATTTCCTCAGCAACTCTTGCAATCAAAATAACCACTTAGTTATTGTAGCCCACGAGCACCACCAACAATTCTTCTCATTCTCAGGTGTAATTGTAGTTGCAGACTCAGTCAGAGCGAATGGTGCCGGAATGACAAACATAATTAGAGGAGTAGGTGTGATTGATAACACTTTCATCTGTTACAGAGTCTGCTTAAGTTTGACAAATTTGTTTTTGTAATGCAAACCGAGTCCATTTCTAATGTAGCAAAATTTCGAAATATGCGACAATATTTTTTTTAAAACCAAGTGCAATACAAGTTATTTGGTATTCTCCAGTATCTAATATATGTGGAAATTGAATAAATATATATGTTGTGTTTATTATTAAGGAAAATTTTCTACAATTTTACATCTTTGTAAGATGTACATTGAAGGAAATGGATATATTAAAAACAATGAAACTTTTTCATACAAAATACATTTTGTATCACACTCATTGCATTACTATATTGAGCTTTCGTGTGAGATAAAATAATGCGAATATATTTTTTTTAATTTTAATCATTTTGTTATACTATTCATCTTTTCTCAGCAATCATTGACAAGCATGAAAGATAAAAAAACATAACATAATTTTTGTTTTATGTAAAGGTCACTTATTTAATTTTTTTTCCCTTATTTTTATTTTAATTCGTAGCTGATTGGAATGGAAAAAATAAATAACCACCAAACTTACAAAATAATATAGGAGTTGACTTCTTTTTCGAACAAAAAAAAAATTGTTTTCCAAAATAAAAACCCGTTGCTACACTCCATGAGAAAAAGACAATATCCACATTAAAATATAGTATTGGAGACCAAACATACATCAAAGACAATATCCACGTTAAAATATAGTATTGGAGACCAAGTATACATCAAAGACGATATCCACGATATCCACGTTCCAAAATTTGAACCGTTCAACATGATATTTACGTTAAAATATGATTAGAGACCAAATTTTATATCTTTTAGAATTTATTTTTTACTGTTTTTTAAGATAGGTATAAAATCATTATTTTTAGATGGTCCACAATTTCGTGAAAAATATTGATTTTGTATCTATCTTAAAAAATAGTAAATTTAAAAAATATATATAAAATTTGGTCTCCAATTATATTTTAACGTGGATATCATGTTGAGCGGTTCAAGTCATTTATTTGAACTTTAAAATTGAAGATAAAGATGTTGGAGTACGATTCGAGCACGAAGTATTGGGATATTTGAGCCCTCATCATATAATATTTACATAATATAAATCAACTTTGTAATATCAGATTTTAAATTATTTTTTTTAAATATTATCATGGATATCAAAATAAAACAATGTCATATGGTCCATCTCTTAGATATACTTGCTACATATATACATCTTTTGACAAATGATTTTTCAACGAGTTAAATACATAAAAGTAAACCGAACTTAGTTTTTTTCAATCTTGTAGAACATTTCCATCATGAACCATCTACATTTCTTAAATCTTCTCGGTCATATTTAATTGCTACTTAATTTGTAGTTTAAATTTCTTACTTCAAACTAGTTTAAATTATTATCGTTTGGTTAGAACTTCTTATTTAAATTATAGTTAAAATTATCAATAAATAAAAAGAGAGAAATCACAAAATGAATGTTTGTGACAGTAATATAACTTACTCTGTCATAACTCAAATTTTATTCCGTCCTATTTTTTTTTTTTACTTTTTATTTAACAACTCAAGTAAAAAAATATTATTTTACTTTACTTCTTACTTCACAGTCAAATATGATCTTCACACGAACAATATATGACTCCCACCACACTAAAAGACCTTTATTATTCTCTCCCAAAATTGACATAATCAATACAAGTGTGAGATTTTAAAGATGGATTTTGAAGTGAGCAGAAGTCCTTAAAACGAACAGAGAAATCGATTATGCATAGTAAATGCACAACACAAAAGAAAATGAAAAATTAATATTTGATCCAATGACAAAAACATTCATTTTAACTTTAGCATGGATACGGATTGATGGTCTCGATCCTGAAAGGTAATTAAAATTTTGAGCTTCAAGTCAAACCATGGTTGAGGTAAAATGTACGAGGTCCTTTTAATAATCGTATCAAAGCAGATCGGACAATTCGAATCTAAACTCAAAATTTTAATTATTTTAGTTGGAATCCGGCTACTATGATATTAGTGGTATGTATTACTAACTCCAAAACTTATTTGATATAGTTTAAACGATAAATTCGAACCATCTTAATCGGACTAATTTTTGAATTATGCGGTTACATACAAAAATTATAATTTTTTTTGAACTATTTAAGTACCAAATCAAGTAGATAAAAAATAATAAAATAAATATATTATACTATTTTTTAAAACTTATATTTAACAGCTTGATTTAATACCAGATAACTTTAAAAAATTATAAAATTTATACGTAAACACATTATTTTTCAGAAGTAATCGGTTTGTCACTGTATCGTCGGACTCTAGCTGGGTACGGATCTCGTAAAGTAACTCAATTTTTGAGTTTTGAATTGGGACCGTCCGATTCGAATCTGTCGCTCGAAATCGTCTCATGATTTGAATCTGTCTTTCGAAAAGTGCGCACCCTACTTTCTGATGGATTTTCGCAGATTCGAATCGAACATTGGGTTACTTCACTGGATCTGAATTCACTCTAGATTAAGTGATATAAATTCTGAATTGATCTCTAATTCTCTATCAAGCAATCATTTAAAAATAAATAAAAAAGAATTATGAATTGATACCTCTAGTCAGTTAGTCTCTAGTTCATACGACTTGCATTCCACCGATAAGTTCGTAGCAGTTGGCCGCAATTTGTGCGCAAGAAATTGACCAATTTTGAGTCCAAATTTAATGATCAGACAAAATTTACGCGTTTGCTTGCGTCGCATCCCTCCTCTGACTTCTCTGACCTCTCTGTTTTCTGTTTATTATTATTATTTTTTTTTTGAAGCTCCTCCACTCCACCGCACTAACGCAGCCGCATCACCGCTTGGCTAAATTAAATTAAATTGGTGGCGTGTGAGTGTGGTCAACCAATCACCATCCGACAACTGTGTTTCTTTATTCTCACATTTTTGTGGGTCCCACCGATCTAGCTGTGCGCACTTAGATTTTCTAATTGTGAATTTGTGATGCTTCATGCTTGGATAATGGTATGGATCATACTAACACTATTCACGAATAATTCGCATTTTATTCGTTTTTTTTACATTTTCGAATCAAATTCCGAGTAAAACGCAAAAAAAAAACGTATAATATATTTTATTCGCGAATAAAATGTGTATAAAATGCGAGTCACGAATTTTCGTAATAAAAACGCAAAAAAAACGGCTGAATTGATCCAAATTTGAGCCGGCCCGCATCTTCATTTCAAAAAATTGGAAATCAAGAGGATGCGAATTCGTGGTTGCTGTGCTGCCAGCCTGTGCATTGGTTTCCACAAGGCAGGATTCGCTTCAATCAGGAGAGCACTCGAAATTGATTTTTTTTTTGCTGGGTGTTTTTTTTTGTTCGTTATTGTACCGAATCATTCCCAAATTATACCCGAATCAGGAATTTTTAATCCCGCCGAACCGAACCCGAACTATTAATTTGTTACTATAGTATGGATATGCTGCGGCTACAAACAAATTGAACCAAATTATACTTACTTTAATTTGAATTTGATTTGATTTAATTTCGAACTAAATTTGATTTGAATTAATTTCGAATTGATTTTTTTACGAATTATTTTCAAATTTTGTACGAATTTTTTTACGATAAGAAAGAGTGATCATAGTCGCCGAGAGCGAGATGTGAAAGTCGTTTAGGGTTTCAAAACTGAGAGCGAGAGTTACGACTATTTCGAATTGAGAGCGAGGGTTTAAGTTATCAGGGAAAATCGACGGCTTACGTTACTTTGAGATTTGAACTAGAATAGTTCGCGAACCAGGTCCAGTTTGAGTTTAGTTTGAATTAATTTCAAACTATTTCGAATCGAACTTTTTACGAACTTTTTTGAATCAAATTCTAGATAGGCATATGCTCATGGACTTTGAGATTGTTTTCTTTGATAGAATTAGGATTAAATTAAGCTTTTAGTGTGGTTAATTTTAAAATTTATCATATTAATTTTAAATGACAAATTTAAATTATTGAGACTGATCTACATTAAAAGTGCATTTGCATATACAATATCTAAGTTTTTAAATTTATTTAGTATAAAGTCAGACTATCAAAATATCATAAAAATAAATGTATTAAAATTAAGTAATTAACTTACAAATATTTTTTTGACAGTTTGAATTTATACTAAATTAATTCAAAAATTCATACATTTTGTATGTAAACATGTCACTCATGAAGTAGATCGTTTTTAACTGTTTGTATTTGTCGTTGGAAGTAAATGTTAAAGTTTTTAGAGTTCTAAAATTGAGCAAAGCTAGGGTGTGATGTGCTCATCAAAAAGAGTTAGTGAGCACAACTCCAAAAATTTATCGGATTGCCTTCAAACGACGAATCCAAATTGTTGAAATCCATCTATTTCATTAGCGATGCATGTACATGCAAAATTTTGAAAGTTTTAAATTCATTTAATATAAAATCAAGCATTAAAAAAATAATGAAAAATGAAACATAAAATAACTTATAAAATATTAAGCTTGGAAAATTTAATTGTCTAGCATGAATATCTTACAAGTCATAAATCCAAACAGAGACCATGAAAAAATGCATCAGGATTCAAAACTCAGATGAAGAAAATCATTTGTTATAATAACAAGAGTATTAAATAGTTTAATTAATTACTTGATCTTCAACTTTACTAAAAAAAAATATATAAAGTGAATATCGATCTCTTGCAATTTGACCAAGTAAAAAAAAAATCTAGCCAATTTGAAATATAGCCAACTTGTACAAATTCATAATAAACGACTCGAGTGTAATCTGACGTGATAAGATGAATTCGCATCCTATGAGATATCTCATATTTTTGCGCAACTTTTTGAAAATTTTCAACTGTTCAAATACGTTCTGCACAGATCTCAGTGCTCAAATAATACTATCCCCGCGCTATTTCCGAATAGGGATCAGACACGTCAGTCACGCAAAATATAAGATATCTCTGAGGATACGCAACACGGATCAGGTTCCTTACCGGCCATAGTCACCACGTACTCATATAAAACGCGAATTATTCGTGTTTAATATGTTTTTTTGGGTTGCCGCACCGAACCGTGTATAAAACATTGACCGAATAATTCACGAATAAAACTCTAATAAAACGGGAATCACAAATTATTCGTGATAAAAACGTCAATTTTTTTTTATTTTTTTAGGATTTTTTTCAGAATTTTTTTCCTTCCTTATTGTACTGAATTATTCCCAAATTATACCCGAATCACGAATTTTTGACCCCGCCGAACCAAATTTGAACTTTTGATTTGTCACTATATTACTGCTGATCCGAAATCATACAAATACCTATCTAACTGTGGTTGCCACAGAAGATCAAAAACATGAAAATGACCTTCAAATAATTGCAGTTGTTGCCCTGGCATGATGTCTAGAATTGTACTTTGAACTGAAATAAAGTTTGAAGAAGGTACAATTGTACAAATACTATTTTTATATTTTTATTATAATTCTGAGATATATATTTATTTTAGTAGTTGAAACTATTAATGCTCGCTAAATGGAAGACGTGCTTGAAATTATACGGAGTGATTATTTAAAAATATTTGAAGTTGAAAATTTTGACTCTTATTTTTATCTCAAAAATAAATATTTTTATTGTAATTTTAGGTATCTCCTTATAAATAAGTTTTAAGAAGAGTTCGATGCCACAACTCACAAGTTTTGGATGCACAAAATGACACAAACACACTTTTTTTTTTCTATTTATTATTTAAACTTAAAATCCACATCACATATCACGAGGGGCAGAATTTCTGCCAGAGAGGAGCAAGAATCGAGTTCAAATAGTTTATCGGGTTCAAACTCATTAATTAATCGGGTACTGGATAAAAAACAATCAACATAATAAAAATAAATAAAAATAGTGTACTCTTATGTAATAAAAATAACTGACTAATATCATTTTACATATTAAAAATAACAAAGTTGGTCCGGATCCGTAAATTTATAAAATTTCTGTAAAAACAGCAAAAAAATTCATTAACAGCGCTTTTGAAATGGCCTAGCGTCATTTATCTATTTTAGGGAGAAGCAAAACAATTTCCAGAGAGAGACAAAGTAATACCAAATTTGTTTTTTTTCACTGAATTTTAAAATCCAAAAACGTCCCCTCAAGGTGGGTCCGCCACACTATATATTTAAGTGTCATGTCACTATGTCAGGTAAAAAAATTATTTAAATTGAGAAATGCGAATTAAAATACGTTGTGTTCATAATATCGATATGGTACAGAAAACGAAAGAGCAAATTAATTTATGATAATATGACAATATATTTGTGGTGATGCATCAACACGTCAACTAAATATGACAATATATTTTTTATGATCTGGCAGCATGTTAGAATGACACGGCAAGATAATGACATGATATTTTCATTAAATGTAATACAAAAGTACATAAAAGATGGAGGGCTCACAATACGAATCAATCAATTAATTGTAAGAGATCAATTTTAATGCTATATTTTTGTCCTCTTAATTTTATATAAATATTTTAAATATTTTGATGTTTATAAAAATTTTGTCCTCTTAGTTTTAGTACTAACAGATTTTTTTTTTTGAAAAAAAAATATAAAGCTATTACATTAGCAATATATGTCTTTCATTACATCACATCCTACTTTGGTTCGATGGGTGAAATGACCATTCGATTGCATCAAAATCCGTGCTAAGTATATTAAAACACGTACAAGTATGTTTCAATTTCCGTGCGCACTAATTTTAATGCTAATCGTACGGTGTTAGAGTTAATTAAACCTAAAAGTAGATCCGATGCCCATCGGACCTACTCCTATCTCTGTTTTCAGATAATCAGATGGGACTCTATCCAAATCTTTTTGGACAAAATCCCCACCTTTTATGAAATATTGGAAAAGTCTTTTTTGTGGATCTAAATATCCAATTGATTCATTATAATATGGAAGCTAAAGCTAAAGCAACAAGGAGTTTTTAATTTCAAAGTGACACAATTTTTTTTTATTTGAATTTGAACAATGGTTCGTGGTATTCTGACTATTCTCCATGAAAAACACGAATCTCAGCACAGGAGTTTGGATTTAAATAAAACAGAGATTTTGCTAAGAATCGTGAGATATAGATCGGACGGAAGGGAGATACTAAATCCCTACCAAAATTATATATATAAAAATAGATTCGTTTGAAATCCAATGAACAAAATCTAATGATTTTTTTTTAAATATAATTTTTTTAATATTTTTAACAAAATAAGCATTATTGATTTGGATTCTATAAAAAACGACTCCACTGATCTACAAAGATAGTTGCTCAACCGATCTGCTAAATCGGTGGAGCCATTTTGTGACCCATCTATACAATCTGACCACATAAATCAATATTAAATAGCTCAACTGATCTTGCGGATCGGTGGAGCAAACATGTCTGTGCCTTCACCGATTGTGCAGATCGGTGGAGCTGTTTTTTATAAAACCTAAATCAATGGTGTTTGTTCTGTTAAAATATTTAAAATTGGTTCTATTAAAAAAAAAAAAAAAATCCAAATCCAATTTCTTTACAAAATCTGAATTTAAATATGAATCCGACTCGTCTGATTTAGATATGAAAGTTTGGGAAGCAAGTTTAAATATATGAATCCAATTTACAAAATATGAATTTAAATATGAAAGTTTGGGAAGAAAGCAACCTTGCTTTAACCAGCAAATTTGCCAAAAACCAGCTGGTAAAGAGCCGCAAAGGCGTCAACGGCCCATATCTAAATAGTCTAAACATTTCACGGGCTATTGCCTGGGCCCCACTCCAGACTTGTCCGTCTCCGAGTTCATATTCTCTGAGGTATCAGAATATTGAAGTTTAGATTATCATCGTTCGATCAGAATATGGACACCTTGAATTTCGTGGAAAAGCAGATCGAACAGTCAGGATCTAAAGTCAAAATTTCTGTTACCTCAGGTTATGAATTCGCTCCCAGTCCGGTCATGTCCGTGCTGACCTCTTCTACCCACTTCAGCTTAAAATATACCCCTTCTATTCACAATAATCGGTGGTCTCCACCATGACCCATCTTTCACTCCGAACAAAATTGGGTCCGATGAGGGTCGGATCAAATTCAGTCCAATCACTGGTCAAAGCTGTCCAATTTGCATCAAATTTCGTGTGAACTTCATGCGCACAATGTTTGAAGTTGTCAACACGAATCTTCACTCTAATCGGACGGTTATGACCTGGCATCAGACCACCTCCGATTCGCTTTCACTCCACCACTTAAACTATTTCTGCGAGACACTATACCGTATTTGTAACCCATGGTCCCGTTACCCGTACAAAGACCAGACAGAAGAAAAATGGGCAGACGAATACTGTAAAGTCTAAACACTACAATTCATTACTGGAAGATTAAAATCAATCGTTTTCTGGCGAATTTCTCAAGCATTTCTCGAATGCGCGTGGAAGCCACGATTGCGCGTTCTGTTAATGCGATCCATCTCGATTTATTGAGTACTTCGCGTGCTTAATTGAGATTTTGATCTAACGTGGCTGGAGGGGGGAGAGAGAGGGAGAGAGAGGGAGAGAGAGGGAGAGAGAGATGGCAGTGCCACTGGCAGTTTTGTTAAAGAGAGAACATACAAGCGAGAGGATAGAGAAGCCCGATGTGTTGTACGGTCAGGCAAGTCAGAGCAAGAAAGGGGAAGATTACACGTTTTTCAAGACCGAGTGTCAAAGAGTACCTGGCGATGGATCGACCACATTCTCAGTTTTTGCGGTACACTTTCTTCCTCTCTTCCGAAATTCTTGATTCATGAATCTTTTTTGTGTTCAATTCTGTTTCTCTGAGATCGAATGATCAGCTGACATGATCGCTGTAGTCCTGTAGTGCCAGAGTAGATCGCGAGGAATGGTTCGGACGATCGATTATGCTTACTTTTTGGCAACTTAAACTAACGATTGAAATTAAACATAACTGTTTAAATTGCAGCTAAGCCTGTGGACTGGTTATTATTTCTCTTTTAATTTTTTGAGTCACATTACTAAATTTAGTGATTTAGAGTTTGGACAATTTATAGCATATGCCAAATTTGCTTTAGCAAAGCATTACTCTATTAGTGCCAAATTTAGTTGATATAAATTTCAGAGTAGTAGAACTTAATTTTTAAGGTCAGTAATCAGTGAAATATTTTTCTGTAGCTATTTGATGGGCACAATGGTTCAGAAGCCGCTATATATGCAAAGGAGAATCTGCTAAACAATGTTTTAGGCGCAATGCCATCTGATTTGAGTCGGGATGATTGGCTGGGGGCTCTTCCAAGGGCTTTGGTTGCCGGCTTTGTCAAAACTGATAAAGATTTTCAAAATCTAGGTATCCATTTAGTAATGCTAGGGGTACTTGATGTAACTGCTATAATACCTAAGCAACTGTTGGTGAAAAGATTACCATACTGGCTGCTTCTGTTTATTTTTTACCTCTTTGGGGCTGTTATGCAGTAATCTTTTGGGATGCTATGTTTACATGCTCTAGCGGACCACTACGGCATTAATTGTGGGTGGTACTGGTATGTTCATACAAGTATGGAATTTGTAGTTTGGTAGTATATGACCACAAATTAATTGCTTTTATTGGTTGTTTGAAGAATAATACTCAGTTAGAAGCATTGGAGGCTAATTGCAGAACTAACAGTTGATGCATATTTGTATAGTTGTAATCTTTCCACTTTTAGTGGTGTGGTTTTCCTTGGTTTGTGCTGTTACTGGTAAGGTAAACCATTTTGGCAGAACCTTAACAATTTATCTTCTTCCAATAAGTGCAAATCAAAGAACAAAAGTTAGAAAATGTAGAGTTAGCTACCAGTTTCAAGCAAAGTTCAAATGATTGGCCAGATGTGAAACTGTATTCCTGCATCAAGATTTTTTTTTTGTTATCTTAAACATTGTTATAGGATATTAACTTGAATACCTTTTTCTGTGGTAACTACCTTAGCACATTCATCGGGGACAACTGTAACAATGGTGATAATAGATGGATGGGCCGTTACGGCGGCATCTGTAGGTGATTCACGGTGCATCCTTGAGTCAGCTGAAGGTTCTATGTACCATCTATCAGCTGATCACCGGCTTGATGTTAACGAAAAGGAGTAAGTTATCTCTTTTTGTGTGTGTGTGTGTGGATGGGCCGGGGGGGTTGGGGGGTGGGGGAACGTGCGTGTGTGGGGAGGAGATTGTGTACTGGGATTCCACTAGAGGTCACTCTCATTTGATGCTTGATATATAGTGCAAATTTGTGAAGCAATTTTTAGGATACCTTCACTGTCCAGATATTATGTATATACAGATGATCAGGGGTGGATCTAGCATTCTGCAGGGTAGGGTTCAGTAATAGTTTTGAAGAACCTGATTTTGGGCTCTTGCCCCACCCTGGAAAAATAAATGCCCTACCCTGAGTCCTAATTTTAGAATTTTAGATTGAATTTAAGTCTTCGAAACCTAATTGATTGTTAGATTGAATTTGTGATTCGTAGATTGAATTTTTAGGTCTTAGAATCCTAATGAGTTTGAACTTGGTTAGCCATTTAAATCCGATTCGATAATTTCTTGTCCTACCCTAATGAAAATCCTACGTCCGCCCATGCAGATGATAAATATCATTGGAGTTTCACTGTCCCATATATTATGTAAATACGGATGATAAATATCGTTGGTATTTACATGTAAAACCTAAAAGATGTGAAAGATATATTTAAATATCTTCTATACTCAAGATACGATAACTTATACTTTTACACTCCTCCCTTTATCTCTTTTCTTGAGAGGATGGAAATGACCTATGGAGGATCAAGACGCACCAAAACTTGTACTAGTGTCTGACATGACATATGTATGGGTACAGTGAGAAGGCTCATTTAAATGATTCTTCATTGGGACTTGATTCTCTTGTTGTGTCAGACATTGATAGCATTTTTCCGGAAGTATGCCTGTTACATAGGAAATATTAGTTAAAAATTATTACTGATAAGAGGGATGTTCAAAACTGTTTGAAAATATTTGCTTGAAAAATTAATTTGCAAGGTAATTCCAAAATGCAGTAGTACTAGTGGTGATTGTCCTATGTTCCCATAATTTGATTGTTTTTTTTTTCTTTCTCTGTTCTGTCCAGTTACTAGTTATTAAATATTACAATACTTTAATCGTACAGGGTAGAACGTATTACTGCTAGCGGTGGTGAGGTTGGCAGATTAAATATCGTAGGTGGTGCAGAGGTTTGCGCTCTCTCTCTCTCTCTCTCTCTCTATCCCACTCTCCCTCTAAACACATATGGTGCAGGCATTTAGTGTCCTTATTTGAGGCCCGACTGGAATTATATTAATTATACATCATTATTGTTCTCCTCGTTGGTTTTGCACTTCTGTATAATTGATATTTTCATGAGGAATGTGTTTCATTTTCTTTAAGAATGGAAAATTTTGCCTATTAATGAATATTGGGAATTGTTTCTTACCCAGTATTACTTTTTTCCTGAAAGTGAATAATATGGGGTAATTTCACAGACTCCCCTTTTCTACTTCTTGCAGATAGGTCCGCTTAGGTGTTGGCCTGGTGGTTTGTGTCTTTCGAGATCTATAGGTGATTTGGATGTTGGTCAATTCATTGTTCCTGTTCCATATGTGAAGCAAGTCAAGGTTTGTGAAGTTACTGCCACACATTATTTCTGGTTTGAAGTTTAATATACCACTAATGTGAAATTTACTGACCTTTAAATTTGGAAATAGTGTGAATAATGCACTGGTTTTGTTCCATTTCTGAGAATAGTTTGTCCATTTTCATGCAGTTATCCAATGCAGGAGGCCGCCTTATAATTGCTAGTGATGGTGTATGGGATGCTTTGACCTTTGACTCTGCTCTTAAGTGCTGCCATGGGTTGCCCGCTGAGTCTGCAGCTAATAAGATTGTGAAGGTAGTTGCATTTGTTTCTTTGTTAATTTGCATTCCTTACATGCTGAACAGTATGATCCGACTGTAGATTTGTATAAGAATAAGCTCAAAGAAATTGCTGTCTCAAGTATGATTATGTTTAACTTCGCCAAAATGGGTAGTTAGTATGCTAAGATAGTTTAGTTGGGATATTGTAATAAAATAAATGTAGAAGTATATATACTAAGATAATTTGGGTTGATATCATGACAATGCTGGGAAATCAGGTTCTGGTCATATTGCTTTAACTGTAAAATGACAAAATGATAGATGCATAATCCATTTATGTGGTTGACTTGATTCTTGATCAATGATTTCAAAATTACAATAAATTAATTGGTGATATCCAGAATTTCCTGTTTCTATTAGATGCAGGTTGACTCTTCATTTGTGACACAACATGAAACTGTCAGATTCATGATCCAAAGACTCATTGAAAGCAATGTGTTATGCTACATTTTTACTATAAAATTTCTTGTTACTTTTCAGGAAGCTGTACAGGTGAGAGGCCTGAGAGATGACACAACTTGCATTGTGGTAGACATATTGCCTAAGGAGAAAGCAGTCCCAGCTCCAACTCCGCATCTGAAAAAGCACGGAATGGGAGTCTTGAAAAACATTTTTCATAGGAAGCCGTCTGCCAAGTCTATCAATGTGAAACGAGAGTACTCCGAGCCGGATGTTGTAGAGGAAATATTTGAGAATGGATCTGCTGCACTTGCTCATAGGTTCCTTTTTGTTCTTATTTTAGGATCTCAGTAGGAGCTGTTATAACTATTACCAGTAATGGTATATGCATCACTGTTTACCTTTGTTGACACCGTTTGTTAGCTCTGATGCAATTTCAGAAACCCAAATAATACATTATTCTTTATGTTTTTTTTTTTTCATGGGGGTGGGGGGGTGTGGGTGCTAGTAATAAAAATAACTGTGAATAAATAGACTTTTAACCTATCTTTGAGTATTAAACTACAGAACAACACCAAAGCAACCAGCAATTTTCATTTTCCTGTTAGTTACAAGCAGTGGAGCAACTCAAATCACATGCATTTTTATTTATACAGGATCCTCCATGATTGACCATGTGATCATGTCAAACTTTAGAAACCTCAATTAGGTCAGAAATTGCAGGAAAATGTAGATATGTATAATCACCAGTGTTGAAATTCTTATAACATTGCCTAAATTTTCTTTTTTCTTCTGGTGAATAATGTAGGCTAGATACGGGAAATGCGGTCCAAAATTTGTTCAAGATATATGCATGTGCAGTTTGCCAAGTAGAGATAAAGCCAGCGGAGGCCATTTCCTTGCACTCCTGTCCTTCCCAGCCTAGAAAAGTTGTCAGTCCATGGGATGGCCCGTTTCTCTGTCATAGCTGTCAACAAAAAAAGGAAGCCATGGAGGGGAAAAGTTGTTCACAAGGTACGGATATACACTTCTTTGTTGCTTGTCCATTGCCTAAACTAATTTTTTTGTGGGTGAGGCTACGGTACCATACATAGCGCATATTTGTCTGTACCGTTGATCAATATCTTCATTTTCAAAGTCCAAACAATCAATCTAAACCATTCAAAATGATCAACATATGAAAATGTACATATAAAACAAATTTTACATTTTTTTTAGAATTTTTTTACTATTTTTTTTAGATAGGTAAAAAATCACTTGGTCTAAAGATTCTAGACCATTCAAAAGAGGTGATATACTACCTATCTAAAAAAATAATAAGAAGTTTCTATAAAATGTAAAATTAACATTTTCATATGGAAATTTTGTTGAACGGTTCAGATCCGACTATTTGAACTTTGAAAACAAAAATATTAATCCGTAGTATGGAGCAATCTGTGCTATGCATAGTACCATAGCTTCACTCACATTTCATTTATAATATACAAACCTATTTGTCAATTGTCCTCGAGTTTGCTGAGAGTTACAACAAGGGGAGAGTATTTTAAGAGTTTTTAAAGAAGAGAAACAGGAGGGTTCTGAGAGGTTGCTTTTCAGTTTTTGTTTTTCCTCTCTTTGTAGTTCATGCTTTTTGGGATTCATTTTAGGGCATGCATAATTTCTGCTTTTTTTTTTTTTTCTGGGTGTTTCTACATGCACTTGGCTCAGAACTTCTATCTATAACTTCCATCAGACATGATAATATTTGATAGAAGTTGTGTTTATCAGCTAAATGTTCTGTCTTGTGTTGCACCTTCATCCAAAAGCCCAACGGTGGCCATGAAATCTTTGTAACTTGCTAACAAACAGGGGGCAGGATTCTGTAACTCATTTGTTGGTCAACAATTTATCTTCACCTTTTGTTTTCTTCAGACTTCTCATCTTCTTCGAAAAGTGCTTCAAGTGATTCTTGGGAGTAAATTAGATCAACAACTTGGCGACAATACAAATTTCTCTGATTTGCAAATCCTGATTTGGGGCTAACTTGAATTCTTCAGCACCCTAATGGTACATTTGCTTATTAAGACATCCACAAATGAAGTGCTTCTTTTTTTTGGCTAAGATAGTGGTGTACATACGCCATTTGTATAGGGAAAAAATTTCGTACCTAGAATTAGGTTTAGGTGGTTTGCAACCTGTTATTATTTTGGTTAATTTTTCTCTTATTTTTTTTGTTGAACATCGATTAATTTTATAAGAGTGCTTGTACTTGTCTATAGGGAATTATAGAGATCATTGATTATTGCATTTTTTTTTCCCTAGTACCATAGTTTATCAAGGTATCATTCATTGAAAGTAAGGGAAATGTGAAATGATATATGTATTATAGCTTGTTTACGGGTAAAAGAAGTACAAAATAGGCATGTGAAATTTCTTTTGACAGTGTGCTGTTATCTTTCCAGATTTTTTCTTTTACACTATTCTAGTTCAGTTGAAGATCTTTATTTTGAGTAATTGGTGATTATTAGAGCATCTGCAGTAGTAATTATTTTGCAGTTACTAATCTTATGTGACAAATTTTATTTGAATTGTTGGAATATGGATCCATTGCTAAGAAAACACTTTTTTTTAAACACGCTGGCAGAATGGAACAAGATTATTGACTGTTAAAAAACAGCACTTTTTTTTTCTTGTTTCTCTTTTCAAAATTTTAGTTTCACAATTGCATAGCATTAAAAATTAATATTTATTTAATTTTTAAATTGTGTATTTTCTTGTCTCTCTTACGGTAATGTTTGGTTGGTGCTGTTTGTGTCAGTAGGTGTGTGGTTTGTACCATGACTGATGAACAAATAGATTACACTTGCAAGAATGTTTCTAAACGGCGGCGTCCAAGAAATCAATGGTCCGTTTGGCAAATGCTTCGAATAGCAGGAAGAAAAAAAATAATGAAAATTTGAATATACTTCCAGAGTGAGTCTATGGTACTATGCATAGCACAATTTAGTCTGTAATATAGATTAATATTTTTTTATTTTTAAAATTATAATGGTCAATCTGAATTATTTAACATGATCTCTACATGAATATGTACTTGCAAAATAAATTTTATATCTTTTAGAACTTTTACATCAAGTGATTTTCTACCTATCTTTAAAAATAGTAAAAAAAAATTCTAAACAATATAAAACTCAGTCTACAAATACATATTCATATAGAATCATGTTGAATGGTTTGGATCGACTATTAGAATTTAAAAAACAAAAATATTGATCCGTATTATAGATCAATCCGTGCTATGCATAGTACCATAGACTCACTCATACTTCAATTTCTTATTATTCTGATCGTGTTCGGTGAAGATGAAAGAATGGAAAATGAAAGAATGGAAAAGTGAAAAACCGGAAGAGTATATGTAAATGAGTCAATTTTATCTATTGAAAAATGTCAATTTTTTTTTTCTATTTTATCATGTCCATAGAACAGAGAATTTGATTCGTAATGGACAAAATGTCAATTTTCCGCCTACCTTCAACATTTTACAACTTCAAGACAAAATTTGAACAACAATAAAATTAAATTAATATTCATACCAATCAACATCTTGTCTATGCAAGTATCTATCATAGGAAAAAAATGGACGAGATACTTAAAAATGATTATTGAAAGCAATATTTACCTTTCGTAAACTATTTATTTCTATTTCGAAAATTTTTATAGTTTGCGTATCAACTACCAAATTAGCAACTAAATTCCTTAATACCATAAATGATAAATGATATTTAGCGGCACTAACAAACAACATTTCAAAAATAATATTTTGTAAAGAGCAAGTTTGGAAGCCGCATAACGGAACTATTATGACACCATTTATTCCTAACTTATTGTTGGGAGATGCATCACAATCGTCAATTGACATTTTGCATATAAAACGGCGTCTATACCTCTTATATCAATATTTGTATTATTTGAAAGAGAAGGGTTCAAATTCACCGTTATTTTTTTTTGCTCTAATATGCTCCACATTCTTTATCTCTGTTTCCAAAATCCAAACAGTCGACCCGAACAGCTTAACATGATCTTCATAATAAAATATGCTTCGAGACCAAATTTTATATTTTTTTAGAATTTTTTATTATATTTTAGATAAGTACAAAATGACTGTTTTAAGGAGATTCTGGACCATCCGATAAAGTGATATTGTACCTATGCAAAATAATAGTAAAAAATTCTAAATAATATAAAATTTGGTAACCAAACATATTTTATTATGAAGATCATGTTGAGCAGTTTGGATCGACTGTTTGAACTTTGAAAACGAGATAAAAAATGTAGAGTATATTGGAGCAAACAATGGTATACAAACTTTCTAACTATAAAATAGAGGTAATGCTTGACAATATATTTTTTTAAACAGAGATGTAGGTAAAGTATTTCAATTTTAATTATCCGGGCTTGATTTTGATCTCTATATTTGACTATATATAGGGTTGAAAATAAAGTAATTATAAACTTATTGTTTGATATATTGATAATCTATCTTTAAAATTTGCTTCTAGAAACTAAGTTTGTTGCATAAATTGACTAGTTGGAGAAATATTATTCATTTATCATAAAAAGTAATAAAAAAAATTGTGGGGACCTGGAGGTGAAAGCTAGGCAATTTGATTGAGTTATTTTTTGTGTCTTTTTCTCAGGCATTGCATCAGGTAAAATTGGCATGGGCAACATGAAGCGTGCGTGTGGAATTGTTCAAAAAAATTGACATGTTTTTTTGTAATTAATTATTATATTTGCCATTGTGATCCATCTCCACTGGACAATTGTACTCTCCAAAAATGACAAAAAAATGTTTATATTTTTTTGGAAGTTTCGTAATAATAAATTGGTTGGTTTATCGATCAAATCACTTGGGCTATATTAATATAGAGTAGAACTATGGTGCTTCTAGGAGTATCAAGTTTTTTTGTACTCTTAATTCTAAAATCTATCGGATTAACTTCAAACTATAAATCCAAACCGTTGAAATCCTTCTACCTTACGAGTGATGCGTCTACATGTGAAAATTTTAAAGTTTCGAATTAATTGAGCATAAAGTCAAGTGATGAAAATTAGAAGGCTTCTAAATTAATTTTATTGCATTCATTTTTTGGAAATCTTTTAACCAGAGATAATTCAAATCTGCCATTTATTATGTTTTAAGTTTTTGACAAATCGCAAACCTTTGATTAAATAATTTCGTTATTTTTTCATTAAAAAACTAAAGACTTGTGTCATTAATTCATTATATTTACATCAACAAAAAAAAAATCATGTCACTGTTGAATTAGCAATAAAAAGTCTGTGTTTATTCTCACCTAATTAATATTTTTAATGATGGAATGATTTATGACTCAATTAAAATAGATTAGTTCTGTAATTCACAAAATATAATAAAAATTTAATGATTAATTTAGTACAAAGAGAATTTTTTTTCACCTCCATAAATATATACATGCATATTAAAACATAATTACTGTTATGTTTAATACAAAAATAATTTTTCTCTTTCGGATTCTTCTCTTTTGAAGCAAATGAAAGAGTCTAATCAGATGTGGTCTGATCCCTTTCTCCTCTTTGCTCTCTTTCCTTTAATGACCTTCTTCTGGAGCACATCCTCGGTATCTTTTAAAAATACTATTTTTTATATTCGGTACAATATTAATATCCTAATTCAAATTAGCAACTTCATCAAAACAAATTAGGTCTAATTAAGAAAACAATTAATCCTCATGTTGACTGTTTCTATTTTCTAACAAAAATAATTTTTCAACGAGAATGATTGATCATCAATCATCATCAAACCCTAGCAAAATATTTTTTATATTTTCTTTGGGGGAGAGGGGGGGTGTCCGATGCCTATTGGACCAGAGTCTGTTCGATGGGTGGTTTTTACCGTCCGATCTACTTCAAGATCTGTACGTATGGATATTAAAGCAAACATCACGGACATTAAAATGATGCACACAGATCTTGAAGTGAATCGAACGGTAGAAACCACTCATCGAACAGACTCTGGTCCGATGGGCATCGGACACCCCCCCCCCCCTCTCCCTTTCTTTGGCTCTTGAAACGACATAATAATAACAAAATCTATAATAATAATAAGAGTACGGCTAACATGCTTCCTCTAGCATATCGACAATATGCTTCCGGTCTCTAAACCTATTGAATCGGCTTCAAATGACAAATCCAAACCGTTCAAACCAATCTCCTTAACGAGAGCTTCGTTTCTATATAAAAAAATTTAATTTTCGAACTTATTTACTATCAAGTCAAGCGGTCAAAAAAATGAAGGATATAGTGCATTACGATGTGTACAAAATCATTTATATTTTGACCGCTTGACTTGATGGTAATAAATTTGAAAATGAAAAATAAATTATATGGAAACGAAGCTCTCGTTAAGGAGATTTGTTTGAACGGTTTGGATTTGTCGTTTGAAACCGATTCGATAAGTTTTAGAAACCGGAAGCATATTGTCAATATACTAAAAAAAGCATGTTAGCTGTACTCTAACAATAATCTTGTAAAATGGTCACCATTCTAATTGTACAGCGACTATTTAACCGATTCGTTTCAAGCAAAGAACCAATCTGCATCTATTTAAAAGCAATTTGTCGTTAATTGTTTGTCTCACTTGAAAATGCCAGGTTGGGTGGGTCAATTTAGGTTCAATAGAATTCTACCAAAATAAATCTTCTCCAATTCCGTAACTCTAAAATTTCTGCAATTTGAATTCAGCCATCAAATTTTTTTTCGAAAACACATCTCGAAACAGTTTGATGGCCGGATTCGAATTGCAGAGATTTCAGGATAGAATTTTTGACGTTTTAAAAAAAATTTATATATATAATTTTTGAAGGCTAAATTGATTGTAGATATTTTAGTTTGTAGATTTTGATAATATTAATATTGTAATAAAATTTATTATTGTGGATATATTTTGATATATTGATTAAATTTATTGGCTAGAACTGATTTCGAGAGGGATTGAAATTTGAATATTATAATCAATGTAAATTGAGATAGAGTAGACATATATAAATATATTATAAAATTACTTAATTGAGTTATCATTTAGATGTTCAAATGAAACAATAGGATTATGCGAAGAATATTTTCATTGTTGTATACTTTTAATTTTAGTATAATTTGTCTAGATAGTTCAAAATATTAAATAAGTCTACGATATTTAATGCCTCGTGTCTTTCATGTCTCAATCGTATATGATATTCTTGTTTTTGTTTTCAAAGTTCAAACAGTCAATCTGAACCATTCAACATGTTCTTAATATTAAAATATGCTTGAAGACATAATTTTATATATATATATATATATATATATATATATATATCTATCTGTGTGTGTGTATTTTTGCATATTTTTTTTAGATAGATACAAAACATTGTTATTGCATGATCCAGAATTTTATAATAAACAATGATTTTGTACATATCTAAAAAAGATAAAAAAAAAAGTTTTAAAATATATAGAATTTTGTCTTCAAGCACAATTTAATTTGAATTTCATATTGAGTGATTCAGATTGACTGTTTGAATTTTAAAATTAGAGATAAGAATGTAGGACAATATTGATACATTAAAAACCTGAACAACAATTAATAATAGAGACCGATTAGAATTAAATCCATATCGATACATGTCCTTGAACTAGGGGTGCAAACATATTGGACAGTGGTAAAATTATATCTGTATTCATTTTTATTTTTCAGATACGAATTAGATATTAGATGAATATGTATGGATACGGATCGTATATCGGATATCTGTTAATATATACATAAATATTTTCATAATATATATTAAAACTATATATTATATATTAACTATTCGGATACAGATAATTAAAATTTAAAATCATATAGGTATCCGTATCTGCACGGATATTTAGATATATCATCTAATTTCCATATACGAATCAGGATACGATCGGATATATTATCCGATCCGTTTTCACTTCTACCTTGAACCGCACACGAATTCAAGGACCGAAAATCTCGTTTAGAATTCTAGGGATGATTCTAGTTGAATAAATTCTAGATGAAACGAGCCCAGTGTGAAAGAGCTAAAAAGCCAATACGTAGTCAGAGAAGACCGTGTCCACGTGTCCAGTGTTGGGTCGAAACGGACAAACAAACGAACAGGAGCAGCTCATTCGGGCCCGCACGCGCATGGACATGTTTTGAGGCGTGTCCGCTTTTGTGAGCGTGTCGTGTGAAAAAGGGTATTGAATTTTCATCCAATTGCTACAATAATTCTTACCACCTATTATGATCTCAATTTCTTTAGTTAATAAATCAAAATAAAAATCTCAAATGATATATTGGAACCGTATCATTTTGTTTTATTTTCAGAAGTAATGCATTAATCTCAAATTTAAAAAAATTGAAGTTCGTTTTTTATAAAAGATTAAAAAAAAGAAAAATTAACACAAAAAATTAATCACAATAGATCTTTATATTCCAAAATTTAATCTTGTATTAAATTTCAGCTTAATTTTGAAATAAAAAATAGGAGAAATTGTGAAAATACCACTCCAAACTTTGAAATTGTCAAAATGCCACTCCAAACTTAATTAATTTGTAAAAATGCCACTCCAAATAATTAATAACTAAAATACCCTCGTTTGTCTATCTTCGCCTCTGCCCCTTCGCCGCCTCCTCCCGCACCCTCCGCCGACTTGACCCTCGCCCGTCGCAAGAGACGCAAGAAGCAGTTTCCGGACATGATTCCCTTTGCCCGTCACAAGAGGCGGAGATGGACGAGCAAGGGTATTTTAGTCATTAATTATTTGGAGTGACATTTTTACAAATTAATGAAGTTTGGAGTGGCATTTTGATAATTTCAAAGTTTGAAGTGGCATTTTCACAATTTGAAAGTTTTGGAGTGGCATTTTCACAATTTTTCCTAAAAAAATATGAAGCTCAAACCTTCATCTTTAATCATCTTAAATATTCGTGCTTAAAAATCAACCTTTTTATAAAAGATAAAGATGTAATATGTATTGGTTCTTTAATATTATATAATACCCATTGAACCATGCTACCTGTATTGGTTCTCTTCGTGGGGTCATTTATCGCATTTTGATTGAATAAATCCTTATTTCAACACAAACATGATATACAACATAGTACATGAACGGAAACAAAAGTGATAGGTTTTGGCCGTAGCATAGAGATCTCCGTGCAACGGCTTAAAATTTGAATTTTCAAAATTCTAACGGTCGATCCAACCCGTTAGATGTGTTCTATATATTGAAATGTGCTTAGAGACCAAATTTTATATTTTTTAGATTTTTTTTACTATTTATTAAGTCACTTTGAAAATCGTTGATCCAATGGTTTCACTGTTTGGTTAAGCCACCGTTGGATCAGCGATTTTTAAAGTGGCTTAATAAATAGTACAAAATTCCAAAAAATGTAAAATTTGGTCTCCAAGTACATTTCAATATATAGAACACATCTAACGTTCGGATCGACTATTAGAATTTTGAAAACACAAATTTTGAGCCGTTGTACGGAGATCCTCTATGCTACGCGTAGCACCGTAGCCACGTCCTGTATATATATATATATATATATATATATATATATATATATATATATATAGAGGTTGGCTAAGCTCAAAACGTTTCTTCCTAGCCTCACGAACAAACGATTCGGTTATCTGATTTTCAAAGTCAAAACGGTCGATCCAAACCGACAAATATTTAATCTATATTAAAATGTAATTGGAGACCAAATTTTACATTTTTTGGAATTTTTTTACTATTTATTAAGATGGTTTGAAAATCGCTGTTTTTATTAAAATTCTGCACCATCGAAAAACAGTGATTTTCAAACCATCTTAATAAATAGTAAAAAAATTTCAAAAATTGTAAAATTTGGTCTCCAAGTACATTTAAATATAGATTAAACATCTGTCGGTTTGGATCGACCGTTTGGACTTTGAAAATGAGAGAACCAAATCGTTTGTTCCTGAGGCTAGGAACAAATGTTTTGAGCTTAGCCAACCTATATATATATATATATATATATATATATATATATATATATATATATATATAGAGGAGGGTTCAAATGCCTCCATTTTTTGTGCCTCCACTATGCTACCATTTTTTGTGCCTCCACTATGCTACCATTTTTAAAATGTTAATAACTCAAAATTTAAATCATAAACGTCAAAATAAAACCGTTAGATGTGATCTATGTTATTTTATCTATGTGCTCATAAAAGATTATCACATTTCGGTTTTGTTTATACATGAATCAATAAGTTGAAAAATCAACGTCTAGAAATTATCCAGATTAGTACGTTTTTACAAGCTCTTGATGAAAACCAAAACAAAATTGAAATGTCATAATTTTTTACAAGTGGATAGATCAAATAATATAAATCATATCCAACGGTTTTATTTTGACCTTTAAGTTTTAAATTTTGAGTTATTAATGTTTTTAAAAATGGAGGCATGATGGAGGCACAAAAAATAGAGGCATTTGAACCCTCCTCATATATATATATATATAGAATAGGGCTATGGTACTCTATAGAGTAAAACAAGTTTTTACTCTATGGTACTATATTTCAATTTTAAAAATCCAAACACTCGATTCGAACCGTTCAACATGTTCTTCATATTGAAATGTGCTTGGAGACCAAATTTTATATTTTTTGGAATTTTTTTACTATTTATTAAGCCACTTTGAAAATCACAGATCCGATGGTCCAGAAAATTTTACTGTTTTTTACTGTTCACAGTGGATCTGCAAATTTCAAAGTTGCTTAATAAATAGTAAAAAAATTCCAAAAAATGTAAAATTTAGTCTCCAAGTACAATTCAATATGGAGAACATGTTGAGCAGTTCGGATCGTCTATTTAAACTTTGAAAATGAAGATATAGCGTAGAGTACAAACGAGTTTTACTCTATAGAGTACCATAGTCTGACTCGATCTATCTATCTATCTATCTATCTATCTATATATATATATATATATAGGGATGGGCTATGGTGAGTTGCGAAGTAAGAGGTCATTTTTACTTCACGCTCATATTTTTATTTTGAAAATCCAAACAACCAATCCGAACCGCTCAACATGTTCTCCATATTGAAATGTGCTTGAAGACCAAATTTTACATTTTTTGGAATTTTTTTACTATTTATTAAGCCACTTTGAAAATTGCTGATCCAATGGTCCAGGAAATTTTACTGTTTTTTACTGTTTACACGGATCTGCCATTTTCAAAGTGACTTAATAATTAGTAAAAAAATTCCAAAAAATATAAAATTTGGTCTCCAAGCACATTTCAATATGGAGAAAATGTTGAGCGGTTCGGATCGGTTGTTTGGATTTTCGAATTAGAATACAAGCGTGAAGTAAAATGTTGTTTTACTTCACAACTCACCATAGCCCATCATATATATATATATATATATATATATATATATATATATATATATATATATATATAAATATATATATGAATTGAGCTATGGTACTCTACGGCTTAATATTTTCATTTTAAAAATCCAAACACCCGATCCGATCCATTGAACATGTTCTTCATATTGAAATGTGCTTGGAGACCAAATTTTACATTTTTTGGAATTTTTTTGCAATTTATTAAGCCACTTTGAAAATCGTAGATCCGATGGTTCATAAATTTTTACTGTTTTTACTGTTCACAGCGGATCTAAGATTTTCAAAGTGGCTTAATAAATAGCAAAAAAATTTAAAAAAATTTAAAATTTGGTCTCCAAGCATATTTCAATATGAAGAACATGTTCAACGGTTCGGATCGGGTGTTTGGATTTTTAAAATGGAGATATAGCGTAGAATACAAAGACGTTTTACTCTATAGAGTACCATAGTCCAGAGAGAGAGAGAGAGGGATTTGTTAATATTAAAACGTTTGTTTCAAAGTTGAGGAACAATTGTTTCGGTTTTTATATTTTCAAACCATTCAACATTCAATGTATAATAAAATATTAAAATGTGCTTGGAGACTAACTTTTACATTTTTTTTAAATTTTTTTTACAATTTATTAAGTCAGTTTTAAAATTGTTGTTTTGAATGATAAAAAATATTAACTGTTTATTAAAATTAATGATTTTAAAACTGACTTAATAAATAGTAAAATAAAAATTCAAAAAATTTAAAATTTGGTCTCCAATTAGTACATTTTAATTATATATCACATCTAATAGTTTGAATTTTGAAAATCAGAAAACTAATTAGTTGCACCACAGTTCCAAAATAAACGTTTTGATATTAACTAACTTCTTCTCTCTCTATATATAGATATACATATTTAGAGTGAGGAATGTAAAAGATATAAAGATATTGAAAATACCGCATAGACAATAAAATTAATAATATATATATAATTCTTAAGCTACATAAAATCAAAACAAAAATGTAATATATTTTAACCAGAAGTTATTTTAGTTACATAATTGGCCTGGGGTCCGGAAGTGCCTTATTATATATGTGTCTATATGAGCTGTATATGGAAGGAAGATTTATTTATATATATTAATTTAAACGTGCCATTAGTTTTCATGCATACTATATACAATGTATATCTGATCATGGACCACATCAAATCATTTTCATACATTGGTTGCTACACCTATCAAACAACATGTCCTGATTATCACTATGCTAAATTTAAATTCCTAGTCATGGGTGAATAATACGGAATAAGGTCATTACATCAAAGATCCTACCTAGATATTCCTGTTTCCCTTTTTGTCTAAAATAATGGATTAATTTGTACCAGTAGCTGTTTTTAACTGTAACTTCTAAAAATGTTTAATAGTGTCAGTATTAATTGTCATAAATACTTTCGTAAGTAATAAAAATATCATTAAGAATAATAATAATAATTTATGTCAGCCTACCCTTGACAATAATTACTTTATCTTTTTTGGACAGTGATAGATTTTTATAGTCGTTGATATCTCTGCTATTCAGAACGAGATATATAACAATTACAGACGTCAATGGATCCAATATGAGTCAAATGGAAATACTTTCAGTATTGTTACATATATTTTTGTTAGTAATAACGATACCATCAAGAATAATAATTTATGTCAGCTTATTCTTGGCAATAGTTACTTTGTATTCTCGTGGATAGTGATAGATTTTTGTAGTCGTTGATATCTCTGCTATTCAGGATGAGATATATAACAATTACAGACGTCAATGGATCCAATATGAGTAAGATGGAAATACTTTCATATCTGGATGTTTTTAATTAGCTAGTTTTATTTGTAAATACTATATTAGCTAGTCTGAATAGGGCTGTAAATGAGCTGGTTCGGGCCGAGCTGGGCCTTAGCTCAGCTCGTTAATTCTGGACCGAGCTGTTAGTGAGCAAGCTCGTTAACAGCTCACGAGCTAAAATCTCAGCTCAAACTCGTGACGAGCCAGCTCACGAGCCACGAGCTGGCTCACAGGGTTTGGTTGGACCTTGTTTTAAAAAGAAAATAAAATTTACAAACCTTTTTGGACTGAGCTGAACCGAGCTGGACCAAGCTTGACAGTATAAAATACACACAAATTCATACAAATTCACAAATTGATGCCTAGCCGAGCTAGCTCGTGAGCTGGTGAGCGAGCTAAGGCCTTAGCTCAGCTCATTAATTTTGGCCCGAGCTGTTAGCGAGCCAGCTCGTTAACAGCTCGGTCCACTATCGAACGAGCTGTTACCGATCGAGCCAAATGTGAGTCACGAGCGAGCCACGAGCCACGAGCTACGAGCTTTTTGGACAGCCCTAAGTCTGAATAGGGTTTAGTAGGATAGTTTTTATGTTGTGAAAGAATAAATACCTATATTAGTTATATATTTTGATAGAAGAAATATACAATTATGAAATTTTACGAGGATGAATAGATTTTTTTATTTATAAGGTGATCACATTTGTAATATTGGAGAAAACGCATGTAATACTAGAATTCTAGAAGAGTATGCATAAATTTCAGCTATATCAAATTAGGCAAGACAATATGCATTTTATATAATTTACGTAAGAAAAGGGCTTTCATAATTTTCTTCTAATAACTTTCCTATATATGCTTATCTTTTTTTTTTTTAATTTGAAATAGTAATTAATTTAAACAAAAACATACAATATAAGTTAATCTAGTCTTTCATCTAAAAAAATAGGTTCATATAGTCCAAAATTCGAAGTTCCTAAATCGAATTTGTAGTTTCAATGATACCACGGGTAAAGATTTTTAACAGATCAGTTTTTGCTTCATGCAGTAAACGGACTACAAAATCTGAAAAGCGCTACATATAGCTTGTGCGCTGAATGAAGCAAAAAGTTCTGTTAAAAGTTCTTTGAGGATCCTTTGATCAAATACTTCACCAGCTTGTGCAAACTTTCATGCAGGGATCATTGTGTACTTATGTTGTTTGGATATGGGTACATATCGTAGTACATACGTACGGATATGATAATTCTCAAAAATTAAGAATACGATATGCTTATTATATTATATTATTTTAATTATATTATTAATTATATAAATTAAATATAACAAAATTCTAGGTATACATTAAATATAATAGCTATAAGAATCTAACATGTGATCTAGTGTAGTGAAAATGGTGTATTTCGCTAGAGGGAAGAACTAGGGTTTGATTCTTCACAGGCACAAGAAAAATCTTATTTTTGGCACACTTATCCAGGCCGTATTCAGAAGTGTCAGGGCCATATCGGCGACCGTATCAAGAGATTAAGGATGTGCCACATAACCCAATACGCCACCTGGCGTGTCCGATATGCATCGGGGTCGTATTAGGCGCCTATCCGTGTCTGATACGTATTCAATATGGGTACGAAACCTATATTGGAGTATAAGAGTAACACAGTTGTGTACTAAAATTAGAACTATGTATTAATTAGTTGTAAGGTACGTAATTACTAATATAAGTCTAGCATATATAAAAAATTAAGACGACAAGGAGCCACTATTTTGTTGACCCTTGTTCCAAAAATTTCAAATTACTTGGTTCATGAAAACTTAATATTTATTTAAATTTGAAGATCAAACAATCTAATTATTTAATATTTTTGAATCTTTGTTTCATTTATACAAGAATATTCTTCATTTAAATTTTAATCCAATAATTTTTCATATTAAAACAATCATTATTATTACTGTATTAAAAACTGATTTTGCTGAAACTTTCAAATTTAAAACACATCATATCACATACATATACTAGAATATATAATAGATAAAAACCAAATAAATAATTCAATCTTTTCATACATTTTTGCATATTTCCAATGATATTACGTGACACCATGACCTCTTAGTTGGCTGCGTTATGGGGTTAACTATGTCACATGGCTTGGAAATTTTTATCCCTTGTAATTTGTTTTTATTAATTGATTTGTGGTGCATGCAAGACGAGATCATGCACGTTGACTCAATCTACACACCTTCAATAAATGCATTTTAATTAAAAAAAATATGTAATGTGCCATGAAAGGACACCTCTCTCTCTTTATATATAGTAGGAGTTACCTAATATATATGCTAAATTTTGACAAGTTCTCAAGATTAGCTTGTTAGATTTTACAAGTTAACTATTTTTGTTATTAAACATGCACAAACATTCCACTAGGAAAGTGATGGTTGTGTAAAGCTACGTACCATTTTGTGAAATTTTAATAATTTACAACTAATCTTGAAAGACATATATATATAATAACGGTTAATAAAAACATGTTGTATAAATGGCCTACATTGGGGGCCAACATGACGCAATTAGAGAACAAAAAAATTAAAATATTGAACCATATTTCCTGTTCATCATCATCTTCACACAATGCCACATTGAATGCTTCACCTTCTTAAGAACCAATATCCAATAACTACCTTAGTATATATACTAACTACAAGTGAAAAATAAATAAATAATTAAAGGCACCAATCTCTTCTCATCATATATTAATTCCCTTGTCTCCTCCCCCACACATCATTCTATCAAAAATTCCATGGACTCACCAAAACATTTGCTAATAAGAGAAAACAAGAAAGAAATAGAAGATAAGGTATCATCCCCTCCACCTCCCTCCTCCACTGTCTCTCCCTCTCATGAATTCTCTTTTACAATCTCTCTCCAATCCACCCCTCCCCCTCTCACCCCAACACTAAACATCACCAATAGTTGCACCGACAATGCATCGACGTCTTCTCTTACAACATTTGATCTATCACCAGCTGACAAAATATTTTCGGGTGGCCAACTTCTTCCTCTCCAAGCTGTTTCCAACACAAAAACACGGCCTCGCAATTCAAATTCATCAGCAGAAAACTTCACTCTCCCTCTAGACCGTGTAGAGAGCGATCTTAGCCGAAGATACAACACATCAAATTATAGCAGCAAAAGCGAGACAACAAAAACAAAGCCCAAATCGATGTCGGATATATTCAGAATTTGGCGTGCGAAGAACGAAGATACTGAATTAAGGAATGATAACAAGACGAAAGCGAACAAGAAGAGATTGGAATTGGGTCAAGTGTTGAAGAAGTTTATGGGCATGGTTGAGAATATTTTCTCAAACAATAGAAGGGAAAGAGAACGACGAGATTTACAGAAGCGACCGCATTCCTTTTCGGTCCCGAGAGAAAGAGAGAGGTGGAGGAGAAGGACGAGGGGGCAGCGATCGGCACCTGCTTCTATGAGAGGGTCTCCTTCGCATAGTGGCCATTTTTCCATGGGATCGATAAATAAGCTCTCTTCTTCCTCGGACGAAAGCACGATGGAGGAGCTACAGAATGCAATCGAAGCGGCCATTGCGCATTGTAAGAGTTCGATCTCAGCGAAAGGAGGTTAAGTGTAGATGGTAAACATCGTGACAATTAAAAGGTATATATGAAATTTTTTGTTCAATTTGTTTTTGTTACTTCTGAAAAAAGTTTAACAATAAGGAGAATTCAAAAAGGTGTTTCATCTTTTTGTTATATATGGTTGTAGGTCAATTGTAAATTAGGAATCAAAAGTATGAATATAAATTTTGTACTTGTGTTGGGTAGATGAGACACTCAGATATTATTGCTGCAATTCTTGGTGGTTGTTTAATTAAATATGTGATGTGAAATATAATTTATAAGAAATAGGATTCCACAAAATAAAAAAAAGGAACATTTTTTTTTTATAGAAGTGGATAATTCATGGCTTATCCAATCATTACACACTACTAATCAGAAAACAAGGATCTGAGAAATACAAATGATAGTAAATTAAAAGTAATTTTCTAAAAGTTATGGATTATGTCTGATTTTTTAATTTAAAAACATTACTTTCTAAAAGTTGAATTAAAATTAATTTTCTTGTACATAAATAAGTTAGAATTTTGAGTGCATAGTAAATTTATATATACTGTTTAATTTTTATGCAGCACTTCAATTTTGTAAAACAAAAATTCCTATCATGCAATGTTGGTTGACCGATTAAGTCCAAGAAACAATAGTATTTTCACAAGTTTACAACTTCCAGCTTATTTTTTTCTTCAAAAAGAAAAACAAAATAACTTTCATCATTTTGTTGGAAATTGCCAGAGTTGATTAATTATGGTACTTATAAATTCCACCCAGGAACTTTTTTGTCACATTTTCTTCTCAAATTATATAGTTTATTTCACTTGTATATATATATATATATATATATATATATTTCCTTCTTAGTAGCTAGTGCAAAATCACCCATGCAGCACAGTAATTAATCAGCTATTAACCCAATTAATTAATTTACAAAATTGGGGTGGTTGATGCCATTCAATCTGCATCAAGATTCGCACGGAAAGTTGTAAGATTCATGTGGATAAATTGCGCACAAATCTTAACATCGATCAAACGGTTTTGACTGACCATCAACAGACCTCACCCACTACATTAATTTGGGGTTTATATCTGCATTCTAACAGTTGGGACTTTAATCAGCATCACCTGATTAATTACAACTCTTAATGGCTTGTGAGAAATTATATGTCCTTGTATGGGCTGGTTTGTGGGCCCATGAGCCGACCATGTTTAGTCACAGACTGTTCTGAAATTGACCCAATCTCTACCCACTAACCATACCATCATGGGCCCACATTACATTACGTAACTATCTACCATTATTTTTGTTTCATTTCTTTTAATATTGCCATGGGAGGTTTTTCAATTACAAAATTGATGAAAAGATAATGTCTGTAAACTTATTTAATTTGAGATGAATGACGTTAGTTAGACCCATTAAACATACATTTCTTTGTTTATATCTAAGTTCCATTATTATGGCAATACTGTTAGCATCACTATTGTCTATTTTACTAGCAAATTTGTACAATTGCTAAAAAATATATATATATTCGCAAATTGTATAATTTTTTTTCTTATTTAACCTGAGATGAATGATGTTAGTTAGACCCATTAAGCATGCATTATTTTATATTCTTGGTTCAATTATTATGGCAATTCTTTTAGCATCACTATCGTTTATTTTACGAGAAAATTGTACATTTTTAATCTAATTAATAGTTAAGATAATTTATCTTTATATACAAAGTTAAACAATATTTGTATACATATCTGAATTTGTATTTAAAAATTTTTTGTATAAAATATTAAAAATTACAAAACACATGAAAAATATCTGTATTTTTGTTGATTATCATAAGAAAAAAAAACAATCCAATTATTTCATCAAGATTTTTTGAAATTTATTATTACAACAAGTTGAGATCCATCTCTAATGCAGTAGCAAACAAATATTACATGGCTAACAGTATCAGATGTGTATCTAGCATGGACACAATTAATAATGGATGAGCTAACCCTTCTAATTATCAGAAAACCCTGTTTTCTCTGGTACAATGAATACCACACTGGTACTATATAAACTGCAGTATTATATATAGCTAATCTGTATGGATTGCAACCTCTCATCTATAATTAATCATCACTGGTTATAGCATGTGCTCCGCCACCATTTATGAAAAATACATTTGTTTACATACATTGCATCTTGTAATAATCCTGAAAATTTTGTACTAGCAAATTAATATCATATGGTCCCTCCTCTTGGTTAGTGTTGTTTGTCATTGCCTTCTAGCTAGCTAAGAGCATATGATTCAATTACAACAGTTGGTTTTATTAAAACTAGAAGACAAATCAGAAAAAAAACAATCACTAATGACAGGTTAATTTTGTTCTATGAACTTTAATTGAGGAAAAATAAGAGTCTAGCACTTATTTGTGTATTTGCCCTTTTAAAAGGAATTAAGAAACATAAAAACAAAAATAATATAATTGATGCACAAAGATGTGCATATCTTTTGATTGATCCTGAAAAATTCTTGCACACCGTTATCTCCAAATGACAAACTGCTAGATGAGGAGAATCTCCTTCATTTTTCTGCATAGCTAGCCCCATTGTTCCATGAACGTTTATTTTCATATGATTTGCTTAGTTTTATGACAAAACATAATGAGAAAAAAAATTCAATTTACTTGTGTTTGATGTCACAAAATACACAAACTTGTTTTTATTTATATTTCAAAATTTGAAAATTAAATGTCGAATTCACATTGTTGGTCTTGTTTAATGTCATGAAAGATGCGTGCACACAAAATTTTATGATTTTTTAGCTTATTTATAATAGATTAAGTGGTAGAATATAAGAAATTAATTAACTATATAATTGATAAATTTTAAATGCATTAAATTTTGGAAATCTTGATTTAGTATAAAAAAAAAATTATAAAAGTTAAACGTGGACACGCATATCTCACGAAAATGAACAAGATCAACTGTTTAAATTCAACATTTGAGTTTCAAAATTTGAATTATAAATGAAAAAGTTAGTTTGTGATATTTTGCAGCAACAAAAAACATGTGGCATTGAAACTCTCCTCAAACATAAGTACTTGAAAATAATACATAACGGTACGTGTAAGCTTTTAGCATTTCAAATAAATGTTTATATTTGAGCTTAAAAAAAAATTTAATCCAATGTTTTTGTACAAGTTATTTTATTTATGATTTTTTTCTCTAATAATAGTTCGTTCTCATGGAAAAGTCTGGAGAACAAATGCAACGAAAGAGAATTTTAGGATGGAGGAGTAGGATGAAGCCGGATGATTTTTATTTTTGAAAACTTTTTGCAAAGAATTTTATATTGTGTTGTGGTTTAGTGGTAATTCTCTAATAACTATGTCATTGATGGTTTTGTTTAGCTGATGTTGGTGTATCTCTATCATGTCTTGAAAAGATATAATTAATTAAGTAGCAATATCAAAGGTGTTTTGTTTTTTGCAAGTAGCAACATTAATAAAGGTGTTTGTTTTTTGCAGGAGAAACATTAGTTTTTGTGGGTGATATAGAGATCTTATTTTATTTTTATTTTTAATTTTGAGTCTGTGAAGTTGTAAGCGGGGTTCGAATTCTTGACATCTGTATAGCTAAAGTCTTAGGACTTTTTTTTTTTTATAGCCAACTGTACTACTACTCATCTCATAGAGATCTTATAATATATAAAAGATTTATTCACTGTAATTGTGTGTTTTGAGTCCGGGATTGTAATAATTTGTTATTATGATCAAGAGTTAGGTTAAAATTGCTGATCTTTGTTGCTCCAATTATGTTATTATCTCTGTTTTTCAAAATTCAAACAATCGTCAACATGATCTCTATAATAAGATACGCTTGGATCAATTTTAATATATTTTTTAAGGTTCATAATCTTATGAAAACCCTTGATTTTGTATCTATCTAAAAAATATTAAAGAAGTTTCAAAAATATAAAATTTGGTTTTAAAACACATTTTAATATGTAAATCATATATATTGAGTTATTTGAATCGACTATTTGAAATTTGAAAACAAATAGGGATATGAGACATAATTGGACAGAAAATAATGTGATATTTAATTCTACTCTGCTAACAATTAGTAACCGGTACTGGTAGTAATGTTCAGGTCAATAAAGTGTAAACTAACCGTTAGTAAAAAATAGTTCTAGAAAGTGATGTAATTACAATATAGCATGCTATTGATAAAGGTGAATATAAAAATATTCTAATAATTATGGTTTTTAGAAGAAAAAAATTAAAGGTATAATCTTTCAAATTACATATTCATAATTTTTTTTTGAATTTTAATCTTAGCGGAGGACATTTATTTATCAAATTAAAGACCAATTATTTCATAATTATTATTATTGGACTTAAAATATTTGTTTGACAAAGTCTTAGAAGGGGCATTAAATAGAATGCATGGGCTAGAAGTTGACTACCCCTGAAATTAAGGGATTGTGTTAGCGGTCACATTACAGCTGCACTCTTGTAGCTCAGTAGCTGCCTATTAGTGGTAGGTGGTAAAATATTTTTATTTTTATTTTTATGATGTATCTATTTGTTTTATTTTTTTTATTACAAAAACTATGCAATTTATAATATATCATAATAAAATCATTAAATAATCAATATTATTTTCAATACATGAACATAAAAATTATTACTTTTGGTTTTAATTTTATACGAATTAATCAATTAAAAAATCAACGTTCAGAAATTATTCACATCAATGTATTCTTGTAAGTTTTTGATAATTGAAGACAACGTGATTGAAAAGTTTTGATCGTTATTTAATGTTAAAAAATACTATTTAGTCTTAATTGCAGCATAGTGGGAACCGAATCTTCTGCCTTCTTGTAGGTAAAAAATTCCTGCTTCTAAACTTACTACCGAGTGGATATGGAGTGAGTCAAAACTCACTCCGGATCCACCCAGTAGGAATTATAGGGGTAGAAATTTCATGAGCACAAATTTCTATCCCTACAGTCACTACCGGGTGGATATGGAGCGAGTCAAAACTCACTCCGGATCCACCCAGCAGTAACTTTAGGGGTAGAAATTTCATGTCCACAAGTAGGTGATCCGGTGCTCTATTATTATAGGTATTGGCTAGTAAAAAACAAATTTTGGATTCTTTGAGAATCCAACGGCATATATTAATACTAGGTTACATTATTAGTGCTGTTGTCAACTTGTCATCCTTGAATTAAATTAGGAAATGACAGAAATTTTTATGATTTTGATTTGACTAGGTTGATCAATTATCAATGAAGGTCGTAACTCAAGGATCTTATATATCTCAATATGTGCTTTGTATTAAACCGTAGAGGATGGAGCTAATTAGCAGAAAAAAAAAGTTTTAGAGATCTGAGTAAAATTTTGTCAAATTGTGATGATGCCAGCAGTTTTTATAGGGGTGAAAACGGTATGGATAATAATATCCGATTCGTATTCTATCTATTTAAAAACTTAGATGAGAATATCTGATATCTGAATATTCATGTGAATAAGAATACTGATATGGTTTTACATTTCAATTATCCGTATTCAAATAATAGATGTATACCATATATTTTAATATATATTATGAAAAATTTATGTTATTCATCATTATAATTAGATAAATATTATGAACTTTAATATTTTTATATTATTTTAATAAATATCTGATCTTATCTGGATCCGTATTCATATCTGTCTGTATCCGCTTCGTATTCGTATTCAGAAAAAAAATATATAAATATAATTTTACTATTATCTGCTCCGTTTTCAGTCCTAAATTTTCACCATTCAGAAAAGTAAACAACTAAAAAATATTGGATTCAAAGATTATTTCGTGAATATTGTAGTTGTCGACATTATTTATGGAAAGTGTGCAATTTTTTTTTTATTATTAAAGATGAAAGTCAAACTACTTAATTATGTGACATCCACAGTAAAATTTTCATTCAGGTTTTAAGCATGTGATGTGATCTCTAAGACTAATGTAGATTTATAGTAAGAATGAAGTTATGATATTGTTACACCTATCTAATGTGTTTTCATATATATAACTATTGTTGAATGTGTTTCGATTTTCATCCGGCTCGCATCTTGACACAAATTCGATATTTGTTGTATCGAAAAACACTAGGCAGTCAGAGAATGCACAATGTGATATAAATTTATCACTATCCAATAAAAAACATAACATAAAAACATAAATAATCCAAATGCTAATAACAGCCAAGTTCCAAAAGTAAGTTAGATTTGTTAATACTAACCCACTTAACAAAGGATTGATGCTAACTATTTCTAAATGACAAAAATGATGTTGATGTTTTTTCTTTATACGGAACTAAGTCAACTCTGCTGACACTCCAGTTTCTCCAGGTGACTGGTACACTGTTAGACTATTCAATAATCTATTTAGTTTGTTTGATTAGATTTGTAAAAACATATATTTATTGAATTTTAACTTTCGATGTATATTGCATGTTCAAACTAAAATGATAATGTTGTTTATTAAAATTGAAATGATTATAAAACTAGTTATAGTTTCAATCATAACATAAAAGTGGATGTTATTGGTGTTCATAATTTAGGTAATCAAATTTTATAAGTGGATGTTATGAAAAAAAATGAGAATCTAATAGTATTTGTATAATATGGTTCTAAATAGTCTTTTATGTCGAGACTTGAGACACAACTCATGAGATATATAAAATATGTAGGATGAGCTGTTGATATAAGTAATGAGCCATTGCATCATTAAAATATATACGTCAAGAGATATAATATAATTTAAGAAATATATATATATATATATATATATATATATATATATATATATATATATATATATATGTGTGTGTGTGTGTGTGTGTGTGTAATAACGACAAATTTCGAAATGAATATTAAAAAGTTTTTAAAATTAACTGCATTGATTTTCACTAATATCTAATAGAATAAAACCGAATAAATTATACTTCATATTGTGTCAAAATTGATGATACAAAGTAATTTTTAATAAATTGCAACTTGATAAGATGTATGAGGAAAGAGATGAATACATTACAAACAATAAAAAAGATTAATGCAAAATACATTTTAAATCACACAAATTGCATTACTTTGTTTGCGTATCTCAACTTATCATACGCATTCAAATAGTTTTACCTGCTTCTACACAATATATGTACGCCATGGGATACCTTTCAGTAATCCGGTGTATGAAACAATTGAGATTGTTGAACTTGTGGATGTTGATTTTTAAACTTATTAATTCATATAAAATAAGATTCAAAAAGTAATAATTTTTCATCCAATAATATTATTTTTGACATATAAATTTTAAAATTTTAATTATTAAAAAATTAAAAAATGAAGACACAATAAAGATAACAAAAAGAAAATATTAACGAAATTTTTTTTTGAATCTGATTCTAGTTTTGTGTTGGGTCGACTAAAACAACTTTTAATGCCGTAAGAATCCATTGTAAGGACAGGCCCATTTAAAGCCTTTGAAGGCCTTAGTAGAAGCCCATATTGCAATTCCAACTAATAAAATGGACAACACAACTCTTCTAACCTGCGATTTGTTTCAATCATGAGGCTCAATTGGAGGAGAGCAGTTTGGGGTTCAGATTCAAATTTGGGTTTGATGGACTCCATAACCGTCCGATCCGCATTATGATCTGTGCGCACGGATGTTAAAGCAAATGTGCACGGATATTAAAGCAACATGCACGGATCTTAAAGCAGATCGGACGGTTATGGAGCTCATCAGACCCAAACTGCTCTACAATTGGAGAAGTGAAAAACAGTTTGATGGACATCAAATTAATGTTTAATCAAATTTGATATGATGTCCATCGAACCGTATCCGATTCTCAGTTAGAAATTAATTCTCAACAAAGGTTTCAGGGGCAGAACGTAATATTTGAGAAAAGATGCTAAGCGCCCTTCATAAATTAAATATTTTTTTTATCCTTTGAAGTACTTGATTTTTGCAAAATTTATTACTATTAGTCTCTTCTCATAAATTTATATTTTATGACACTTATTCATCCTGCTCTCTCAATCTCAATTTTTTAGTTCTATCCCTGAAAGATTCTGTCAAGTAATCAACTCTGATAGGTCCTGTGGGATTAGAACCCGCTTTGATTATCGCGGGAGGAACACAGGGGAAACGAGTTGCATTCCCGAACTCTAAGATTTCTTTTGACACTACTGGCCTACCACTCTTTCTCTGTTACTCAATCCTCTCATGTTCCAACATAGAATTTTAATAATCAAGTAAGAATCCGTGGATGTGCGTTGTTATTAATAATTTAAAATAAAAAAAATTAAGTTTAATTTTTAGCTGGAAACTGTTTATTGTTCTCAAATATCTCATTATAAGGAAATATTAATAATTAACACTTAGTCCCAAGTTCCAAAATCACACAAGCTTGATAAGAAAAAATTATTGATTTTTAAATAATAATAAAAAACTCGCGCACATTATATTTTGTTATTCACTCTAGATTATTATGTTACTTAAATGAATAATTAAATAAAAATGAAGAAGAATCTAAATGAATGCAAACCATGTGAAATAGGAAGGAAAAATGGTCAAATAAAAAATATATGCCCAATCTAAAGCTCCAAATTCAAAATTATATATATAGACTGTGTTACTCAAAATGTTAATTTTTTTTATAATATAATTATCACTGAATGCAATTTTAATTGAAAAACAGAAGTTTATTGCAAAACAAATTACCAATTGGATCTCGAATTCAGATCCAGTAAAATAACGCAATTTTTAGATTTTAGATCGGGACCATCCGATTTAAATCCACGATAATCCATTCGAAAGTGGAGCGCACATATTTCGAGAGATAGATTTGAATCCCGAGACACGGATTCGAATCGAAGAGTCCCTATCCAAAACCCAAAAATTGAGTTACTTTAGGGGCTCCGGACCCTTGGATCTCCTGGTACATAAAATCAGGCTAATGCCAATCCGGCCTTTAATTGTATGTCGCCGATGGATGCAAGTGTTCATAAATGGGCTTTATATGGGCTTTTTATTGAACTAAACAAGTTTTATTCATTTACTTAAATTGGGTGATTATATTGACTCTAGCTAGCTCACTATTTCTTAGTTGATTGATGAATTATAGGGACATCATAAAATTCAGATATCAAGATCAAATGATATACTTTTATAATGCCATAAATAAGATAGTAATTATATGTTATCTACTTTCACCCCAACCGTGGAAATTAAAACGATAATAACTCCAAAAATTAAAATAATAATTTAGCGCGCAAGCATTTGACATTTCTCATACAAATGAAAGATAGAAGGGTTAATAAAATCAATTTTTTCGTATATTATCGTATTTGACAAGATGGTTATGAGCAAATATATTTTTTTTCGTTAGCTTATCAGAGTAAGAATACGCGTAAGGAAAAAAATGTTATCTTGTAAAGTAAGATAATTCATCAATATAAAATTATAAATACTTTTTTATTTATACATTAACATATAATATACAATATATTAGTGTTATTTTTTACAAGATTGATTCTATCTATAATATTTTATATATTTTTCTTAATTAGTACTTCTACGGTTCTACCATAGTTGATATATGAATAGAGTTCAAGTGTGTCACGTGTCACGTGTGTCTTACATTTTTATCTCTGTTTTTAAAATTCAAATAGTCGATCAGCCATTCAACATGATCTCCATATTATAATGTTTTATATATTTGAAAGTTTTTATTATGTTTTATATAAGTACAAAATCACTAATTTTGTACCTATCTAAAAAAGATAGTAAATAATTTCCAAAAAAATATAAAATTTGATCTCCAATCACATTTTAATATAAAGATAACGTTGAGCGTTAGGATCTACAGTTTGAACTTTCATAACAGAGATAAAAATGTGAGGCATGAAAGAAATAAATCATTTGAACCCTCCTATGACATATATACAGCATTTTTATTTTAAGTTTTCTTAATTAATGATTTATCTTCTTTGAAAAATATTGAAGAAATAATTATAAGTTTTATATTTTATGTTATTATGCACATAATGAGTTTAATATAAACTATTTACTTGTCTGCAATATTTTTAAATTAAATTGTATAAATCATTAATTTATTCGGTAATTATTCGTTATTTGGTCGTGGTCCATTAATCTCGAAGAATATATAAAATAAAAATAGAATTAGTTTTTTAACGGGCAAAATAGGATACGTACAAATACAATTAATTTTAGTATTTTACATATGCAACTAATTTTGAACGGATACATGTATCAAAATACATCCAATCTAATTTGTTCCGTAGCACATTCCTAATTAATTTAAGCTTTGCATTTAGTTTTTTTTTTACAACTTTTTATTTATAGAACAGAACTGCCTCTTACATCTAACAGTTAGGGGTGAAATTCAAAATAAATAAATAACAGAACAGAACTGCCTCTTACATCTCACATTCCTAATATCTGATCTGTATTCGATTTGTATTCAAAAATTTAGATGTAGATATTCGATATGTGATATTCAAATGTCTGTGTGGATAAGGATACTAATATGGTTTTATGTTTCAATTATCCATATCTAAATAGTAGATATATACCATATATTTTAATATATATTATGAAAAATTATGTTATTCACCATTATAATTAGATAAATATTATGAATTTTCATATTATTTATTTTTTTATATTATTTTAATAAATTTCCGAACATGCATCCGTATCTGTCTAATATGTCTGATATCTGTTCCGTTTTCACATCCGCAAAATAAAATAAAAAAAGATATCAATATGATTTTACCTCTATCCGCTCCGTTTTCTCCCTACTAACACGGGTCTGGATCCCCTAAAGTAACTCAATTTTTGGGTTTTGGATCGAAACTGTCCGATTGAAATCTGTCGCTGAAAATCTTCTCGGAATTCGAATTCGTTTTCGGGATGTGTATGCTTCAGATCCGAATAAATTTTCTCGGATTCGAATCGGACAGTCCCGATTTAAAACACAAAGATTGGGTTACTAATTCACTGGATCTGAACTCTACTCACAGTGCAATGAAATCATGGGAAAGTTGACAGCTAACTAAGTCAAATAAAAGAGGTAGAGCTGCATTGATCACTAATAAATAAATAAATAAAAAATACAAAAACCAAGGAAAGATGCATGTTTCTTTTAATTTGTATCCCTCCTTTTGTTTTTAAATTCAAAGCCTGCATAATCTTGTCCTTTGTCCCTCTTACTTACCTCTTCACTAAAAGACAAAACTAGCACTGTTTCCAAACCAAAAGAAAGGACCCAATAATAAAAGGCACACTCATTTCACTTCTCCAGGCTTTGAATTCAGATGCCAGAAACATAATTAATGCCATAACTACACAGATTAAATTGGACATGAAATTATGTGGGTCAGAGGTGATATCAGTACATTACAAAGAGCCAGCTAATTAATCACTAAAATACAATTAAATTAATTGCATAAAACAAAACCCTAGCAAACACATTTGATAATTAATTGAGAATTTAAAAAACCCATCCATGTCCTTCTCTCTTCATTTCATACAACAAATCTTCAACAAAGAAAAAAAAAAGGAAAGAAAGATTGAAGAACGAGGAAAAATTAACCAGGAAAAAAAGAAAGAAAGAAAAACTATTACTTGAGCCCATAACAAAAGTAATTAAAGCATTAACATGTAGTTGTCTAGTTGATGAACAGCAAGGATGTACCGCTCCGTACCAGCATTACAATTACCAGAATCTCATGTCGTTACAGTTCATCCAATCATATAATCTTGACTTTGCTTTGACTTCACATTTATGGTTCCTACAAGGAATAAAACAATTTAGCATACAAGATATATAGCAAAAGTTCCTCTAAGACCACCTCAATTATTTAACCAGATTCATAAATTTAAACCATATTAACCTAAAATATGTTTATCTAAAATTTAGAGAAAAATATTTTGGTAATGATATAATATTAATAATATTACACTCTTCTATACATCCAAAATCACATTGTTATACTTATATCTAAAGTCAAGCAATAACCCTCTAGCAAAAAAGAAAAAACATCACTTTCAAATTTTTGCTCCTGCAAAATGTTCTAATAACAATAAACAAACAAGATTTCATTATGTATATTTTTCCTTGACTAACTAGATTTCAGCATTACACATTACAAATTTACATTATAAAGACAGCAGGGAGGGAGGGAAAAGAAAATAACCTGAGTACTGAACCTCCTGAAATTGACATCAGTGCTTTCTGATTCTGATACCGACTCGAGTTCGCTCCTGTTCTCCGCTTTCTTGCTATGGCTACCTTTTCTCAAACCAAGCAGCTCCTTCCACCGTATTGCCTTCGGTGGCCTTTCGCCATTCCCTCGATCCTGTGCTCTCAGCTCATCTCTCAGTGTCGTCACTCTGTGGCCGCTTGCATGGCTTGTCGACTCTTTCATCGGAAGAATACGGCCTTTGAAGAAGAGCTGGTCGGCCGCTATCATCTGGTGTGACCCCACCGAGAACTCAAAGTCAGGATCACTAGGCCCTGCCGGGTTGCGGGATTGAGATGCTGGTGGCGGGCACTCGAGAGAGAAATCACTAGAGAAGGAAATACGGGGACCGGCGATCGGGTAATGCGATTGATGATCTGCTGGATTGTACATGTTTATACATGCCATATATTGGTACCACCTCTCCTAATAAATTTGGTGTTGTTTCTCTTTTCTTTATCAACCTCTCTCTCTATACCTCTTTTCTTTTCTATTTTTTTTTTAGCTTTGTATATATCTTCTCTGATCTCTCTGTAGCCCTAGCTATTTTGTTATTTGTTTGAAATAAGGAAGCTAGGGAAGTGAAACTAGTTGATTCTCTTTTGTTTTGTTGCAGTGGAGTACTTCAAGTGTTATTGATTGGTGAGGAATGAGGATACACACACACACACACTTGGATATATAGTGTGTTAGGAAATAGCTGGATGAGGTTGGAGTGGTTTAACAATTAATTGTTAATTTTTTAAGCTAGATCCGTCGTGGTCAAACTGTCACAGGGCAGCTACAACACCCCCAATGAACATCTCCTGGATTTTCAAGGAGAGCATTAAATTACATTACTGTAGTCCTAGTCTAGGTAAACAGGTTAATTAGCAGGATCATTTAATTAGTATTTGTCAAGTGCAAATTTAATCTCCATTGTTGTTGGTAATACTATATTTTTACATGGATCCTTCAAAATGTAAAACATTTATTCATCCATGATCTCTTTTTGTACTGCGCTCAGAATTCATTAATTCCATCAACAGTTCAAATAATTTAAATTGATAGCGTTAATTATTGAGATTAAATATGCTTAATATATCATGATGAGATGGTGCATAAAATTAGTTGAAGCATGCAAGTGGACCCACAAAGCCTAAAAGGTTAAGTTCTAAGTCAATTACGCTAGAGAAATGACATTTGTTTGCCTTCACCAATAAATTAATTAACTCTCTGTGTAAGGGACATATATAATTAGGGTAAATTCAGCAAATTCAGCTGTCACTGTGTCTGTGGAAAAAAAAATTCACTTAGAGGATTTTTTTTCCTCCTGCCGCACAATGTTAACATATCATATCAAATTGGACCCGAATTCAAATCCATTCCCGTTTCTGCCTGACAGCAGAACAGGCCCTTAGTATATTACTTATCATATCATATGACATGAAACTCCAAAGCACATATCACTTAAAACCTCATGATGGTTTGATTTTCCTCTGTAATATGCTTCTGGGCATATAGTGAAAGACAAGAACCAGTAATACTGTCTCAAAGTACAAAACATCACTTCTTTGTTGAAAACTGGTCTCTACACTCTGTTACTAGTACCTGAAGCTCTATGGAAAACATAAGATCCAACAATATTACTACAAAGTACAAACACAACGCCCATGTAGTGTGTTTCATTCACATCGAAAACCAGTGTTTCATTCACAGGCCAAATAGTACTGTTCCATATATATGATTTAACTAAGTCTTATAATATACTGTCAAGGTAAAATTAAACATTAGATTTAACTACCAGTTGATGAATAAAACTGCTTGGTATGGGCACCAGGATAAAGGTGCAGTCTTCCCATAAAGCACTAAAATGCTCCGTGACATGATGAATTTTTGTACATATATATATTGTGCATGCCTGACCTTATAGATAGATATGTTTGTCAGAGCTACTACCCGTTCACAAATTAATTATATTTTCTTCTGGCATGAAACTTGGGTTAAAAAATTTAGCTGCTTAAGCTTATTTCCTAGTTGCAATTTGTTAAAGAGAGTTTTCCTTTTGGCTAATTAATTAATTGTTTATGTGAGAGAGAGGCGGAAAGCGCCTTGTACATTCCTGACCAATTAACAAGTGGTGTTATTAAAAATAGTAATTTTGTTATTTCATAGTGGGTCCATATCCTAAATTTCACCAGCAAGACCTAGTTGTCTATAACAGAACACTATATATGGTCCAAAATATTGAATTTTTTTTATCTAGATGCCATTTATATTACCATCTTGAACCAATCCATAATTTCCTGTTTTGATCGGATTATTTCAAATTCAGTGCACCTTTTGCTATATTTGAAATTCTAAATTAATTAGATGTCAGAATAAAATTTGTTTGTCAATTTTATGGATATATAATTCTAGCATGTATTAAAAATATTATGTACACTAAATTAACGTGCTCTAAAATAATGCTTAATTAACTGATTCATTGTACATCTGATATAACATAAAATGACATGCTTTCCAGTTACAGAGAGGCAAAATAATTTTCTAGGAGAAACAAAGCGATACCCATTCTATATTTTTTCACTAAATTTTTAAATTCAGAAAGAGTATGTGTCTTCGCTTATTCAAAGTGGGCCGAAATTTTTTTTTTTGACACCCAGATAAATCGTTATTAATTAAAAACCACTCGAACCGGTTTTTGTAAAAAATACCACCCTGCACAATAATTTCGCGCACCCAGCCAAACTGGATTTGCACAAGGCTTTTGCGCACCTCTTGGTCCGCACAATAATTCGGCGCACCTGGTCCGCGCAACAATTTTGCGCACCAATTGAATTCACATAAGCCTTGTGCGCACCCATAGTAGCCGCACTCTGACTTTTGAAAATATATATGGTCACAATTCAGGGCCATTCGATTGCATCAAGATCTGTACTAAGTGCAATAAAATCCGTGCAAGGATGTCAATTTATGTGCGCAGATTTTGATCAGCAGTCGCAATTTTTTACTTTTGAAAATATATATGGTCACAATTTAAGACCATATATATTTTCAAAATCATTGTGCGAACCTGTCTTGACTGGTGCGCAAAATTATTGTGCGGGGATGATATTTTTTTACGAAATCAGTTCCGGATGATTTTTAATTTAAAACAAATTATGACGGTGGTAAAAAAAAACAAATTATGACGGTGGTAAAAAAAAAAATATCCTCAAAGTGGGTCCGCTCCTGTGTAACATATGCCTTTTAACAATTTATTGCAATATATAAATTTGTTACAAACAAAATAGTATACAGGGTATGGTGAAGACAGAATCATAGTGATGGGAAAGATTGGATACGGAGCTGCCACCCCTCCTCAGGTTAGCTAGGTCACACCACCATTCTCTATACAGCGACCCCATACATGATCCTGCTATTCTCAGATCTTCTGTTACAAATTATGTGCAACACAGTAAGTATACTACAAGGCCCAATGGCCCATTATACTAAGTATGACATTGGTTGGTCCCACTGTCAGTGAAATGCACAGAGTTGTTGTTGGGCATATGCAAGAGGGAGAAGTTATAAAAGGCATGTTTTAGAGTGAAGGATGGAGAGAAGGGGAAAAGGTTTGAAGCATGTTGACCAGTTTATTGACTGGTGGTGAAAGATTCATTTGTTGAGCTTGAGCTGGCATGCAGCACGTGATCACTATTTATATTTTGCATGTATTTATGTATATATGGGAAATTTTTTATTTATAGAAATTATTAAATTGAGACGTAAAAAAACAGAAAAAAATATCTCGTTTTTAATAAATATTGAAAGATCGGATTTATTGAGTCTGATTCAAATATTATAAATTGGACTCAATGATTCACATTCAAATATTATGTTTTTTTTTAGGATCATTGAAATTTGGATTCAAACTCAAAAAAAAAAAAAAAACTTAGATCTTAATCATTGAGTCTGATTTATAATATTTGAATTGGACTGAATGAACTCGATCTTTCTATATTTGTTGAAAACGAAACGTTCTTTCTATTTTCATACGTCTGAATTTAATAAAATTTTTTATTTAGAATGATTTGAGACAATGTTGTCATTTTTTATCAAGATAAACCGTTGTTAAAGGATATCCACCTTTAATTTATTTTTTAATTTGATATTATTTGTAATAATTTGTAATTGTGGTCTTAATTAATTTGTTGTAATTCAAAAATATGCAAGGTCGTTGTCAAATATTTTAAAAAAAAATTGAATACCTTTGTAAATTTAATGCTCCGGAGGAAGTCCTTTTTGAATGCTTTCTATAAAACATGACATCAAACCAGATCTGGTTTTTGGGGTTTTTGTTTACCCAAACTTGGTAAAAATTTATGTGTTTGGTTCAAATAAGCTTTCCATTCATAGAGGTCTCCATGTGGCACATGTACCGGCTCTTTAATTCCCTATTCTTTTGCCTATTGTCATTATTTTTTGAGATAACTACACACACACATACATACATACATACATACATACATACATGTATGTGTGTATATGTGTGTGTGTGTGTGTGTAGGAACCTGCTAGTATGCGATGCATAGCATTTTGCAAAATCTGCAACGGTATTTTCCACCCTTGATCTTCTTCAATATTCGTGCAAATGATGGGAGCGCTAGGAGAACTAACGGAGATGGAAAATTTTAATTGCTCTTCTCTATTAAAATTTTCAATCAATCCAACTCTGCTGCCCTCTCAACCCATATCCTGTTCGACGCCTCCCCATAGCTTGCTCCGCCCCAACCTTGCTAGGGTTTTTCTTGCCCTCCTCCTCGTCGCCCTATTTCCTCTAATCCCCTCCCTCTCTCCTCTGCAATCGATCAAAGTTAGTATACACTCTTCTCTCGCGTTGTCGCATCTCCTCTGCTACTGTCGCTAGGTTTTCTACTCTCGTGCTGCCCTCTCTCCGCTAATGCAGTTCTCCTCTCGTCTCGCTTCACTCTATTTTTACAAATCAGGTATCTCTCTCTTACTCACTTATTGGTCTCTCTCACTTGGATTATAAGTTTTGAGAATTTAAGGTTTGCAAATATGGGTCTTATGGATGCTGAGTTTTAATAAGACATATCAAGCCAAGGAATGTAAATGATGGGATTTCGTGACAATGAAATTATCTGACAATCTTAAAAATATTCAAATTAATATAAACAAGAGCTCCAAAATCACAATATCAACTTCAGGTGTCTTGTTGGCATGAATTGCTGGCCAATTAAATTTGGTTTGTTAAAAAGTTCAAACTATTTGGTTAATGGTACAGCATGCACTGTATCTCGTCATTTTCTATATTTATGATATATTTACCATATATGTCATGCCTAAAGTGTTAGATTTCAAATTTGATTTTTATTTCTAGAGATTGATTGATTATTAAATAATTATTAATGGATCATATACTTGATACATATAGATGCTACATACAACGTTTATCAAATTTATCTGTATTTCTAATCATGCAATAATTTTGTTGGGTATAGGTGACAACATACCCTGTAATTCTGTTGCCGAAGGAGAAGATGGTAGACACCAACAATGCTGGTATGATTTTATTAACTTACGATTTTTCAATGAAAATTAGAAAAGTATGATATTCTAAACATAGAAATAATGCTTAAATTCATATTGTCAGGTTTTCAAATTGTGAATGTCACAGTGAGACCCCTGGTTTTTTATTTATTACATGTATGATTATTTTTTGTTAAAAGCAGCTCTATACTTCATGAATGCATATTGTCAGCTCTAACCTCATTGTATAATTTTTCATTTTTTTAGCTCACACGGACATGAATACATGAATGTAATTTTTGTGTTTGTAGCGCAAATAAGATCTGGCTAATGGAAAGAGAAAACAAGATGAAGATGGTGATACTTGAAGTATTTTTTTTTAGTTGGAGCTGTGGTGTGAAGGAATGAATGAATGAAGGACAAACATAGGAATTACTTGTGCATTTTGATAGATATAATTACTTATACATTTTGATATATATAATTACTTGTGCATTTTGATAGAGCTCTCTTCTTTTGTTATACTACTTAGATTGCTCTTGCTTTTGATATGTGGTAATGAATTTATTAATATTTAACAAGATGACTTTTATGGTGATAGAAATTACTCCATTGTTGCTTCTTGTCGCTGATTTTGTATGCCTTTTGGTTGCATGATGCTATAATCATTATTATTTTATATTGTTGTATTATGCTTGCCGTTAATCATTGTTGTGCTTGGATATATCATTGTTATTCTCTATAGGAACCTTGTTACATGGATATACGTTATAATCAAATGGAAAATAAAATTCCATTTACAAACTTGATCTCTCTTTTTCTCTTTCTTGTTGAAGGTGTCATATTATGTTTATTAATGATGAATAAATATGAGTTTTCTTTGAATGTGTGCTGTTATTGCACAAATAATCAAGTCTGGATATACTAGTTTATCAAATTGAGAAAGAGAGAATAAGCAATTAGCTTTAGGCTTTTTTCAACTTGCTATATTCCACTGCTGGTACAATTTTCCTCATTTTGGTGATTCTCCTTGTTTATATATGAAACACAAGTACCATGAAAATATTAATGCTAAAGGGGCAATGTTGTCATTAAAATACAAGTACCATCAAACTTGTCAGTAAATGCAAATTCTTTTTCATACAACTTTAAAAAAAGAATAAATGAACAAAGAATATTACAAGGACCTCATAAAACTTAGTTCAAATGAGACTGACAAAGGGATGTGAAAAATTACAAACAGGACCTCATAAAATTTTAATTTACATAATAGTTGTAAAGATTATATTGCATGCAATGATAACAAATTGTACACAATGTTATAAATTAAGGAGCACAAGCAAATTAATGATAATACTATTGGTACCAGCAAATTAATGATAACACATTGAAAGATCCATAACAGGAGTACAAGAACAACAATCATCTGTTCTATTACATCCTTTCTAAGCATATATCACAAAGAGTACAACATCCTAGTATGATGCAAATTATATTTGCACAAGGACCTATCTCTACAGTTCTCTATTTTCTCCTTGCTACAATCTACATGCGATTGCACCATACAGGTTAGCATAGGTCCTCTTAGTTTCCTCAAAGAAAACACAAGCAAAAAATTATAAAAATCTAGATACATCAAACTAGTAAATTTCCTACTGTAACTCTTTTTGCCAAATTAAACTCCACTTTTTAATCTACCAAAAAGCAACCATAAATTCACTGAAGCACTCCTTGTGCAATTTCTTGAAAAGAAAAACAAAAGACGATTTTCTTAAAAGGATGATAAGATGAATATATAGAGATCATGAACTTTTTTCTCTTCATCAATTTTTACAAACTATCATTATACAGAGAATTTTTGGTTCACTGTTTCACATTTTAATGGCTAGCTTCAACATCAATTGAATTAATCAAAACTAATCTTTTTTAGTGAAACAAATCCGCAAGTCTTTCATATAAGTAAAATAACCTAGCTCGTATTTGTCAACTGGAAATGTAATATGAATGAACACTAACCTATACATGGTACCAGTACAAACCTATATCGGTTGTACATGGTACATGTACAATGAGGTTGGTACTGGTACCATGTCTCTTGTGCACATGGTACTAATACCTTTAGCTGTAATTAAACATAAAGCTCATATTTGACCCACTTTATCCTTAATTGGAAAATAATTATATAAATTTAAGGAAGAACTAAAGGTAAAAAAAACTGAAACGCAATAAGAGTGGGATCTAGGGTTTTCAGTCCAAATTTAATTTTTTTTGTGGAAAAATCAAACTTAATGTGGTGGCACATTCGCACCAGTAACATTGATTAAATAGACAAAATAAATAATGTTTAATGTGGTGAGAGAGAGAGAGAGATACCTGATTTCTAATTTTTGGAGAGAGGGTCATGCATAGTGGGAGGGGAATGTGACAGGGATATCGGGGAAGGGTGAGTGGAGAATATGACAGAGATAGTGCAAGGGGAGACAGGTGCGGAAGTCAGGGAAATATGAGCAAGGGATAGAGGCGATAGAGCTTCGTGCACGACTAAACCCTAGCAAGGTTTAGGCAGGGGCAATGGCAAGGCCAGGAGGGGAGAAGCTGTTTTGGCGAAAGAAGACATAACAGAGAGAAATTAAATTTTTCCATCTCCGTTAGTTCTCCCAGCGCTCCTATCGTATGCACGAATATTGAAGAAGATCAAGGGTGGAAAATACTGTTGCAGATTTTGCAAAATGCTACGCATCGCATGCTAGCAGGTTCCTATATATATATATATATATATAGAGAGAGAGAGAGAGAGAGAGAGAGAGTGACTAATATAATTTCAGGAGCATATGAGCCGAAGTGCTTACGGTCCAAATTGGAAATTTCAAAATCCAAAAAGTCGATCTGAACCGTTAGATGTGTTCTCCATATTGAAATGTGCTTGGAGACCAAATTTCACATTTTTTGGAATTTGTTTGCTATTTATTAAGTCACTTTGAAAATCGCTGATCCAACGGTGGCACTGTTGGGTTAAGCCACCGTTGGATCAGTGATTTTCAAAGTGGCTTAATAAATAGCAAAAAAAAAAATCCAAAAAATGTAAAATTTGGTCTCCAAGCACATTTCAATATGAAGAACACATCTAACGGTTCAAGATCGACTTTTTGGATTTTGAAATTTCAAATTTGGACCGTAAGCACTTCGGCCCATATGCTACTAAAATCATATTAGTCATTCTCTCTCTCTCTCTCTATATATATAGAGTTTGGCTAATATACCAACGTTGGTATAGAGCAATTCGTTATACCAAGTGAATTTTGTGATTTTGAAGTCCAAATAGCCGATCCAAACGGCTCAACATGTTCTCCATATTGAAATGTGCTTGGAGGCCAAATTTTACATTTTTTGGAATTTTTTTACTATTTATTAAGCCACTTTGAAAATTGCTGATCTAACGGTGGCTTAACCAAACAGTAAAAACAGAAGCCACCATTGGTATATTAGCCAAACTCTCTCTCTCTCTCTATATATATATATAGTAAATCTAGGGTGTGACGTGCTCACCAAGAGAGTTTGGTGAGCACAACTTTAAAAATACATCGGATCGGCTTCAAATGACGAATCCAAACCGTTGAAATCCATGTCCTTCGTGAGTGATCCATGTAGATGCAAAATTTTGGAAGTTTCGAATTCATTTGCTACGAGGTCAAGCGGTCAAAGTAATGAATCTTTTAATAAGTTATTATATTAGTTGTTTTATATATTCATTTTTCATCATTACTTTGACCGCTTGACCTCGTAGCAAATGAATTCCAAACTTCCAAAATTTTGCATGTACATGCATCACTCACGAAGTACATGGATTTCAACGGTTTGGATTCGTCATTTGAAGCCAATCTGATGTATTTTTGGAGTTGTGATCACCAAACCCTCTTGGTGAGCACGTCACACCCTATATATATATATATATATAGATAGATAGAGAGAGAGAGAGAGAGAGAGAGAGAGACTTGGCTAAGCCATGGTGTAAATGTGCTTGGTGAGCCATGACACAATATCTTCATTTTTAAAGTTCAAATAGCCGATCCGAATCGCTCAAAATGTTCTCCATATTGAAATGTGCTTGAAGAACAAATTTTATATTTTTTGGAATTTTTTTTTACTACTCATTAAGCCACTTTGAAAATCGCTGATCCAATAGTCCAAAATTTTTTACTGTTCACAGTGGATCAAGATTTTCAAAGTGGCTTAATAAATAGTAAAAAAATTTCAAAAAATATAAAATTTGGTCTCCAAGCACATTTCAATATGGAGAATATTTTGAGCGGTTCAGATCGGCTATTTGAACTTTGGAACTGAAGATATGACATGTAGTACAAACGCATTTTACACCATGGCTTAGCCAAGTCCATCTATATATAGAGGTTGGCTAATATTAAATCGATTGTTTCTAAAGTCCCGTGCAACTAAGTCGTTTTTCAATTTTTAAAGTCCAAAAAATTGATCCAAACCATTAGATGAGATCTCTATATTAAAATGTACTTGGAGACCAAATTTTATATTTTGGAATTTGTTTACTATTTATTAAGTTACTTTGAAAATCGTTGATCCAATGGTCCAGACTGATTTACTGTTTGGTTAAGCCACCTTGGATCAAATTATTACTTTTCATGTTCAAATTGTTCCATTGAATAAAAACGTATTGAATTGATTTTGCTAATATTATTTAGGGATGGTTTTTCAACGTAACATGATATGTTCAATGCAAATCGAACTAATTGGGTATGAAAAGCAAGGAAATAAAATCCTTGAAGTCAAAGGCGGAGCCAAAAATTATGATAAAGTGGGAAATTTTTTAGAGTGTATCATAATATTATAATGGGATAATTTTTCAGTGTACCCATCAAAAATTTTAAAATAGCCAATTTTCCCATTAAAGCATCTTAATATCCAATATATCCATAAAATTTTAACACTACTTCTTTTATCCCCTTTTATTCATTAAATATATTGTTTTGTTATTTTAAAAACTAAAATGACAAATATACCCTTTCTCTTAACTTGGAGATTGAAGGATTGGAGGTGTTGCTTTTTACTTCGGTGAAATACTCGAATGGAATTAAATTCTTGTTGATATCGTGTATTTGCTGTACATTATTTCATTATTCCATTTGGAGTCGTTACTTGATCCAGATTTTTTTATTTATTTTTAATTTGAGTGCATCGTGTTAAGTTGTTGTTATTAACTCTTTTCCCTTCTTGACCGAGCAAAAGAAAGAAAGCATCAGCGGTGAGAGCATATTTGGAGGCCGGTTTGCTTGAATCGATTGAAATTTTTGTGATGGAATTCAAAGCTTGCTTGATTGAATAATCTTAAATGGTTGAATTGCTTAATTAGTGCCGACTAGCTCGACCTTGTGTCTCACCTTAATCTGTGTAAATTCCCTTCCCTGGGTGATGTTAATTGGCGACTGGTACCAGTTTCTGGTAAATGCTACAGTCCTTACCAGTGGAATAAGAGTACTGGTACTCTTCAATCTGTCAGAGACCGAATTACAAATATCCAAATTAAGGAGGTTGATCTGTAAATTTAAGGGCCTTAGCAAATCCCTCTCATCAGTGGGACTCAATTGCCGGCCTCAATTCCTCAATCAAGAAAGCTCAGTTCAATTCACAGAAATAGAGTGTCTCATATTAGGAGAAATTGAGGAAATTATTAAAGAAATTCATTACCATTTTATTTTTATTAATGCCAAATTATGTTATCAGTCGTTCTATAGAATTGAGTGCAATCCAAGATGGATTCAATCCCATTCGAGCATGCATGGATAAGGCAATATATGGATCATCCACTAGTGTATAGAGTTGTGCTTTCTTTCTTTCAGCATTCCTTCTCGTGTAGACAATTGCTTTTTAATTTGTTTTTTTAATCTAAATATGTTTCACTTGACCTCCATTTAATTTTGCCTCACTTAATCTCCATTTAAAAGGGTTGGAAGGAAGGGTATATTTGTCATTTTTACTTTTAAAATAACAAAATAATAGATTAAATGAAAAGAAGGGGATGAAAGAAATAATTTCAAATTTGTATGGATATATTGGATATTAAAATGTTTTGATGGGAAAATTGGCTATTTCAAAAGTTTTGATGGGTACACTAAAAATTTTCCCTATTATAATTATTTTAGTGAGTATATTTTTGCAAAAAAATTTCTGAATATAGTGAACATAAGTATAATTTTGAAACTTTTTTTATATGTGGCTCCGCGACTACAGACTTTTTTTTGTATGTATGATACTTATTTGAGAGATTCAAACATATCAAGACTACTTATTTAAATAAAACAATATAAAGTTGATTCTCATATCCTATAATTAGGGAAAAATGACAGAGATAAAAAAATTTGTTAGACAAATTTTCAAATATTCAGTGTAAAATGTACGATTTTATCGGTTTGGAACCATCCAATAAAATACAAACGGTAAGAAAAAAAATACTATTATCCCAAGTAGACTTTTAAAATAAAAAAATGGAGTAAAAGATAATTTAATTACAAAAATGTCAGTCCAATCAATGGCAGAGTTACATTGAATCAGGAGTAGGCAATTATTTACTTCTGAATTTTGAAAACATGATATAAGTCTATATATCATCGGATTGTTGCCTACTTCTGAAGAAAATTTTGTATATCCTGAACAATCTACAACATGAATTAACTAATTCACAGCAGTCTGCAACTTAATTGTACCAGTAAAATTTGTGTCTCCCTTGATTAATCCTGGTTGTACCCAACTCCTGTGCTTACATCATTACAAATAAATTGACAAAAATATATAAATATATTTATGATGAGATGATATGATAGTATGAAGATATTATGCGTTGAGAGGTAATCAAACATAGCGTGCCAGTCCAAATTATGTGGGTACTGAAATTTAATTGCTAATGGCCGAGGATGGAAGGACACAAATGGTGGTATTAGGGGTACTATTGGGGCACATGATGCCTCTGACAGGGGTCTAGTTTTGATAAACTGAGCCCCTTCTCTCTGGCTCTGTCAATGCTGCCATTGCAGTTTTTATTTTGATTTCTAGTCCATTAAACTGAGCCATACAGAGTTCTACTTTGTTGTTATTTCATTTGGACGGCCTGGATCACTGCTCCTGCTGGGACCCATTATCTGACACAGCCTTTTTATTTTATATATTTTTTTTGTTCCACTCGTTTCAATCATGGAATTCAAGTTTTTTTTTTTTAAATGAAATTTTTTTAAACCGTTTGAATTTTGATTTGTGATGGAACGAATTTAGAACTTAATAATTTATAAATTTAAAAACTTTAAATAAATTTTTGTTTATGAGCTTTTGGATCAAACTCCTACCCTTAAAAAATAAAATGAAATAAATGCTTTAGAAAGTTATATTGTTTTCGGGAAGGATTCAAATGCACCATCATTTTGTACTCCAATATGCTTCACACCATTTATTTATATTTTTAAAGTCTGAACAGTCGATTCGAACCGCTCAACATGATCTTCATAATAAAATATACTTGGAGACAAAATTTTATATTTTTGAGAATTTTTTTACTATTTTTTTTTTCATAAGTATAATATCACTTTATCAGATGGTCAAGAATCTCCTTAAAATAGTGATTTTTACTTATAAAAAAATAATAAAAAATTCTAAAAAATTATATAATTTGGTCTCTAAACATATTTTATTATAAGATCATATTGAACGATTTGAATCGACTGTTTAAACTTAAAAAACAAAAATATAAAATATAAAACATATTGAAACACAAAAAAAATAATATATTTGAACCATCTTCGTTGTTTCCCGAAATGAAACTTTTGTAAGTAAAAAAATAAAAAATAATGAATAAATGTTGGTTCCATGGATTCGGACACTCGGAACTTTTCTTCTCAGCCCCTTGTGTTTAGGGACAAACACAGTAGCGTCTAGTTTGAAGTAGGGTCTGACAAAAATTTCAAATTAAATTATTGAACATAACATACAAAAATTTAACAGTAGATAAAGAAAAAGCGTTCCTACCAAATATTTAAATTTAATTATTGAACATAAAATACTCAAATGAATTCGGCTACTATGACAATGCCATGGATGAAATTTCAGTCTAAGTGCCACCGATTTCAAAACCTATCGGAGAGATTTTAAATAATGAATTCAAATTGTTCAAATCGATCAATTTCACCGGTGATAGATTTACATCCAATTATAAAATTTTGAATTCATTTAGTATCACTTGTTTTTTTATCATTATTTGATCGCTTGACTTAATATATTTGCCATTGAATATTTATAAATTTTGTATGTAAACATATCACTTATAAAGTAAATCCATTGAAATTTGTCATTTTAAATTTATCCAATAAATTTTGAAAATCTGTGTCACTTAGACAAAAATATCACTAATGATACAGTAGTCAGACTCTTAAATATTTTTAAAATATTCACCATGACCCCTTATATTTTTTTCGAAATAAACATACTATCCACATTTTCGAAAAAGTTGCAAATGCTCCATTATATATATTTTCGAAATAAAAATACTATCCATATATATTTGATATGATATTTTTTACTCTATTTAATATGTCAAATGAAGAAAATGAATATTTGAACTTAGAGGTATTTGTTTTCATTCTCAAAATGGTAAGATTTATTTTAACTCAATGATGCAAAGGTAGGGGCATTTAAAAAAAGTAGAATTGTATATTTTCTTTTTGAACGATCCAAACTAATTTTTTTGTTCGTAGTATTCTATTATAATTAATTTTTTTTACTTTTTGTTAACATACATTACATAAACTATGTCATAATAGTTTGAGAGTTTGTATATAACAAAATTTTAGTACAACTTGTGTAATTATAAAATTTCGTTTTGAATGTTTTAATATCATGCTCGTGCATTACAATGAGGACATATTATAAGAAAACAAAAAAAAAATCTCACACAAATAACATATTTTTATAAAAAAGTTAGACTATATGAAAAATAACATTTCTTAAATGACATATTATATAAAATCTACAATGACAATAACATTTTTTTAATGCCATTAAATAACATATTAAATTGCATATATATATATATATATATATATATATATATTTATTTATTTAATGTTTTTGACATATTTTCATAAAAAAAAAATCTCAAACAAAGAATATATTAAATGACAAATAACATTTCTTAAATGATATAAAAATATAAAGAAATGAATGCATGATCAATCAATTATCAATCAGTTAAAAAGATTTCAGAAATGACATTTAAAAAATAGAAAGAAATTAGGACTAATCAGAAATATATACAATTTGTATGTGTTGAATACGTGTCTAAATAAATTTAAACTGTAAAAAAAATATCAAACGGATGTATAAAATTAGAATATTTAATTGAATGGTTGATATTCAATTCGAAATTTCATCTTTTAATCAAAGTCGTTGGCAGATGAGGACATTTACATGTTTAATATAAGAATAGAGATATTTTGATAAATTTGTGGTGAGAAAACCTTCCTTGTCCGGATAAGGAGAGCAATTTGGGTCCGATGTCCATCGGACTCAAACTGAGTTTGATGGGTTTCATAATCTTTCTATTCGCTTTAAAGTCTGTGCACATCATTTTAATATCCGTGTGAGTTCGTTTTAATGTCCGTACACACAGATCTTAAAGTAGATCGGACAGTTATGAAATCCATTGGACCCAAACTGCTCTCCCGGATAAGAAAGCAAAGGAAATGGAGAGGAGAGGTACTTAATTATTATTAATTTTCTTGGGAGCTCTTATCAGTGTAGCTGTGAATATATGTATTTTAAAATTTATAATTGGCCTAGAAAGCAAGATCTCTGTGGGAAGTGTGCATTAAATTGCAACTGCGGTGGCTTTAAGAGGCTATAAAGTTGCATGCTAGGCTGGAATCATGAATTGACTATTTGAAATGGGTGGAATTCAATACTGGTATGGTGTAAGCTTTTACTGCTGCATAAGGTACGGGTGCCACTCACATGCCTACTAGGGACTAAGTACTACTCCTTGGCCCTTGTAACATTTTTTTTTCAAAATTTATACATTTCCGACACGTGTCAGCCATTCACACCATCCAACTGCTCAGAAAAATTTAAGGATATTGGTCAAGTCAAGACCACATTAATTAAATTTTGTAGTTTGTACACAAAGTTATGTAGGCGCGGTGTACAAACGGCTATGCTACTGGTAACTAGTAACACAATTTCTTTGCATTGAATCGAGAATATATACTCTAATAAAGCAGCAGAGTGCAAACGGATCGGATAGTGTATCCGTTTTTATTTCTCGGATACGGTTACGGACCGGATATTAGACGGATACGAATATGAATATGAATCGGATATTAAACGGATAAGGATACGCATATCTGTTTTTTATAATAGTGAATAACATAAATTTTTCAATAATATATATTAAACTATATATTATATATATACTATTTGGATACGGATAATTAAAATTAAAAATCATATCCGTATCTGTATCCGTATCTAAACGAATATTCAGATATCGGATATCAGTATCTAATTTTCGAATATGGAGTCGGATACGGTCGGAAAATATCCGATCCGTTTGCACCTCTAAAGAGCTTGTTTGGTGCTTTTACTATGCGCGTGGAAAAATTAAATTCAGGTCAAAATTCGAACCCGTTCCCGTTCTCAACTGTCAGCTGAACATGCCCTAAATTTAGGAGGAAGGCCCAAGCACACATAATTTTGTGTTCTAATATTTTTTATATTTTTTTTTATCTCTATTTTCAAAATCTTGAACAGTTAATTCGAACCACTCAACATGATCTTCATAATAAAATATGTTTGGAGACCAAATTTTATAATTTTTAGATTTTTTTTGCTACTTTTTTAGATAGGTATAAAATCACTATTTTAAAGAGATTTTGGACCATTCGAAAAAGTGATATTGTATCTATGTCAAAAAACAGAAAAAATTTCAAAAAAATATAAAATTTGGTCTCCAAGCAGATTTTATTATGAAGATCATGTTGAGCGGTTCAGATCGATATATGGTTCAGACTTTGAAAATAGAGATAAAGAATGTGATGCATATTAGAGCATAAAATCATATATGCTGCATTTGAGTTCTTCTCATTTAGGAGTATATAAAGCTTAATTAATTAAAGACTGAAAATAATATTCGATTAACTTTATTTTGCCATTTTAGTCTTTCACTACATTGTAATTAAACTAAATTTGTTTTAATCTGTATTATTAAATTTAATTGATATAATTTTAAATAATATTTCTATTATTTTGAGTAACGTCAAATTAATATTATTGTTGGATTACTCAGGTTAATTAACATTGTCACTAATTTGAATTACATAATTCCAGGGGCAGAAGTAGGTGAATGGAAAGGGGTGTTAAGAACTTCATAAATTTTATTTTTCAGTTTCGTCCTTAAAAAAATAAAAAATTTAATTTTTATAAAAAAATATTATTAGTTAAGTCCTTCAAAATTCATAATATAAAATTACATAACAGTTATCGATATATCTAATCCGTCCTATTTCGTTTTTTTTCTTCTGAAATTCTACTTGAAATTCCACTGCTGCATAATTCTTTTATGAGAAGGGTTCAAATGCACCATCATTTTGTGCTCCAATATGCACCACATTATTTATCTCCGTTTTTTAAGTCCAAACAGTCCATCTGAACCGTTCAACATGATTTTCATAATAATATATACTTGGAGATCAAATTTTTATATTTTTAAAAAAAAATTTATTATTTTTTTTACACAAGTATAATATCACTTTATCAGATGATCCAGAATCTCTGTAAAACAACAATTTTGTACCTATTCTGGCCTAGGTTATCCAAACTAACTTGTAATTAATTGGTTAGAGACTTAGAGCTTGTGGCTTTGAAATACAACTCAAACTTGGTCTCCTCCAAAGGCAGCAACGCTTTCACCGCCTTATAGTTTTATATTGTGTCGTGCCACATAATACATCCAATGCAATCTAAGCTTTATTCATGCATGCATCGTGCATGCCAGCAGACTACTAGCTCTTACTTATATACATACATGCTCCGATCAAGAAAATATATAGATGCAAAAGCAACCAACCTATTCATTCTTTTCTTTTCTTTTCCTTTCCTCCAATGAAACCCTTATTTATTTATTTTTTTCTTCTAATATTTGGGTCACATCACATGCAAGGCTAGCTTTTGCATGAAAAACGACAAATTATGACACAGTGGGGCGGTCGTTGGTCAAAGTGATAGGTAATGCATCTCTATAAAGTTTAGATTATATGAGGGGCTAAATGACCCTTGATTAAAGGTTAGAGACTAAGCTAGGGGGTTAGATTTAAGTATAGTTTTGACTAAAGGGGAATTCAAAGAAATCGGCTTGGGCTAATTGTTTAAGCATTGGAACATAGTCGCCAAGAAAAATGTTCAGAGATCTTGGTTATAGTAAATTCACATATAAAATTGTATATCATATATACAGAGAGAGATGGGCCCTCTGCCAGGTTTTAAAAAAAAAAAAAAAGGAGAGATGAATTATAGTGAGTTAGATGTAAGAATTTTGTTTTACTTCATGTTCATATTTTTATTTTAAAAAAACAAACAATCGATCTGAACTGCTCAACATGATATTCATATTGAAATGTATTTGGATACTTTCATCAAATGGGCTCAGAAATGACAACTTTAAGCCCAGCCCAATTAGGTCCACCAATCTTACCGGCTCGACAATTCCGACTTGACATTTTAACGAGTCAGGTCGGATCAGATCTGGAGTACATATACAGTGATATTTAGACATATACTTGTGTGCGTCAGTGGTGGAGTTATGTGTGTTGTATGAGGCTCAATTGACTCTATTATTTTTCAAAAAAAATGTATTTAAGTATAATTTTTATATAATTTAGAGCAAAATACTACAAACAGAGTAAATTGATCTCCATTCGTAGCATACAATTTTTATATGCTTGACCTCCATTCATACTTGATCCCCATAGCTTGAAAGTCTGTCTCTGCTCCTGGTGTACGTGTTTCAAGTAAAGAAATAAATTATTTTTCTGTACAAATCGGTCAATTAGAAAAATGAACATTTTTCTTGCACATGTTGCATATTTATGTTTTCATAATAAAAGGTAAAGTAGGAACTTTATAAATTTAAATAGAAAAGATAATAAATTTGTATATTTGTGAGTTTTTGAATTTAATTATGATATTTTTTTAAATTGAATTTTAGCAAGGGGTGGATATTAGCAATTTATAAAGGTAAATTGAATTCAATTATTCGTAATAAATTGAATTTTATAAAGGTAAATTTAATTTAAATAATAAATATGATATTACGAATATTAGCAAGGGGTGGATCTAATTTTAGTAGGAATTTAATTATACGTATAGAAATTGAATTGAATTTTTTTTTTAACTTTTTATATAGTCTAGCTACCCTCAATAAAACACATAAGTTTAGTTGTAGCCTAGTGGTTGAAGCTTAATTTTATGATTGAGAGGTTTCAAATACCACTCACTATAATTGTGCATTTTAATTTTCAGCCATCTCTATTAAACTTTTCTAGTTCCGCCCTAGAATATTAGTAGGAAAATATATAGTTTCAAACTTTTTATAAGGAAACTTTTTATAAGGATATGAAGTTTTCCCTTTAGTTGTTGTCATTGTTGCTGTTAAAAAGCATATAATTTTTTTTTATCTAGCTATAGTTAAATATTGATTAGTTAATATTTAGCTTAATTTTAATATTTAAAGAAGAGGGTTCCACTGCCCTTTTTTTTTATTCACGCCTCTACATAAAAGTAGAGATTGGTTTGCTGGTTGCCGAGGACCTTCAATATTTAGTGTAGATTTCTATTTTTTTTTTTTTCTGTTTTGTTATACAATTTTATTTTATTTAATTATTGGTGGGTAAACCCCAAGTGACCTTTAAATCTAGAAAAAAAAACATCAAATTGTAAATTTTTATTTTAAAACTAGAGATTGGGTAAACCTCAATTTTTTTTTTCTGTTTTGTATTCTGAAAATAAAATAATTACAAAAATATATTGAGTAAAACATCAAATTGTAACATACTTTAAAGTGGGCCAACTAATAATTGAATAAATCTAGAAAAAATACCTAAGCAAAACAAAAACATCAAATAGAAATCTTTTTCCCATAAGTTTTATATAAAATAGGTCTTAATCCCTTTACTTAATAAATAGCAATCTTAGTATTCTAATGACCTATATATTTTTATTTCATTCTTTAATTTTTTTTACCGGAGATCTGAAACACCAGGGCAGTATATAAATTTTATAATTAGTTTGACTTTTGGTATTTTATGTGTAATTTTAAATAAGTTTGACTTTTATTAGTATATATATATATATATATATATATATATATATATATATATATATATATATTATCTCCTCAATATTGTAATAGATTGACTTCAATTGCATGTATTTCCATTAAAATATAAGGTTTGACTCAAAAAAAAATTTTGTCCTCTGTTTTTCTTCCCTGATTAGCGGAATCTAATCGACATATATAATATTTTTCTTTAGAGAAAAAAAACATATAAAGTAAAATACAATAAACCCTACTCAACAACTATTATATTGCTCTTTTTATACCCTATTCAACTAAATTTAAACCAATTATAGTTCATAACTTCATATAGCATTGAGGGTACGTATACGTTACTTTGTAAAGCGTGGAATAATTCGTACTATAAATTAATATTTTTATTTACAAAGTTTAAATAATCGATCTGAACTGTTCAACATAATTTTCATATATAAATGTACTTATACCCAAAATTTCATTTTCTTTGGATTTTGTACCTTTTTTAGATACATAAAAAATCACATGATCTAAAGATTTTAAATTATCTGAAAGTAATGATATTCTACCTATTTAATTAAATAGCAAAAAAAGTCACAAAGAGAGAGAAAAAAAAATGAAATTTAGTCTCCAAATGAGATTATGGTGCATTGCAATGTACATCTATCTAGTTTGCTTCGATTTAGCAAGCGTCAGATTTGCATCGTGATGCGCACTAGATGAATATAAGAACTACATCTAACTAAATATAAGATGCTAAAATAAACTTGTTTTGATCTTGCCAAAAAAAACGAAATGAAATTGGACATTTTGCAGATATGATAGAAATAGAGAGAAAAGGTAGTGTCTTGTGATATATATATACATTTAAGTATGTAAGCAAAATAGCAAACAGAAAAAATAATTCTCACAAGTTTTTTATACAAAAATTTCTTGATCAATTTGAATCAGTGTGATAAAAAATGTCCATTTAAACTAATTAATTATTTAATTGGCTGATTAGTCGTTGGGAGTCAAACGTCACTGGTTTTCCTAACTAATCGGTAATTTATTTCCAATTATAAGCAATTATTTCCGATTAATCGCCTGACAGTACCCTATCCGTTCGACGACCGCATACCGTTATTTACAAGTTACAACACAGATTTGAAACATTCGTTTTCTTTCAACATTATGTTTTTTGAAGTAGTAGGTAAGAGGCCTTCGTTGTAAAATTTATTACATAGAGTAAAAGAACTATCATATTATGCTAGTATAAGAGAAAAAATAAAGCAGACATCCAACAATAATTCAAATTCAAATTAAAGAAAGAAGATCACAAAGTACCTTATATAATACTTTTATATTATTAAATTAAAATTCTGACCACCTATTTATTAAAAAAAAATTCAGAGAAGATCTCAAACTCCCAGGAGAGTTCTGAGCTGAGCTGTTTTTAGCACAGAATCAGTTTGACCTATTTTAAATTACCTTTGACATTTTATTAATTAGTACCATTTTTATTGTATTATTACGATTTGACTTGCTTAATTTGTTCGTACTTCTATCTATATAAAATAAGGTTTGACTAAAGAAAAAAAAAATTCTTTTATTTTTCTTCTTTTGTTTAGTATAATGGAAGTAATACAAGCGATGACAAAAAATAATATTTGACAGTATCAGATGCACATTCTTGGAAAATTCTTCATGTGTGCTACTGTACAGCAGTTATGGATCCAAGAATTTGGTCTAGTTGGCTAATAATGCTAAATTCATAATTAATAAATCAATGGATAAATATAATTAAATCAGGTATTTTCTAAATATAAGAACATAAATTATTACTTCAATTAATTGGTTTCAAAAATTATTCCAGCTGGCCCTATGATTGAGACAAAAGCTATGAAATGTTCAATAAATTATACAAATTTAATAGATCCATGTGCTCGTTCTATTGCTACTTCGCTTGTAATCATGTAATTTTCCTGTTGAATAACAATGCTTTTACTCTGCCACATTTTTTTTCTCAGAAAAATTGGGACAACTATAAATTTTAAGTACCACAGACCAAAAAACTACAGATCGATGTTTATACTGTTTATGGTACAACAGTTTGCAAGAATTAATTGAATGTTTTTCTTAGAGAATATTTTTTGTTAAGAAAAAGGCATGAACTGCCCGTTTCATTAAACTGAAACATTAATTTACTGATTAGTTGATCCCTTATATAATGCGAATTCAGATTCAGTGCGTTACCTGACTAAGTACAATTAATTAAATCTGAGTCTTGGCACAAATCTCAAAACAGACCCTCATATATCTAGATAGGCACCAAATTCCAATCGCTCAGCTGAGGACTCGTTGGAGCTCATTGTACTCAGTCAGATATAGGAGTATTTAAACGGTTTGGTTTGTTCGGTTTTTAATCGAACTGAAAAATTTCTGTTTAAATAGATCGGTTCGGTTGAAATTTTGAATAATTTTGGTTTAAATGGATCGGTTCGGTTTAAACTTCTCGAAACCGACTAAACTGAACCGGCCGGTTTATTTTGGTTCGACTCTAATTTTATTGTTGTCATAATGATTTCATTAAATCAAACCGAACTTCAATTGTTGTGTATGACAATGTATTCTTTCCGTTAATAATAGTACCAATAGGTTAACTTCAGTTTGAACAGAACAAACCGAAATTTATTTTGGTTTGTTCGGTTCGATCCTTAATCGGTTGATAGGTTTAATCGGTTCGGTTTGATTTTATTTTTGAAAATCGAAAAAAAAATTAATTTAGTTATTTTACTTCGGTTTGAATCGGACCGACTGTTTGAGCACTCCTAGTCACATAGATACCTGAAAGGGTACAGATTCACATAGTGCAACCCCAAGTATCAGTTCTCCCATACCGCTTCATTAATTACCTGCTCAACTATTCATCACCACGCCAGTCCTATGGACTAGGAGCCAATTATCGAGCAGTTAATCTCAGCATCTCTTTTGCATCATCGACTTGATCCAGAACAGTTCATCTTACCTTACCTATCTTACCTACCTATTACAGACAATTACCAGCAAAATAATTATATGCTAGAAAGCCCACTTTGTAGTATAGAATCAGGCCCAGCACAGTTAGGCTTGAATTGGGCTATGACACAGCCAATCTTATAGGATTTTTGTGGAGCCCGTTGTCAGTGACCTGATGGAACTAGTTCAACTTATATAACATTGGCCCAGCTAAAAAAAATGGGGGTGAGAGGCAGTCTGATGTCCGGTTGGAGCAGAATTCTCTGCATCAAGATTATTGCAAACTTTATCCGCACAAATTTTAAAATTGTTTGCGTGAATCTTAATGTGGATTGTAAACCTCCATCCAGCTGAATTTGGTCCGATGTCCATCGGACCGCCACCGATTTTAAAAAAAAAAAGTTACATCTGTGCATTATGATATAATATATATATATATATATATTTTTTTTTTGAGTAAGAATAAGGGTGACGCCTCTATTTTCATTAACCGCAATTGGTTATATGGTGGAGAGTTCCACTATGATACATCTTTGGTAGAATTGTGAACTTTGTTCCAGTTGCATTAAATTTCCAAATTAAGTGGAACAAGAGTAATTTGAAATTCTCACCATTGAGTGCTATTTGAAGCCAACTTTACAAAGGCATCTAGTTCCAAGGAACCAATAAAAGAAAAACAAAAACAAAAGTGTCCCAATTAAACTGATGATTTTTATTTTTCAATTTTCCTTTTTTTTTGGGTCTTCCAATGGATGTAGCATTGAACATAGAAATTCCAAATGATCCAAATAAATGTTTTAAATTAAAGCCTAAACCAAAAATAAATAGTAATGATCACACACACACACACACACACACACACAGCTGTTGGACAATACTCCAATTAATAAATAGCATGAAACTTGGAGGAAATCAAATCAAACAAATATACATCATGTTAATAAAAATATAACAGGTTCCTTCTTGACTCAGACCAATACACACACACTGCAAAAAGGAAGGCCTGAACAGTAATTATTAGAAACCTTTATGCATTAAAATATCTATTTTATTCATTCTTCCTTCAATTTAAGTCTCTTAATCACAACCATACACATCTGAATGTTACCAACTAGTAGGCAACAATCCTGAGACCTAAACTCCTTTGTGCGAAATCGATGAGGTTATCTATTTCATCTTCGCTGACGTATCCATCACCATCAGCATCAGCAGCACGGATACCGCGTTTGCTCTTCCAGCCGCTGAAGCGGCCACGAACAGCCTTGATCGCACGTTGGAGCTCCTCACGGCTGATCCGTCCATCCTTGTCTACGTCAAAACACTTGAGCCATTCCTTGAACTCATCGACTGTCATATCACCATCAAGCGCCCTAGTCGAGTTCTTTCTTGCCACCGTATTCATGTTCTTTATCGCCATTTTGATTAATATATCAGGTGGAGAAAATGATAAGAGTGTATTCTGTAATTTCTTCTTTGGCAAAATGGTTGAATGAGAAATATGGTACAGGTGAGGGATGTAGTATATAAAGTAGTGGGACAATGGAAGTTGCCTTTATTCTCCCTTTTGATACGATGCCTTTTTTTTTTTCCCAAAGAAAAGTCTTTTAAGTGTTCTTTTTGAGAAAGCAATGGCGAGAATGCTGTGACAACTAATTTATTCTTTGAATATATTTATAATTTCTCTTAACATTTAAAAGAGCTGCCTAAATATATATCACCTTTTTCTTCTTCTTATAATAGTGATGTCGATTTATGTTCCAAAGATAAGAGTCATTTTGCAATTTCGTTTTTATTTCTCATTTTTATGTAAAGGGTTCATCTTATATATGTATGGTCAAATTTTTATTTCATAATATGATTCGAAGAGATCTCCTGCATAAAAGTATACTTAATGTGTTAATTTATATCACCAGTTTCGTGCTAATTTATATCACCAATATTATATGTAGTTCTTATATTGTGTGCGTGAATCTTAATGTGTTAATTTATATCACCGGTTTTGTTGCCATGAAACTACATATCAGTTAATACACAGTATTCATACATCACAGTACAGCTAAATTTTATAAAAAGTACCAGTTCCCTGTTTATACATGCATCGATACACAACTTGGTGCCAAATCAAATCCGTAAAAGTGGTAGCATTAATTATTTTTGAGAATATATATTCTGCCCATTCAGATTTTATCTATGCTAAATATCTCATTCACTAAGAATAGCAACAGCATGGAGCCTACTTTTGTAGCTTTCTTTAATGTATGAAAATAATTGAATAAGCAAGAATCTATGTGTAGCTTTGTAGGAGTGGTGTTAGGTTAAGAGAGACAAATATGAGTGGATCACACAAGAAGAGAATCACATAAAGCTAACAATGAGATAGCAAAAGAATAAGATTCCATTTATCAATGACATTTTTTTCTAATTTCTTCATATAGTAGCTAGTCTATAAAAACTAGTAGATCTTTTCTGACAAAGATTTGATTCAATACTTCAAAAGAAGCGTACGTGTATGTGAATTATTTGAAACCATTAGGTAATTAATGCAAGCAATTCAAGATAATTAAATTTCCAACAAATCACCAAATTAGGCTGCCTAACTTTGTTAGCCCAGTCAAACTTTTCTCTGCCACATATTGTGTTATTCTTTTTTTCTCATTTGCAATATGCTGGTCAAAATATTATTATTACTCTATTAAACTAGAACTTTCTAGGTCTAATATATATAAGGAATAAAAATATGACATGTTTTTCTGATAGAATAGTCACACTTTCAACTTACTTCAGGAAGAAAAGATAAGATTCACTATTTCTCAGAGAAGTCAGCTTAGTGTAAATCTTATCAATTCAGATTAAAAGTTGCAGCACTTTTTGAAGGTTTTACTCTGTTTGGTTCTTTTGATTAATAAAATGTATATATTGCTTACCATATCCATTAAAAGAGAGAATGGGTGGTGAGCCCAATAACATGCTTCAGTTAATACAAATTTCTATGGATTTCTGGATCTGATTTGGGCTTACATTTAGAGGGCTAATGTTATGGTAAACAAAATCAAATGAATTATAACAGATATAAACTGACTTCTGTTGCATATAACTAGTTGAAGTTTTTTGTTTTTGTTGTAGGCAATTCTTGGTAAAAAAGCACCACCAATCCACCATACATTTAAATTATATCTGGAACTGGTAAATTCTGATCTGAATTTGAGCTTGACTCAACCTTATCTTGAAAAATCAATGATCTGATCAAAATTAACCAATCCGAGCAGAACCAAATACAATAGCTGATTTGAATCAAACTAAATCCGAAATCCACATTTGCGCTGCATCATATGACACCATGAACAATTCTGACTACCTTATGAAAACGAAATTTATCTATATCTGTATCTAAACGATATCTGTACCATAAAGAAAACGATATCTGTACTATATCTGTACCAGAAAGAGTTAACTTGCCTGGTTCTACATCTAAACTATATCTGTACCATAAAGAAAACGAAATGTATCTATGGTTCTGTTGGAACAAGATATAGGGATCAGGATTTTCTTGGAATTGTATTTTTGATATAGTTTACATTTTGTTTTTAAGCCTCAAATATTTAATACACTTCTTTAATTATGTTAATTAAGATTCAAGAAAACAGTTAATCCTGATTACATACCCAAATCAATATGAGGTTCTGGTTCGATTGACGAAGTTAAAATAAATTTTCTAGGAGATTATGAAAAGGAAAATTGTACATAATGCCTTTCTTTTTCAAAACATGAAACAAAAGGAACCGAATCCTCTACCCACAAGGGGGCAGAAAAATCCTGCCCATAATTAAGTTTAACCATTCTCTAATTGACATGTGGACATTCACTTTTCAACTCATTGATGAGAATATTTTTTATTTATTTAATTGATTATTAATGGCATTATTTCCTCCAACAGTCTCTTCACCTTCTACTTCAGAACTAATTAAAAAAAAAACTTTCCTTTAATCAAATTAAGAGGTGTACACACAATGGAGTTACCTTAATTAGATCTTAACTTATGCAAATCAGGCCTCTCCCTTGAGTTCGATTCTAATTTCATCTTTCTGGTTTTTCCAACTTTTTTTTATAACCTTCTTTAATTCAGTTTTTTTTTTTCTTCTCTTACTATTTCATTTGCAATTTAATATGGCCACAAATATATTAAGCTACCAGTAACTTTTGATCCTTGTTTTTCTTAAAAAAATCATCTATATTTGTTCCAAATTTTATAGGCTGTAAATTGGGAACTGTTGTTAGGGGAAACAATGAGGAATTGTAGGGCCACAAGTGATTATATAGGAACAAGAACTTGTGCTCCTATAAGTTAGGTGTTCTAGCTAGTTGAATGATTAAATTCTTTGTCTGTTTGCATTCCTCCTTGGTTTGTTTATTATAGTATGGTATATATTAAGATATGCATATGAAATTGAGTAAGATCAATGTATGCTAATAGTTTTTTGAGGGAGTCTGTGGTACTATGCATATCACAGATTGATCAGTAATATAGATCAATATTTTCCGTTTTCACAATTCTAACGGTCAATCCGAACCGTTCAAAATGATTTTCATATGAATATGTACATGCAGACCAAATTTTATTTTTTTAGATTTTTTTTACTATTTTCAAAATAGGTAGAAAATCACTGTGTTTAGATGATCCAGAATTTCCAGATCTAAGTGATTTTCCAACTATCTTAAAAAATATAAAATTAGGTTTGCAAGTAGATATTCATATGGGGATCATGTTGAACGGTTCGGATCCACCATTAAAATTTTGAAAACGGAAATATTGATCTGTATTACGGATCATTTCGTGATATGCATAGTACCATATATAGACTAGTTCTTTTGTTGTGGATAAATATGGATTGATTTTATCCAGGCATGAAGTCTACAAAATACCAGTTTCATTCGGTAGATTAGTGTTTGCTCCTTTATTCCTGAACAGGGAAAATATTATTTGGCATTATCTTCTACATAAACATTTTTAAAGTGGATTCCTTCAGTAAGCATATGCCAACATCATCCTTTCAGATTCAGCCACCTCCTTCCATGTGTCGTGAATTATATTCATGTGAACCAAGCTACAACAAACCAACATGTTGGTACTGATACAATTTCAATTAGAGTATGACAATAATGGACATATATCTTTATCATTGCAAATAGATTATCCTATATTAATAGCACATTAATTGTTGCAGATGCTTACATATATTGGGATTATGGACCTTGCTAAATTTATATATGCTGCTTTTCATTGTTGCTAATAGATTATCCTATTAGTAAGTATATCAAAGAATTTAGATGAGATCAGTGTTGTCTATTGATAAGGATATCAATTTTGTATTTGGATGAATCTGGTTGAAGCAATGTGTACAATTTCAATTTGGAACACACAACAGATCTAAGATCAAATATATTATTACATTTGATAATTCATGAGGGGGGTTAAAGTATATAGAAAACTTAAAAGAACAAAAATTCTTTTAAATTGAATTAAAAAATTAAAAAATTTAAATCATAAAAGTGGCTAGCATTCTTTAAGTTGCATTAAGAATCACCCCTTATCTTCGTCACTTAATATATCCATTCATTGTTCGTTTTCCATCAGGCTAATCTCATGTTGAAAATCAAATGGCAACTTCAGATTACTAATTTCTTTCCAAAGCATCCATTCATTTTATGTGCATGACATGTTCGGTCAAATGCCTCTGAAAATAATCTCGCATATATATGCTGATATGCTATCTCTTACTGATCGGCATGCTGTTTTATCTACTAATAATTACCCAATTTGTTCTAAATCGCGATAACAAGAGATGTGTTTTAATGAGGCTTTGTGTTCATGTATCTTAGAGCAGTGACACGGCATGGAAACAGGACCATGGGAGGTGCGAGTTCATTTAAAAGATAATTAGTTAAATATTATATCTTCTATTTAGTTGACAGCATATCCCTTGTCATGGTATAAACTGATATTTTAAAAGATAATTAGTTCACAGGTATTCTTATCATATCCGCACAAGAAGCGAGTAAAAAACTTTGGTTCAGCACAGCAGTTGATTCACGTTTTCAAGTAGACTGGTTAGCAAGAGCTTTATTTATTTTTTGCAATTTGGGAGAGAGTAATTTTAAATAGCTTCTCTTCTCTATGCACTGTATGAGTCGAAAGGATTGCGGTAAATTGCGGTGCCCAAATTTGATAGCTTGGTTTCTACATGTAGTAGAGCTGTTAGTTAGACTAGGATTATACGTAATAAAAGACCCAAGTACCTTAATATAACTAATTATACATGTTATTTTACAATGATGTATTTTTCTTCAGCTTAGTTGACAATTATAAAAGCAGGTCAACTTCTACTGAGTTACTCTTAAACCTTCTCCATGCATCAAAGCTAACAATACTAACTAGACAATACACAAACACATACAACCACACAACATAGAGGAAAACCAAAGGAAAACACAACTACAAAAGCCATACATGCAAGTTCGTAGATATTCATAGAAATTATCACGGAGAGACTATGATACCCCAGTGCTCTACAGCATAATCAACAAGCAATTTCCTCTCAACACTTCCTTTGATATCGATGACTTTGTTATGGTTCTGATCAACTGATTTTGTGGCTAGCCATGCTTTAACTGTTGTCATGTGCAGACCCAACAGTTTTAGAGCATCGTGAAGCTCCTTTTGGCTTATCACGCCGTCTTTGTTTGAATCAACATCATTTAGCCATTCATCAAACTCTTCTCTTGTCTCAAAACGGAGTGGATGATGACGGGGGCCACGTGGATTGTGGCCCGGATTGATATCATTTAGAGTCATATGGTATTACTAACTAGCAGCTATTGATAGATGATATATTAAGGTTGTTGTGTGGATTGTTAAAGAACCATCACTCTATTTATAAGCAAGTTACTAGTGGCAGCAATGTAATATTTATAAGAAAGTGACATGAGGTTCCTAGCTTCTAATAAAATGAGTTCAGCATCTCTAAGGCACTTCTATTTGTCGAACCACTAGTATATGGGAAGTAACTACATGCTGTAAAATATATGAGTCCATTAAAGCAGTGGTTATTTACCTATGCTTCAATGACTTTTGACATGATAGACATCCTGAAATTACCGTAGAGACTCCAAAATGGGGGCAAGTAAAATATGGGGATCCCATAGGGGTGCAAACGGATCAGATAATATCCGACTGTATCCGGATCCATATCTGAAAATTAGATACAGATATCTGATATCTGAATATCCGTGAAACATATATGGATATGGTTTTGAATTTTAATTATCTGTATCCTAAGAATAGATATATACTATATAATTTAATATATTATGTAAATATTTATGTATATATTTACGGATATTCGATATCCGATTTGTATTCGTACGCATCCATCAAATATCTGATCCGTATCAGTATCCGAAAAATAAAAGGAGATACGGATATGGTTTTACCACTATCCGATCCGTTTGCACCCCTAGAATCCCATCTCTCGCATGCAAATGTTGAGTGTTGAAAAACATTCTCATAATTTTTTTGTCAGCTTTTGTGAATTGTTGCCAATTAATTAGTAGCGTTTTCAATCTCCAATATAATACAAGTCTATTCAGGACTAATTTGTTTAATATAGGACAACCTGTTGGGGTTGATTCATTTTCTCTACTCTGTTTAAATCTGTGCCGAAATAGAGCATCTGTTCCTTTACCACCAATTCATTTTCTCTACTCTGTTTAGATCTGTGCCGAAACAGAGCAATCTGTTCCTGTACTGCAAATGAAATTTATGGAGACCAATACGATTACCTCAGGGATGATGTCACCAAGCTGGTGGCAAGCTGAAATAAGCAAACTTTTGAGTTGGATGCTAGATGAATTAATCTCACTGCTGGAATGGCTATGAGTAATACGATTTTTTAAGCAAGAAATTTCAAGCTGCAAAAATAACTTTCATATTTGCATCCCATGACACTAATGCTGAAATGTTTATATGTTTAAGGTCAGTTAGGATTCATGTCCGCTTCAAATTTTTTAAATTGGTCAACTAGAAAACATATCTTTAATCAGACCTGTTGATGTTTATCCTCTCCAGAATTGTATCTGATTTTTAATTCTTCCTTTTCTACATAATTTAAAATATAGTTGCAAAACTAAGAATACATAACAATCTTATACTTATGTTTCCATCACAATCCCAAGAATCTTATTCTTCCTTTAAGCACAATTTGATGCACCTTATCAATATCCAGTCCTAAAATGAATCTTATACTTATGTTTCCATCACAATCCCAAATGAATCCAAAAGTTTAACTTTGATAAAAAAAAACTGGAGTCAACAATGAGTTTACTTTCTGATAAATTTAGTATTGGAAGAAGGAAGAGCTGGATTCTCAACAAAATCAAAGGGACTGGATTCTCCAGGTTTCATTAAAAAAAATAATTAATTTGATCAGTAAATTTAACATGCATTACTTGCTTATTAGACTAACAGAACCAACTTCCATATCTCCAAGCCGACTCTAACCCAAGAACCCAAGAAATTATTAACACAACCAACTTAGATTTTAACCAATCAGATACAATTATTAACACGCCATGGCACTACTGCCACAACTATCAGCAAAATAGAGAACTTGTAGCAGCACGGCACATACAAAGTTTGCGGTCACAGCAGGTGCATAAGTCAGCGATGTACATAATATTATTTGTTCCTTGAACAACTAACTTAAAGCTGAGGCAGTTTTTTTTTTCCTATCTCTTTTTCACCCTTATTTTCAAACTGGTAAACAAGAGTGTTTGCTCAACATGATTTCAATCAGTTGTTTGATCTGAGTCTGAAAATAACATGTCATTGACTTTACATTCTGATCTTGAATTAGCCAATTTAGATCATGCAGCTCCTAACAGAATAAAAAGGTGCCAATATCCAATTTAACTAAAGTTGTGGAAGCAAATTATCCACAGTTTCTTTCTATCCAGCATATAGTATTTTCACAAAAAAAGAAAAAAGAAAAGATTCATTTGACCGAGAATATTCCTGTGGAGCTGTAAAACAAAGATAGAGATAGAAATTAAGATAAGTGAAGACACATCGATCATTGACTCTGAGTCGATCTGTCTCCGTTTCAAGAAAGCTATCAAAAACCTATAATTCTTTTGCAATATGCACCTTGTATTTTAATGAATTTTCAAAGAAGGCACCGGCTATGTCAGTTACTCACAATGCCAATTAATGTTAACAAAATGAATTATTTTATTTTAGAGTTGAGCAAATTGGCAACAGTAATGATCAACTTGTGAGCATCGAATTTGAAGTAATCAATCTGGTTTAGAAGTTGTGGTTAATATCAGTGTCATCAACTGATATTGCTAAAATTTCATTCAATTTGTAAATTATGTTGCATCATTTTGAGCAATTGTTGAAACCATTTCACTCCTTGTAGTACTTTTTCCATCTATTTGAAAGTTGAAAAAACTTTTTATCTGAGTTCAGTACCATAATTTCTTTTATGTATGTTTCCAATTAGAAATCTAAATTGAAATACACAGATTTACTAGTGCAACAACTGTGAGAATCCATTCTTTCATCATTATGTTCTGAAATTATGTGAAGCTGATCAGAAACAAGACATAAACAAGACAGATAGGTGACAAAGATATTCCTATACATATTTCCTATTTGTATCCGAGTAAATATTTGCTTAGACCACAGTATTATATTCTTGCATGCCAAAGTTGTTCTGAAAAAAATATATCTTTTTTCTACCAGGAAAATATTCCTTAGTCTGCTCCTGTTGATCGTGCATATCATATATTTAGCAAAAGAATATGGGTTGATATACTTTTTCCCAAATATGTACAATTGAACAAATTCTCCTTTTAGAATGACTTTTCTTCTTTTTCTTTTAGCTAAGAAGAGCATTACAATTTTATAACATTAATTCAATTCAGAATTATTAGTATTAGTACTATTGCTGTCGCTGTTGTTGTTGTTATTGTTGTTGTTATTGTTACTGTTATTATTATTATAATATTTACTATTATTTTTATTATTATTATTATTATTATTTGTGACTCCGGTTGGATTTCATTTGTAGTCTACTTCAACTTGTTTGGGAATAAAAGTTTAGTTATTGTTGTTGTTGTAATTTAATTTAGAATTATTTGAAGAAGCAGGTCCATTGGAGGAAATCGCCTAGAGACATTCAATCAAGGGAAAGATGCAACAAACTTATGCACTAGCCATGAAATATCAGCCTTACATTTTTTTCTTTTTGAGAAAGCCTTACATCTTTCCGAAAAGTAGATCAAGCATATCTATATATGTTCCTTTTTTAAGATTAATGAAGATATGACAACAATTGGAGATGGGTCATGGGTGTTTCTTGGGAGCAGCTGGTGGTGGCAAGAGAATTTGAGATGAACTTAGTATAAGGTTCTCTGTACATTGAGTGCAGTGTCATCTCAGTCTTTCACCGAAAGCACAGAGCATAAAGCAATTCAACAAAGGAAAAATTGATTTTTGATGTTGATGTCGATTTCAAAGTTGCTAAACATGATCATGATAAGGGAACAATTAAATTCCAAGATGATTGGAAATTATAATTTTTTTTTTGTTTTCATTTTGCAAAGTAATATATGGACTCAAATGGACTTTGTAGAGGTGAGCACTTAGACTTAGCCACAGAGAATTATGCAGTCCATCCTTTGCAATTAATTGTTTATCCAGAAAAAATCTTGTCTTTATCTCCTCAGAATATCTACTTTATGACTATTAGCCAGAAGCCTGGTAACTTCCTGCTTATCACTTTTATATTTTAGAGATATTTTAAATAATATTTTTCTTTTTCAAAATATAGAATAAAATATCTTCCTCTCAAAATTCTTAACAAAATATTTCTTGTGGGTCCATATTTTCCCTCTCTTCACCTCTCTCCACTCCTTACTATTTACTCCCTTTCATTCATAACTCATTTTTCCAAAGTTTTCTCTCAAGACAAATTTTTAATCAACCCAAAAAAGAAAATAATATTTTAGAAATTGTTTTTATTTTCACATGTTATATTATCGACTGAGACTGATGTGTGTAGCTGACACTTGAAATTAAATTAAATTTTATTTCATCACGCTAGCATTTATTTTTTTTCCTCACCAACAAGGTTATATTTTAAAAATATTGTTCTATAAGGAACTTAATTATTTATTTTGCCACATCGGTAGTTAGCTTATATATATTGTGTATTTCAAGTTTTGGTTAATTAAAGCATATTTCCAGAATGCTTGCTTGAAATAACTAGAAAAAGATTAGTAAATTATCTTATATTCTATAAGCTCAATTACCTAAAAATAACTATTAAATATTTACACATATGTATATAAAGTACTGAATATATGGTCCATGATATGTTAATGAAAAATATTAATGTGTTATTGGGAGATGGAAGAACATTTGCAAAAAACAATGAATATAAAATGAAAATAGATGTCTAGTTGGAAAAGAATTAGCAGCAAATTGTTGAAAAGAACTTTACATTTATAAAAATTATAATTACATTGTTCTTGTTACATGGAACTAAAACATATTTGTTGTAACATCCGTAATTTTTATATACTTATTTTTGTACTCATTTATAGTAATAGAAAGTATGAAGGTTTTAATTAAAAAAATTCCATCTTATTCTTAAAAAAAAATTCCATAGTAGCGTTTGAATTGTTATCTATATCCGATCAGAATTTTTTTTAGTATATCCAGTTTGATTATCAATTTCATAATATATAATATTTGTGATACTTGATTAATATCAAATTTATCCATATGATATGTTTCTACTATTATAGAGTTTTAAAGAATTGCAAATATACAAAAATTACCTTATAAAAATTTCCTTATATCGATTTGATCCAAATTAATTATGTATTTTTGGTTAATCTGTACATAATAAATCCCATTTGATTGTTGTTTGATTTGTTTCGTTTGATTTAAATATCATCTGCTTGAATTTTGAGAACAAAATTCTTTTGCCGGAGGAGAATTTGTAACATTCCTAATTTTTATATACTTATTGTTGTACTCAATTATAGTAATGGAAATTATGAATGTTTTAATAATTACAAAAATTCCATCTTACTCAATATATATATATTGCCAAAGTGACACTAAGGCCACGCGGCTTATGTAGATGTTGCCTCCTTTCATTTTGACCACCGTTAAAACCTCCATTATTATCTCTTCAATTGGATTAGGATAATATATTTATATATATAATGAAACCTTGAGAATCCACTTCCTTTGACTTTGTTGAGAAAAGTGTCTCATCAGATTCCCATGCTCAAAGTTGCCAGCTCTTCCTTCTTCCAATACTAAATTGAATAATTATTTTCATCCTCGTGCTACAGTACTCGCACTGTACATTAAAGTCATGATGTACTATGGTCCTCACTAATTACTTAGTCCCCCCCTTTCAGTCCCCACACTCGTCCAGCGTCAACCTTTATAAATATAAATACTTGCAAGATAAGAAATTGATACTTACAAAATAAGATATTAATACTTGTGGTGTCATTTGATATGATCACTCCTTTTTCCAGTCTCTAATGGTTCCCGCGTCAACCTTCCTCAAATGAAGTAATGGGATCCTGCATTCCTGTATCAACTTTCCCTAATCGTCCCTGCGTCAATCTTCTTCTAACAAACATAGTTGACCACATAGATATAAATACTTCAGTGCATAAATATAAGTCCTTGTATTACTTGATATTAATACTTTCAGATTTTATAACAAAAATAGTTGACCACATAGATATAAATACTATAATACATATGTATAAATACTTGGAGTACTTGATATTAATACTTTCAGATATCATCCAGTGTCATGTGTAAAAAATACTGCAAGTGTAGGTATAAATACTTATTTGACGACGAGCTCGATAGTACGTCATCATGGATCTCATTTAAAAAAGAAAATTGTGTAGAAGACATTAGTGGTTTTAGATTTGTAAAATTCCTCATAAATCGTCAGAAATATGGACGAAAATGAATGGAGAGAAAAAACTCACCTCTAAAAATGTGTATGGTCCCCCATCTAGATTGAGTGGTCCCCACCATGCATTTATGGCGCGGGTACGTTTGAGAAACATAGATGGAAAAATAATTATTTACGTAAAAATTGTTCATCTCATAGATATAAATACTTCAGTTCATATGTATAAATACTTCCATGTATATATATTAATACTTTGGAGAAAAAAATTCAGTCCTGCAGATTTTGCGGTCCCCCCAGCTGTTATGACAGTTATGGTGCGGGTACAGTGCGGGTACTATAGCGCGGATACTGATATCAGTTTCCTACTAAATTTATCAGAAAGTAAACTCATCTTTGACTCCATTTTTTTTATCAAAGATAAACTTTTGGCTTCATTTGGGATTGTGATGGAAACAAAAGTATAATATTCCTTTTAGGACTGGAAATTGATAAGGTACATCAAATTGTGCTTAAAGGAAGAATAAGATTCTTGGGATTGTGATGGAAACATAAGTATAAGATTGTTATGTATTCTTAGTATTGCAGCTATATTTTAAATTCTGTAGAAAATGAAGATTTAAAAATCAGATACAATTCTGGAGAGGATAAACATCAACAGGTCTGATCAAAGATATGTTTTCTGGTTGACCAATTTAAAATTTTTGAAGCGGACATGAACCCTAACTGACCTGAAACATATAAACTTTTCAGCATTAGTGTCATGGGATTCAAATATGAAAGTTATTTTGGCCCTTTGACCACACTGTATTGACAGTATGTAACCTGAAAAACCTAGAGCTAGATAACAGGAATTAGACCACAAATTATTGTTAGCTGGATGTTCAATGTGAAAATTTAGTATTACATTAAGTTGGCCATCGGCATGTCTGAATTTTTATATCTGATAATTGGAACACTACTGCATCTGCCAACATCTTTAATTGACAGTTATCTAAGCACATTTGCATTCATTTATGGTGCTTGAAGGTTATGAACAAAATAGTGTAATAAGGATATTATAATACAAATATTGCATGCAGATTATAGTATCTATTTCTACTTAATAAAATGTAAATATTGCTTACAAATTTGTCATTTTTAACCAATACAAAATACAAACCAATTGAATGAAAGTAATAAGCAGACAATTAACACAAAACACTATGTCGCCTTTCTTTGTTTTTGAATATGTACCCTTTATGGGCTCTTAGGTGCTTGAAAGAGTGTCGTATACTAAGCAGTACTGTTCTTTGCAGAACAAAACAAATTGTGTAATGCATTTAGCACTCCATCTCAACTATATCATATGGCAACACAAAATAGGAGAAAGTTTTGCTCATGACTTAAGTGAGTTCTATATATTGAATCCGCATAATGATCCCAAGCCATATTTGTGTATGACTTTTAAATAGTTATGTATAGGTCTGATACCAATTGTAGAGTTTGACAAAGCAGAAGCATTAGTTCTGTTTAAAAGTTTTCTGAGTAGAATAGATGAGATAATTTGATATTTTGTATATTGGAGGCTAGTCAATATAAGATGGTACTAGTGTTCCAAGGTAGATAACATACTCTCTAACAAATCCGATTTAAGTTTTCCATACCGAAATTATAATTTCAATTCTTTCTTCCGGATCCCCTTTGACACCTTGAAACTTCTTGCTTAAGAAATCGTATTACTCATAGCCATGCAGTGAGATTAATTCATCTAGCATCCAACTCAAAAGTTTGCTTATTTCAGCTTGGCACCTGCTTTGTGACATAATTTCTGAGGTAATGGTTATTTGTCTCCGTAAGTTTCATTTGCAGTACAGGAACAGATTGCTCTGTTTCAGCACAGATCTAAACAGAGTAGATAAAATGAATTTGTGGAAGAGGAACAGATTGCTCTGTTTCGGCACAGATCTAAACAGAGTAGAGAAAATGAATCAACCCCAACAGGTTGTCCTATATTAAACAAATTAGTCCTGAATAGACTCGTATTTTATTCCAGATATCATTCCAGAAAATGCTACTAATTAATTGGCAACAATTCACAAAAGCTGACAAAAAAAATTATGAGAATGTTTTTTGACACTCAACTTTTGGATGCGAGAGATGGGATCCTAGGGGTGCAAAAGGATCTGATAGTGTAAAACCATATATGTATCTATTTTTATTTTTCGGATATGGATATGGATGGATATTTGATAGATACGTACGGATATGGATCGGATATCGAATATCCATAAATATATATATAAATATTTTCATAATATATCTTAAATTATATGGTATATATCTACTATTTTGATACAGATAATTAAAATTCAAAGCCATATCCTTATCCGTACCCGCACGGATATTCGGATATCGGATATACGTATCTAATTTTCAGATATGGATCCAGATACGATCGGATATTATCTGATCCGTTTGCACCCCTATGGCATCCCCATATTTTACTTATCCCCATTTTGGAGCATCTACGGTCATTTCTGGATGTCTATCCGTTTGCACCCCTAAATTAACCACTGCTTTAATGAAGGACTCATATATTTTACAGAATGTAGTTACCTCCCATATACTAGTGGTTCGACAAATACAAGTGCCTTAGAGATGCTGAACTCATTTTATTAGAAACTAGGAACCTCATGTCACTTTCTTATAAATATTACAATGCTGCCACTAGTAACTTGCTTATAAATAGAGCGATGGTTCTTTAACAATCCACATAACAACCTTAATATATCATCTATCAATAGCTGCTAGTTAGTAATACCATATGACTATACATGATATCAATCCGGGCCACAATCCACATGGCTTCCATCATCATCCACTCCGTTTTAAGACACGAGAAGAGTTTGATACATGGCTAAATGATGTTGATTCAAACAAAGACGGCATGATAAGCCAAAAGGAGCTTCACGATGCTCTAAAAGCGTTGGGTCTGCACATGACAACATTTAAAGCATGGCTAGCCAGAAGATCAGTTGATCGTAACCATAACAAAGTCATCGATATCAAAGGAAGTGTTGAGAGGAAATTGCTTGTTGATTATGCTGTAGAGCACTGGGATATCATAGACTCTCCGTGATAATTTCTAAGAATATCTACAAACTTGCATGTATGGCTTTTGTAGTTGCGTTTCCTTTGGTTTTCCTCTATGTTGTGTGGTGGTATGTGTTTGTGTGTATTGTCTAGTTAGTATTGTTAGCTTTGATGCATGGAGAAGGTTTAAGAGTAAGTCAAAGTTGACCAGCTTTTATAATTGTCAACTAAGTTGAAGTAAAATACATCGTTGTAAAATAACATGTATAATTAGTTATATTAAGGTACTTCGGGTTTTTTATTATGTTTACTCCTAGCCCAACTAGCATCTCTACTACATGTACATACCAAGCTATCAAATTTGGGCACCGCAATTTACTGCAATTCTTTCAACTCATACAGTGCATAGGGGAGAGAAGCTATTTAAAATTACTCTCTCCCCGATCGCCAAAAATACATGAAGTGCTTGCTAACCAGTCCACTTGAAGACTTGAATCAACCGCTGTGCTTAACCAAGTCCTTTACTCGCTCCTTGTGCGGACATGATAAGAATATCAGTGAATAAATTATCTTTTAAAATATCAGTTTATACCATGACAAGGGATATGCTGTCAACTCAACAGAAGATATAATATTTAACTCTATATTTACCATCAAAATAATTCGAGAAAACCTGTTGCAGAGTGGCACTGTATATATCAGAAATCTTACTGTTGCACCTCCCAAGTTCCTGTTTGCATGCCATGTCACTGCTCTTGTTATCGTGATGTAGAACAAATTGAGAAATTATTACTAGATAAAACAGCATGCAGATCAGTAAGAGATAGTGTATCAGCAGTTATATGAGAGCTTATTTCAGAGGCATTTGACTGAACATGTAATGAACATAAAATGAACAGATTGACCGTTAGAATTTTGAAAACGGAAAATATTGATCTGTATTACTGATCAATCTGTGATATGCATAGTACCACAGACTCCCTCAAAAAACTATTAGCATACATTGATCTTACTCAATTTCATATGCATATCTTAATATATACCATACTATAATAAACAAACCAAGGAGGAATGCAAACAGACAAAGAATTTAATCATTCAACTAGCTAGAACACCTAACTTATAGGAGCACAAATTCTTATTCCTATATAGTCACTTGTGGCCATACAGTTCCTCATTGTTTCCCCTAACAACAGTTCCCAATTTACCGCCTATAAATATGGAGCAAGCTGTCATTTTCCTCCATACTAACCCAAACATATCTATAATCTCTTTAATCAGTAAAAAAAACAGGAGTTTACGGCAATGGCGCTAAAAGTGTCTCACCCAGGAACTATTGTAAGTTCTCGTACCAAAGGCACCCAGGTACAAAACCCTCCTTTTAATAACTCTAAGCCTTCACAGAAGATGACGAGGGAGCAGGTTCAAGCAATGGCTTGACGAGGTTGATATAAACAATGATGGTTACATTAGCTGGAACGAGCTCTATGGTGCATTACAGGTGCTTGGTCTGAAATACAAAACATGAAAAGTGTGAGGAGCCATGAGAAAGATTGACTTGAACCCCAACAAAGTTATTGATGTTGGTAAAGAGAGGGATATGCTAGTTGACTATTCAGAAAAGCACTGGGGTATTATACAGACTAATTAATATTATCATACTCTACTTACTTGTATTCGGTCTTATGTCATGCATATATGGACCTATGCAAGCATGGTTGAGACTTTTAGTACTGTATTTATTCTATTTTGTGAAATGGTTAGTGTCTAATTAACTTTTGGTTTGAACTTTGGAGTTATTCCATGTTTCTAACATCCCAAAAAGGAAGTTATTCCATGTTTCCTATGTATTGTTGTGTATATGGTGAATGAACAATGTATACGTTTGGAAAAAAATAGAATAAAAAGGTTGAGTGACTTGAAAACAATCTAATGTTCAGAGTCACAATTATATTATAAAATTTTGATTTTCATAACTTTTACGGTTTTACCTTTCTGATAGATACCATGATAGTGCCACAAATAGAACTCTTTTGGGCTGAGGTATTAAACAAACAGACTGAATTTGCACAGGATTAGATCTCAACTCCATTTTTTATAGAAAAAAAGAGTGCTTTAAGAAAGTATAATTGTCATGTCTAATTATTCATAGCTGAAATGTCTGTTTTTTTTTTTTTTTTTTATAGAATCTAACAGTGGCTATCAGGAAAGGAAAAGCAAAAAAAAATACATCATACTAACTACATGAGGACCTTTAAATGTCCTTTACTAACAAAATTTCAACAAAGAAATGCATCCTGCAACGCTACCTCCCCCAGAACTCGTACTGGTATTTCCTTTCCCTCAAATTTTTTCGATTTCTCTGTTTCCATAAATTCCAGCATGTTGCCACAAAATAACTACTCTATTGCTTCTTCCCGCTTGTTAAAGATCTCATCGAAGTTCGTTGTATCGTATCCCCCCTCTGCCTCAATTGCACTCCTAAGAGCTCAGACATTTTGTTCCACAGTCCAACTGCTTTAGAGAGCATTCAAAAAATAAATGCATGCCTGACTCTATTGCCCCTGATGCACGTCTCAAACCGTTAATAATACCCTTTTACTTAATTATCTTATTACTATATATTCAGAAAAGTAAGTATGAATAAAAAATCATCTGCTTAATTTAATAGATAAAAAAAATAAGATAATACTATTTTTTTTCTAGGAAAAGAGAATAATACGAAATTTAGACATATATAATATAAAATACATCTATCCGATCGATACGAGCCCATTAACACCCATATCCATTGTTCTTCAAAGCCGGAGTCAGTATTTTTCCCTTTTTATTAACTTGGATGCTGGTACGTCCCATTCTTTCCTCGTCTCATACGGACAATCACCATGTTGCACTTACACTATTGTTGTAAAAGGGCTTCTTGGGTATCTTTCAATTTCAGGGTGATGGATCATCCAAAAACTTTTAATTTCAATGTAATTTGTTTTTAACTCAAGCTGTAACTTCTCTTTTCCTGAAATGAATCTTGGAAATTTTATATAAAAAGCAATTAACGTTGTTTTATACAAAGCCGGTAGCATGTTTCTTAGATAATGAAATCAATAACATAATTGTATGTATATACTAAGTAAGAGAAGTACATATGTAAATATAAAACGTATGACATGCAATATAGTTTAAACCTAATCAATATAAAATTATGTTATTGTTCATTCACTCACTTGTTCATTCTTTGATAATGAACGACAAAAGAGTGTGGTATCAATACTACTTCAAAAGAACAGAAGAGGATTAGGGGCAAATAAAAGTGATAAACAAATTCAAGTTATCATTGAGCTCGAATATCTGAGAGGAAAAAAACAAAAAAATTCTAGGATAAACATGTACTGGCGCCGCTTGACTGCTTAATTCTCAGTTATCAAGTATCTGTACTAATTTCACTAACCGTGGAGGAATATTTAAAGTTCCACTATCAAATCAAAGTTCAGCTACTTTTAATGGGAAGTAAAAGTTGTTTGCTTTTGCATGTGGAATTACCTTTATGCTACTGATCACTGAAGACCAGATTATAAACTTTATTATGGTATATGTTAATCTCATATTCTCATGCCCCACCACTGGCTAGTGTCTACTACTAAAATATCATCTCAAATTATTGTGGTCATATCATCGTTGATATAAATTTTTGTTTATGAAGCAAAAGATGCATATATGCTTCGATATATTGACGAGTTTCATCAGAAACTGAAGCTGCAGATATAATTAACCCAACTTTAGAAATATATATATATATATATATATATATATATATATATATATATATATATATATTGTCTTATAGTTGTTTTTCATCTACTATTGGTTGTATTTCATCTCTTTTAATTTAGTTGGTTTTTTTTTTTTATCTTGTAACAGTTGTCTTTCATGTTTTACTAGTTGTCTTTAATATTCTTCTACTTTTTTTTAATCATCGACTAGTTGTTTTTTATCTTCTTATAATTGTTTTTAATCTTGTACTGGCCTTTTTCATGATCTATTGGTTGTCTTTCATCTACTAATGGTTGTATTTCATCGTCTTCTAAATGTCTTTCATCTTATAATGATTATCTTTCATCTTCTATAGGTTGTCTTTCATCTTTTTTTAGTTATCTTTCATTTTGTATTGGTTGTCTTTCATATTCTTCTAGTTGCCATTCGTATTCTACTAATTGTTTTTCATTTTCTTCCAGTTGTCTTTCGTCTTGTACCAATCGTCTTTCAAGTTCTACTAGTTGTATTTTCTCTATTACAGGTTGTATTTCATCTTCTTCTGGTTATATTTCATTTTTTACTGGTTGGCTTCATCTTTTTGTGCTTGACTTTCATCTTCTGCTAGTTGTATTTTATCTTGTTCTAATTGTCTTTTATCTTGTACTGGTTGTCTTTCATGTTATACTAGTTGTTTCATCATTTTTCAATTGTATTTCATATTCTTCTAGTTGTTATTCATTTTATACATGATGTCTTTTAATTTTTACTGGTTATTTTTTCATCTTGTACTGGTTATTGTAATTCATCTTCCTTTTTTTGACTTAAAGACAAAAGTAGTTTGAAATTAAAACACACATATTTAGAATTTAAATGCTTGCTAGTAATATTGTAAAATGTTATAAATAAAATTTTAAAAGCTCGAATATGAACGCTGGAAATGGAAGTTAGGCAAAATTGAAAGAGTTTTTCCGTTAAATTAGTTGGCGGCGCACTAGGGTATGATGGATCGGGGGCTAGAACATTTCTCTTTATTAAAACCATTAACTGGCTTTGCATACATGCATGAGTTCAATGTTTAGTGATCACAGTAAATTGATATGATTATTTCAGTAGTATCCAGTGGTGGGGCATGAAAATTTGAAACGAACATAGTATAATTAATATTCTCTGGTCTTGGGTCAAAAGCAAAAAACTTTTACTTCTCATTAAAAATAGATGAAACTCTGATTCCATATATAATGGAACTTTTAGTATTCCTCCAAGATTAGTGACTAAAAATTGTAACTTGTGGGGATGAGCACACAGTCTTAATAACTGAGAATTAAGCAGTCATGCAAGCACCCCAGAAACTGAACCTACAGATAAACTTAACCCATCTTTGGACATATATATAGATATGTTGCAAAATATTTTTTCTTTCATGCTAGGTTTGGAGGGTTCTATCTAGGTGTCATTTTTCCAGTAAAAGAACTTGATCATCTTCAAATAGTTATTAAGAGCAATTAAAGTTGTTAAACTAAAGCTGTGGGGCTTCTTTGGCCCAAAAAAATACAGAAAAAGAAGGTACCTGAAAAGAAAATTTCTTCAAGTGTAGTACTTAGGTCGGACATTCCCAAGCTAATTGTTGCGTGGAAGGTTGGTTCTTGGGTTTTCCTCCACCTTAGGTCGGACATTCCCAAGCTAACAAAGAAAAATCACATAAATAATAAATATGCTTCTTTTGAAAAGATTACAACCTTAACCCCCCCCCCATCTATCTCGATCCTATACTAGCTCTCAAGGCAAAGAAATAGATCAGATGTCATGAACATGGCTTTTCTACAAACACTAACTAGATAGTTGTAATTGGAAACTTGGATAAGCCATATTTCATCCTGTATCAGATTTGAGATGTTAAGATAAGATGAAACTATCTACTCAGGAGGAATAATCCATGTATAGAAACACTCTAGGAATTATTTCTTGGGCTGGATATCTGTTGCCCCATATGCACATCCATTCCTTCTCTCCAAGTGAATTACAGCCCAAAATTTTAAAGAACCAACACGCCAAAGGATAAAATTCGTATCTACATGATCAGCTTCTCCACAACAAACAAATAATCAAAATGTTAGAATTCCGTCTAATAATGTACGCATTATTGTCTTTGAAATGTTTAATTTGTTTATACAATTTTAGAAAATCGCTCTACTGCATTAAGTATTTAAGTTAAGGGGATGGTTCATATATATAAGTATATATAATTGAGTGGTTATATGACATAAATAAAGTTCTGCAAAATTAAATGAATAAATATAGAAATATTTCTTTCACTAGTTAATATATTTTTACTAAGAATTCACATCTAGTCTTCTTACTAAAAATTTAACAAATATAGTCTTACTGAATCTTGTATAAAAACGGACATCTTTATAAACAATAATAAAGATAATAAAAACATTACCTTTTTTATTTTTGTTTGATTGAATAGCCCATATTAATCACTAATAAGTGTTTCGATGAATCAATGGAATAGAGACTCACCCAATTTCAAAACAACCGCTAAACCCAACAAGTCAATGGAATATCGCCTGGCCATAAGTGATTCAAATTCTTTTAAATACATGAAAGATATTTCTCTGATGGTTGAAATTAAATTTATTAATTATCTCGTAATTTTTTGTGAAAATTTCGTAATTTGTCAATAGCGAGACCCAAGCTATTCCAATAGTTCGGAACATCTACTTCTTCACCCAAAAATGGAATAACGATCTACCTTCTGCTATTTCGAAGCTAACCCAAATTTTTTGATATTCCGAAGCCATCCAAACCTTTTGCTCAAAATTTTACTATTTAAGCTAACTAAGCTGCTGTACATTATACATTGCTCAAAATTTTATTACCACAAATGTACATTATCTTATCTCAAAAAAACAAATGTACATTATCTAAATAGCAAACAGATCATTGTTTCTTCCCATGCAATCCAACATATCTTAACTCTTTCAAGCTCAGCTATCTGATAATACTGACTACAGTTAAGTTTACCATGGTGTTATTGGCAACTGACCCAGGACACTGCCCTCCTACATCAGCTGGAGATGTCAATACTAAAAGTAACCACCGAGGAAACAATATTTTCAAGAAGATGACGAGAGAGCAATTCAAGAAGTGGCTCGACTCTGTTGATTCAAACCATGACGGCTAAATAAGCCGAGACGAGCTCTATGCTGCACTGACCACACTAGGATTGCATTTCAAAACATGGAAGACATGGAGAGCCATGAAAAGGTGTGACTGGAATCATAACCATGTCATAGACACAGGATTGGAGAGGAAGAAGCTGATTGATTATGCTCAGAAACGCTGGGGTATTATAGTCACAAAATAATAATTAGCAAGGCAACTGGTGGAGATAGATGTCATATATATGTACAAGTAATTAAATCTATGCATCTTATTTTGGGTAGTTTTATGTTAGCGTCGCTTCTACGTGAGCTGGTCTGTTGACTGTAAATAGGTTTATAAATGGTCTAGTAGCAAGAAGCAAATATTAAGCTTTTTGTTCTCATATGTGGTGTAATATATTATTATGTTGCACGAAAAGCTTTTCGTATTGAAAGTTGATCCAAAATTAACTTTCCTTATTTAAAATTCTGTTGTAAAAGTTTTTAGAAGCAAAAAACGTGTGTAGTGGGATTTGTGGTTTTCCAAATATAGTTGTATGTAGTGGGATTAGTGGGTTTCCATATTTAGAGTTCTGTTGAGTTAGTGGGTTCTATAATTAGTCATGTAGGTAATGTTTGCAGTAGAAGGGTAGTTAGTGGGGTAATGGAGATCTAAAATTAGTTTTGTATTCTCTATAAATCATGTGCGCAGTAGAATAAGTTTGTAACGGTAGAAAATAAAGAAGATGAATAAGACAGTTTCTGTTTTTGAACAATGCAGAAAAACAACTATTTTGTTTGTATGAAATAGAGTGCTTTGTGAGAGACAGAGAGAAGTAAGGCTGCTGCAGTCAGCCACGTTTTTTCCAACATTTCGTAACAGTCACTCAACAAATTAATATATATAACAAGTAGCAGGCATCAATTAAGTAGTTATTAAAATATTCTTGTGTTATTGTATTCAGTTTTTTTTACTTGAAAAATTATTATTTATTTTCTACAAATATGAGTTAGTAATATATCATGTAAATTTTTTAGTTCTGCTATGCTTATCCAGCTACTGGACTGAGGTTTCTAATAAAAGTTTCCGTCTCAATCTTCTAAAGCTAGAAAAGTCAGATAGATGCTGCTCAATTATATATGGAATCTGGTACTATTTCAAAGTTCTGATCTAACTAAGATTCTCCCTGAAGTGAGGTTGAAGCAGGAGCTGGGTCCAAAATCTTACAGGGTGAGTAATATTTTCGAAATGATATTTAATTTTATAATTATTTAAATATTACGTACTTTCTTATTTTTAAAATAATTCTAAAATGAAGCAGTGTTTTATAAATGTGGATGCTCTTCTTAGCTAAAAGAACAAGAAGAAAGTATTCTAAAAGGAAAAAATGTTTAAATGCACTTGAAACAAAGTATATCACCTCTTATATATTGTTTTGCTAAATGTAAGAAATGAATGATCAACACGATCAGTCCAAGGAATACTTTCCTGGCATGGAATGGTTTCGGCGATTGCTCAAAATGTTGCAAAATTATTTACAAATCAAATAATTACTTTACTGGTACCAGGTTGATTACTTCAAATTCAATAAATTCGATAGTACTTTACAGGTACCAGGTTTATTACTTCTAATTCGATGCTAACAAGTTGGTCATTACTTGTGCCAATTTGTTCGACACAAAAATAAGAAAATATTTTGTTATTGTTAATTAGTAATTGTGAGTAACAGCCATATTCAGTGGTGTATTTGAAAATATTTTAAAATTCTTGAGGTATATGGCAAAGTAGTTATAGGTTTTTGATATCTTTCTTGAAACGGAGACAGATCGGCTCTGGTTTAATAATATATATATATATATATTTTTTAAAGAGGCATAGCCCATTTCCATTGATATGAAAATATAATTACAAGAACCAAGAGTAGTATAGTATTTCTCAAAACACAAAACACCCCACTAATCTGGGTAACAACAAAACATATAAGCAAAGATATGCATGCATAGTAAACTAAACAGCCAAGCTTGAAATGTTGCTAGTTTTCAAAAAAACACCAAAGTAGCAAGAACTTGGCCATATGCTAAAATGTTAATCCTATATTGGAGATATAAAAAGCTGGTAAGGTAATTCTTCATTAAGGCAGGGGCAGCACTGGTCCTTGGTACGGCACGATCTCCATAGGCATATACTGATCGAGAGGGATGAGATCGTCGTCCACCGGCAGCCAGTCTTCCACTACCTGCTGCACTGGCTGTTTGATGTTTCCTGCCCAATAACACAAAAGAGATTTAATTTGCAATATTAGAGATCTAGCTGATTTGACAGAACACTGATTAAAGCATCGATCATTACAGTGTTTCCACACGGTCCAACAAACTGCACACAATACAACTAAGAACCCAATTTTCTCTGTTACTGGCATGGACATAGCAAACAGTACTATATGATCAAAAGTTGACCAATTAGACATATAATCTTGACTTTTTCCTAACCAGAACCATATCCTTTGAGCTAACGAGCAGTTTAGAAAAAGATGACTAATTGTTTCATTGGCTGAACAGAACTGACAGGTTTGACTACCATTCCAACCTCGTGTAACTAAATTATCCTTAGTAAGTATACTATTATGAGCTATCAACCACATGAAAATTCGAAGCTTTGGTGGTACTGGAATACACCACCAAACTAAAGACTATACTCTAGGTAAAATACCCCTAAAATGAAGAAATTTATACAAAGATTTTGTAGTAAACTTCCTTGTGTTATCTCATCTCCAAATCAGTTGGTCGTGCGTAGAAGTGAAAGAGCTAGTACTAATAAGGTTAAGAATTTCAGCCCATTCAATGAGATCATAGCTTTCTAATTGCCTCCTAAACTTAATTACCCTACCTTGATAATAAATCACCTCTTGCAAAGAAACATTTTGATTACAGCAATGCTTAAATAAAATGGGGTATTGTGAAGCAAGTGAACAGTTACCATTCCACAAATCTGTCCAGAATTTACAAGTAGAATATGTACCAGGTGTGTATTGGACGCTAAGCGACTCTATGTTTTCTATTTTGGAAATGGCGTTCCAGAAAGGAGAGGGAAGTGAATGATAGTCAATGTATTGGAAAGTAAGTATGGTTTTCCATCTACTAGTATAAAAGGGGTTCTTTAACTTCCACCACCATTTTAACAATAATGCAATGTTCATTTCATACAAATCTAAGAACCCCATACCCCCCAAGTGTTTGGCAATACATATATTTTCCCAGGGGACTAACGCATATTTTTTTCTTTTTTTCGGTGCCTTGCCACAAAAATCTACGTCTAATCTTATCAATTTTTTGTATCACCGTACGGGGAACCCTATAAACAGATAATGCATATAAAGGAATGGCTGATAAAACCGAACTTAACAATGTAATCCTACCTCCGATTGAGAGTAGTTGACTTTGCCAACTAGGTAATCTAGCTTCTACCTTATCGATTAGGAATTGCCAATCAGCAACAGCTAGTTTTTTTATTGTGAAGTGGTAACCCTAAGTAAGTGATGGGGAATACCCCCCAAGTGCATCTAAATAAACTATTTAAAGGCGTATTGGTTGGATTGATGTTTAGTGGGTACATCTCTGTTTTATCGAAGTTCATTTTGATACCGGAGAGTGCCTCAAAGGCCATCATTGTCCACCAAGCCGATTCAACATTCTCTTCTTGAGCAGCTAAGAATAGAATCGTATCGTCCGCATAGTGGCAATTAGTAATAGAATCATTATCTAAACAGGCTGGTCCTAATCCTCTAATTACTTGTGCTTTCCTACCTTTGTTAAAGATTTTACTTAACGTATCAGCAGCCAGGATATAAAGGAAAGGTGACAAGGGGTCACCTTGCCTTACTCCTCTTTTACAGTAAAAAAATTCAGTCAATTCACCGTTTATTGTAATACAAGATTGAGAGCTTTGAAGTCAGTGAGTCCTCCATTCCAACTATTTTTGTCCAAAATTTCTACCTTTGAGGACTTCCAGGAGGTAATCCCAGTGTATCTTGTCATATGCTTTTTCAAAATCCACTTTGATTACCACTCCAGGTTGTTTACTGACTTGGCAGGAATGGATAATTTCCTGACTAACTATCATGTTATCAAGAATGTATCTATTCTTAATAAACACTGCTTGACTTTGGTCTATCAACCTAGGTATAACCCCCTCTAATCTAATTGTAATTAGTTTGGATAAAATCTTAAAACTACAATTAACTAGGCTTATAGGTCTAAATTTTTTAATAACAGTGGCATCTTTTTCCTTTGGGATCAAGCAAATACACGATTTGTTAATTTTATGGAGATCTAGGTTATTCTCATAAAAGTAATGTGTCAAAATCATCAAATCATGCTTAACTAGATCCCAAAAGTATTGATAAAAATGAAAAGTAAAGCCATCTGGTCTAGGGGCCCCGTTAGGTTCAGAAGCAAAGATTGCAGTCTTTAATTCTGTTTCTAAAAATGGTCTCTCAAGATCCCACTGTTCAGAAGAAAGTAATTTATCATCTACATCCCAAAAATCAGAAGCTAAACTGGCATATTTAAAACCAGGAGTTCCTAACAGCTCTTTGTAATATGCAACTATGTGTGATTTAATATCTACCGGTTAGTGTTAAGGTGACCCTCTATTTCTAATGCATTAATTCTATTCTTTTTGGACCTATGTGTTGCTAGTATGTGAAAGTATTTAGTATTAGTGTCCCCTTCCCTCAACCATTTGTTTTTAGATTTTAATCTCCATTGTTCTTCCTCTTCTCTATATATTTTGTCTAATTGCTGTGTAATCTGAACCCATTGGTTACCCTCTTCAGCTGTAAGTTCCCTAATATCCCTAATTAATTCTAAATCATGTAGACAGGATAGAAATTGGCATTTCTCTCTTTTCTTTTTACTATAAAATTTTTTGGACCAACCTTTGATTCTTTTTTCGAACATGTTTCAGTTTTTGGTTCTAGCTTTTGGCAATATCAGTTGGACTAAGTGGGTATTCAACCCACCATTTAGACATAAGTTGGACAAAATCCTCTTGGTCAGTCCATAAAGGATCAAATCGAAAAATTGGAGAGTGGCGTTGAGGGTGAGAGTGAGTAGTGATTAATAGCGGACAATGATCCGAACCTAGACTACTAAGATCAGTAATTACACTGTCGGGGTACTGCTGTTGCCAGCGGAGAGAAGTAAAAACCCTATCTAATAATGCAACGATTGCCACTAGACCATGTATATTTTCTAGTGTGTAATTTATGCTCTATTAAAAAGTGACTATTAACAAAGGAATTGAACTGTCGATTAATGGGTGAGTCAAAATTGGGGCTTGTTTTCTCATCTTTTTTCCTGATTGCATTAAAATTCCCACAGAAAAACCACAAATCAACATTAACATTTTTAACCTGTGCTAATTCCTCCCAAAATGCTTGTTTTAATGACCTAATTACGGGCCCATATACCACAGTAAGCTGCCATCTAGTGTTATCTAGTTTATTTTCAAATATGACATCTAGACAAAAGACATGTACTGAATGGTGAAGGATTTGAACTTTATTACTGTCAGCGCCCACTAGTATACCACCTGATCGGCATACCGACGGAACCCATAACCAAGAATCTAACCTAGACGATATAGACTTAAGACACCGGTTTGTGAACATTTCTTTTTTCGTTTCCTAAAGTGCTAAAATATCTACCTTATTATCGCTAACTAAATCTTGCACAATTTGCCTTTTCCTACTAGAATTAAGTCCTCGGCAATTCCAATTGAGTATATTCATAAGGAACAGTGTAAGACACTATCTACATCTAAGGTATTTTCTAAGCTGCTACTGTTATCTATTGTCTCTACATCATTAACTATTGTAGTGTTATCTAATTGACTAAGTGACTGAATTTGTGTAAGAGAATACTCAGTAATATGAGATTGTCGGGGTTCACTAAGCAACTTTTTAATCAACAGTTCAAAGGAAGCTCTATCTAAACTTCTAAGGTATGCTATTATGACAGAGCTATCAGTATCTACATGTCCTAATTTAATTCCATACACTTGGAATAATGCTGTAATCTGGTCTATAGTAAGCCTGTTATATGGAAAGTGATGTATAATACTAATACCTAAGGTGCTGCTGCAGTCAGACATCTTTCGTTTCTGAGCTTTACTCATGGTGGAGTCAGGGTCTCCCTGCACTGTGACCCGAAGGCTGCGACGCGGCTCAGCTGGTGCAGTCCTTTTGGGCTTACGAGCAAGGTTATCGCAAACTTCTGGAGTGGCCACATCAGAATCAGACTTGTCTGGCGAAGCACCTGGTAAGTTTTTCCTTTTCTGAGAGTTGTTGCGAAGTTGCTGCCCAATACCAGTAGCAGCAAGCTTGGAGTTGGTAAGTTTTGGAACAGAGGTTTCTTCTGTCTGCCCCAAGAGAAAGGTCTTTTGGGCATCAATCTCTTAGCAGGAGCAGGGGCATTAACTCATTTCTCAGATTTTTGAACTGGAGCACTGACTGGTTTAAGAGGAGGTAAGAAGCCCCGTCTAACTGCTGAGATAAGTTCATCCTCGGCACTGAGCGTGTCATCTGGGTGAGTTTGGGGAGTAACTGGAGAGGGAGGTTTCAAAGCATTAGGAGGTAAGACCACAGCAGGGTCAACCAACTCAGAAACAGTGACGGCATTATCTGACACTGGTGCAGATACGGCCAGAATCACTGGCTCAGGTGCAAGCTTAGTATCTGAGTCAGGTAGGATCACCGAAACTGGTTCAGCAACGATAATATCCCCGGAAGCAGGAATATTACTAGGACCAGCACCATTTGAGCGATCGGAATGCAGTCTACGACTCCAATGTGCCAGTTCCATAACAGCAGTAATGATTTCTTCATCTAGAGAGACTGGTTTTTCCAGAGGGTTCTTCCCTTTGTCAGAAAAAATGGGACTTTTCTCTGAGTTATCTATCAGATTGACCATACGAACACTACCACCTCCATTCCTGGGAGGAGGAGGATTATTCGAGCTGGAGTTCCCTCTAGGACCGGCAGTGGGGCCAAGGTCTTTTCATTCACTTTCGCCAAATTCTGTCCCATTCGGGTACGGACGACCTCGTTTTCTACCAGCCCAAGCATTCAATGGTTCTGTGTTTTCATTTTCCACTTCAATGTCAATTTCGAATTTAGACAAGGTGCCAGTTGGGTCTCTGTAGGGAACCATATGAGTGGAAGGGAGCAAAGTGATATCACAGACCGCTAATCGGAGACGAACAAATCGAACATCATACCCGCTCTGGGTAGCACTATCAGTTTCTTGCACATAGGCACCAAAAGGATTCAGAACCCGATCATATTCAGTAAACTCATCAAGGAATATCGGGAAGTTAAATATTCTCACCCGCATAGATTGTAGCAGCGTACCTTCACTAAAGCTTTTGTCCCAGGCAACGATCGGAAATTGAACATTGCTAAGATGCAGATATCCACGAGAAGCGACCGACTCGAGCCATGCCGGATTAGGGGCCTTGATGAGGTATTTGTACTCATCGAACACCATTGCAACCCACCGATGCTTGTCGAAGGAGAGGGATGACGCTGTTGCACTACCTGAGGCCTCAAAGTGGTAGATTTAGGTTTTATGCGAGTAACAAGACGGTTGCTAGGTTTTTGTCTACAATCGGTGGCTCTGTGCCCTAATCGGTTGCAAGAAAAACAGAGTTGCTTGTTGCGACAGTCCTTAGCAATATGGCCTTTATCTCCGCATCTCATACAGATCGGGCGGTTAGGTGTTGAATTAGCACGAATTTCAGCAATTCGCTTGCGCACTAGCGAAGATCTTGATTCTGTAGTGGTCGTTGGATGTGTATTAGGTCTCACAGGTGCTACAGGGGGATCAGTAAGGACGTGGCTATAAATCCGAGAAGGGGCACCTGCAGGGCCCACATGTAATTGATCCGCCATTAATGGCGGAACTGGTGCACCGTGTTTATGCAAAAAAGTGTTTCCTAACAGACCCAATCGATGCATACGGGCCGTTGCCATGGCTCGGTGATACAAAACTAGTCTCGAATCTGGATGTAAACTATACTATTTGGCCAGCGATTTCTCTTTTTTTCTTCTTTTTTTGTGTTTTTCTCTTTTTATTTTGATCGCTTTTCTAATCGCCTTTTTTTATTTGGTTGATGCTTCTCTCTATTAGTAACTTCTGAATGTCGCCATTGATCTCATTAGTAACCTCTGGTTTAATAATGTGACCTGACTTATCTTTCTATCTCTGAATTTGTTTTACAGCTCCCAAGGAATATTCTCGGTAAAATGAACTTTTTCTTTCTTTTCTGTGAAAATACTACATGGTCGATAGAAACTCAATGTGGATAATTTGCTTCCACAAATATCGGCACTCTTGTTATTCTGTCAGAAGCTGCTTGATCTAAATTGGATAATTCAGGATCAGAATGTAAAGTCAATGACATGCTATTTTCAGATGACTCAGATCAGAACAACTGATTGAAATCTTGTCAAGAAAGAGATTCATGTTTACTAGTTTGAAAATGGGGATGAAAACAGATAGCGAAAGTGCTGCCTGAGCTGAACTGTGTAGTTCAAAAGGATCTTTAAGCTATTTGTTCAAGGGACAAATAATATTATGTCATACGACAACACTAAGTAGGAGAAAATTCAGACCATGGTTTAAGTGAGTTCTACCTATTGAATTCTCATCATGATTCCAAGCCATAAATGTGTATGAATTTTCAAAACCTAATTTATAGATCTGATACCAATTTAGAGTTTGACAAAGAGGAAGCATTAGTTTTTGTTTAAGAGTTTTCTGAGTAGACTAGATGAGATATTTCGATATTTTGTATATTGGAGGCTAGTCAATATATTTCGATATTTTACAAACATATAACATGGCACTACATTTTTTGGTAACGGTCACAAATCCATTAAGTTGGTACTAGTGTTACAAATTTACAATACATGGTAGATAACATACTCCCCAACTAATCAGATTTTATTTTCCATCTTAAATTTACAATTTAAAGAACAATTCATTCTTCCGGACCCCTTTTGACAGATTGAAATTTCAGTTAAGCAATAATATTACTCATCTCCGGGTCAGCAGTGAGCTCAAAACTTCGCTTTTTCCAGCTCGGCATCTGTTTAGTGACATCATTCCTGAGGTAATGGTATTTTTCTCCATAAAGTTTCATTGTCGGTACAGGAACAGATTGCTCTGTTTTGACACAGAGTATGCCAGCATTAAACAAATTAGTGCTGAACAGATTTGTATTATATTGCAAATATTATTCCAAGAAAGTCTACTGATTAATGGAAACAACTAACAAAAGCTGATCTCATATGCATGAGATGTTTTTTGACACTCAACATTTAGATGCAAAAGATGCGATCCAATTATTATCATGGCACGGTATCAGCAGCTGCCAGTAAATCTTCAGAGCCCTCCTAATTTGCATCTGGTTTTTACATATCCCCATTTTGGAGCCTCTGCGGTCATTTCATGAAGTGTGTGATGTCAAAATTCATTGAAGCATAGCTGAATTAATCACTTCTTGAATGAAGGACTCGTACTTTTTACAGCATGTGTAGATATCTCCCGTATATCAGTGGTTCAACAGGGATGCTGAACTCATTTCATTGAAAACTATATAGGAACCTCATGTCACTGTCTTATAAATAGTATATTTCCACTAGTCATTCGCTTATAAATAAAGTGATGATTCTTTCCACAATCCACACAACAAGTACCTTAATTTATCCATCTATACTAGCTAATTAACTATACTCCTGCTCTTAGTATTACCACTCAACCATAGAGTGTAGCGATCCGGGCCACCACCCACATCGTCTTTTCCACCACAATCATTTTAAGATGATGAGGCCAGAAGAGTTCGATGGAAGTGTTGAGAGGAAAGCACTGGGGTATCATTGTCCGTGATAATTTCTAATAATATGTTTCTTGTTATTGTGCCAAATAGCAGCTCTGCTACACATAGATACCTATCAAATTTGGCACCGCTATTTACAGCAATCCTTTGAACTCATACAGTGCATAGATGAGAGAAGGTCATTAAAATTACTATGTCCCAAAAAATACAATAAGCCCTTGCTAACCAGTATACTTGAAGCCTTGAATCAACAGCTGTGCTTAACCGAAGTCCTTTACTCGCTCCTTGTGTGGATATGATTCTACAGGCATATATATGAGATACTTAAAAGGAAAAATCGGTCCTTCTGGACCGGAATCGGGCTGTACCGATCCGATTTCTGGCCGAGTTACACCGTAAGCAATTTTTTCATCGAATTTCGGCCGAAACGGTCCGATTCCAGTCAAATTTCATCTGAAACGGTCCGATTCCAGTCAGATTCCGAACAAAACAGTTTGATTCCAGTCAAATTTCAGCCTAAATGTTCCATTCCAGTCAAATTTCAGCCGAATCAGTCGGATTCTAGTCATATTTCGGCTGAAACAGCTGTTTTGTAGAGAATTAGAGAAGTCTGTCCAATCTCCATTTGCTGCCTTTTTTTTAATTGTTTTCATCTTAAGTCTTCTCCTCTCCATTTCATAAATTATGCATCACCTCCATTTAAATTTTTTTATTTTCTAATTTGTTTTCTTTTTCATCTTTTCTCTTTTTTAGAGATCAATATTAAGACTAGCAAGTAATTTTTATTTTTCAGCATCTTTATTTTTACAAATTAATATTTTACCATTTTTTTTTCTATTTGTTTAGTACAAAAACAAGTTTTTGGTAAAAAAAGTCTAAATTTTCGATCCAATTCAGCTTATTCTTACCAATTCATCCGATTCCGATTCTACAATCAAGTGACCGATCTGGATTCTGATTCCGATTTTTCCTTCTATGATGAGATGCTTATTTACTGATGCTTTTGACAAAACATGTCATGTGCACAAAATGAATAGATACTTTGGAAAGAACAATTATGTAGTAATCTAAGAGCATTCATATTACAGCAACTCAAATGAGTTTGTAAATAATTATTAATCACTTTTTAGAAATTAAAGTCTCTAAAATTTCTAGCTCTCACATATCTGAAATTAATTTTAGAGTCCACGACAACAATAAATTAAAAAAAAGAAATAATTTAAGCCAATCATTTAGTCAGCGTGAAGTTTATAAACAGTTTCTTATTAAGAAACTTTTCTGCATATTTTATAAATAAGAAACTCTCTCATATTTCTGAAGTTGAATTAGAAACTGTCACATCTAATTATTATTTTTTATAATACCAGAGATGGAGATGCTCTAAGGTTGGCATTTGTTATTTTCATCCTAATATCAGCCTAGGGATGCGAACAATGGATGGATACATTAAACCGCGAAGATGAAACTGATTATTCTACTGAGGCATTTGACAGAACACCACGTCATGTGCATTCTATTTTACTACTTGAAAACATGCATAATTAATGAATAATCTAAGAAAAAAAGAGAGAGAGAAGAGAGTAGAGAGTAGGGTGCTGAACTGCCATAAGTTAATAATTGAAAAACTGGTTACGCAGCTGCTTTTGTATGCACATACCATATCTATTGTGTTTCAAATTAAAATTGTGCCCATTCCTTCAACCAGATTCATCCAAATACAAAATTGATATCCTTATTAATAGACAACACTGATCGTATTTAAATTATTTTATATACTTAATAATTGCAATGCAAAAACATAAAAAGCAGTATATATAAATTCAGCAAGGTCTAAAATCCCATGTTTATGTATGTATATGCAACAATGTGCCATTACTATAAGATAATCTATGAGCAATAGCAAAGATAACCATCATTGTCATACTCTGATTGAGATTGTATCAGTACCAACATGTTGGTTTGTTGTAGGTTCGTTTGCATGAATATAATTCTTGACACATGGAAGGAACTGGATGAATCTCAAAGGATCATGTTGGCATAGAGAAGGAAATACGTGACACGCCGTGACGTGACGTGACCAATTTTTTTTTACACGTGACGTGATATGATGTGATCAAAATGATGGCTGATGGTTATGTCACATGAATAGTCACGTTACTTGTAGTCATGCCGTGACTATATGTGATATGACGTAAATTAGTCACGTCATTTTTTATATTTTAATTTAAATTGTTGAAAATTCAAAATAAAAAGATATACAAAATATGAAAATTTCTAAAAATTCTAAAATAAGTAAATAATGTTGCAGAGTTATTTGTTTTTAGAAAAGACTGTTGAGCATCTGACATTACTTAAAAAATTCAAATTACAAACATTCATTAGACTAAACTAGAGAAAATAAAAATCAGTAGTACATGAGTTCCAGTATCATTGAACCTACACTAAAAGAGAAACCGTTATACTTTATACGTATCAAAAAAGTTGGAGACTCTATGTTTCATACCGTGACGTGATGTGACGTGACTAGTTCGCTTGACGTGATGTGACGTGCAATTTTCGCTCGAATGCGGTCGCATCACACGACACGTGAGTCACGTCACATAATCAACACACGTGATGTGACGTGACGCGACGTGACTAGTCATGGCGTGACTAATTTTCTTATCTAAGACATAGCATATGCTTACTCAAGGAATCCACATAAAAATTTTGTATGTAGATAATGCCAAATAGTATTTTTGTATGTACAGGAATAAAGAGGAAAATACTCATCAACCGAAAGCAACTGGTGTATTCTGTACTTCATGCCTGGATACATTGGTCTCATTCTATTTCAGATGCATATCTTAATAAACGGACCATAACGCATTGAGATTCTGGCAATGGCTGATGGCGCACTACAACATATCCATTCGAGGAGGATTGAACATAGTTCAACTATGGACTAAGAGTAAAAGCCAGTTACCGCGGGAGGCAAATTGGGACACCGTATGGGGAGCGGGAACATGAGCTCTTTGGCGAGAGAGAAATAGGAGGCTGTTTTCTGGAAAACAGAAAATAGTTCATCGGTTAATCACCGATACAGCATTACATATAGGTAACTGGAGGAATCATATTTAGTGGGAATTAACCCAACAGGGGTTGGGTTGGGAGTCTATTAGCTCCTTTGTATAGGAGGGGGAGTTAGTGGAGAAAATTCAAAACTTTGTAAATATACTTTTTTAATTAATATATTTGTTGTCGACAACTATAAAAAAAAATAAACGGACCATAATAAACAAAGAATTTAATCATTGAACTAGCTAGAACACCTAACTTATAGGAGCACAAGTTCTTATTCCTATATAGTCACTATTGCTCCAAAACCTATTTGTTCCCCCTAATATGGAAGTCAACAGCTAGCTCACAATTTACAGCCTATAAATATGAACATCAACTGAAAGCAATATCTTAAACAGTCATCAACTGAAAGCAACTGGTGTATTCTGTACTTCATGCCTGGATACATTGGTCTCATTCTATTTCAGATGCATATCTTAATAAACGGACCATAATAAGCAAACCAAGGAGGAATCCAAAAAACAAATAATTTAATCATTCAACTAGCTAGAAAACCTAACTTATCGGAGGAATCCAAAAAACAGAAAACAAAGTTCTTATTCCTAAATAGTGACTTATAGCTCCAAAACCTATTTGTTTCCCCTAATATGGAATCAATACTTCCCAATTTACAGCCTACAAATATGAACAAGCTGTCATCGTACTAACCCAAACATTTCTATAGTCTCTTTAATCAGTAAATAAACAAGAGTTTATGGCAATGGAGCTAAAAGCGTCTCACCCGGGAATTATTCAAAGTTCTCGTACCAGAGGCAGCCAGGTACAAAACTATCCTCCTAATAACTCTAAGCATCCACAGAATAAGATAACGAGGGAGCAGTTCAAGGAATGGCTTTACGAGGTCGATGTGAACAAGGATGGTTACATTAGCTGGAAGGAGCTCTATCATGCATTAAAGGTGCTTGGTCTGAAATGGAAACTTTGGAAAGTATGGAGAGCCATGAGAAAGGTTGACTTGAACCGTAACAATGTTATTGATATGTCAGAGAGGGATATGCTAGTTGACTATGCAGAAAAGCACTGGGGTATTATAAAGACTGATTAGTAATCTGGTACTCTATTGGTATTCAGTCTTAATTATATCATGCACTGATGTATACAAGCATGTGTGGTTGATACTTTAGATACTGTCCTTCTTATCTTTGGTGAAATTGTTAGTGTCTAATTAATTTAGTGATCCCAGTTTAGGTTGGAAGTTCATGTTAACAATGTATTATTGTATGGGGAATGAGTAATTAATGTATCTGTTTGGAATAAATTAAAATGTTGAGTGCCTTTCTGATAGGTGGTGATGCACGAAGCAACACGAAAATTGCAAAAAAAAAAAAACAAAGGAAAAGAGGAATTTTGTTTGAGATCACACAGATTCTCAGAATTTAGATATAAACTGCTTAATAATATTGTCTGCCTAAAACAAACCAACTTTCTGTCTTAAATATCAAACCCTAAAAAACGAAAATTACATAAAAACCCACAAAAGTCTAAAAATATAGAAAAACATCTAAAAGTCCCTTAAAACAACTTCGGATCGCGAATCCGAAGCGATCCTTGGCGAAATGGGTCTATATATTGCAGTGGATCCGAAGCGATCCTTGAGCTGTGGATCTCCAGTTCGAATTTCAGCTCGATCCGACGGTCGAATTGAAAGTTACGTCTGTTTTTGTAAAGCATGCGCAGATATATATTGCATCAGGTGGCATAATAGCGACACAAATAAAACTCTTATAGGCTGAGGTACTGAACAAACGGACTGAATTTGCACATGATTAGATCTAAGCTCCATTTTTCATAGAAAACAGAGTGTTTTAAGAGAATAATTGTCATGTCTATTATACAAAGCTGCAGCGTCAAATTACCTTTAATAAAACTCTTTTACTTAATTATATTATTTGTATATATCCAGTAAAATGAATTCAAAAAATTCATTTTACTAGTTTAATAGAAAAAAATAGAATAGGATAATAGTAATTAATTTTTAGGAAAAGGATAATAATAATTTTAGACATGCAAATATAAAAATACATGTATTCGATTCCGATCCATACAAATCAATTGACACCCATTAAAACAGAAATCCCTCTCATACGCACAATCGCTGTATCTCCAAATTCTGCGTAATGGATCCTTGAAAAAAAAAATAATTTCAGTCGAATGAGTTTAGCTCATCTTTGATTTCTTTTGTAACTTCTATATTTGGGGAAACCATCTTCTATTTATATATAAAAAGCAATTAACGTTGCTCTTCACTCTTGGTTTAACATAGGCTGTACTGTTGTTTATAGGTTTTATTACAAACTAATTAATAATATTTTTTTTACAAATAATATGATATAATATAATGTTTATTATTAGTAAAAAGTACATAAATATAAAACATATCATTTTCAATTTTTTTTATTAATAAATGTCTTGTCGCCATGCAAGTTAAATATATTTCAGTCCAAAAAAGTTATATTGCAAAAATATTCCACTAATCTTGGAGGAATATTAAAAGTTCCACTATGGAATCAAAGTTCATCTACTTTTATTGTGAAGTAAAAGGTCTTGGTTTTGTTGAATTAACTTTATGCTACTGACCAAAGACCAGAGAAACTTAATTATCAGTATGTTAATCTCAAATTCTCATGCCCCACCACCGGTTAATATTGAAATAATCATCTTGAACCACTGTGTTGATATAAATTTTTTCTTCTGAAACAAAAGGTGCATGCTTGGTCTTGGTCTTATATATAGATTATATTAAAAAAACTGAAGCTATAGATAAACTTAACACATCTTTAGAAATAGATATAAAGGTTTATATTTGATCCGTAGTTTGATGTGTTTTTGCTGGTATGGAGGACTCTAGTTACCTGTCATATGTCCAGTAAAGGACCTGAATCTTCTTCTACAAATAGTTATTAAAAGAAACAAATTGTTACAAAAAGCTGTGCGGCTTCTTAAGCAAAATTAAAAAGGAAAAAGAAGGGACCCGAAAGAAAAAATGCTTTTAGTACTTAGTTGGAACAATGTTTGCTAAAGATACAAAATCCACTTAAAAAGGACCACGCTTTATGATTATTATTGATTGTATGCAGCCCTAAATAATCAAGTTATTTGTAATAGATTTCAGTACAGAAAACTGAAGTGTGTGTGTGTGTGTGCTCACCACAGACATTGTTTCTTATTTAATTATCTTTCTCACATTTTGTCATCTTAGTTGAAGAAACTTGATCAAATAAATATATTGGTGCAGTCCCATTGCTTGTTCACAAATTCAATGACCTGTAAAGTAGTTGACCCAGATCATGTACAAGTAGAATTTGAAAATTTACGAGCACAAAAACAGAGTTGAGAACAGAGGAAGAAGTGCTGCCTGATCTGAACTTTTTACTTGAAGAGTATTGATTTTAGTGGAACGATTGAGACAGAAATTGAGATGATGAAAAATGTATTGTGTTATGAGGAGACATGATTCATTGATTTCTTGTCTTTTCTTTTTTACATTACATCTGTTCTATTTATATTTACATGGGCTCAAAGAGCCATTGGTGTACCAACAGTACTATTTCTCTAAATGGTATGCACAGATACCAAAGTATCAATATTCTACTTCTATTTATAAATATAAGCAAGGAGGCCCTTTTAGTTCCTTGATTTAATTCTAGCCCTTTGATTCTAGATCGATGATGATAATTAATCTGAGATCTTGATCTTATTTCTTAACAAAGAGGAGCTGATTTGTTCAACTAGTGGCTAGGGGGGAACAGATGTTCCGACAAGGCAAGAACGGTGCAACATAATTGATACTTCTTATAATAAATTCATTGCATAAGTACTGATACATTCATATAAATTAGCAGTTTCAGACTTCATAAAGTTCAGTTGTAACTTGTAAGTTGTAACATCAGTATTTGCTGCATTTTTTGTCAGCATCAAAATAGCTACTTAGTTGAAAACTTGGATAAGTCGTATATATTTCATCTTGTATCAGAATTGAGAAAATAAGATAAGATGGAATAATGCTTCTCAGAAGGAATCCATGAATAGAGCAATCTGGTATTGACACGGGGAATTATATCTGGGACAGGATATTTGCTGCCCCATGTGCACATCCATTAATTTTATCCAAGTGGATTACTGGCCCAAATTTTAAAGGCCAGCACGCCAAAGGATAAAATCCGTATCTAAATGATTTTCTTCTCCACAACAAAAATAATATCCTAAAAGTTAGTATTCATTCTAATTTATGCAATAATTGTCTTTGAAAGTTTTAATTTAAGCTTAAAATTTTAGAAAACTGTTCTAGTACTACTGCGTGAAGTATTTAACGAGATGGGATGGTTCATATTAATGTAATTGAGTGGTTATATTAAATAATTAAATAAATAAACTTATATAAAAATATTTGTCATTACTTGATACTTTCTCACTATAATTTAACAACTAGTCTTCTTTAAGCAGTCTTGTATAAAAAACAGACATGTTTTAAAAACAATACAAAATTAAAAAAAAATTACTATTTATTTTTGTTAGATTTAATAGCCCAAATTAATCACCAAAATTTTATCAAATAGGGAACTCATTGCTCAAAATTTTACTCTTTAAGCAATGAGTTCCCTATTGAAATTTGTCTGTGTGTTTGTTACTTTAAAAAAAAAAAAAAAAAAGGCAGTGATAAGACTTGAAGCAACTTGGCTTGTGTAAATTATAAATTCCACAAAATTTTGCTACCACTAACATACATTATACCACTAGCTCCACCTAGCTGGTGACCTCTCCTATAAATAGCAAACTTATCATCCTTTCTTCCCATCCAATCCAAAAAAACCTGAACTCCTCTAACAAGTGCCACATAACTAGAGTTTACCATGGTATTATTGTCAAGTGACCCAGGACAAAACCCTCCTGCATCTAGGAATACCAATAAAAAAAGAAGTCATCCTTTCAATAAGATGACTAGAGAGCAATTTGAGAAGTGGCTCGACACCGTTGATGCAGACCATGATGGCTACATAAGCCGAGACGACCTCTATGCTGCACTAGCCTCACTAGGGATGCATTTCAAAACATTTAAGGCATGGCGAGCCATGAAAAGGTGCGACAGAAGCCATAACCAACTCATAGACCCGGGATTAGAGAGGAAAAAGCTGATTGATTATGCTGAGAAACGCTGGGGTATTATAGTCACAAATTAATTACCAAGGTAGCTGGCGATGGAGTGTAGTTAGATGTTAAAAAGGTATGTACAACCTAGTAGCAAGAAGCAAATATTATGAGCTTCTTGTTAGCATATGTTGTGTGTGAGAAGTTTAGCATATATATATATACTATGCATGTTTAGTCTGTAAAAAGGTATGTGCAACCTAGTAGCAAGAAGCAAATATTATGAGCTTCTTCTTGTTAGCATATGTTGTGTGTGAGACGTGATTATGTTCTAGACATGCTTTTTGTAACGGTCACTCAACAACTTAATAAAATAATAAGCGTGCATTAATTAAGTAGTTATTAAAATCTTGACTTAGTACTGTATTTTTTGTGTGTGTGTGTGCAAATTATCACGACCGTATGCTTGTCTTCGGTTTTTCTACTTGAAAATTTATTATATATTTCCTGCTTTTATGAGTTGGTAATCATATGTATATTTTTTTTTTGAGGGTAAATCATATGTATAATTTTAATTAGTTATGCAATGCTTATCCAGTTATTGGACTGAGTTCTCCAGTAAAAGTTTCAGTCTCGATCTCTTAAAGCAAGAAAGCTGCTGCCTGCTGAATTATATATGGAATTATCCTCATAAAAATATATATGGAATCTGGTACTATATATTTTAAAGTTCTGATGTTAACTAAGATGAAGTGAGTTTCAAATAGGAGCTGAGTCACAAAATATGATACGGTGGCTATCGATAAAGACATATATTTTATAATTATTGAAATTATAAATGTATTATTACAAACATATTTTTAAATTATATAGAAGATAGCACCGAAAATTTTTATTGTTAGAAATATTTAATTAATCTATATTTAATTTTTTTTATTTAAAATTGTATATATAAGTTTGTACTTGGCGGGAAACTATTGAGCACATGGATACCAAATTCTCACCCAGAGTTTGGATCCTTCTTTGTGGAATTGTGCGGTCGTGAGGAGTACAGTGTAACTTGAAAGTTACTCTTACTTTAATCGAAAAACGATATATTTGCAAAGTAAATTATAGCCTTGTATTGTATATATGATAATATGGAGGACTGCACCAACCATCATCTCTCCCTCACATTTCTATCCATAATTTCAATTGTCTTGCATAATCCATTCTTTTATGATATAGTATCTGTTCTAAAAATAAAGATTCTTCCTTAAATAAACAAGGCAGTGATAAGACATCAAGCACTTGGCTTGTGTAAATTATAAATTCCACAAAGTTTTGCTACCACTAATATACATTAATTATACCACTAGCTCCACCTAGCTGGTGACCTCTCCTATAAATAGCAAACTTATCATCCTTTCTTCACATACAGTCCAAAAAACCTGAACTCCTCCTAGCTCTAACAAGTGCCACTTAACTTAACTAGAGTTTACCATGCTGCATTTTGGAATGGCTAACCCAAGAGACACAAGACACAACCCTTCTAACCAAAGAAGGAAGATGACTAGAGAGCAATTTGAGAAGTGGCTCAACACCGTTGATTCAGACCATGATGGCTACATAAGCTGAAACGACCTCTACGCTGCACTGGCCCAACTAGGGATGCATTTCAAAACATGGAAGGCGTGGCGAGCCATGAAAAGGTGCGACAGGAACCATAACCAAGTCATAGACCCAGGATTAGAGAGGAAAAAGATGATTGATTATGCTCAGAAACGCTGGGGTATTATAGTCACAAATTAATTAATTAGTAATGCAGCTTGTGCCGGAGTTATGTTAGATGTTAAATATATATGTACAAGTAAACCTATGCATGTTTTGATTGTGGTATTATGTTTGCTAGTGTGCTTTCTTGTGATCTGGTTAGTATGGTGTGATACATATATAATTCTGTTGTGGACATGGGTTTAATTGTCACTCAACAAATTAATAGAATAAGAAGCGTGCATTAATTAAGTAGTTAATAAAATATTGAGTTACTGTCTACGGTTTTTCTATTTGAAATTTTTTTATTTAATTTCTGCTTGTATGAGATGGCAATCATATATTTTTAATTAGTTATGTATGCTTATATAACAAGTTACTGGACTGAGTTCTCCAATAAAAGTTTCTGTTTTGATCTCCTAAAGCAAGAAAAGCCAGACAAAGGAGCTAGCTGCTGGCTGCTGAATTATATATGGAATCTGATACTATATATCTTAAAGTTTATCTAAGATGAAGTGAGGTTCAAGCAGGAGCTGAGTTACAAAATATAAATATACAGTGGGGATCGTATATTTAATTGTCACATCTGACTCATAATCATATGGCTCCATCCATCACCTGTGGATTGGAGGATAACGCCGAAAGTTTTTATTGTGAGAAATATTATCCAGATATATAAAACTGTAAATATAAATTTGTACTTGGTAGGAAACTGTTGAGCAGAGTCTGGATCCTTATGTTAAAGATTAAACTCAAAATTGAGACAGATTTTAAGGTTATATTAAATGCGAAGTTGAAGGGTCAAATGGAAGTCATTCTGCACAAATAGATTATTTGTTTTATGTGTTTTCGACTCTAGATTCGGATGGTTTAAGTTTCAAGTCTTTTGGAGTTCCCAACAATAAGTTATGACAGTTTTAGTAACCAAGGGTCAGAATTTATATTTTGAGTTGTTTTGAAATCTGTTTTGTTTTAGTTACTGTGTTAATTTTAAAAGTATCTCAGTTGTAAAGTAAGAGAAGAAAATCAATTTAAAAGATATTGTGTTGTTGTTCTCTCTTCCTCGAAAAGTTCTCTGTTTTTTACCACCTTTGTGTAATTGTTCGGTTGTGAGGAGTACAGTGTGTAACTTCAAAGTTACTCTTACAATAAAGTCGAAAACTATCCTGCAAAGTAAAATTATAGCCTTCTATAGTATAACTATACATGATAATATGGACCATCATATCTCTCTCTTTTCCTCACATTTCTTTTTTGATATAGTGTCTTCTAAAAGTAAGTGAAAAAGTTAAAAAAGAAAGATTCTGCCTTTAATTAATTAATTAATTGGTGGAAAAAGCTTCTCCTGAAAGATAATTAAGCATCATAAAATGAATAGAAGATATTCATAATTTACAGTTCATATAATTAGATAACAAGAGTTCACCATAAATGTTAAAAAAAAAAGTAGAAAAAAGAGGAAAGATATATTGAATTATTAGTTTTAAGTTTGATAATTTCAGAAAAAAAAAAGAGTTTGATATCCCACGTAGTAATTATTTTGAAACTCCGTCGTACAATAATAAAATAAACCACTGAAGTTTTAAACGATAGCACCAATTTTGACAACTAATTTTACAAAAATGTAAATACTTAATAAGCCACAAACAATAAGAAATATAATATAATAAAGTAGTTTACAAAATCTTAAGTTCGTTTAAGATACAAATAATTATACTGCCAGTAAATAATATTTCATGCAATCAAAGACTTAATTTATGTTATAATCAGCTACATTTTTTCCATATAAATTGTATGGACCACCAAAATGATGAGCTAGAAAGTTATTCTTTGCTGCCTACTATAAAAAATCTTCTCTCTATATATACAGGGTTTGCAATATACCTTTGGGCTTTCTCAACACATTTGAGGGACCATTCAGCAACATTGGATTAAGCTTCCTTAAAACTTAATCCACTTTCTTTAGTTTCCTTAGCCACTTAATCCTACCGAACACGGGTTCTTTAGCGCGGATCAAGGTCACCTTCTTTAGCCTCTTTTTGCCCAAATCTTAATCATCTGCCCAGACCTTAAGGAACTCCTACCCCATCTTTTAGCTTCCTTAGTTGTTATCCACGAATTAAGATAACTGAATATCGGTTCCTTAGCGCTCCTTAAGCTTTTAATCCTCCACTCTTAATTCCTTGTTGCCGAACGGCCCATTTAGGTGATCAAGTGCAACTAGCCAATGTTCCTTGTTCAATGGAAATAATTTTAAAGAGGCAAATCATGAATTCTCAAGTATATATATAGGAGGCTATACAAATGCAAATAACGGTATATATGCTTAGTGATAAGGAGAGAGATGATGTATAATATACTCAGAGAAGAAAATAAATCGGTTTCTGCGATATTCAGATAGAATTTATGCCCGAATATATAAACTGGTTTGTAATGGGGTGAGATGGAGAACATAATCAGGGAGCTAGTAGACCATACTGTTTAATTGTAATTTTTTATTTTCCTTTTTCTTGTTTATGTAAACTGACACTTATGATGTCTTGCATGTTCAATGAAATTTGGAGGTGTGACCTCCATCTTTTTTTTCCAAAAAATAAATATAAAAGGTTGTTTTGGTTTTAAATAAAAGGAAAATATATAACTGCGCCGATGTTCAGATATTTCAACAAATATTTAGGTTTTAAACGATATTTTTCGGGTCAAAAGAAATAGTTGCGGGTTTATTTTTGAAATTCTATGGCAGTAGCTGCATGGTTGTGGATTTAACTATCAACAAATTATATGTTTTTTTAATTTAATTTCAGTAAAAAAAAGTTAGACTGAGAAAAATGCTAAATAATTTTATGATCGACTGATAAAATTGATTATACGGTATAATATTCCTTCATAATTATGACCGATAATTAATTAACATGTTGACTAATTAAATATTTGTAGGTAAGTTCCAACTCAAGATAAAGACGATGTTTTGTCATTCTAGCACTTCATAGGTTTTGTATAATTTTTGAATTACTTTCTTGTATATCTTGATGCACTTGTACTTCTTACAATTAATCTTCTTTATCTTCTTTTAAAAAGAAAAACTATGTTTTGTTAATAAAATTTCTAGTAGGAACAATTTCAACACTTGAAAACAAAAAAAATGAAAACAATATCGATAAGGGTGTATTCATATTCTGTTTGAGTATAATCACAAGAAATGGGGCTAAAATTAATCATCAATTTCAAATAAATATTACAGTGGTAACAAATTTCATTTAGTATTTAATTTTAGTTGGGGGTCATACAAAAAATTACCATGCTTCAACATCACTTAAGTGAGAATGTTAATTAACTAGCAACTATGAATTAATTAGTATCCGATTCCATATATGATTGAACTTTTATGCTTTAAGGAGATCAAGAGGGAAACTTTTACAAGGGACCTGATTTGCCTCCATATATATGGTTTTAACTTATAGGAACTTTTCCCGAAATGTTTATCCACACTTTATATTTATCCTTGACTGCTTTATTCACAGACAATTTATCTATGTGCTCATCCTAGCTTATAAGTTACATTTGAATCCATATATATATTAAAAGTTCCTATACTTTTAATGGGAATAAAAGTAAAAATCTCTTCTTTTGTGGAATTACCTTTATTCTAATAACCCAAGACCACACCACTGATTGCTACTGAAATAATTAATCAACTTGAATTATTGTGTTGATATAAAGTTTTGCTTCTGAATCAAAAGTTGCATGCTTCGTCTTGGTCCTATATATTTATCATTTTCAGAAACTGAAGCTATAGATAAGCTTGACCCATCTTTAGAAATAGATATAAAGCTTGATCGTTCATATGATGCATGTGTCTTTGCTGGTATGGAGGCTCTAGCGTGTCATTTGACTAGTAAAGCACCTGGATCTTCTTTTAGGAAAAAAAAAATGAACCTATCCAAAAGAAAAACTGCTGTACATGTAGTACTTAATTAGTTGGAACAATGTTGGATCCCAAATTCGTTCGCTAAATTCACTTGAAAAGGACCAAGCTTTAGGATTATTCTTGATTGTATGCAGACCTAAAATGATCTAGTTATAGTAGAACAAAATGAAGTTATCTTTCTCATATTTTCATTAAATTGCTTCTGATAAAAAGGATGTCATATATAAATGTTGACATTCAGTGTTCCTATCCATTTAAGAAAAAAAAAACCCCTGTTGTCATCCTATTTGAAGTGATATAAATAAATTAAATCCTACTCTGTGTGTCTTTCATAAGCAGAAAGTTTAACTTAAATCCCAAAGTGGACTCAAAGTTGCAAAACCATTAAAAAGAAACAGAAGAGAATTAGGGGTATATAAAAGTTATAATTGAACTTGCTTATATATTGTAAATATGAGAGGGGGGACATAAATTTCTAGGAAAAACATTTCCTGGGGGGCTTGTCTGCTTAATATGCACAGTTATTAAGTTTATGTCCTCATCTTTAGCTATAAATTACATTTGAGTCCGTACAGTTATATTGCAAAAATAATTAAAATTCCACTAACTTCGGAGGAATATATATTAGAAGTTCTACTATAAAATCAGACTTTATCTACTTTTATGGGAAGTAAAGGTTCTTGCTTTTGTGGGGAATTGCAACTTTATGGTGTACTGACCCAAGACCAAGAACTTGATATTATAGTATGTTCATCTCAATCTCTCATGCCCCACCACTGGTTACTACTGAAAATATCATCCCAATTTACTGTGGTCATCAATTTTGCCATAAATTATTGCCACTTATTTTATTAATACACTAAAAAATAACAAATATGTCCTCTGGCTGTGAAATTTTTTTAAAATGCCCCAACCACCCAGTTGGAGAGCGGTTTACTCCGCCTACTAGACTACCCCAAGACTAGGCGGTCTAGTGCCAGTACCAAATCACCCCTCCCCCCGCCTCCGGGCTATTTGCTTAGGAGTTTATATATGTGTGTGTGTGTGTGTGTGTTTTATTTTTTGTCTTAAATTTATGTGTAATTTTTTTATATTTATTGTTAGATTATTTGTTTGATAATTTTTATTTTAATTGTTTTATTATTTTTTGTTTTGTAAATTTTGTTTTATAAATGTGTTTTACAAATGTGTTTGACAAATTTATTTTACAAATATGTTTTTATATAAATTTTATAAATTCTATAATTTTAAATTTTTATTTTTATGGTTTGTTATGTCAAGTGGATAATCCCAATCCGACATTGTTTTCTCCTACATTTCTCTCGAAAAGACGAATCAATCGTAGCTTGTTCGACATCATCACATAAAAAAAGACTAAGAGAACAAAATAAAACAAAAGAAAATAGCAAAATGCTAAGTGAACAACATAACAAAATAATGTCTGATCAACATAAAATCTAGCAATCTACACGTTAAATACTACAGTCAAGTCTAAAACATGAAATATAACAAACTATCGACGAGGGCGATGACAAGGATCAGATGATGACAACCTAGGAACTGGCTTGCGGTTCTTGTGCGGCTAGGTACGCCTCTGCAGAATCTCCTCCTCCTCGTCATTTACATCCATCTCTTCTTGGTTGTGGCGGTTCGCATTTTATAAAAAAGAAAAGTTCATACCCAACCGCCTGGTGCTGGGGGGGTTGACTGCCCAGTTGTGGGGCAGCCTGGTGCTGGGAGTGAACTGCCCCCCAACTGGGCAGTTGGGCATTTTTTTTTTAAATTCATTTTTTTTTTAAATTCAGCCCAAGGGCATATTTACTATTTTTGGGTATTAATAAAAAAACCGAAATTATTTCATATGAAATAAAAGATGCATTTAATATATTTATAATTTTTAGAATTACTGTAACTAAAGATAAAATAAACCATTTTTTAGAAATAGATAGTACTTTGTTGGAAGAATGTTTGATCCCTCATTTGTTAACTAATAAAGATAAGAAATCCACTTGAAAAAGACCATGCATTAAAATGATTCTTGATTGTATGCAGAAGAGTGATTAAGTTATTTATGACAGATTTCAGTAGAAAAAAATAATGAAGTATATATATAACTCAAAACAATTTGTTTGTGATTTAATTCCCTTTCTCACAGTTCCATGAAATTGCTTCTGATAAAAAGGAAATCATAAACAGGGGTTTGCTGGGTTCCTATCCTTTAAGAAAATAATGACGTTCTGTCATAATATTTTAAGAAACTTGAATAAATTGATTGACCTTTTTTAACAAATTCTATGACCTGTATGACAATTGTTCCGGATCATGTACAAGAAGGAATTTTTTGAATTTACTATAACGAAAACGGAGTCCATAACAGAGGAAGAAGAGGATCTGATTTTTGAAACATAATTGATTTTTTTGTTAATAAATTCATTGCTCAGGTACTGACAAATATAAATTAGCAGTATTATACTTTTTAGGGTTCAGTATTTGCAGCAATTTTTGAAATTCCAAATAAACAAGTACCCAATTTTGTTAGTATCAAACTATCCAAGTATCCATCTTGTTCGAAACTGTAGAAAATTAATTAAAAATTGCAATAATTAGCATCAGAGGCATTGGTGCTGTAATTAGCAATTTCTATTTTAGTAAAGTCAGTAATTAGAGGCATAATGTGCGTGAATTAGCATGAACTGCAGTTCTGGTTAGCAGGGTTATTATGGTAACATATACTAAATTTAGATTGTAGTGCAGTTATATATAGAAAGTAGTGGTTTCTATTATTAGATAGATGTACTTGTTATAAATATGTAAGCATGTTATGTTATTGAATGCAAAGTGTAAGAAAATACAATTAAACAGTTTTGAGAAATCAGTTTCTGTTCAGTAGGAGGTTTTTGTTTCAGAATTTTCCGTCAACTGTTCCTCTTTACCAGTATTACAATACAGAGTTAAAACTCTGTTTTCGTACCAGAAAGTGTACTAGTTCGTACCAGAAAGGCTGTAGCATATAGCCAAGTTTCCAACAATCTTTAGTATCAGAGCAAGTCGATCAATTGGGCACAGATCACTGAAACTATGGGCAACTCCGTCAATGTGACTCAACAGGCAATTCCTCTGTTCTAAGGTGAAAATTACAAATTTTGGAGCATCAAAATGAGCAAATTGCTCAAATCGCAACGTTTGTGGGATTTAGTAGATAAAGGTGCCTGTACTCAAGACCCCAATGTGCAAGAAAACCAGAGTAAGGATTCACGAGCACTATTTTTCATCCAACAAGCCATTCGAGATATGATTTTCTCTAAAATTGCTGCAGCAACCACCACTAAAGAAAAATGGAAAACCTTGAAGACGACATTTCAGGGAAGTGCACGAGTTGTGACCATCAAATTACAATGCCTTCGTCGATATTTCGAGACTCTGCACATGCAAATAGATGAATCAGTGCAGATTTTTCTGTCAAGAGTCACATCCATGGTCAACCAAATTCACACATATGGAGACAACATGTCAGAGCAAACCATGATGGTAATGGTGCTGAGAAGCATAACACCAAAATTCCATCACATGGTGGCAGCAAATAGAGAATCATATCTTTCAACCTATTCTTTTGTTGAACTAATGGAATCACTGCAGACCCATGAAGCGAAGTCCAGAACAGAGGAGAAAGGCGATGAAAAAAAGTTCTACAGAAAGGGAGCAACTTCGCCAGGCTGAGGTGGACGTTTCCATTGCAGATTTGGGGAGTTCCTGTTTCAGCATGCCATAAAGATGTCCAATGTTTCCACTACAAAAGATATGGAGATGTGTAAGCCAATTGTTTCTGTAAAAAGAGAGAAGAACAACAAGAAAAGAAAGAGCGACCCAAGCTTTTCATGGCGTATACAAAAGGTGAAAGGAAAAGATCCACAACCTTACAAGAAGCAGAAGAAAATGAAAAATGACATCAAGCATTGGAGGAAGTATTGGTAGCAGCAAGAACAATGGAGATCAAGAGTGGAAGTTCTGAAGAATAAATGGCAGAAATTCTAATCAAGGCATTGGCAAGAGAAAAGTTTGAAGAATACAGAATCAGACTTGGTATAATCAATTTCAAATTAAGGGAAGTGTTGAATTAATTCAAATAGATTAGAGCATGTATGAATCAGTTTTTACCAGCATAAAAACTGCATTAGCTATTTAAGGCATCTATTATTTTACTTTTTAAGCATGATTATTTATAGAATAGTTGGCAAAATGGTTAGTTATTTGTAAGCATGTTATGCAATGGGTGTTTATTTGATTTTTTAAGCATGTTCCGGATCAGAATCGGCTCATACCGATCCAATTTCAGTGAAATTTGGCCGAAACTAACTATAGTCACAAATTTTTTTGTATTGAAAGTAGGAGTCGAACTTGAGAAGGGGAGTAAGCCAACCAACACTATTACCACTAAACCATTCATCTTTTGTTACTAGAAACTATATGTACATTTATATATCTTCTAAATTATAATTTGTAGAATCCATTCAATTTTTTCCTAAATTAAAATTTGTATAATTTGTAGAATCCATTCAATTTTTTTAAATATTGTAGAATTCTGTGTAATTGAGCAAGAAAGAAAGGAAATAAAATTGTTGTGTAATTGAGCAAGAGAGTATTGCAACTGAGTTTATCCCAACAGAAACTTGGATATGCCACATATAAATTTCATCTTGTATCAGAATTGATAAATTATGATAAGCTGGAATAATGTTGCCAAGGACGAATCCATGTATAGAAAACTCTGGTATTGACACGGGGAATTATATCAGGGGCTGGATATCTACTACCCTATGTGCACATCCATTTGTTCTTTCCATGTGGACTACTGGCCCAATTTTTAAAGTCCAGCATGCCAAAGGATAAATCCGTATCTACATGATTAGCTTCTCCACAACAAAAAAAGTAATCTATTTATTTGTTTTTAAATCCACAACAAAGGATAAGTTTTAAAATTAATATTTTTGAATTATTAACGTTTTAAAAATAGAGGCATTTGAACTCTCCTCGTATCTTAGTGTGGGTATCATGTTAAGTGGTTTAGGTAGACTATTTAAACATTGAAACAAATAAATGAATTCATATTAGGGGCAGATCCGCATGTTGCAAAGTACTTCTCTTTACAAAACTAATTGAAAAAATATAAATATTTTTTTTATTAGTTAATACTTTTATAAAACAAAATTAACAACCAGTCTTAAAACTAAAACAAACATCTTTCACAAAAATAAAGGTAAAGCAACTATTGTGCACCTACTTATTTTGTTATAACAAATTTTAAAAATTAATTACTAAATTTAACTCTTATAAAAATTTAGTATAGATTGCTCAAAATTTTATTAAGCTAATTAAGTTCTTGCCTGTGTTTGTGACGTTAAGAAATAACAAGACAGTAGGGGACTTGAAGAAATATAGGTGGTGTACATTAATTATACATTGCTCTGAATCATACAACCACACTAATGTACATTATATTATTATGCAACCAACTCCACCTAGCTGGTGACCTCTCCTATAAATAGCAAACTTATCATAGTTTCTTCCCATACATTCCGAAACTTATCTAACTCTTTCAAGCTCTGATAAATACCAACCATACTTTAACTACCATGGTGATATTCACACATGACCCAGGACACCACCCTCCTACATCTGATAGGGTTAACAATAGTAAAAGTAAGCAAGGAAACAATCGTTTCAATAAGATGACGAGAGAGCAATTTGAGAAATGGCTTGACACTGTCGATTCAAACCAAGATGGCAACATTAGCCGAAAAGAGCTCTATGATGCGCTGGCCTCACTAGGAGTGCATTTCAAAACATGGAAGACATGGAGAGCCATGAAAAGGTGCGACATGAACCATAACCATGTCATAGAACAAGGATTCGAGAGGACGAAGCTGATTGATTATGCTCAGAAACGCTGGGGTATTATAATCACTAATTAATTAGCAAGGTAGCTGACGCCGGAGTTATGTTAGATGTTCAATATATATATATATATATATATATATATACCAGTAAACCTATGCATCTTTTGTTCGTGTGGTTGTATGTTTTTCTGGTCTGTAAAAAGGTTTGTGTCTAGTAGCAACAAGCCATGATGAGCTTCTTAGAATCAGATGTGAAGTAATAGACGTAATTATGTTGTTGACATGCTTTTTGTACCAGTCATTCGACATATATATAACAAGTAGTGTGCATTAATTAAGTAGTTCGTAAGATCTTGCCTTATTGTCTTCGGTTTTTCTACTTGAAAATTTTACTGTTTCTCTGCTAATATGAGTGCGTAATCATGCAAATTTCCGATATTTATAACTAAGATTCTCACTGAAGTGAAGGTTGAAGCAAGAGCGGAAGGGTGGGTAACATTTTCTATATATACCCATAATTTTTTAGTTATGTAAACAAGAAGTTTATTTCTTATGATTTTTTTTTAATATAATAACAAGTTTTTTAATTGCCACCTGGCTCCCCACTGGGTTATGAGAAATATTTAATTCATATTTAAATCTTAAGAAATAAAATTGTAGTATCAGTTTGTACTTTTAGTGAAACTGTTCATGAGCACATCGATACAAAATCCGAACCGGAGCCTGGATCGTTCTTTGTGCAATTGTGCGGTCATGAGTAAAATATATCCTACAAATATAAAATCAATTCAGAGAAACGGAGCCAGATTTGTGTCAGATGTGCAAATCTGTATCCTCCTAGGTACCTGACTCCAGCAAACTACAAATGGACAATCCAGATTAATCCCAGCCGTTCATCTTGGCGCGCTGTATCAGTCTCTCATTCTACACGGTCAGGTAATCGGAATTCTCGTGAGTAAAGTGTTTTAACTTTAGATGTTACTTTTACATTAAAATCGAATAGCATCCTGAAAAGTAAAATAAACATTTCTACCCAATAACCTCACCTCAATTGTCTTGCATAATCTGTAAGGGTGTCAATCGGTACGATACGGGTAGGGTGGAAGCATTTTCATACTCATACCAACTAAGAGTTGACCTTATTCATACCCTATCCTTACCCGTTAAGAATTTGTCTTACCCTACCCTACCCGTACCCGTTAAAATTAGTGGGTAACGAAACGATAGCGGGTGGATAACGAATAACACTAATATATTGATTTTATTATTTTTACAAATATACTATCAAAACTCATCATGTCATACATATGCAATCACAATTATTAATATAAATATCAAAATACAAATATGCAATCAATTCTAACTAATAATTTTTTTATAAAGGAAAAAAACAAAAAATTCAAATATCTCTCTTCTAACAAATTCAAAATTCATTTCGTTAATTAAATAATAAAACATTCAAATAAAAAAAAGTAATATGTTTAATATTATATTCATCTTACACCAAAATGCATATATATTCTCATGAATTAACGTTGATACAATGATATGATATGAGAAATATAAAATTAAATAAATTGAATATAATATTTATATATCTATATGTAATTTATTTTATATAATTATCCATTACCCAATGGGTACGAAATAGCCTTTACCTATATCCATACCCATTTAGCTAACTAAAAAAAAATCTTTACCCATACCCATACTCAATAAGCTAACGAAAAAAAATTCTTACCCATACCTGACTTATCGAATACGATACGGGTAGGGTAAATGGATAAACGGTTTTCATTGGAACCCTAATAATCTGTGCTCTCTCAAGAGAAAAGGTGAAAAAGGAAAGATTATACCTTTACATAATTAAGTAATTGGTGGAATAATTTCTCCTAAAAGATAGGCATATATAGATTACTAATTAAATAGAAGACGTTTATAATTTACAAGGTGCACCTGAGCCACGCCAAGGCACTGAAACATTTTGTGCATCACGCGTGAACCATACCAAGGAGGTTCCTCTGTGCACTGCAACAATACACCACAGCACTTTTTTTGTGCGTGCGTGTGAGCCGCGCCAACACAGGCAACATGTCTCCTCTATCCTTATGTGAATTGCACCAACATCGTGGTTTCGATTTGGTAAATTTAATTTTCTAACTGTCAGTAAATTATTGGAATGGAGGAAGGTAATTGTGATAGCATGATTATTTACTTCATCTGGAAGTCTAGAATAATAGAGAATTTGTTGTATTATAAGGTTGTCTATGAACCAGTAATTGGTGTGAAATCAAGGAATATCACTCATGATGCTTGGACCACGTCTAATTGAAAAACGGTTGCTTTGACCAAACAGTGGCTTAATTGCTGATTCATTATTTCATCATTTTTCAACTGAAACCGATACAAGGAAGTGGTAAGAAAATTTGGAAAGTCTGTATGAGCGAAAAACAGTCCAAATAAAGCATTTTTCATTCCGAAACTTGTAAACATGAAGTATCATGAGAGCACATATATGAGTGAGTTAGTCGGTTCCAGGATTGTCTTCTATTTTGTCTTAAAAAAATTAGTTGAGTGAATTAATGCACAGATTTTCATCTCAGCTTGACATCCATTTTTTTCTAAAAAAAAAAATCTTGCCTCATTAAGTTTCCATATTATTGTTGATATAGCTTTTTGTTTAATTTTGTGGTCTCAAGCATATTAAATATTTTTTTTGGTTGTGTGTGATCTAGTACGTTTGCTCTTTGAAAATTGATATAAAAACAAGTTTTTGTACTTGGAGAGAGATATTTAAACAATATTTTGCAGGATTGATTGTAAGAAACATATATGAAGGAGATTTTTTTTTAACGAACTGTAAGCTGTAATTCTATTTTTATGATTTAGTACAGAAAAGCAACCCCAGCTTTATCTTAAAAAAAACACAGATAGAGAGAGGAGGGAGAGCCAGGGGAAGAGTAGTTTTGCATGATCTATCATGTATGTTATACTTGATTCTTATTATAAGTAATTGCTAAATTATATTAATGATGTTTGTGATTTTTTATGTATATTGTTAAAATGTAGAATATATCAACAAAATAAAAAATCTATCTTTATTTTTTTGTTCATAGAAAATTTGATAAAAATGTCTTTAGTAATTGTAATCATCAGTATTTTTTTTATCTACAATGAAATCTCCGTGAAAATTAATTATCCTAAAACATTGAATGGCTCATTATGATTGAGTTTCCAAAAGAAAAAAAAAATCCCTTCTCAGCCAATTTTCAAATAATATAAAAAATTAACAAATAACTTTGAAAACTATTCTAATCAACAAAATTGCTAATTCCTATTCTGAATGGCACTTTTCTCCGAGTCCCAAAAAATTCTTCAGTTTATCTAATATACTCTAAAAGAATCATAATATTTTCAAGAGATGTCGGTCTAAAAGAATGAGAATATTTTCAAGAGATTTCGGTCTAAAAGAATCAGAATATTTTCAAGAGATGTTGGGCAGTAAGCCATATAAATTGAAGTCTAAAGGACAATACTTCTAATAAAGAAATGCATTACTTAATTTGAATATATTAAATAATTTAGTTAATGTGGCTGAGAAAATTTTATTAACTATTTTTTTGGTTTAGTAATACATAATTATTAAATTTAGATTTAATTGTACTTATAATAGTAACATATATATTATAATTGTAAGTTATTGTTATAATTTGGTGTATTATATTTCCAAAAAAATTTAATACTAATTATAAAAAATATGAGATCGTCAAAACTATTTATGATTGTTTTATATATTTTTTGTTGCTTATAGTTAATGTTTTTTAGGGAAAACATTGAGATTCAATTCCCATGATATATTTGACAAAACTTTGTCATAAAAATTAATCTTAGGCCCAACTTGTCTTGTTAAAGAAATAAAAATGATAAATATAACAAAATAGGGTATTATATAATTAAAAACATATGAATAAAAAGAGGGATAACATTAACTTGTCATATATGAGACAGGTTTAGGCGTTTGGCATCACAACATGTTCTTGTGCCTTCAATTTTTCTCTTTGAAATCATGAAAAATTGAATAAAAAAGGAACAATAAATCAGAATAGAGAACAGAGAAAAGAAAAATTAGAGTGCCGAACTGTCATAATCCTTTCTTTTTTTGGGTGATGTGTCGACCACTGAGCAAGGCATAGTCTTAATCCTTTCTTTTTTTGGTTTTAAATAGCAATATATCTACCAGCTTCTTTTGTATCCCTGTTATTTGTAATTTGAACAAAACAGATAATATAATTGATCCTATCTATTGTCTTTGAAATTAAAATTGTACCCATTGCTTCAATCAGATTGATCCAAACACAAAATTGATATCCTAACATGCATATTTTGATGTAGACAACACTGTCCTCATCTAAATTCTTTGATATATACACTTAGTGATTAAAAATTATATTAGATCATAATATGTATATTACAAGTAAAAAAAAAATACATATTACAAAACGCATCATATTCAAGTTTTTATATGAGATGATATATATTATGTTTTTAGAAGTACATAAATATACATGAATTGTGTCACATAGAGTTTTCAATTTTGCATTCATTCAATATGGTTTTACAATAATAAACCCTAGATTATTTTATTGTTATTTCATTCATTCATTCTTTAATAATGAGCCAAAATAAGAGACTGGTTGCAAAACTACTACAAAGAAACTACAAGAATAGAACAGTATTCTTGAGGGTAAATAGTGACTATCCACGAGTGTATACCGACAGAAAGGTGTTTCTTCTATTAGCGACGGGAGTATCCGTGAAGGTATACCGACAATATCTCTCACGGATATTGTCCCCATATTATATATTTTAGGGGCAGCTAACATAACAGTGATGTACAAAAGTTATCATTGAACTTGCTTATATATAGTGAATATGAGGGGCAAAAACATAAATTTCAAGGATAAACTTACTGGGGGCTTGACTGCTTATAATATTCACAGTTATTAAGTCTATGTCCTCAACTCTAGCTATAATTAAGTTACATTTGAGTCCATATAGTTATATTGCAAAAATAAATAAAATTCCATTAACCTTGGAGGAATATGAAAAGTTCCACTAGCTATAAAATCAAAGTCCATTTACTTTAAATGGGAAGTAAAGGTTTTTGCTTTTTGTAGAATTGTAACTTTATGCTACTGACCCAAGACCAGAGCAGTTAATTATTGTATGTTCATCTCAAGTTCTCTTGCCCCACCACTAGTTACTAATTAAATAATCATCTCAAATTACTGTGTGGTCCTCAATGTTGATGTAAATTTTTTCTTTTGAAACCAGAGATGTATGCATATGCTTGGTCTTGGTGATATATATCGATCATTATTTTCAGAATATGAAGCTAAGTTTCAAGTGTCTTTGCTGGTTTGTAGGGCTCCATCAGGGTGTCATTTGTACATAAAAGCACCTGGATCTTCTTCAAATAAATATGGAAAGCAACACACAATTAAGAAAAAGAAAAGCATATTTAGCTTTTAAGGAAAAAAATAGATAGAAAAAAGAAAGGTACCTCAAGGTACTGTTACATTCCCGTTTCATATATGAAACATAGTTTTTTAGTTACATATCCTAAAGATGGGAAGAATATTGGATCCCAAATTAGTTAGCTAAATATAAGAAATCCACTTGAAAAAGACCACTCATTGGAATGATTCTTGAATGTATATGTGCAGATATATATTACTTTAATTCCCTTTCTCACATTTTCATGAGATCATAAATAGTGGCTTAATTCCTGGGTTCCTATCCATTTAAGAAAATAAGGACATTTTGTCATCCTATTTGAAGAAACTTGAATAGATTGATTTTACTTTTTTCTACACATATTTGATGACGTGCCAGAATAATTTTTAATTTACCAGCAAGAAAACGGAGTTCAGACTTCATAACAGAGGAAGAGGAGGAGCTGATTTGTGCAACATAATTGATATTTTTGTTAATAAATTCATTACTGAAGTACTAATTCATATAAATTAGAAGTATTAAATTTTTAAGTTTCAGTATTTGCTGTAATATTTGTAAGTTCCAATCAAACATGTACCCAATTTTGTGAGCATCAAACTATCTAGCTTGTTGGAAACTTGGATAAGCTAGCTTCTTGTATCAGATTTGTGAGTAAGATAAGATGGAATAATGCTGCCCAGGAGGAATCCAGGTATATAATATATATATAGAACCTTCTGGTATTGACACGAGGAATTATATCAGGGGCAGGATATCTGCTGCCCCATGTGCAAATTCATTCGTTTCCTCCAAGTGGATTACTGGCACAATTTTTAAAGGCCAGCACGCCAAAGGATGAAATCCGTATCTAAATGATTAGCTTCTCCACAAAAATAAAAAATTCTAATTGGTAGAATTCTGTCTGATGTAGACAAATTGTCTTAGAAGGTTTATTTATGTGACATAATTTGGAAAACTACGTGCTCTGCTGCATTGAAGTTTTTATAGGATGGTTCATATTAATGTAATTGAATGGTTATATTAATTATATAACTAATGTTTTACAAAATTAAGAGAATAAGATAAAAATATTTCTGTTATAACTCAATAATTAAGTTAATACTTTCTTACTAAAAATTTAGTCTTATACCAGTCTTTGAATACAAAAAAAAAAAAAAAATAGAAGTAACTAAAGATGTTGTAGCAAGTATTGCTAAAAAAAATTACTATTTAAGCTAAGTTTTTTCCTGTGTTTGCCATGCACATATAGAAATAACCAGACTGAAATGGGACTTCAAGTAACTTAACTGGTGTACATTATACATAGCTCAAAATTTTACTGCCACTAATATATATACCTTATACAACAAGCTCCACCTAGCTGGTGGCCTCTCCTATAAATAACAAACTTATCATCGTTTCTTCTCATACCAGCCAAAACATATATCTCAACTAATCCAAGCTCTTACAAAATACCAACTAGTTTACCATGTTGTTACTGTCATATCTCCCAGGACACTACCCTCCAAAATCAGCTAGGGATATCAATACTAAAAGTAACCAAGGAAACAATCACTCCAGGAAGATGACGAGAGAGCAATTTGAGAAGTGGCTCGACTCTGTTGATTCAAACCATGACGGGTACATAAGCCGAAACGAGCTCTATGCCGCGCTGGCCTCACTAGGATTGCATTTTAAAACATGGAAGACGTGGCGAGCCATGAAAAGGTGCGATGGGAACCATAACCATGCCATAGACCCAGGATTCGAGAGGAAGAAGCTGATCGATTATGCGCAGAAACGCTGGGGTATTATAGTCACAAATTAATTAGCAAGGTAGCTAGCTGGTGCCAGAGTTATGTTAGATGTTAAATATATATATACAAGTAAACCTATGCATGTTTAGTTTTGTGTGGTTTTATGTTAGTGTTGCTTCTATCTGATCTGTAAATAGTAGCAAGAAGCAAATATTAATTAGCTTCTTGTTGCATATATATGTGGTGTGCTACGTAATTATATATGTTGTGGACATGCTTTTGTAAGGGCCACTGAACAAATTAATATAACAAGAAGCGTGCATTAATTAAGTAGTTATTAAAAATCTTGTCTTATTGTCTTCGGTTTTCTATTTGAAATTTTTTTGTTTATTTTCTGCTAATTACTATGAGTTGGTAATTTACTATAGTCATGTAAATTTGTTAGTTCTCCTATGCTTATCCAGCTACTGGACTGAGTTTTCCAAGAAAAGTTTCTGTCTCAATCTTCTAAAGCCTGACAGATGAGCTGCTGAATTATACAGGGAATCTGATACTATTTCAAAGTTCCCAAGTAATTGAGATTCTGACTTTTAGTGAGATTAATTAACTGTAGCAAGAGCTGAGCAAGACAATATGATAGCATAGACAATATTTTTAATAAAATGTAAGTTTATAATTATTTGAAAAATAAATATATATTTATATTTATTCTGAAAAAATTTAATAACATGAATATATTTTAAAATTCAATTGATTTTCAAGAACGAACCTCTGGTCTTGTAGCAGAGCGCATGCAACACCCTTTGTATAAGAGGCCGTGGGTTTTAAACTCAAATGAGAGTTTTTTTATAAAAATTAAATGAAAGTTAGTAAAAAGACAATATTTATCTGTGTATGAGGTTACAAACTTAAAATTCATATTGAGAGTCCTTTACAAAATTTTAAAATAGAAAATTAATTTGTCTCTCTTCTTTATACAAAATTAGTTAAGTCTAGCAACGCACGAAATTCTATCTCAGAGACGGATATTCGACCACCTCCAACTTCCCTTAAAAAAGCAATAATGATATGGAGAACCGGATCAACCATCAAATCTCTTCCTCACATTTCTAGAATCGAGATTCAGTGAAGTAATCCATTTTTTTGGTTTTAAATCGGGACAGTCCGATTTGAGATGGAGCGCACGAGATGGAATGCTGGATTCAAGATGGAGCATACATTCTGAGGTGGAGCGTGCGAGATAGAGCACTGGATTCGAATCAGACGGCCTCGATCTAAAACACAAAAATTGTATTACTTTAGAGGATGTGGACCCATAGTCTCAATTATCTTGCATAATATTTTCTTTTATGATATAGTCTATGTAAAGCAAGAGAATCCAAGGTCTGGCGAAGGCCGGGCTAAGGATGAAGACTCAATGGATTGGGATCTGTTAGACTATTAGTTAGGCTGATTTTATATCTTTCGATATATAGTTCTGTTTTGGTGTTAGTGGTTGTCGGTATTTTGGTAGTGCTTTAGTATATACTTGTTTTTATTTTGTTTTGGTCACTTTGTATTGGGAGGGTACTTATTTTAAGTACTTCAGCCTTTAAACTCTTTGGTTTCAATACGAAATCGGTGGATCATTCCACTACTTATCAAAAAAAAAATGTAAAGCAAGAGAAAAAGTGAAAAAAGAAATATTCTGCCTTTACTTAAATAAGTAGTTGATAAAAAAAAATGTTTCTCCTAAAAGAAAAACATATCGGTGTTGTTCGGCAACATAAAAAAGATTAAATATTAATTTGCGCTAAGAAGAAGTTGTTCGTTAAGCTAAAGAAAGAGGCAGGGGATTAAGATAGCTAAAAGAAGCTAAATGAAGGGCAGGAGATTAAGATTCAGGCAAAAGGAAACTAAAGGAGGTTTTAATCCACGCTAAGAAATCGGTGTTCGGCAAAATTAAGCAGCTAAGGAAGCTAAAAGAGAGTCCTTTAGCCTTAAGGAGACTTAAGGAGGCCCTTACCAAACATCACCATCGTTAACAAATACAATTTACAATTCATATAAGAAGACAATAAGAATTCGGAAAAAAATATGCTAAAAAAAATACTTCGATCTCTTATTTCCTCATTTTAAATTATGAATTATAAATTGGGATTATTATTGTATATTTCTTGAAATATTCAATCTAAATTGCTAATCTCCCTTCAAAACACTTAAATATCTTATTTAATTTCCCATTTTAAATTTTAATACTTTCATATTTTTCCATCAAAACACTCAAATTAATCTCTTACTTTTTTCATTGAAAATTAAAATATTCCTATTTAATTTTACCAATTGCCATACAATCATATATCGTGATCAGCACTACAACCATCATCATTGATCCATATCATGTATGGACCACCATATCATGGAAAGTTACTCTTTTCTGCCTACTGTACAGAATCTTCTGTGTATGTATATATATATATATACGGAGAGAGAAAGAGAGAGAGTGACTAATATGATTTCAATAGCATATAGATCGAAATGTTTACGGTTCAAATTTGAAATTTCAAAATCTAAAAAGTCGATCTGAACTGTTAGATGTGTTCTCCATATTGAAAAGTGCTTGGAGACCAAATTTTACATTTTTTGGAATTTTTTTGTTATTTATTAAGCCACTTTGAAAATCACTGATCCAACGGTGGCACTGTTGGGTTAAGCCACTGTTGGATCAGCAATTTTCAAAGTGGCTTAATAAATAGCAAACAAATTCCAAAAAAAATGTAAAATTTGGTTTCTAAGCACATTTCAATATGGAGAACACATCTAACGGTTCAGATCGACTTTTTGAATTTTGAAATTTCAAATTTGAACTGTAAGCACTTCGGCCCATATGCTACTGAAATCATATTAGTCAATCTCTCTCTATATATATATAAAAAGGGCTTGGAATATATTAGGGCTTGGCAGACTGCACTGCCTAATTAAAAATGATTTTTATCAATTAACACCAGTTTGTACACGACCAACACCTACATTACAAAAGCTACAGCACACACTACCTACCCGATGAGGCAATGATGAGTTTGATTAAGCCTTATCATCGTTCACTTCATCTTTTTTTAATAGTTTGGTGCGATGATATTTTAGTCTAACCAACATACAGAAGGAAAAATTGGCTGTTCCAGTGCAGAATCGGCCGATCCGATTTTAAGCCGAGTTACACGGTATGTGTTTTTTTAATCAAATTTTGGCCGAAACAGTTTGATTCCAGTCAAATTTCAGCTGAAACTGTAAGATTCCAATCAAATTTGGCTGAAACACGCTAATCCCACTAATCATTTTTTTTTCTGCGTTGTGCATGATTCGAGCGTGAGAAGTCTTGAATGTCATCCAAAATAACTACCACCACACCATGCAATTTTTTGTTACTAAAAAATATAACTACATGTAAATATGTTGTAAAAGAAGTGAATAAGGATAAATACTTACATTGTAAAAGAAGTGAATAAGGATAAATACATACGTATTCATCACAAAAATTGGGCCAAAAATATTAACTTAAAAGAAATATTGTAGTTGTAACATATTTCACCAAGGCTTTAATTTTGGAAGGGGGTCATACAGAAAATTACCTTGCTTCAACCTCACTTTAGAGAGAATGTTTTGAATTAGTATCAGATTCCATATATGATTAAACTTTCTAGCTTTAGGAGATCCAGATGGCCAGAAACTTTTATGGGAGACCTTCCTATATATATATATGATTATTTAACTACTAGTCTAATTATAACTTTAATTTATATGAGTTGTTAATGATAAATTAATAGTGTTAACCTTTTCATTTGTGTTTAAATTAACAAATGTAAATCGATCCGTTGATTTCATCTTAATTACATGTATAAAAAAATCATGAGAGTTTGGTTTCATTTTGATAGCCATCACGGGAGGGAATTAAAACTATCAAAATTTAATCCGTTTATTTAATTAGCTCTTTGTAAATATAGAAATCAAATTAATATGATATAATTTTTGGTATGCATAATGCACGATATATATGACATATTAGTAAATTTGTTTAGTTTATAATATAAATTTAAATAATTGTTTATTTGAGATTGAATTCTTTTTATACCAATTTAGCACTAACACCATGAGCATATATCGAATGCCCCCCTCAATAACAAAGTTTCAAGTACATCAACCATAGATAATTAACAATAAAATTTTGTAATAGCATGCCATTCTTGGACCAAAACACATAAAGCGACACTATTAAGGGTGTAAATGGACCGGATATTATCCGATTTCGTCTAGATCCGAATCCGGAAAATTATTTAAATTATCTGATCCGTATACATATCTGAAACTATCCATATCTGTATCTGTATCTGAAAAATTAAAACTGATAAGAATATGGTAAGATTTTTAACTATCTGTATTCAACCGTTTACACATCTAAACACTATCATACAACCATGCAAACTGAGAACCAACTCTTGTTCTGGTAATTAAAGATAATGTCCTTAGAACACATGTTCAAAATTCGGATGGAGGTCCTTTGTAGTTGATAGTCTATGCACGAATCTTTATATCAGAGATAAAGACTCAACCTCCAACTATTACTAGAAAACATACAACCACACAAACTAAACATACATAGGTTTACTTGTACATACATATATAACATCTAATATAACTCCACCAGCTACCTTGCTAACTAATTTGTGACTATAATACCCCAGAGTTTCTGAGCATAATCAATCAGCTTCTTCCTCTCCATCCCTGCGTCTATGACATGGTTATGGTTCCGGTCGCACTTTTTGACGGCTCTCCATGACTTCCTTGTTTTGAAATGCAATCCTAGTGTGAGTGGATCCCTCCTCATGATATTTTTAAATTTTAAATAATTATTAGAAACTTTATTGATCATTTATCATGAAGCCATAAAATTCAACTTTTAAAAATTTAAATTGATTGATGAAAGGCTAAATATTTGTCGAATTGATCCAACCGTTATTGATGTGGTTACCTAATTCTAGACAAGAAAACTCTTATAGTTAAGCAGTTGTTGCTTTCCCAGCAAATTATATAGAGATTCCGTACTATAAGATAGTTTTTTTTTTTTTTTTTACTTTTTTTATCGTCATTATTTCTTGCCCTTTGAGCAAAACTGTTTTAACTTTATGTAAGTTGCAACAGTTTCAAAACATGAGATAGCCTGATATACTCAAATGCCTGAAACAGAAATCAGTAATATTGCATGTTCAATTGCCTGGCACTTGACATCAATCATTGTCTCCAGCTCAACTAAAGTTTCTCCAAACAAAAATCCCAATTTTTGTTCTAGAATTGTGTGTAGAATACAGAACTTTCTAAGAAATATTTCAGTATATATATTATTTATTTTGTCATCAGATTTTAAACATACTGTAAATTTTAAGCTCTATTTTGTAATTCAACTTATAAAGATGATTTTGATTTTCCAAAATAATGTGTTTGTGTATTTTCATTCTAAACATCAGCATTTAATATTCTAACACTCATATTTTCTCTTTATTATTTAAAATGCATATTACAGAACTGACCATCAGATAAACACATTTACCAGGCAATGAACCAACCAACAATTAATACTCCCCTATAAAATGCAAATTTATAAAGCCCCTTCCCATTCACTGAACACATTCACAACTTTCACTTCTTTGCCGGCCGAGTCATCATCCCGATAAAATCATCCATATCGACGTACTGTTTCTGATTCCTGTCGACATCCTTCATCATCTTCTCACACTCCTCCAGTGGATACGACTCACCTAGCATACTAAAGGTACGCTGAATATCATCGGCACTTATTCTCCCATCTCTATCCTTGTCAAACACTGAAAACGCATGCCTTATCTCACGGATCATCACCCCATCCTTGTGCATGTCTAAGAAGCAATCCAGATCAATGGATTTATCTTTCTTTGAACCAATGTTCCTGATCATTCGTTCTGCCTCTCCTGCTGCATCTGCTACACCTACCTTCGTCAGCAGTTCTTCGAGTTCCTTCTTCTTTATCTTCTTATCTGGTCCAGCAATTTTGGAGAACACCTGCTCCATCTCCTTGCGGTCAGGTTCATAATTTGGCTCACCGATCAAGTCCGAGAGCTGCCGTTCTCTACTAGGTCTCAGCTTTGTTAGATTGTACTTGAAACTTAGCAAGCTCAATTGAGACATCTTTACGTTGTTGTTTCTTTCCTTTTCAGTTCTTAGAGAATGTGTTTTTATGATACTAGCTTACAATTTCAGCATGGAACAACATATAAAGAGACACAAGAGCTTTACTTTTTGGATTATGATTGTAAGACAGAGATTCTTAATGGAGAGAACAGGAATACTCCGAAGAATCTTAAATTGCTTTAATTGAATACAACACAAAAAGTACAAGAAGAAGAAAAGGGAAAGATAATGGGGGTAACATTCATGAAGAAGCAAAGGAATCTCTAGTGTGGTTCACAAGTTAAAAAAAAAAAAAATTAATTCAAATGATATAAAAGAAAATTGCTCAGAAAGTATAATTATTTCTGAAAGATGAATAAGTTATCAAGCTATCGGAAGTAGCAGCCTTGTCCTAGTCAAAAAAGGATTTGTGGAATTATGATTTTCTCTTGTGAGGTTACTAAAACCTATGAAACAAAGTTGATTGACCTATTAAGGTGGCTTCTCATCATCTATATCTTGCATTAAATTTATATCCTTGCGCACCGTGATTTTATTGACATAGCCTAAAAATGGACAAGTAAAAAGGAAGGTCAAGGAAATAATTATAGTTTTGCACAAACATAAAAAAGAAAATGTCAAAGTCCAAATAGCATTGAAAAGAGAGCAGTTTTATTCTCTCCATACACAGGACGTGTGGCTCAAATGTACCAAGTTAAAATAATAAAGGCATAAGTGAAATTTGCTTAACCATCAGATATTAATCATTTTCAACAAGCACAATTAATCCCAAGAAGCATATTTCACTTGAAGCCCCAAAAGGAAACTTGTCTCCGAATAATGTAACAACAAATACAAGGACTACTTTTATCACACCACCAGATCTCCATTAAATTTGTAACAAAATTAAGCTTATAAATTGGACTAAATATTGCTTCAGTACCTTAACATAATCCAGACTATAAATATCCCAAGAGCTTGCCATTTTACATCATCATTCATTTCTAAAATGGTCTTTTGGTACCTCAATTTAATACGGTTTTCTAAAATGTACTTGGCAAGCAAATTTTATATTTTTTGGATATTTTTTACTGTTTTTTTAGATAGATACAAAATCACTGTTTTTCAGAACATTCAGGATCATCCAAAAACACTGATTTTGTACCTATCTAAAAAAAAAGTAAAACAATTTCCAAAAAATACAAAATCTGGTCTCCAAGCACATTTTAATATGGATATCATGTTGACTGGTTCGGATCAACTATTTGGACTTTAAAAAACGGAGATAATGATGTGAGGCATGATTGGGGCATTTTAACCCTCCAAGCACATTTTAATATGGATATCATGTTGAGTGGTTCAGATCAATTGTTCGGACTTTAAAAATGGAGATAATGATGTGAGGCATGATTGGGGCATTTTAACCCTATGCAATTGAAAAAATAAAGCTTCGCAGTTGGGTAACTAATAAGCTATAAACTACAATAACATCTTAGAAGATTAAAAGAAGGGAACACAACAAATAGAGAGGAGAGAAAGAGAGAACACACCTATACCCATACAAGGTATGCACTTGCAAATGGTCTCTTTACCCTTTTTTCTATAGTAACTAACCAGCCCTGTCCCTTGGCAACTCCTACATTTCCCTGTCCATTCATACGCTACCTCTCTGCAATCCTTCAAAAATACAAAAAAAAAAAATACACAGATCTTATTGAAAAACAGAGCATCACTACAAAAGCAGATTGATATTTGTTCACTTCTGATATTTTAGGCATGAGATATTTGAAATATAATTGAGTAGGATTCACAAAAATGGAAGTTGAAACATATCAAACGGAAAATAAAAAAAGGATCATCAATCAAACCAAATTGATATTTGTTCACTTCTGACATTTGAGGCATGAAATATTTGAAACTTATCAAGTAGGAATGTAGATGTAAGGTACAAATATCATCAATTTTTTTAATACTAATTAAAAAATAATAATTAATGAGTGAGTCTATGGTTCTATGCATAGTACGGATTGGTCCATACTATGGATCAATATCTTTGTTTTCAAAGTTCAAACAATCGATCTGAACCGTTCAACATGAGCTCCATATGAAAATGTGCATGCAGACTAGATTTTATAATTTTTTAGAATTTTTTTTCTATTTTTTTAGATAGGTAAAATATCACTACTTTTGATTGGTCTAAAATCTTTAGATCAAGTGATTTTCTACCTATCTAAACAAAATAGTAAAAAAATCTACAAAATGTAAATTTTGATCTACAACTATATTTTCATATGGAGATCAGGTTGAACGGTTCGGATCGACTATTTGGACTTTAAAATAAAGACATTGATCCATAGTACCGACAAATATGCGCTATGCATAGTACTGTAGCCTCACTCATAATTTATTATGTTTTCCAACCTCAATAGAGAAGCCTACTATCGATATAACCTTCCTTTTTGGCAAAATTGGGTGTATTTACAAATTAGCCATCAAGGGGCAATTCTGAGAAATAAATCTACCCCCTCTTTTTTTTATCAAACCCCTCTAAAATAGACTCCAAAGCTCACTCTCAGATAAATTTGAGAAAAGCCACAATTAATTTCAGTATTTGGACTGCAGGAACAATTATGGACTGAACAGTACCAGAGGCATTGATATACAGCTTGAGTTTTCCACATCTGCCAAGCAAATTCGGAATTCAGATATATCATTACAACAGTAAAATTGCTATTTGAATCGAACTCCTGAGGCTAAAACCATGGAGGATATATTGTAAAGATTTGGAGTGCTATATCATTTAACATTTAGCAAAGGCGTACTGCATTGTAATTTTTACTCCAACTGACATATTCAAATCAAAACAAAACTTGTTTTTGTTTTATTTCCTAAAAGATCCAAGATTTGAACTCATTTTAAGCTCTAACTGAATTCCATTTATATCATTTCTTCAGGGTCACACCTGAGCTACAATGTACCAGAAAGCTCATAAACATATACCTCGATCTCAGGGTCACACCTGAGCCGCCGATCAATCTCCTCGGGCGTGCAAGGTGTCGAATCAGGGCACGTCATGGGGAGCGGAAGCGGCTCAGAGTCATCCACAAGATAGCTCTCCTTATCCTTCGACCACCACCACCACTTATTCCTCTTATTCCTCTTCTTATTCTTCCCTTCTTCCTTATCCTCCTCCTTGGCGTTCACGCGCACCCCAGGATCCCTGGCGGTGATCCGACCGTCGGCTTCGGGACCCGGGCGGAACCACCCCGGTGATGACGCGGCGTCGGAGGCCTCGGCGGCGGCGTGGAGGCGATGGAGTGGGAAACGCGAGGGAAGGGGAAGGAAGGACGGAGGTAGTGTTGGTCTAGGGACGATGAAAAGGAGAGAAGGAAGGGGTGACGGATTCATTGCAGGGGAAGAATTGTAGAAGAGGAGGTCATGGCCTCTGTTCCGACTCGACTGGTCGGAGAAGAAAGAAAGAACCCGCAGAAATGGGAAGGACCGAGAGCTGAGAGGAGATAACGCGGTTATACACAGTAGAACTGGATGTGTCCAGTGAAAAAAAAAGATGTCTTTCTTAAATCTCTGTGGTGTTTTAAGTATATTTCTCATGCAGTGAGTGGTTGTCAGTCTCTATTAATACGTTGCTACAGGAGAGGTTTTCAAGAAAAGGCCACACAGATACTAGACTCATGTGAAAAGATTCCTTGGCTAGGCGAGTGGAACTTGGTCACTTGGACGCCTGGGGCCTGTTTTTACAGAGTGCGTATCCTCTGAGTTATCTCAATTTTTGCGTGACCGACGTGTTCGGTGCCTATTCAGGGATAGCGCTGGGGCCCAGTATTTATGTATTTTGAGATTCGTGTCGAACTAGTTAAACTGTTAAGATTTTCCATAAAGTCACGTAAAGTTTGAGATATCTCAGAGGATGTGAAATCGTTTTTACATATGACGCCTTTCAAGATTCATTGCGGCCATCTGTCAGATGATCTATATGTGGTTTTCTATGTTTACAGTTCAATTTTTCAAAACTTTAGTAGCTCTGGGAGTTTGTATTTCACTATTTTGTAACATTTTTTAAAGCTTCACAGAAGATACAAAGTCGTGAGCAGAGTTTAAACTCTCAACCTTTCAGTAATCACAGTTGTAAGATTTTTTTTTCTTAGCTATGGTCCCATCTCTTGTATTTGTATCATTATGTTAATTTTTAAGAATAAAATAAATTTAAAAATGTTAACCAATTAGGTCCTTCTTTATGAATTCGCATCCTGTGAGATTATCTCAAATTTTGAGTGCTTTTACATGAAATTATCAACGGTTCAGATACGTACTGCACGAATCTCAAAGCACAAATAATACTAGCCTTCTGTGCTATCCCGAATAGGCACCGTACACATTGGTCATGCAAAAGTTGAGAAATCTCATAAGTGATTATCCAAAAGTGCCACAATTGATAAAATTTTAATGGCAAATGAACAATTCAATTATTTATTAGGTAAAAAAAAATTCATTGATATAGTTTTATTTCTATGTTTCTTTAAAAATAAATGATAAAAATAAATTTTCTGGTTCAAAAGTGTAAAATTACATCCTCTTCTAAAAATTTTATTGTATCTCAGTACATGTTCAAATTTGATCTCTAAATGAGATTAATTTAGGGCTTATCTGAGATGTTTCTTTTTCTTTTATTGTTATTTTTATTACATATTGTCATGAATTACTATTAAATCTTTGTAGTTCTTAGAATATTTATAAACAGCTTATGATAGTAACTAAACACTCTTGTAATTTCCTCTATATATTAATTGATACCTACGGCTACGTGCTTTCAACCAAAAATAAGATCTCTTCTTTTAATCCAAAATTAATTAAAGAGTATTATCATGTCACAGACAAACTACTCTCCAATCAGCAAAAAAGCAAAAAATATTTAAAAAATAAAATAAAAAAACACCTACAACATTGACATAAACAGGTATAAAATTCACAGGCGTATAAGATCTTGATAAAATAAAGCATTGGGAAGCGTACTACTGTAGTTTTCTTCTCAGCTCATTTAGTAGATCTTTTAATTAATTTTGTGGTGATGCTCTGCGAAAGAAACCAGTATTTATTGTTAAAACTGAGTTGATAATAATAAAATAATAATAAAATATAAAAATAAAAGACTCACTGAAGTAGAAGTTCGGTTTTATTTTTGAGATTATCTGGTATGGTGCTTTCGAGATTGTTGTTTTGAAGGTATCTGACAAAAGAAAATTTTGAAAGTTAGAAATAAGATTGAATAAATACATTATTAAAGACAATTTATGAAAATCTCTATTTACATTTCTTGTAATTTTGGGAGGGTTCCAAGCGATTGCGGTATCGATCCAGTGAGATGGTTGTTCTCCAAGTGCCTACAATTTTAATTTGACAAAATCAAATGTTATTATTAATTGTCAATATATAGTTTTATATAAAATATTTCAGCAAAAAAGTTCAATTTTAGCTTACAAGAAAACCAACTGTCTGAGAGTTCCCATTTCTGGAATTGTACCAGTAATCTGATTCCCACCAAGCCAACTGCACAAATCAATTAATTTTTATAAATTTTATTTACCAGTTGCATAATTTGCAACAATATGAGCCATTATTAAAGAAGCATACATGTTCTTAATTCCGGTCAAATTGCCGATGTTCTCTGAAAGTGATCCGCCTAAGCCAAAGTTCGTCAAGTTCCTAGTGAATACAAGAATATTTATAGCATTTAGATGAATAACTTGCATTAATTTTTCCTTTTTCTGACAAAACTGTTGTGTTCATGTTATGAACAGCTTACAGTGAAATGACACGAGCATGTGTATTTCCGGAGCAGGTGAGCCCAGTCCATGAATTCCCTGCTGGTAAACATGGATCTCCGGTCCAATCGGAAGGTGTTTTATCGAATGCTTTAGCCAATGCCGTCATGCCAATCACTGTAATAAAACAATTTCACAGTAGTTGCCTAACTGAGATTAATTTACCAGAAGAAATTTATACTTCAATTCTCAGAAAAAAAATTGTAACCAAGTTATATATATTCCCTTTGTTTGTCTTGTGCTGGAAAACAAAACTTAGTTTCAGTTGATTTTTATTGAGGTGCAACAGGGAATAATAGAAATAGCACAAAAAATCAGGGCACTACATAATTTTTTATTTTTTTCTTGAAGTTGGTTTAATCCTATTTTATACTTTCCTAAAACCAAAACAACAAGCTGGTTTTGAAATCCATGATAACAATCTCAGTACTATTTGAATTTTCCTTACTATACAAATCTCTAAACTTACCATCTCTTGGATGGGTTCTTTGACCAAAAGGTAAAACCATGAGCAACTCGGCGGCATTTATAATTGGTCCGATCGGAGAATTAACATCCGGCACCAGCGTAATTGTTGTCAGACCTGACAGCGGCCAACTCGCACTATACACCATTGTCCCTCCAGCAGAGACATTCAGTCCCTTATAAAACATCTCTCCATTTATCAGAACATCAAAAACTCTCCAGCTGAAGAGCGACGGGGTGCGGTCGTCTTGAAAGTAAAGCGCCATGTAGTAGTTAGCCGGTGGAAGAGGCATTGATGGCCACTGGACGGTCAAGTTCTCTACCCGACTGGTGGTGAGGCCAGTTGAGAAGATTGCATCCGGTGGAAGGTTCCAGAACTCGGCAGAGGTCGTGTTGGATTTGCTCATGGCTAGCGAATTCTTGTCCTGGTACGCCTCCCAGTACCGGTTGAACTTGTCATCTGGATAACTAATTATACAAATCACATATTATTTTTTAGCAATCAGATTTAAATTGAGAAATTCTGTCTTTGCAAGGGGTTTAATTAATCAATGCTCAGATACAAGCAACTATATAATTCAACAAATTTAAGTTTCATGAAATTTTACCCGACCATTGGACCTTCATAACCAAACCGATGCCGGGCAATCGTACTGAGAGCGTTCGTCGATAAATCAGTTGCATTGTACACTGAATCCTCTAGTTGCACCAATTCAAGAGCCGATATAAATGGACTTGATGTCGTGTTCTCGTTCCTTGCCAAGCACACACTTAAGGTCCTACCCGTGGCCCCCGCTATGACCTCGTAGTAGGATGCCATGTCCTTCGCATAATCATCTTTTGTGTCAACCAAGCTCCATTTCATACCCTCCACTATTTGATCAAACACCGGCGGCACATCCCCACCGTCAAATCCTCCATAGTAATATGTTGTCCTTATCAAGTAATTGGCACCTTTGGTAACAGGAACCATGTAGCAATATTTCCTTGCCGACATGTCGGGAAAATACCGTAGTGTAGATAGCATCGGCATGAGATCAGGAAACTTTATTGTCGATGCATTTCCGACCTTTATGAAGTCTCCGTCTGGTATCCACGTTACATCGTTGTAGGTCTTCTCTTCAGTTGAACCACAGTTTATCAGATAACCTATATATATATATATATATATATATATCAAAATTCAAGGTGATAAAGATGACAGCATTATTGTAAATTGGAAGAAATTAAATTATGATTATTACCTTGTGGAGGGGAAAGGGAGGCATGTATATGGAAAGGGAGACCCCAAACAAAAATTATGAGAACAGATAAAGGAACCATGAGGCTAAATGAATGGAGAAATGGGGTCAAAGAAGGTACATTTGGAGCAAAATACAGAGAAGCTAAAGGAAACAGAGGAGAAGAAGGGGAAACTGATATAACGCTTTTAGAACAGTATATGGCCGGCTTAGCACTTTTCTTAGTATAAAAAAAATGGATTTTTTTTTAAATTTTATAATTAAGTGTTAATTTTATGATTATTTAAGAGAGAGAAGTTGGGCTGCCTGTTTGGATCAGATACCTTTCTTTCAGCTCCCTTGACTACAAGTAATTTTTTATGTCATTAGTTATGTAGCTATCAATGTACCGGGTCATTCTGTTGTACAATAAAATATTTGGACTAGCTTTGACAGAAGTTAAATAAACGTAAAACATACAAATACATAGTATTCTAAATTATTTGTGTGTTTTTAATAATATATAAATGATGAAACATTTTGGTGTTAAAGAAATGATAAATATTATGCAACAAGTAAATTTTAATTTTCCTTTTATTCCTCTGTATCATACAATTATTCTCTAATACTTTGAACAACAAAATCAAAAATAAATTTATCGAGAATTGTTCTTGTCTACTTGAAATCTGTTAGTAATTAAGACAACATAAAAATAGAAAATGAAGTGAAAAATCAATACACACTTACTAAATTGATTTAAATGTATTGGGGAGTTTCATGTATCCCCTTCAAAAACTTTAATATTATGTATTTCAATAATAACCACTATTCTATCTTACTATCAATTGCGGGGTCCATCTATGTATTCAGATTACATGTTATATAATTTTAGGTAAAATTCTATTGATTTCATCGTGAAGCTTACAAGAGGTACAAGAAGAAGAAAAAAAAAAAAAAGAATACAAGATTATGCCACAAGTAATACAGGTTACACGTGTTATATAATTAAATGCATGATTTGTAAATTTTATCAAGCATGACCTGCTACATATTTCGTCATAACCCTGGTACCACAGAGGATCAACCTCTCCCTTGACGTGTTGACCATTTATTCTTTTCTTGCATACCTCTATAACTTTTTTAGTCACCATTTTCAAATTAAAATATCTTCACAATAATTTATTTTATTTTCCTTTTGGAACGTGCTTGGATGAAACCATCCAGCTCTGAAGCTCAATTAGAGAAAAAAAGAAATATATTCTGTTAATTAGGAGTACAAAATGAAAGAAATCATTTTGGTGGTCCAGCTGAATTATTCACAAAATTAAATGTTTGGTAGGTAAAATTTGATTTATTAGTATAATTTTTGTTGTGAATTTGGGGGACCAATTGTTGATTTGGTTCAATTATGTAAAATTCAAAGGCGATTTATGTCATATGCTGAAATTTCTTCTTTTTTTTTTTTTTTTTAATTTAAGTACTATATGTCATGGGAAATACTTTTTTTTTTGCCAAAATTAAGTAGCCTATATTGTTGTCACAATTATTTAACTTGAAAAAAATATTGTTGTCTTGAAATTCACAAGCTCTCTTGCTTTTACAGGCTTTGTTTACCCAAAATCTATTGATTAAATTTTAGATTTATTTGGGCCCAGTTATATTGGGCCAAAATGGGATGAAGGTTTAAATTGTAAAGTTCAATGGGCCTAATTCTAGATTGATCTGATCTGTTTTACTCTGTTTCATTGTATTTTTCTCTTCTTGTTTTGCTTGCGTAGCTTATAAAGAATCAAAGAACTGAACCATTGGATAGTTTCACCTATTTGGATAGTTATATTTTAAAATATGCTAATAGTTTATAATTGATATCACTTATCTGAAGGGCAGAGTTAAATACAATGAATGGGTCAATTGATCTTTAAATTGGTCAATTGATCTTTATTTAAAAAGTAAAAATTGAATTTATGTATAATTTGCTATATAATTTAGAGTAAATTGACATGGATATTATAAATTTATCCTCATTTTTAGCATACAATTTTTTTATACAATTTTTTTATGATTAACTCTCAGTATGTGTTTGATTCTCACAGTTTTGAAGTCTGACTCCATCCAACATGTCTCCAGAAGTTCACAAACAAATTTAGAAAAATTACATATAAGTGTTCAGTTCACAGTAAATAGCTTAATTTGGAAAAACAATATAAAATTCCCTTATCATGTTAAAAAAAATTCCCTTTATTTTTAAAAGTGTTATATATTCATGTTGACTACGATTACAAAAAAAAAAATACATATAATAGCAACGTCAACAAAAAAGTTGTTAAGTGTTATTCAAGCAGCTTAATTCTCTGGAAATTTTGGTCAGATTATAAATTTTAAATGGTGTTTTCATTTTTTGCATTACGTCTTGTGCATGTGAATTCATGTGCTCTTGCACAAAATTCAAAGTCAATGAAATTGTTACCGCAAGATGCATGAACTTAATATTATTTTTTTCTCAAAATTTTAGTGAAGCGTATACTTATTGATATTGAATTAATTTGATAATTTTTACAATTGTCAGATACTAAATTTAAATTTGAAATCTAGCAATTAAAATATAAATATAATTTATAATATGCCTATAGGTATTAATCCTTATGAAAGCCAATATTTAACGAGTTAATATAGAATATAAAATAATATTCAAATTGCATGTAATTTGAGACAACTAATTTATGGTGTTAACTATACGATTTTTTTTTTTAAATTGGGCTGATAGGAAAATAATAAAATACTATAACTTATGAATTTAACGTTTTGGGAATGTATTGATAAATGAGGAGAGATTGCTTGACAATAGTTATTTTTTACAATATTGACAATTTATTGCTGATATAAAATTTCAATAAATTTAAAGTCAAAATGTTAATTTGTAGGCATGTTATTAGAGATATAAATAATCTAATAATAAAATTTCATACAAGGAAGTATTGTTTGATGATGCATCAAAGACAGTTAATTTCAAGTTCTGTATACAGTGAAACATAAGTCAAATCTCAGATTAAAACACATTAATTTCGATTAATTTTACTATCAAGTTAATTTGATTATGTATCCATTTTATTATGTTATGTTGATTATTTGAGGAGAACAAGGTAGGTCTGATAACCATCAGATCTACTTTTGATTTCAACGAGTTTCATGACCGTCCAATCCATCTTAATATCTGTGCGCACGAAAATCTAAGCAGACATGTACAAAATTTAAAGCATTGCACACGAACCTTAAAACAGATTGGACGATGATTGAACCCATCGAACCAAAGTAGATATGGATCCGAATCTGCTGAAATCTGAGAATAGTGAACAGTAATCCTGAAATTCCTGCAATCCATCTGTCGAACTGTTTTGAGATGCGTCCAAGGAAAAACTAGGTGTTTCGAGATGCGTTATCGAAAAAAATTCGGCGGCTAGATTTAGGTTGTAGAAATTTTGGAATTACTGTTCATTGATTTTAGAATTACAACAGATTTATTTTCAAGTAGATATAGGTTCGATGGGCATCGGAACTACTCCCATGTATTGTTTGAGTACCTTTTCAAAAGGAAGACCTTTTCTTTTACTTTTTAGAATAAGAGAAGATCATGTCTTAGTTGTAAACTTTCTAACAAGCATAATTAAGTAGCAATCCAGCAAGATATAATTTCCTATTAAATATTTTCTATAAACTATGACCAACTATGTTAATCCCTGTTTCCCAAAACTGTGTGTATTTATATAACAGTCAAACTCTTTATACATTTAAACAAACGAGCTACTTGTGCTTAATTGTGGGACTACTTGCTCAATTTTCCACTTTTGAAGCAAAGGTGGAGATAAGAGATGGCACAAGTCAATTCATTCCTCCTACTAATATAAGTTGTCAATTTTAATTTTAAGTTCAATATATCTCTTGAATCATTCATTAGGCACAATTGTGCTTCTATATATTATGAAGTACCAAAAGAAGTTTAGTTGCATTGCTGCCTCAAGGCCTCTGCAGCTTCTTCTGGGTCTGTTCATCGCTTCGTTTCTAATTTGGGTGTCTTTGAAAAATCGACCTACTTCGTCGAACAATGCTTGGATTTTAAGAGTTCCTGTTCGAGGAGGTAAATGCACTCAAACTGGTACTTGTTTCATTAATTTTCCTACTTTGTTTTAGCTCATGTACCTTTTAATATATACACGAAAATAAAAATAAAAAACAGTCTGAAAACATAATTCAGAACAAACGGTGTACGAGGTACGAGGATAGTAAGAGAATTAGTTATATAAGAAAATATTCCATCAAGATTTTATACTAAACAAACTTGTTTCATTCATTGGGAGGTTTTTTTTTAGTGGGGGTGGAATTCGTATCCTCGGAAACATCTCATATTTTGCGTGACTTTTTGGAAAATCTCAACCGTTCAAATACGTTCTGCGCGAATCTCTAAGTTCAAATAACATTGACCCCTTGTGCTATCCCCAAATAGGCACCCGACATGTTGGTCGCGCAAAATATGAGATATCTCAGAGGATACGCACCCGCGGGAGAGGGGTCGACAGAAGTTGTTTGATGGCTGGTAAGACTGTTCGATATTCGTTGAGATTAGGGTTTAGATTCACATGAATCTAAGTCCCCCTAACTCTAAACCAATCCATAAAGGTTAATCTCAACACGAATCGGACGGTTCAGATCAGGCATCGATCCAAATTCGGTTGGATAACCATCTCCCCTTATTTCGAAGAAGTTCATCCCTATATATACTTGATACATGACAATTAAAAATCTAATCTAACGGTCTTTCTTTAACCATACTCAGGTTTTTTCCTAGTTAGTTTTGTAGTACCAATCAAAACCGTTAATTGAGAAGTTAATATAATATGTCAGTTGATAAAAAATCTTAATAAGCAAACTTCAGTTTGGCAAAATCTTGTACAATTATCCATCTAAGTTTTGCTAATTCCTCCCCATTTAGCATCTCATCTCCATCCTTTTTTTTTTTTCTTTTGGAAATATATTGTAGGTTCAACAGAAGGTACAACAACAGCAACTGTACCAAATGACCGCCTTCTAGGCGGATTACTGTTGCCTTATTTCGATGAACAATCCTGCTTGAGTCGGTACCAATCCATGTTATACCGCAAAGCCTCACCATACATACCATCCTCTTACTTGATCTCGAAATTACGAACATACGAAGAACTTCACAAAAAATGTGGCCCAAATACCCCACTTTTCGAGAAATCGCTACAACAATTAAAATCAAACCATAGCTCTGATCAGCTTGAGTGCAACTATGTTCTTTGGAGTCCAATTGCTGGTATTGGCAACCGAATGATTACTCTCGTCCCCACATTTCTCTATGCTCTGTTAACCAACCGCGTCATGTTGATCAACCAAGCATCTGATATAAGCGATCTATTTTGCGAGCCGTTTCCTGGGTCAACTTGGTATATACCTCCTGATTTTCCAATAAAAAAATTGGAAGGATATAATATACATTCTCAGAATAGTTACGGTTACATGGTCTCACATAATTTGATCAATGATGACCCTAATTCTCCTTCATCGGCGCTACCTCCATTCGTTTATGTGCACTTGAAGTATAATTACGCTCAAAAGGATTTGCACACACGTTTCTTTTGCGAAAGTGATCAAGAAGTGATTAACAAGATCAATTGGGTTTTGTTCAAATCTGACAATTATTTTGTCCCGGGGCTGTTCATGATACCGAAATATGAGCAAGAATTAGAGCGGATGTTTCCTTTAAAAGAGACGGTGTTTCACCACCTCGGGCGGTACCTCCTTCACCCGAGCAATTCAGTTTGGGGCATGGTTATGAGGTACCACAACTCTTACTTGGTTAAAAAAAGGGAGAGAATTGGCATACAAGCAAGAATCTTTCATTGGGCCCCAATTTCAATTGATGAGTTGTATAAACAAATTGTTGCATGCACACAACAAGAGTTGATACTACCAGAAATAGATCCTAAACAATCTTTGGTACCAAATGAAGCAACAACAAGCGCAGTTCTCGTGACCTCTTTACATGGGGATTTTTACGAGAGATTAAAAGACATGTATTATACACACACAACAACTACTGGCGAGATCATCAGTGTATACCAACCGAGCCATGAAGAGAAGCAACAATTTGATCAGCAGTTACACAGTCAAAAGGCATTAGCCGAAATTTGGCTGCTGAGTTTCTCAGATGTGTTGGTGACAAGCGCAGGATCGACATTTGGTTATGTTAGTTACAGTCTGGCCGGCATCAAGCCCTGGTTTCTGGTAAGCTCAAAGGACCAGAAGGCGCCGGATCCTCCGTGTCGCCGAGCTGTTACAATCGATCTGTGTTTCCACTCGCCGCCTAATATAAATTGCAAAACTAGGAGCAAAGCTGATACAGGAAAGCTGGTGCGTCATGTGAAGCATTGTGAGGACTATCAAAACGGTGTTAAGTTGTTTGATTAAATTCTCTTTTGAAACCACTCTCTCTCTCTCTCTCTCTCTCTCTCTCTTCATTTGTATTATCCTTTAATTCAGCAATCCCATGCGAGAAATGGGTTGTCCGTTTATTTAGCATGTAATGATTTTAAAATAGTTTCAATTTTTCTTTCATTTTTAGAGAAGTACTTGATTATATTCCTCATTAAGTAAAATGTTAGAGTAGGTAGATTTTGGTGAAATTTGCAAAAAAAATTGTGTACCTAAGTTCAATATCATACAAGACCCAAGACGCACACAAACACACACCAATTATCACCCTTATTACCGGCCAATATCTGTTATTAGGTCCTTTCCAATATGGCAAATTTTATATTTTTGAATAGAAATTTTGAAAAATTATATATCAAAATAAATTATTGAATTGGATGTAATCTATATTTTTTTATTCTATACATGCAAAATTATTACTTTCTATTTTATTTTTATATGAATCAATAAGTCGAAATATTAACGCTGAGAAATTATTTATATTAGTGTATTTTTACATACTCTACATACAATCAAAACAAAATTAAAATATCATAATTATTTACATGTAAATAGAGAAAATAATATATCATATCTAATGAATTTACTTTTAAATTTTGATGACTTAACTTTTTAAGAATAAAGACATAATAAAGTGATATTTTTTTTTAGTAAAATTGAGGTCAAGTCATCCAATTAGTTGAATATCTCTATTCAGATTTCAATCAGACCTGCAATCTCTCATTCAAAAAGTATTATCTTTGCAACTAGATCAAAAGCATAATAAATTGATATTCTAATTGTCCTCAAACTAAATATAGTTTTGTAACCCCCAATTGACGAAAACCAATCCGACTCGGATTCTAACTCAAACTCGGTACAATTTAATTGTTTTTCAATCTTCTTAAATGGCTAAGTACAAGTTCCAAGACAGGATCCCACACGTCGCACTAGTTCATCATTTTCTATGATGAATAATTGTAATATTAAATTATGTTGTATTTTTCTATGAGACTTTATTATGTTACTATTTTCTAGATTTGACTATTTATATTTTCCATGTCATTTTAATTATGTTAGAGTTTCCAAAAAATTAGTTATAACTTTGATAATATGTGATATGTTTCTTGTGTTGTCTTTTATGATTTTTCTCTTTTTGTCTCGAATCTCCTCTTAAATCATTTAATATCTCACTAAATCAAACAAAATCTATACACAGAGTAGAGTTTGGAACGTCTTATCGTCACCAATTCAGTTAGGCATTATGGATCGAGGGATGTTAATAATCCAACTACTGTTTATGACTAGAAAATTATTATGTAGTGATTGCATCTCGATAAGTCGATACTAATAATGAATCAAATAATAATTGCATCGAGATAGAATTTAATATGATCGACACATGTGGATAGGAAATGTCTTCGGATCCTTGTCTGCGGATCCAGTCCGTGGGCGGAATCATATTCTCTGCGGAGTTTTTACCTGCGGAGCTGTGCGGTTCTTTTAATCTGGTCCGTTCGTTTTGATTGGACAGACCAAATAAGTTTATGGCACAAATCTCAAAGAAAAATTAATATTGCTTTCTCCATCATCTCGAGCACTTACCGGCTGAGATTAAATCTGAACCGTCCGATCAACTCTGCACAGCTCCGTAGGTAAAAAACTCTGCAGATGATACTGGTCCGTCCGTGGGCTTGCCAAAATGTCCGGATCCAATATATATATCGTCTCAATTTTTAAGTATCTTATGTTTGGTTTTTGTTATCGGGTTTGAAATTGAGATCCGACCCATCTTTTTATATTTCCCAACTCTCACTAAGTAGACTTGATCCGTGATCCGTCCATGTATACCTACATCATATAGATTTTTTTTTTAAACTAAATGACGTAGGTATTATTGAAATGTCTTAATATCTACATCAATTATTCCGAATCTTTATTTGTTTAATCATTTTTCGATACGTCCGTCTAAATTATATATTGTGACATTTCAGTAACAAGGATTTTCACACCAAAAAAAAAACATTTCAGTAACAACAAGAAGAGTGAGACTGGTAATTTGCGGTGTGCGCATAGGTGATAGGTCCATGTTCATAATATTTATTTTAAATAATTTTTTATCTATTTAAAAAATATTAAAAAAATTATAAAAAAAATATAAAAGTTGTTTTAAGTATATTTTTATATGAAGATCATGTTGAATGGTACTGACTAGCAGTATAGACTTCTAAAAATAACAATGTATATCCATATATTAACAGACCTATATGAACATTATAAAGCACCATAACCTCAATAATAATAATAGTAATAGTATTAGTAATAGTAATAGTAGTAATAGTAATAGTAATAAAAAAATTGTATTTGGATATATAGTCAAAAACGCATAACTGTATGTAAAATAGTAAGTAAAGAAAAAAAAATGAAATATAATCAATCTCTTGTTCTAATTTCCTTAAAGGCGTCTCTAATATCTTTGAAATATATTCCCTTTTGTGTATTCAAAGACGTCTCTTTGAAATTTAACACCTTTTACATAGAATAAATTGCATTTTGAAAACTAAAGATTGACACCTCGTTTCAGCTGGAAATATTACTGGTTAAACTGACAAATTTGTCTTAAGAAACCAACAAAAACAATATATATTTCTAGAATCACACAACACGCGGTTAATATAATAAATCCGGTCATGCATTGAATATTAGTTATTAAATCTTAGTGCATGCATGATAACACTATTAAGCTTTCTTCCATACAAAACCTTATATTTAATTTTATTAAAGGCAAACAGAGAGACAACCTGAGGGGGAGGATTTGAGATGAAGATGAGATGGAGCTTCATGGCCATGATCAGGCCTTTGTTTGTAGTTCTCCTTGTAATCGCCATGGCGTGTTTGGTTTTGCACTCCTCGAATCAGCAATCGGCTCCTCCAGCAAGAGCTTCATCTCAAACAGAAACTGATATTGGATATAAACATGATGGAGGTAATTGGTTTATTGTTTTATTACCGTTTTTGTTATTTTCTTCTTTGTATGAGTACACTTGTGATATATATATAATAGAGAGCATATGTCCATAATCCATCTATATATTTATCGCTTCAAATATATTAGCAAATTCGTTTTGTTCCTCATATAATTTAACATAACAATATATATGATATAAACTTCTTTCTTCAACCAATTCTACAAAGCCTAAATATGAACAAGTAGATATGTACAACCCTTTAATTAATGAAGAGTATATATGAATGCTGTAAAAGTAGAGGTGTAAACAGTCAGATAAGGATCGGATAGCGGTCAAACCGTATCCTTATCCGTTATAATTTTTTAGATACGGATACGAATACGGATAGTCTTGGATACGAATATGGATCGGATATCGGACGGATACGGATATGGATATGAATATAATTCGGATAATTAAAAATAAATTACTAATGTGCTAATTTAAGTAATTTTCGGATACAGATACGGATAGTTGAAAGTTTTACCGTATCCTTATTTGTTATAATTTTTCGGATACAGATATGGATACATATCGCATAATTTAAGTAATTTTTCGAATTCAAATCCAAACAAAATCGGATAATATCCGATCCGTTTACACCCCTATTTAAAAGTGTGAATTTCAAGGAAATCGAAGGATTACTTAATTAACTTTATGTTGTATATAATAATTTTATGGCGTACATATATTAATGTATTATATGAGGATGATTCACTTATAACATTTTAGATCTTACAATATGTTATAATATTTGATTTTGTGAATTTCAAAGTCCAAACAGTCGATCTAAACCGTTCAACATGATCTCTATTTTAAAATGTGCTTTGAGATCAAATTTTATAAAAAAAATTAATCTTTTACTATTTATTAAGTATTTTACAAAATTATTGTTTTTAGATAATTCTAGACCACTGAAAAACAGCAATTTTGTAAAATATTTAATAAATAGTAAAAAAAATTCAAAAAAAGATAAAATTTGATCTCAAAGCACATTTTAATATGGAGATCGTGTTAAACGATTTGGATCGACAGTTTGAACTTTAAAAATCACAAAATCAAATATTGTAACATATTGTAAGATCTAAAATGTTATAAGTGATCCCTCCTCATATTATATATACAATATGAGAAGCATGATAATATAATACTATCCATTTGCATTATTGTTAGTCAATTAGTGGTAAGAAACATCGTACTCCATCATTGTCATTAAAATTCGTCAACATTAAATTTTTATTTTATTTTCAATGGTTGATTTTTAACTTACTTCTAAACGTCCTTGGAATTTAAAGGATCAAACTACGATATTTATAATTTTTATAGAGAATTTTATTTTGTTTTATTATTAATAGGATTCACTTGTCATGCATTGAATAATATCAGCATGTATGCCATTCGGAAATTTTTTTAGTTACCATCTTAATATTTTAAAATTCTGAGCTTACCATTATTTTAGAGAAAATTATTTCAAAAAATAATAATAATAATAGAAAATATTACCCGAAATGGAGCCTATCCGGATTTGGATCCTCTACGGTAATTCAAATTTTGAGTTTAGATCTAGACCGTCTAATCAGGATCCGCATTAATCTGGTCCAAGTTAAATTAAATTCACATGACTCTTTAGTATTTATATATCTAGCGGTGAATTCTATTTGCTGCACACAAAGCGCTCGATGAAATGTCTATATGATTGCTTGGTATCGTATATTGATGCATGTATTATGTACAACAAAAGTGTATTTTATTCTGGTTACATTTGCATTCCATTTACAGTAAACCTGAAGATACCATAAAATAGGTACAAAATATTGACTAAATTTTGAAGATGTTTAGGTTCATAGACTGATCTGGGTTTGGCCAACCGGCTGATACGCCGGCCCCCAACTTAATTTTAATGTTAATTTCTTTATGTACTTTGATTATACATTAATCCCTTATTTTTCGACAATTGCAGTGTCAAATCAGTCTAGAACATCAAGATCAGAAGACATGTACCTTGGCGGTCTTCTTTCTCCAGATTTCGACGAACATTCGTGTGTAAGCCGGTACCAGTCCGTGGTATACCGCAAGACCTCCCCCCATAACCCATCACCATACCTTGTCTCAAAACTAAGAAACTATGAGGCACTCCATAAGCGATGCGGGCTGAACACTCTGCTCTATAACAAATCTGTTGAGCAGCTTAGAACAAATCATAGTACCGATCAATTAGAGTGTAATTATGTAATTTGGAGTCCGCTCGGAGGTCTAGGTAATAGAATGCTAACCCTAGCCTCCACTTTTCTCTATGCTCTCCTTACCGACAAAGTCTTGTTGGTTGATCATGTTACCGACTTTGTCGACCTATTTTGCCAACCATTTCCCGGTTCATCTTGGGTCCTACCTTCTAATTTTCCGATTGAAAGTTTAGATAGCTACGATGTTGATTCAAAATTGAGTTATGGTTATTTGATAAAAAATAATCTGATATCTGAAGACCCAAAAACTCAGTCCGAAATGCTACCGGGTTTTGTTTATGTTCATCTTGAGAGTAGTTACATTCGGGATGTGTATCACCAGCTTTTCTTTTGTGATGACAGTCATTTTGTGCTTGGCAAGATCAACTGGTTGCTAGTGAGATCTGACAACTATTTCTTGCCTAGTTTGTTCATGCTCTCTACATTTGAGAAGGAACTATCACAGATGTTTCCTTCAAGAGAGACCGTTTTTCATCATCTAAGCCGGTATTTGTTCCAGCCCGGCAACTCGGTTTGGAAACTAACTATGAAATATTACCATTCTTACGTTGCTACGGCTAACCAAGTGGTGGGGATTCAAATTAGGGATTTCCCTTGGTCACTCATGTCAAAAGAAGACCGATTCAACCAGATCATGGATTGCATATTGAAGGAAAATATATTACCATCTGAAATGGGTTCAATGGCTATTTTAGTTATTTCATTGTACAAAGATTATTATGATAGGATGAAGAGCTACTATGCTCTCTCTTCTCATGTCAGCCAACATACATATGTAAATGTATATCAACCAACTCATGAAGAAGCACAACAACTGAAGAATCAATCACATAATGAGAAGGCTTTAGCAGAGATAGTTCTGTTGAGCTTCTCTGATGTGCTGGTAACGAGTGCATGGTCGACTTACGGTTATGTTAGTTATAATCTCGCTGGAATCAAGCCATGGATATTGCTCAGTTCAAAGGTGTCAAAGGAAGTTCACCCGTCATGTCGTCGTGTAATGACAATTGATCCATGTTTTCATACACCACCAAGCATCAATTGCAAGACAAAGAGTAGATCCAAAACAAAGCTAACTGGTGCACATATACAGCAATGTGAAGATGTAGAGGAGGGCATTAAATTAGTCGACTAGCTTGGGTTATTTAGATCATTTTACCTCTCTTCTTTTATTATTATTCTTTGTTGATTTAGAGCTGTATTTAGTATCTGATGCACGAAATATTCCATAGGACATTGTACACATTCAATTTCTAGATGAAAATATTTTATTCTACATTTCGTATAGTTATTTTTGTATTTTTATTTTGGGCTAGAAGCCCATAGGCAACATTTTGTATAGTTACGTGTGCTATTTAATAACAAAAATACTGAAGAACATTTTTTTAATTATACTTTAAAGTTGATAGTCAATGGCCCAAGTTTAAGAGGAAGCCCAAAACAAGTCCACAATTTAGCTCATTCAAGTCCAATAGAAAGCCCAATAATTTATTGACTAAAACTATTGAGAGAATTTTCTCTGTCACTTTAGTTTAACAAAGCACAAGAATAAAAAAATAATAGTAGTAAAGAATGCAAAATTGTGAAAACTAGACACATTATGAAGTGATCTGGTCAACTACTTAACCTTGAAGTGAGATTGATAAAGTGGTTTCTTTGGATATAATCAAAGGTTAAAAAAAAAAAGTCTAACTTGGAAGTAGGATTTGCACATGGAGAAATAACTAACTTTGCTTGACAAAGCTGTTATGTGTTGACTAAAAATAGGCTGCCTGAAATATCATTATGAATAATATTTCCACTAACTCAAGCTGAGAAGCTAAAGAGATAATCAAGTAGTTCAATGGCCACTAACAAAATTTGTATAAAGAAAGCATCCCATGACCAACTCTCTGCTCTTGGAGAAATGAGGCCATTGTTGATCCTTGTAATTTGTTTAATTATTTTGCCTGTCATGCTTCTTCTCTCGGGACGCCACTCGATGTCGTCGGTTGTTTGGTTACAGGGTATTAGTGTTACCACACATGAAGGTATAATCATTTTTCCTATATTAGTTGAAATTTATTGCTCTTGGCAGGAAAAAAAAAACTCAATCTGATGCTTTTTTCTTTTCTTTTTTACAATCTAGCAAAACCTGGTGTTGTTCTCTAAATGAAAATCAATAGAAAATTTAGATAATTATGATATTAATATTGAATTTTGTTCTAATATATGTTAATATGTCCTTTTTTTTTTAAACAGAGGAATCGATAACACCTGACGAACAAAGGGACAGGTTCATAGGCGGCTTGCTTTCTCCTAGATTTGACGAGGAGTCATGCCTGAGCCGCTATCAATCTGCACTTCTCCGTAAGGCTTCACCTCACTTGCCATCATCTTATCTAATTTCAAAACTACGCAAATACGAAGAACTCCACAAAAAATGCGGCGCAAACACGGCTCTGTACCACAAGTCAATAGTGCAACTAAACACCGGAGAGAGCATTGAACTAATGGACTGCAACTACTTGGTATGGTCTCCATTTAATGGTCTAGGTAACCGAATGTTAACAATTGCATCGGCCTTCCTTTATGCAGTACTGACAAAACGGGTTTTACTAATACACCAAACTGAAGACATGGTAGATCTATTTTGCAATCCGTTTCCAGATTCCTCCTGGATCCTGCCAGGAAATTTTCCGATTAAAAACTTGACCAAGCTCAAACAAGGCTCTGAAGTTAGCTACGGCAATATGCTGAAAAATAAAAAGATAAATAGTACAGACTCGTCGGCCTTATTGCCAGCTTATGCGTATCTCCATTTAGAGCATGATTACCAGCATTTAGACAAACTTTTCTTTTGTGAAGAACACCAAGTGGTCCTTCAGAAAATAAATTGGTTGGTGCTGCAATCCGACATTTACTTTGTACCGGGGATGTTTCTGGTACCACAGTTCGAAGATGAACTGCGATGGATGTTTCCTGCAAAGGAGACAGTATTCCACCACATCGGAAGATATCTTTTCCATCCTACCAACACAGTGTGGGGTTTGATTACCAGATACCACACTGCGTACCTCGCAAGATCTGATGAAAAGATCGGAGTCCAAATCAGGGTTTTTTCACGGTATCCTATAACACCAGATAACTATTTGAATCAAATCCTCATGTGCTCTCGACAGGCGAACCTGTTGCCAGAAATAAGCATGAATGGTGCATTAAATCTAACTAAAAGTAAAATGAAATCAAAGGCGGTACTAATAACTTCTCTCTCCGCTGCGTACTCTGAGAAACTGAAATCAATGTACTACGAGCACAGCACTGTGACAGGGGAGACAGTTGCTATCAATCAACCAACCCATGAATCACAACAACAAACAGAGAATCAATACCACAACCAAAAAGCACTTGCAGAGATGTTTCTGCTAAGCTATTGTGATGTATTAATCACTAGTGGGTGGTCAACATTTGGTTACATAGGCCAAGCTCTAGCGGGTTTGAAACCGTGGATCCTGTTGACACCAAGGGATCAGAAACCCGCCGATCCTCCATGCACACGAGCTGTGTCGATGGAGCCATGCTTCCAAGTGCCGCCGACGTATGATTGCAAAGCAAAGAAGAATGCCGATTTGGGGGCACTCGTACAGCATCTGACACATTGCGAGGATGTAGAACGAGGCATAAAGCTAGTAGACAACTAGGCTCAATTATGATTTTTTTCTGATTAAATGTGATAGGAATATGTCATTGGCTGGATCCAACTTCCCTTCATGTAAACTCACAAGTTTTGGAATAATTATTTTATCCATAAAATGATTTCTAATGTTTAATTTGTTTTTTTCATTAAAAAGAGAGCCTGTTGGTGCTTTTCTGGTATGAACAGAAAGGATGTAAAATAGTTATGCACTAAAGGAAGTAACAAAATTCACCAACATAACTTGCAATCCTTCCAAGAAAAAATCTATTACCTGATAGAAGCTTGTTATTTATTTACTCTTTCACTATATAACAAATCCAGAACTGATCATACACAGGAAAAAAAAAGAGTTAATAATACAAACAAACAAAGAAAAAGGTTACAAATGAGAAAAGTCTATGTTTCAGGTCTTTAGGGTTTGAACCTTCTTTCTTGCCAAGAACGTGATCAAGCGTGGAAAGAACGACCTCCTCACCTTGGACTCACCAGGTGAATTTCTCGATATATAAGTCCGAGGACTCACTGGTTGGCACGTCGCACCTGAAATAACTCGGGGACTGTTAACTTCAAGACCCACCTCCAAATTTGTAATCTCAGCCAATCCTATCGGCATTCCATCGACGGTTTTTCTTTTCTGTTCGTTCTCTTCTCTCCATGTTCTCAATTCTTGTTCAATTGCCAATTTTGCTTCTTGAGCCATCTCGGCCTTCTCTACGGCCAATTTTAAAGCCTTCTTTCTCTCCTCGATTTCCTTCTTTGCTTCCTCAAGCTCCTGCAAGCTACATGATTCCGACTCTTTCGCCTCCTGAATTCGATCAATCGCTATTATGACCCGTTTATTGGCCAAATCTTCGGCTTCCCTTGCCTTTTTACTTAGAGAATGGTACTCTTCAGCATGAAGCGTAACAAGATCTTCGCTTTCTTCAGATTCTTTCAAAGAATCAAGAGCTGAAGCAGCGAGTTCTTGAGAAGACTTGGTCGCTTCGATTTCCTTTAACACAGCTAGTAATTTCATTTCCATGGCACTTGCTGCGGCCTTCGCTTCCTCTGTTTCCTCCTTAACCTTTTTCAGGTCTTCATGTGCCAGGCTGGCAGCTGACTTGGCATGCTCGGCTTCCTCTGATGCTTGTTGTAGCCTGACTGTTAGGTCCTGTGGCTCATCTCTTGCCTCTGTTTCTGCGATGACCTTTGACAACTCGGCATTTACCTTGTTTAATTCTTCTTCAAGTGATGAAACAGAGAGAGATGCTAGAGATTCTTTTTTTCGGCCTTCTTCAAGTGCTTCTTTCTCTTTTTGAAGGTCTGTTTTCAAAGAAGCGGCTGCAACTCTCAAGCACTTCACTTCATCATTTGTCTTCTCTAAAGTGTTCTTTACCTCTTCAAGTTCTTTGGACATTTCCTCCGCACTTGCCGGCAATTCTTGATTCAATTTCGCTTCCATGTAGGTAAAAAACTCAGCTCTCAAACTCACCAACAAATCAGAAGCTGCTTCTAGCTTCAACTCAAGTTCCTTAGTTCGAGTTACCTGCTCACTGAGTTCCCGCAACTGCACTTCCCCTTGTTCAATCTCTTTCTCCAGGGCAAGCTTCTCTTTTTCCCAATCCAGAGCCGCAGTTATTCTCACTTCCTCTGCTTCTACATGAGTTGTATGAGATGAATCAAGTAATCCCCTCAGTGTAAGGAGCTCCAAGGTCAACTCCTCCACATTTCGCTCAATCTCTTTTGATTTAAAGTTCTCCTCCTCAGCTCTCTTTACCGCTACATTTCTCTCTTCAATCAAAGAGATGTAATCCTTCTGAAGGGATTCCAACTCACTCTTCACTGACACTAATTCTTCGACAGCACCGGAATGCCTTCCTCGCTCGACTTCGAGCTGTGTTTTGGTGGCAGTGCTCTCCATGTAGGCCACGCCTTGCTTCACCTCTTTCATTCGAAGTTGTGCCAGTTCTGAGTCCTGTTTTGCTTGATTCTCCTCAGTTTGGGCCTTTTCGAGGCCAAGTTTGAGATCTTCTATGAGCCGTCTTTTGGCCGCAAGTTCATTTACAAGTTTGGTTTTAGATTCTTCGGCTGCAGCTGATTTTGTTTTGTACTCGGGTATTTTTATTTGTGCCTTCTCAAGCTCAACTTTTACACGCTTGCGCCTCTGTAAAATTAATGCCGAGAAATGTCAATAGCATAATAATTAAGAAGTACAAACTTTTACACGCTTGCGCCTCTATGGAGTGTTTATTTTTCTCTACTTTTCTTTTTTCTATTAGTAAGGTACTAGAGTATTTAATATTTATTGGCATTGAAAAAATTTAGTCATAGAGATCTCATTGACACAACTAATTAAGTTTTTTCTGCACTAAACTCGGATTTAGACCGGATATGAGCTAACTGCAGCACATAATATAGCTTCTTTTTTTGTTCCGGAGCAATTCGAGTAAAACTTCCATTAAAAATCAAGGTACAACGTCCACAATACCTACTTTGATGCTCAAGATAGAACCTTATTTGTACAACAACATATTTTGAGTTACTCCAATGAATACAGAACTATCGTTTTTTTTATCAAGATACCAGCATATTTAAATTAACTCAGTACAAAATCCAAATATCAATATTTGACTCAAATCCCCCAAAAATCATGGTTAGTAAATTTTGTTTTCTTGATTTTCTTTCCATCTATTTTTATTACTATGCCAATAAAGGTAATGCGAAAGAAATATAAACCAGATAGAATCCAAAGTAAAGCATCGGCAATTCCAAATAATACAACTATGAAACGATCAATTTTAAGTTGTCAGATGTATTATTTGAAAAACATAACTCATGTAAAAATTAAAGAAAAAGGAGTTGCAAATTATTACCTCTTTCCAATCCAAAATTCCTCCAAACTTACTCACGGCATCCTTAACCGACTCGAAAGGTGCCGCAGTATCAATAACAGGCGCTATACCTTTTCCCTTTTCACCTTCTTCCAAAATTTCGCCTCCATTGTTGTGCATGATTCCATCTTCTTGATTGAATTGGGCATGCGTATCGGAAATGAGATTTTCGTCATTTTGATCGGGGGATTCATAGATATTGTCAATTGGGGACTCCGATTTTAACTCCACTGGCAACGATGAACTAGTGATTGCTTCCGTATCGGTGCTCTGGTTGTCATTTGGAATTTCTGGGTTCAATTTGGATGAATTTGTCATATCGTCGGTTCCTTCCATTCTGTTTCCATCAAAACTTCATTTCAAAAAATTCTTTCAATCAAAATTTACCCATCAGAAGTTCTCAAGAATACCCAAAATACTTTACCCAAACGACAAAAGAGGATATTTTTTGCACTAAATCTGTACAACGAATTAAGCAATTAATACTTTTACATAAAGACAAAGAATAAGCATCTTCTTTCCGCCATTAGAACAAAAATCAAGACAATATCTATCTAACCATTTGTCAAGAATCTAACTTCATACTTCAAATTGAGAAATTAACAAGGCATTAAAAGACTTACTTGAGAAATTTTGATTTTTTTTTTTCTCCTTCCCGTCTAAAATTTACGGGGGAAGCGAAAAGAGAGAGAGTGAGAAGGGAACTGGAAAAATGGAGGGAGAGAAGGAGCAGGTGCTAGTCACGTGCATGTAAAACGGGGCTCATACACTGTCACCATCTAAAAAATTCCTTGTTTATCTCCTGTCCGTTCGAATTTTATCTTTGTCCCATTTTTCATGCCCTCACAAAATACATGTTCTTTTGTTGGTGTCTTTTTTATTGGCGTATTGTTACACTTGCAATTTTTTTTTTTTTGTTTGAATTTAATTGTGTGGTACGATGTAGAGACGCCAGGATGATTCAATTGGTATTTGGGAAAAAATTTATCTGTAAAAATTAAAAAAAAAAAAAGAAACAAAAAGAGTACATCATATTTTTTATTGGTAAAAAGATTAGTAAGATTTCTACTGATTTTAAAAATCAAAAAGTTTGGATTGGTAGGAATTCTACCGATTCAAAATTAATTTTTTTTTCTTAAATTAAATGTATAAATGGAGAGAATTATTATATCAGATATTTAGTAAAATTTGAAAAGTTTTTCAAAAAGTACATAGAATATTTCTGTTATATCTAAATTTTAATTGATATTTGAGGTGAGAAAAAGACACGTGTCAAGTGTAGCGAATATTTTATCAACATAGCTATGGTTCTAAAAAGAGCATTGGATGCTCTCTGGTTAGCTTTACTTTTACCCATAATAATAATTTGATAATATTTTAAATTCGTAATTTATAATTTATATGAAGATATTAAAAAAATCTAATTGATTTTATAATATAAAAATAACTCTAGATGGTAAGAGGAGGCTTTTTCATTTCATGCTTCATTATATCTCACATCTTATATTTTTGTTTTAAAAACCTAAAGAGTCGATCTGCTTCAACATGGTATTCATATTAAAATATTATTGGAGATCAAACTTTTTTTTTATCTTTTGATAAAGAGATTGGGATTAAGCTATCAAACTAATAAATATTCACGAAATTTCTCATTAGAATCTTAAAATTGCAATCTTAAAATTGCGATATATGTATTATTTTTTATCATTAGATTAAATACTAGTTCTCAAAATATGTATTATTTTTTATCATTAGATTAAATACTAGTTCTCAAAACATAACACGGATTGAATTAAATTCAACATTTATCATGAGATGACATTAGGAGTGTAAACGGAGCGGATACGGAGCGGATAATGCTGATACCATATCCACATCCACATCCATATTTTAATGAGCGGATACGGATAGTAAACGGATGTCAAAATGTAAAATCAAATCCACGTTAAACGGATACGGATACAGAGTGGATACGAATACGGATTCGGAATGAATAATTGTCGGATAATTGAGTTATATGAACTTTAAGATATAATAATAATTAATAAAGTTTAAATATAAAAATAAATGAATAATTTAATTAAGTTTAGCATTTAAGTTAGTTTATATAAGTTTAAAATTTAAATTTATGAAAATAACAAATCAAAAACAAAGTTTATAATATTTAATTAAAAACAAAGAGGAATCACGTAGGGACTGGGGACTGGGGTCGGGGAGAATGGAGAGATCAATTTCAGAAAAGAAGGGAGAAAAGAAGGGAAGAGGTGCAATCACGTGGGGGCGGAGAGAATTCAAACACAGTAGCTTTGTCCGGATAGTTCTATTCATGTAGTCCCACAATAATATTTTAAATAAATAGTGGGATGTATATAAGTGGAAAGAGTACTGCAGAGAGAGTACAAAGATAAAGTGAGGCCGCGTGGGTAAAAGTGTAAGTGGGTGTCGGGTTTTCAAAAATTTATTGCCGAGGGTTTTCGGATCTGAATATATACGGATATCCGCTCCGTTTGGGCTCTTAACGAATTATCCGAATTATCCGAATCCGTATCCGGATCAAGGGGGGAATCCTATAGGAACCTATCTTGATTCTTATTTTATTCTCCACATGTAAAAATTATCCGAATTCGTATCCAGAATTATCCGTATCCGTTTAATTCGGATTCGGATAATTAGTGGTTGCGGAGCGGATATCCATCCGGATAATCTGGCTCCGTTTACACCCCTAGATGACATTGATTACAACTGGCAGGTTGCTGGGCCTTTAATAGGCTTTATTGGGACTATTTGTTGAAATAGTGACTTGTGATCTTTTCCAAGGTAAAAGTAAGATTTAGTTGTATTCTTGGTTGAATTCTACTACCTCGCTTCAGGTAGCTGTTGAGCAGGGATCTATATCGTCCCGTGTTCAGATATGCTGAAATTCGAGATTGATAAACAGTAACTCTGAAATTTCTAAAATTCGAGATCCAGCCATCTAATTTTATCTAAGCACCCATCTCAAAATTGTTGGTTTTTCTGTATACGTATCTCGAAACAATTCAATGGTTGGATCTCAGATTTCAAGATTACTATTTATGATCTCGGATTTCAGCAGATTTGGATCCTATCCTCCAAGGTACCGTAGAGGATGGTCCTCACTTTACGGTTTGAGATTAAATCTCAACCGGTTTAAGATTCGGGAGGCAATAGGGGGCAGTTTTATTGGGCTTTGAGATTCGTGCCAAGCTAAAAAGAACGGTATGGATCCATTAACTGTAAAAGATTCTCTTTTTAGGTAATGCACTGGATATGAATTCGTTGAGTAGAGAGGCCTGAAACAGAGAATGCAAGAGGGATGCTGCAATTCAGAGGCATAAGTTAATAAATTGGAACAAAATTCAGTTTAGACTTTAAACAGAGGGGCCTGAAACAGAGGGAAATAAATCATGTGATTCCAATAGAATAAGACTGTTATTCTAATTCTAACCATTAAACTTTGTTGAGATTTGTGTATGGAAGAGTTTCTTCATTGAGATTCGCGCATGAAAAATTTTGAATGATTGAGATTGGAATAACAGGACCCTGTTATTTCATTAGAATCACAATAGATTTATTCCAAAACAGAGAACGCAAGAGAGATACTGTAATTCAGGGGCATAAGTTAATACATTGAAAAAAAATTCAGTTTAGACTTTTAAAATTTAAAAATTTTAAAACAAAAATTATACTATTAGTCTCCCTCATAAAATGAAAATTATAGAACGCTTAGAGCTTAGAGCTTCTAATTGCAGTTCGGGGGCATAAGTTATTACTCCTATCTCAATTTTATGATTCCGCCTCCAGTGCAAGTCATCTTGCACGCTATCTTCTTGTACAGTTGAATCGGACAAGTGATCCTATTTGTCGGATTTCAAGTACCTTAGAGCTTCTAATTGCGGTTCACATACGGGAAATTCACCAGCTAGTACTATATCTAGGGGCGGATCCATAAAATTGTAAGATAATTTTTCCTTTCTTTACACTTATAACCTTCAAAATCTTTCAAATGAAAATATACCTGCAAAAAATATTTTTATTTTTTAATTTATTACTATTTTTTAGATGGAAATAAAATCATTTGATTTGAAAATTCTGGACCATTCAAAACAACAATTTTCTACCTTTCTAAAAAATAGTAAATTTATTTTAAGAAATATAAAATTTGGTCTACAAGTGCATTTTAATATGAAATTATGTTTAATGGTTCAGATCGACTGTGAACCTTAAAAATAGAAATATGGATTCACAACATAGGTCAATCTGTAAAATGCATAGCCTCACTCATCATAAGATATAAAATTTATAATATTAAAATGAAAAATATTTATTAAATAAAACAACATAAAATACTGTATAAATCAATTTTGTCTTAAATTACTAATTAAAAATCAATATAAATGTTGGATAAATCAATTATGCCATAAATTATTAAATTAAAAAATTATATAAAATGTTTATTAAATAATTTAATCATTATAATAACATTACACTGTTATATGACAGAATAAAAAAATTATCAATTTTTTATATTTATCAATTACTTTATCGTATAACGAATACAAATTAAGGAATATTTTTTCTTTGGATACAGACCGTTCGATTCTGTTAGGACGGTTTGGATCTAACAGAAATATTCTTTTAAGGACCTCAAGGTGATATGAATTCTTATTGGAGGGGGCCGAGAGAATGAAATTAGCTGGGGTCCTGTGGGAATTATCAACAAAAGTAACATAATATTTCTGTTTAAATATAGACCGTCTGATCAGATCCACACGAATATTGAAGGACCTTTACAATCCACCTCAGTCGGATTGGTCCGAATTCTGATCGGACGGTTTAGAACTAAACATAAATATTATGTTACCTCAGAGGATTGGATTCAAGGCAACGAGTGAGACACGTTCGGCAGAGAACTTCCAGAAGAAATAATAAAAATAAAGGGCTTCGGTTCATTGGGAAGATGGGGACCAGTTGTATGCGACAGAATTAATCACCCTAGAGCAACAACTGCCAGCGGGACCCACAGAGGTGATCTCCAGTACTTGGACAGCAGAAAAGACTTGGAATATTGAATTACAAGGAGAGGAAACGGAGAAGATAGAATTTAGACGACAACTAACCAATTAAGCTGAAGATTATTTTTCCTTCATTAATTATTTCTTTATTAGCAATTAATTGTCTAATTAACGAGAGACTATAAATGTTGTCAAACTTGTAGAAACTGAATGTTGTTAAGTATCTCTATTCTTTTCTTAATATATTGGATGAGTTATACAGAAAAGGTGCAGGAGCCAAATTTATTGTAAATATAAAATTGCAACTTTGAATTGTTTTTTTTTTTAATTTATGATATATGATAATATTTTATGGTACAGATAAAATTGTTGGAAATATGTGAACTTTATTAAGTTGATTAATAACTGATGGATATTAGTTAATTAAAGAGATAAAAGAATTTTTTTTTGGTAATTTACGTTTTCTAAAATAGCTTGGCAAGCGAAAAAATTGTATTTAAAATGGAGTAAATTAATGAAAATATTAAATATTATTTAGTGAGTATAGTTTATAATATGCTTTAAACGAATAAATTCAAACTCTTTCAACCAATTTATTTCACAAGTGATATATTTTCATACAATTTTCGATGACATTTATTATTAAGTCAAGCAGTCAAAGAATAATAAAAAATAAATGCATTAAAATGAACTTGTAAACTCTTGTTTTCGATAAATAAATTTATAATTGATAATTTTTGAAAGTAAGGGTATCACTCTCGTGAGTTAGATCAGTTTGAATAGTTTGATTTCATTGTTTAAAGGTTAACTGATAAAATTTTAACCGAGCGACACTTAAATTGAAATATTATAAATTTATACTTTATTCTAAAATTTTCTCCAAAAGATTAATCTATTTTTGTAGAAAGCATATAAAAATATAACTTAATATTTAAATTAATCATAAAAATCATGCTTACTTTTAAAGTTTTGACACAAACTCCCACGTGTCTTGGCCATAGTGACAATATATGCATATAACTCGTGAATAATTCTGTAACACCCCGAAAAATTTAGTATTTTTTTTATAAAAAAAAATTATTACATTGAATCTATACATAATATTTGTGATTATTTATGTTGAGAAATTGTTCACCAATATCTTTAAGAGGGAACTTTAGTTTTATAATTTTTACAAATCATATTTCTTTTATTTTACTAAAACGGAAGATAAAAGTTTTAAACTATTAATTAATCTAATGAGATAAAGGCACCATAATAGGAAACTTAAAGATAATTAAATGGCTTCTCTTAATTGATTCAACAGATCACGACTATTTGCATGGATTCGTCTAATTAAATGGAAAATTGGACACTCTAATTAAAGAGGTGCCATTTAATTAAGCAAACCTCTTTGTTATTCCATTAATTATTTTTATACTAGTTCCTGATTTTTATCTGTTAACAAATTCTTAGCCGATCCTTCTCAATAACACCCTTTCATTAAATGTTTATCCGTTATATTGAGAATGCACCACTTCGTATACATGCTGTAAATAGATTGACATCTCTCCGGTTTATATCTCTATCTACATCGATCAGTTAATTATTTACTTATAAATACACTTGTACTCATCATGTGTCAAATTAATTTTTTTTTCTCTCTCAAACTTTCCACGCACATGACAGAAGAAGTGAACCTTACTACTCATCTCCATTCACTAAGTAATTTACAGATCTCCATTCATACAATATACCATTCATCTCCATTCATAAAATATCCGCTTATATTCCAAAACTCTTAAATCTCGATTCGAGTTTCAACTACGTTGCAGTGATTATGAGTTGCTAATCAAATCCGATTTGAAATTCTGAATATCTCAGGTAACCGGACTTCTTTATAATCAGTGTTTTTCGTTTTGTATGGTTGATTTGAATATGTGTATTGCATATTGAATTATATATAATGACATATTTAAGGGGATAGCGGAACTGAGGTTGGAATTTGATATGTGATTGTAACCTCTCGTTGTTGGATGGATTTCTCAACGGATTGGCGACCTTCCAGTGTTAGATGGATTTCCCACTGGATTGGCAGTTTTGTGGAATTTGTTATGTGGAAGTTGGAAATCGCCTGTGTGATAGGATTCCAACTATGTGAATATGATGTGACTTGTTTTACGGATAACCTAGACTGACGTGCTATCTCGGTTAAATATGCGTACATAATTTTATGTGTATTTGTGTGGATTAATCCGGCCTGTTTGAATGGTTGTTAAATTAAGTCAATTATAGAGAAACACGTCGTTAAATAACCAGTTACTGAGCTTTGTAGCTGATTCCGTTTGTTATTTTTGTTTTTTTTCTATTGGCGACGTAGGTTGACGGGCCAAGGAAAGGTGTGAAGATGCTTATATAATCACGCTCTGGATGGTAAAAATCTAGAGTGTGACAAATTCGTATTTTATTCCTTTTTTTTTTTTTACATTTTCAAGTTAAACTTCATTTAAAATGCAAAAAATAAAACATATAATGCGTTTATTCGCGAATAAAACACGAATCACGAATTATTTACAAAAAAATACGAATTTTTTTGGTTTTTTTTTCTTTCTTATCGTACCGAATTATTTCCAAATTATATCTGAATTTTATCCTGCCGAACTGAATTCGAAATATTTATTTTTTATCACTGTTGTATTGGCTCCCCCAGTCTGCTCCAGCTCTGTGCTTATCCTCAAAGAAACAGCTATAATGCTATCTATCTATCCATCAATCTATATATCTATCTATCAAAGAAACAGCAAAAGATGTTGACCCTCTGACCTTCTTATAATGTAATTTAATTACTCGGTTTGACCCAATCTTAGATTATTATTATTATTTTTTTGACGAAACCCAATCTTAGACTTATTTCTCCTACGCCGCGGAGTCTCAGGTGTTATATGTGTGTTTTTGTTTGTCACCTGTTTCTGCTCTAGAATATCTCATCTAGAATTATCTTCATTATTCACCCTTTTTATGAATACTTGGTACTTCAATTTAAAATTATATATAATAATTTGAACGGCTTCATGCAACAACTTGATGAAGTTTCAGATGTCTAAAAACCTTTTGTTCTGGATTAATCTTTTTTTTATATATATGGAAATATAAAATATGCTTAATACTTTAATGAATTTTTTTTACTATTTTATTAAGTCACTTTAAAAATCGCTAATCTCGCTAATTTAATGGTCCAGTCTAATTTTACTGTTTGGTTAAGTTAGTGTTAGATTATTGATTTCCAGTAACTTAATAAATAGTAAAAAAAAATTCCAAATAATTTAAATTTGGTCTCCAAGAATATTTTAATACAGAGATCACATATAACAGTTTGGATCGATTTTTTGAACTTTAAAAATTGAAAAACGTTTTAGTTGCACGAGACCTCAAGAACAATCAATTTGATATTAGACATTCTCTCAATATATATTTATGTCAATTCAAATAGAAAGAAGTGGGTCATTCAAGACAATCAAAGTAAAGAAATACTTGTTTTTTTCTTGACATACTAAAACCTGTATTATAATCTCTACTTCAACATAATTTCTTTCGTATCTTGTATTATTCAAGGAAATTTTAGATGGAAAACAAAGGGGAAATCCTACAAGCGATCCGCATCAGCCAAGGCACTTAGCCAAATATCAACTTTTATTTTTTTTAGGACATTATAAGTGTAGTCTGAGAAAAAAGAGACTATATAATTAATGAATATAATACAGTCTTTCTTAAATGAGGAGGAGTTCAAATGTTTTTATTTTTTCTGTCTCCACTATGTCTTTATTTTTAAAACATTAATAATTCAAAATTTAAATAATAAATATCAAAATAAAACTGTTAGATGTGATCTATGTTATTTTCTCTATGTACTCATAAAAAATATCACATTTCAGTTTTATTTTTATGTGAAACAATGAGTTGAAAAATTAACGTCTAGAAATTTTTCACATTAATACATTTTCACAAGCACTTGATGACAATCAAAACAAAATTGGAATGTCATAATTTTTTACAAGTGCATAGATAAAATAATGTAGATCATATCCAACGGTTTTATTTTTACTTTGAAGTTTTAAATTTGAGTTATTAAAATTTTTAAAAATAGAGGCATTTGAACCCTTCTCTTCTTAAATATAGCTGGAACAAAGATGGAACAGAAGTGCATGAATAAATACAATTATTCTTCTTCTTTTTAACCCAACCATTTCCCAACGTTTTAGCAAGAAGCATTAATTAAAAGAGAATGAATCTTCTTTAAAACATGTGATTAAGAAACATGGGATTACCTAAAAACATGTGCAATATGTTACAATAGTGAAATTTAGAGAGTAGAATTAGGTTGTTCTTAAGTTCAATAAGTTTCTTTGTAAATTCAATTTTAAAATTTATTTAATTGGTTTTAAATAATAAATTCGAACAGTTGAGACACATTACCTCATAAGTGACGCGTCTACATATAAAAATTAATTTTGGATAAAAGGCCGTTGCCCGTTTCATTAAGAAACTAGTGCTACATTACATCAAGACTTCAACAAAGACTAATTAACCAATACTTGCAAAAAAAATTAACACTAGTGCTCATACATATATAATGGTCAATATAGATAAGGGGGGATTTCATGCATGTATCCCCTCAAAAACCTCAAGTATATGCAAATCACAATCAAAGAGCATAACCGGCATATCAAAGTCGCTAGACCAACTAAAGGAAAGCCACAGTTTTCTCTGATACAGTAAATAAACCAGCATGCGTGTAAGAAAGAGTGAGAGTCAGTCAGCACTTACCAACCCCTGCAAAAGCAAAAGTGTGTATTAGAAAAGAGGAGTACAGGGTACAGACGTACAAGTTAAACTGAAAAATCAAAGATTAGAGCAAGAGATTTAGCAACAGGGGAAGAAAATTAGAGTAAAATAAGAATACCAGTATGTGACGGCTAGCACTTGAAGATTGGAAGGCCCGAAAGACAGAAATGTATTCTGCAAAGAATTGGATATTATCATCTGGCCAATAGCAATAACCAGGTGGAGCTATGTTTGGGTACAGGGCTAAAACGGCTTCGCAGCAATGACCTCCTGGATGGTAAATATTCAGTGAATCATCATGGTAGCAATATATCGAGTTCGGCTTAATGAAAGGGAAGACATCTGTAGAGACAGAGACGCTTCCATACACTTTGTTGATTAATATAGCACGCTTACCGATATTGTTTAAGTGAACCAGGTGAGCCTTTACCTCACCATTGACACCTTCCTCAATGACAACCTCAAATACCTGACAGAAAGAGTAGTTTGAAATCCCGGGACCACGTGACCAACTATGAAATAGCAGTTCCCCATTAGACTCCACCAGAGATGCTACGCCCCATAAGTTCCATGTGGCCCACCCCCAATCATGATGGTCAATCTCTATGCACTCCATCTGCAAATCAACCTGACCAGGATTGCTTCCTCGACCTCAAATCGTGTCAGATGAATTTCAAGGAGACAACCAGTTGTAATAGAAAAGACATAAGTGTAACTTTGAAAGTAAGCATGGGCTGCTATGTGGCATTCCCAAAGAGGGTTGCGGTCGGCAAGAAGTTCCCACTCTTTCAACCCCGGAACCGCATACGCGACATCACGCTCGGTGAGAATCACAAGGGTTGATGCAGTAGGGGAAGCAAAGCATATGGATAGCGGCAACCCAATCTCAGAGTGCAGCGTGGACAAGGCTGGGTAATCTGACATGGCACCAGTGAACGGATTCAATAGCCAGGTTGGGGTGTCAGCGATACCAATCTCAGTTATGAGAAGAAGGCCATCGACGCAAGCACGAATGCGGTGGTTGCGCAGCTCAGGGATGTCGGCCTGGATGCGCTTGCCGCTTGAGAAATTGAGGAAGAGGCATAGGGTTTGATCAAAATCCAACGGTTCGGTAAGTACGTATTGAGATTGGTACAAATTGGTGATTGGATCAATCAAAATCCAGTTGTGGGGACGGAAGTGCCTATCGGTGTTTACCGGATTCTTTGCGGCCTGCCTCCAGCAGTGGCACACACCGCGCAGAGAGATGTATGGGAGCAAATCGTGAGCCAGGGTGATTTCGCCGATCTGAGCCACTATTCCCTCAGGAAGGTTGGTCCAGTCTCTCTCCTCATCTTCCCGATTCCCCTTTTGGCACAGTTTCTGGTACGTCTTCATAGCCTAACAAGGGTTTTCAGAAATCAAATACTCTTACACAATTAAATAAAATAATAAGGGAACAAATGAAATTGAAAGAAATTGGAGGTAGCTTAGCTAGCTCAGACCATCGGACTATCGGAGGAAGGAGAAATAGCTCAGTCGTTCACACCCAATTTCATCGCCTAACTATCTCTCAATTGTTACAGTAGGTTCAATTTGGAACACTCACTTCAGTGTTAGAAAGACAATAGCTAGCTTGTTTTAAATCCTAAATCTTTAAACCCTAAACTTTAAATCCTCAATCCACGTTGAACAGCTCCAGAATATCATCGTATCATTTACAAATTTATGCTACACTAATTTCCATGATAGTTTCTCAAATTTTCTTCAACTTAGAAATTATTTCATTATGGTTCTTTCCTCTCGCCCTTGAAAAAGTTCTTCAAATCCCACCAATGCCAATGTATATATATTTTTTTTCAATACAAATTATATTTTGATTTGAGTGACGTCTTCCTTGTTGAAAACTTATAGCTCTTGTATTTAGAATAACATTTAGATATATAATTATATGAGCAAAACTAAGGTGTGATGTGCTAATCAAAATGTTGCATGTACATGTATCACTCACAAAGTGGATGGATTTTAATGGTTTCGATTCATCATTTGAAGCCAATCCGATAGTCTTTTGGAAGTGTACTCGCCAACCCCTCTTGGTGAGCACATCACACCCTAGTTTTGCTCCTATGCTTTTATTATCATGGCATATGCTATAACTCATCGTACAGTAAAATAAGTCTAAATAGTCGATCATAACGGTTCAACATGATTTCACATTAAAATGTGTTTGGAAACAAAATTTTATATATATTTTTTTTTTAAAATATTATCTTTTTAGAATTTTGAAAATAAAGATTTTTGTGTACATCATAATGTATTATTTTTCTGAAAAAAAAAAACTTTTTCAAAAATTCTAAATAAATATAAATTAAAAAAATGTAAAATTTGGTCTTCAAACATATTTTAATATGGATAATATGTTGAAACATTCTAATTATTGTTTGAGCATATGCTCTTATATAGTTATATAAGCATAGTAGTCCGACTCTGTTAAAATATATTACCGAAATTTTTATTAATATATAAAAAATAATAAATTTAACAATCTATAAAATGTTCTAATGAAAGTCGAAATCTATCGAAACTGATGATCCAGGTTAAATTTCTTATGCATGATGACTTTTAATCTGGTGTGTCATCGATTTCAGAAGCTAGAAAGTCATCGGTTTCATAAGTCATCGGTTCTAATGAAAATAAAGATTTTTGTGTACATCATAATGTATTATTTTTCTTAAAAAAAAACTTTTTCAAAAATTCTAAAAAATATATAAATTAAAAAAAAAAAGTAAAATTTGGTCTTCAAACATATTTTAATATGGATAACATGTTGAAACATTCTGATTATTGTTTGAGCATATGCTCTTATATAGTTATATAAGCATAGTAGTCCGACTCTATTAAAATATATTACCGAAATTTTTATTAATATATAAAAAATAATAAATTTAATAATCTATAAAATGTTCTGATGAAATTCGAAATCTATCGAAACCGATGACAATGTCATCGGTTTTCAGAAGCTAGAAAGTTATCGATTTTCAGAAGCTAGAAAGTCATCGGTTTCAGAAGTGTGTATTCTTACATCTGCGAAAAATCCGATCTAAAAAATATTAATCCGGATTATTTGTTCAAGTCTTTCTAATAAATCAAATTATATGATATTCTATCTAATTTTTAAAAAAAATATAAAATATTTCTAATATTTTAATATAAAAAATAAATAAATTATAATATTTTCTAATTAAATAAAATAATTAAATGAAAAATTGTTTTAAATTCAAATTGGATGAATTGGAAGGCTCAAACATTTCGGTAAATTTCGAATTTCATCATAACATTGTATAGATTGTTAAATTTATTATTTATTTTGTATATTAATAAAAATTTCGGAATATATTAAGATTCAGAAGATTGAAAACTTGCTCTTAATTATACGATTTTTTTCAAAAGATTCTTCTATTTTTATATATTCTGAAAATAAAGAATTCAACTGGCGTGTTACTAATAGTATAACAATGTAACGTTGTTATTATCTCAAAAATCTATCGGATAAGATTGAAATAACAAATTTATATCGTTTAAAATTTTAAATTATTTAACATGAAGTCAAATAATTTTAAAATTTTAAAATTTATATCGTTAAAACTTACCACCCCCCTGCAAAAGCAAATGTGTGAATTAGAAAAGAGGAGTACAAGCTAAACTGAAAAATCAAGAAAAGATTTAGCAAGAGGGGAAGGAAATTAGAGTAAAAATAAGAATACCAGTATGTGACGGCTACCCCTTGAAAATTGGAAGGCCAGAAAGACAGAAATGTATTCTCCAATGAATTGGATATTATCATCTGGAAAATAGCAGTAACCAGGTGGAGCTATGTTTGGGTACAGGGGTTTGTAGCAATGACCTCCCGGATGGTAAATATTCAGTGAATCACCATGGTAGCAATATATCGAGTTCGGCTTAATGAAAGGGAAGACATCTGCAGAGACAGAGACGCCTTCATACAATTTGTTGATTAATATAGCATGCTTACCGATGTTGTTTAAGCGAACCAGGTGAGCCTTTACCTCATCATTGATACCTTCCTCAATGACAACCTTAAATACCTGAAAGAATGAGAAGTCCGAAATCCCGAGACCATGGGACCGATTAAGAAATAGCAGTTCCCCATTAGACTCCACCAGAGATGCTACGCCCCATATGTTCCATGCGGCCCACTCCCAAACATACCGGTCAATCTCTATGCACTCCATCCGCAAATCAACCTGACCAGGATTTGCTTCCTCGACCTTAAATCGTGTCAAACGAATTTTGAGACTATCAGTTTTTGCAACAGAAAAAACATAAGTGCAACTTTGAAAGTAAACATGTGCTGCTCTGCGGCAATCCCAAAGAAGGTTGCGGTTGGAAAGAAGTTCCCACTCTTTCAACCCCGGAACTGCATACGGGACATCACATTCGGCGAGAATCACAAGGGTTGATGCAGTAGGGGAAGCAAAGCATATGGATAGTGGCAACCCAATCTCAGAGTGCAGCGTGGACAAGGCTGGGTAATCCAACATGGCGCCGGTGAACGGATTTAATAGCCGGGTTGGGGTGTCAGCAATACCAATCTCAGTTATGAGAAGAAGGCCATCGACACAAGCACGAATGCAGTGGTTGCGCAGCTCAGGGATGTCGGCCTCGATGCGCTTGCCGCTTGAGAAATTGAGGAAGAGGCATAGGGTTTGATCAAAATCAAACGGTTCAGCAAGTACGTATTGAGATTGGCACAAATTGGTGACTGGATCAATCAAAATCCAGTTGTGGGGACGGAAGCGCCTATCGGTGTTTACCGGATTCTTTGTGGCCTGCCTCCACCGGTGGCACACACCACGCAGAGAGATGTATGGGAGCAAATCGTGAGCCAGGGAGATTTCACCGATCTGCACCACTATTCCCTCAGAAAGGTTGGCCCAGTCTCTCTCCTCGTCTTCACGATTCGTAGCCTAACAAGGTTTTCCAGAAATCTAAATCTCTTCTTGCACGATCAAATAAAATAATAAGAGAACAAATGAAATTGAAAGAAATTGAAGGTAGCTTAGCTAGCTCAGACCATTGGACTATCGGAGGAAGGAGAAATGGCTAAGTTGCTCACACCCAATTCCATCGCCTCAGTGGAAAATGGAAATATCATCTCTCAATTGTCACAGTTGGTCCGATTTGGAATACTCGCTTCAGTGTTAGAAAGACAATAGCTAGCTCTAGCTTGTTTTAAATTCTAAACCTTTAAACCCCAAACTTTAAAGGGAACGGATCCCCTGAAGTAACCCAAATTTTGGGTTTTAGAGGAGACCGTCCGATTCAAATTCGGCGTTTCATCTCGCACAATCCACCTTAGAATATGTGCTCTATCTTGCGCGCTCATCTCAAATCAGACAATTCCAATTCAACACTCAAATTTTGAGTTACATCATTGGATCTCCATTCAATTTTAAATCCTCAACCCCCGTTGAACAGCTCCAGACTGTTGTATCATTTACAAATTTATGCTACACTAATTTTCAAGATACTTTCTCAAATTTTCTTCAACTTATAAATTATTTCCTTTCACCCTTGAATCTTTTTCAAATCCCACCAATGCCAGTATATTTATTTTTTCAATATAAATTATATTTTGATTTGAGTGACGTCCTCCTTGTTGAAAACTTATAGCGCTTCTCACGGGCGGCGGATCCAAGTTCAACCAGGGACAGCTAGATTTTGCGTTTTAGTACAAATCAAGACGTTTTGATCGATTCTGCCCCTCTCTGGAAATTTCGGGTTAAATTTAGAATTAAAATTAAAATAAATTTCTTCAATTTTGATTAATAATTAGAATTATAAATTAAAATATCATAAATTACAAGTCAGAGCATTGAAAAGTATATATTAAAATATTATTTTTATTAAGTACTTAATTAATTAATGAATTTGAACCCAATTAGCTATTTAAATCTGATTCGATATTTTTTTGCCTCCCCTAACGAAAATTCTGGATCCGCCCCTGATGCTTCTTGTGTTCAGGAGTAATATTCATGATATGCTTATAAAAGCATAGGAGCAAAACGATTTCATGGTATGCTTATAAAAGCATAGGAGCAAAACTATGGTGTCATGTGCTCATCAAATTGTTGCATGTACATGCATCACTCATGAAGTAGATAGATTTTAATGGTTTAAATTCGGCGTTTGAAACTAATTCGATATTTTTTTGAAGTGTGCTCCCTAACTTCTTTTGGTAAGCACATCACATCCTAATTTTTCTCCTATGCTTTCATAAGCATCTCATGGCATATACTAGAAATCATTGTACACTAAAATAAGTCCAAATGGTCGATCATAACGGTTCAACATGATCTTCACATTAAAATGTGTTTGAAGACCAAATTTTATATATTTATTAAAAAAATATTAATTTTTTAGAATTTTAAAAATAAAGATTTTTGTATACATCATAATGTATTACTTTTTTGAAAAAGCCTTCAATTTCAAAAATACTAAAAAAAATTATAGAATTTTTTTTTAAAATGCAAAATTTGATCTACAAGTATATTTTAATATTAATATCATATTGAACTGCTCTGATTGTTGTTTGGACGGTATTTTACCGTACATTGTCTAAACATATGCTCTATTCTTATATAGTTATATAAGCATAGTAGTTGTTGAAATATATTAAGATTCAGAAGATTGAAAATATTGCGCTTTATTATACGATATTTTTCGAAAGATTCTTCTATTTTTATATATTTTGAAAATAAAGAATTTAACTGGCGTATTATTAATAGTATAACAATGTAACATTTCTAATATCTTAAAATTCTATCGGATAAGTTTGAAATAACAAATTTAAATCGTTAAAATTTATCTATTTTTTAAATAACTTTATAAATATTTTTTAAAGTTTATATAGATAGATTTCCTATTCGATAACCAAACTTCATTATAAAATATAAATATATACTTATTTAAAATAATTATAAAATTATGTATAATTCTGAAGTTGTGACCCAAGCTGTCGCGTAATATGGAGCGAATAATGGTAAAACTATATTTATATTTATTTTTTATTTTCCGAATATGGATACGGAACAGATATAAGACGGATACATAAACGGATCCGAATCAGATCAGATATCTATTAAAATAATATAAAAATTATCAAAATATTTTAAAGTTAATAATATTTATCTAATTAGAATGGTGAATAATTTTTTTTATAATATAAATTAAAATTTATAGTATATTTGGATATTATATCCACAACTAATTTTTTGAATACGGATCGGATTCATACCGTTTTCACCCCTACCTGCGTATGTTTGATCCGCTAGTTTGCGGGTCCGAATCCCCTAAAGTAACTCAATTTTTGAGTTTGTATCAAGATCGTCTGATTCAAATCCGTCACTCGAGATCGTCTTGGTATTCGAATTCATCTCTCAAAATGTGTGCGATTCACTTCCGAATGAATAGTCTCAAATTCGAATTAGACGGTCGTGATCTAAAACCCAATTTTTTTTTAGTTACTTCACTGGATCTGAATTCCTAGTCTGCTCCAGCTCCGTCTGACTTTCTTATAATATTAATTTACTCGCTTTAGACTTTACCACATCACATACTCATTTCTCCTCCGCCGCGTAAGCTGTTTTCACTTTCAGCTATACTAGAGGCATCGTTGTTGCGGCTCCGCCGCAACTTTTCTTTTATGTTAATTGGTGCATATGGGAGACTTTTTTTTTCTTATATTGGTGTCGCTTGAATATTTTATTATTAAGAAAATAATTACATATGAATGTCATCATATTATATTGATAGCCCAATAATAATATAAATATCAGACAACTTTAATGCTTTAAAATAAGTGAATGTCTAGACAAATTCATTTTTTCATTGACTATTTGATGTTGCCACTCTCCTTGCCATCGGTTCGGTTTCCCTCCATCCCTGGACCAGATGACCGAATAGAAAAGTTGATACTGGTTTCTAGCTAGTACTCTGCACCAGATGACAACAAATCAAGTATCTATTAGACTAATTTTTGTGCTTAATGACCATGTAGAACTAATATTAGTTAAACAGTATAATTCCATGTTAATATTCATCAAAATGAGGATGAATCACCGCAACAAACATGTAATCCCAGTTTGGTCTAAGTACAAATTACCCTAATTTTTCACATTTCTTTTGAGCAATGGATAAAAATGGGAAAAATAAAATAAGAAATAAATAAACAATCATATTAATGACCTGATCATCATCGTTGTCATCATTAATCACTCTCTTACAAATCAAGTCTCTTTTTATCTCACACCTCCACCTCTTCGTCATTATCTTCGTTCTCTTCCCTCTTCCCTCTTCCCGTCTCTCTCTTTTAGTTCTCTGTTGTGGTTGAGATAATTTTGCATCAAGAACCTCTTTCGTCACTATCTTCGTTCTCTTCCCTCTTCCCATCTCTCTCTTTTAGTTCTCTGTTATGATTGAGATAATGTTGCATCAAGAACCTCTTTCCCTTCTCATCCTTCTTCCGCCTCCCCCTTTTATCTATTGGTGTGGCTGACCCAACAAATTTTTTTCTTTAAAATGTAATCAAACTGAGAGTCAATCACCGCTTTCTTTTATTTTCTTCTCATCCTCTTAAACAATGGATCCTGATACATAGCAGCAAACTTCCCATTGGTTATTATTTTATACAACAACACAACTGCTTCACGAAAGCATAAAACATCAATGATGTTATATTTTTAACTACATTGTTTGCTTTTTCCTTCGGAATAGATGCATACTGCCCTCTCTTGATTGGAAAAATAATTTGGCAGTGGAAACCATTCTCGACAGGAAAAAAAATGATGGTAGATACGAAAGTGCCGAATCATATTTATCAGATTATTAAAGATAGGAAGAGTAGGTAAAATTGTGTGAAACAGAAATGTAAATCCAGCTGATAACGAAAATAAATGACTCTGTTTAGAGGTGATCAGAATTGTACAATTTTCAATTTAGCACTGCAAAACCCAGAATAGCATAATAGAAATTCAAGAATAAGAAGGAACAGGGGTAAGAAGTTGGACAATGTAGAAAATGATTCATACCGGTACTTGCTTGGTCCCTTCGCTGAAGCTTCTTTTATTTCTCAGCTCCTTCTCCCAGGATCAGAAAGATTCAACTACTACCTGACATCTGCAAAAGGAGAAGGGGGACAATGATATCAGGACTATATAGGGACTTGCGGAAGAAGCTCAGCAGAGATATGTGGTAGAACAAAAAAATACTGTCTATATTCTTGAGCAGTAGAGTGTTGTACCAGTGTGAGAATTATCAAAGTTATATATGGAAACATTTTTAATAGATACAAATTGACAGTGTTCCAGTGTGTTGAAACATAACAGTAATTAGAAAATATAAAAAAATCTTTCAATTATATATAATTACTTTATTGGATTAATATATATATCTTCAAATAAAATCCTACGTCCTATGGGGAAAAAAAAATCCTATGTCGTGTATCATTCCAGAAGCCTGCTGGATATTTTTGTTAGCATAGTTATAGCCTATTAATGATATCTTAATACGTACTACTATGCTTAATCATACTTGGTCATTAATTCTATGACCAACAGTGATTACATCTGGGCTAGACTAACTGTGTGTTATATCATGTTCCCATTTGTAACCTATGCACAGTTGCTCCATAACATCTTATCCTATTATTGCTCTCCTATTTAACTCTCTATGTGTTATTCATTTGATTATATTTAGATGTAATTATTGTGTTTTGACTAGTTATTTGTCTATTTGCCTATCAATTACTATGTTACAGTGTCACTTGTATAAATCCTATATAATTTGTACTGCACGGGATCATTCAAATAAGACCAATATACATTCCAATTAATAAAAAAGCTCCATATAATTGATCAAAATATATCTCAATTTCATTCCTAAATCCAGCTTTAATACAATGTGTTAGATATCAAAAGGAGTTGTTGCCAGCTATTTCTATGGGCGAGTTCTCAGAAGTACCGATTTTGAAATATTTTAATGGTGATTCTCACGGTTTAGATTTGCACTATCGTTTAAATTTATTAATATCTAAATCAGAGCAAATGAATCATAATGCAGATTAGACTGTTTAAATCTAACTTTGAAAAAAAAAAATTGTCCAAAACATGACAATAAAATTCAATTCATTTTGTTATGGTACAGCTATTAACTATGATATCGCCAACAGTGGGAATTGAGAAAAGCATAAGGAAAAGGGACCCAATTTAAATTGTACATAATTAGTATAATTAGTATGATGTGTCTGTGCTAACTTATATTGAAGAAGAGCTTTCAAGTCCTCTCCATATCACTTAAAATATCATCCTTTGTAAAAGTGCAAAAAAAAAAAAGAAAAATTTGGAGACAGAGTGTTGAGCTGGCAACTTAGGCCAATTTAAAAAGTGGATATTTGCCTACACTTGGCCTACATCCCTTATTAGTTGTTTTTTTTTTTTTTTAAAAATACAGTTAAGTTAGGTGCTGAATAAGCAACAAATGACGAAGCAAAGAATTTTTTAGATAAAATAAACACCATTTTTTGTCAAACTATATGGTCATATGCATTTTTTTTTATTTATCAGGTTAATTTATTTCTGGAGGCAAGTTGGTTGCCAGCTTCGGAACAATGTGTTTTCAGATCCCATGATTATTTGACAAGGGTTAGGCAAACGATAATGTGCAGATGAAATCCCTGGCAAGTTTGAATAGATGGAGAAATTTCCACTTTGTGAGGGACTTCTTTGCACATTTTACTTTCAGACAAGGTTTGGGAAATTTTTTTTGGCTAATTGAGTTTTAAGAATGAGGGAAGGTTGGATGAGCATATGGACAATTCAATTTGTGTTTGATGGGAAACTATGATGTAGGGATATATCTGATTGTAGGGAAAGGCTTGTTAGGCATAAAAGCAATGCATTCATAATTTGATAGATTAGTTACATATGGTGGAATGTTTTGTTGAAGTTATAAAATAAATAGTGAGACAAAGGAAAATACCTCAAAGGCCATGCAGACGACGGATAACATGATAAAAGTGTGGTTAATTCCAAGAAGGCATACCGTTGGGGCTACTGAATGCTCAAACAGAGAAAAATGAGGAGTTAGCTCGGATGTAGAAAATTGTTAGAAAATTGATGGTGGAAATTTGCAAAGGGGTGAATGACTATTTTGTTAGCTATTTTTTTACTATTATATCTACCATGCATTCAGGTACATAATAACATTCCAAAAAAGCTGCATATTCAATTCTGTCAGAGTAGTCTCAATTTGTCTCTCATTAGCTTTATTTTCCCTCCTCAATTAAAGAAAATAACTTATGGTTACCTGTAAACGCTTGAATGCTGAACCAAAATAATCAAATTTCTGATTACCAATAACCAACAGTGCTCTTGTCAATGTACATATCTCATTTGCTTTCCAATTAAAGGGAACATGTGAGAATTTGTCGACTGACACTTACCTGCGAATGAGATTCCAATGTGGAACATTATTCGAAGGTAATTAGAGAGGCGGAAACAGATGTAAAGAGGATTATTTATTAAGTTGCAGGGTTGCTACCTGTGTTTGTACATTTTAGGCCAGCTATACCAATATTTATTTGGTCGACATACCAGCAGTGTGTATAATAAGTACCATCCTATAAAATTGGACTACCACTTAGGTGTGCAGGTAGACTCAGAAATGAGTAGAGGGGAAAAACAATAAGGAGTCTGAGTTCATCCTTTTGTTCCAAAAGTATTTAGTAGATATGCCAACAGTGTACAGAGATTCAATGTTCGAGTAAAAATGAGAGATAGGGAAAGAATAGAAAATACAAGGGGGCTTATTTCAGGAATGGAAGAAACACATGCACATTGTGACAATACTAATACAATTATTAGGGTGGAGCCACAGTACTATGCATAGCGCAGTTCAGTATGTACTATGAATCTATATGTCCAATTTCATTGTCAGAATAGTCAACCCAAAGAATTCAAAGTGATTTATAAGAAGCTAAACAAATAAGAATTTGTAAGCAGCAAGGACATTTTGATGGTATTATTTTTTGAATTTTTTAAAGGAAACTGTAGCTTCAACTTATTTCATGAAGCACCTGCTACAGAGAAACATCTGAGTTGCTCAATATTTCTGTTGGCAAGTATTCAAATTGTAAGTTCTTATGGGTCAATATATATGTATGATTTCAGTAAGGCAAAATAGATTTGCTTCCCAATTGAAAATAACAAACTATATACGAATGAATAGGAAGACAACGAAACCATACCTACACTTTGTCACTAAAACTTCTTCCCATTTGTATTCTACCAGCTGAAGAGAGCTATGAGATGTCAAAATCTGCAACAATAGCAATTGTATGTAAATCAATTCGGTAGTTCAACACAGTATGCATATTAATTCAGTACGTAAAACAAAAATAATAGGTGTATGTCAATCAACTCTCATTTCCTGAACCATTTATGTACCAATCTCAAAGAAACATCGATTCAACCGGCAAGGCGCAAAGAAAGAAATAGGAAGAGGGTTGTTCACTGGAAATTGTTCTTTACCTAAACCACTGACTTACTAATCTTTCGACAAGGGAGGAATTTACCTTAGAAAAGGTAGAGGAAGGCAATCTTTGTCAGCTTCACTCCTTTTGTTCTACATGCTCCCAAGTAGACTGTTTCCGTACTCCACTTAGAAGAGCTGCAATGTCGGGAAAAAAAGAGAGAAATTAGCAAATCTCACAAATGATAGATGAAATTAGAAGCGGTGAGAAGATAGATGGCTACCGACCTAATTGATGGATGCTAAAATGATTGGAAAGATTGCGGTAGTAGACTGCAGAAGAGCTGGCCGAATGGAGAAACATACACCGAGTAGAAAGAGCGGAGGAGGAAATTACTGAAGGAGTGTCAGAAATGGTCTATACTGAGTACCAATTGATGGAATTGGACAGCATAAACATACCAGGTAAAGGCAAAAGTATTGATGAAATTTGTTAGGCAGAGCACAAAGTAAATCCAGATATATTGCCCGCAAATAGTGTAAGCAACAATTCTTAAATTTCATGCTCATTGTTTATCTTACGTACGGGACATTTTCTCTTTGTGTAATCTGGTAACCAAAGTCCTTACTGAACTCATTTTCTTAGACTGTACTGAACCGTATGGAAGAATAGATAGAGCAATTTCTGCGGAACTCTACCCTCAAGCATACCTTGCAATTTGCCTCCTTACTCCGATAGAAATTACCCTCTTCAACCAGTGACACGCATCCCATTCATTTATGTGCCCATCAGAATGTAATATCAAAATAGCGAATTTTTTCTGAGTATTAAATAAGAGTAAAGTCTGGGAATGGTAGAAGCGAAATACTTCCCACTGGCACTGCCAGCTGATGGTGATCGAAAATGGGTACAATTTCTATAGATCAATCAATTGGAAATGGACAGCATAAACGTACCAGGTAAAGGCAAAAGTATAGATGGAATTTGTTAGGCTGAGCACAAAGAAAGTAAATCAGAAAGCAATACCAAGTATCCTTGCAGGTGCTGAAGCCGGAGAAGATGGTCGAACGACACATGCAATGGGAGGACCTTGTGCAGTGAAATAGCTAAACACCAGTGGATGGATCGAAGAGCTTCCTTCCTGTTGGGCCGAAATTTTGGGGAAAATGGAAATGTCAGGAAGTGAAGGACCAACAGCAAAGGAGGAAGCACTGGTGGATTTATGCAGAGGCGAGTAATAAATGGCGAATGAAATTGATGATTGTGGGAGAAAGGAACTTACAGTCGAATTGAGCGGCAGTCGTCGGAAGAAACCTTACTGTCGACCTAAGCGGCAGCCATCGGAAGAAACGGAAGAAGAGGAGAGCAGTGTGCCAAAAGAGAGAAGATGGTAATAGCGTCGCCAAGGGAAGTAGGAGGCACTGGATGGACACGCGGAGCAAGACCGGAGGACACGCGGCTGGGCATTGAGCAGGAAAGCGGTGGGAGAGCTCGGAGCGTTAGATGTATTTTGAGATCTGTAGTGTAGAGGGAAATTAGACTTCTGATGTCACCTGAGGTCAGCGGAAAAATCCAGAGCCGTAGATCGATGATCTAACTGCAGGAAATGTGGGTAGCACTGTTTCTAGCTACAGTATCATCCCATTCTCTTTTAATAATGTATAATAACGTGTGTTTTAGAATATTCCACCGAAAACTTATCAACTGTTGCGGCTCTAGAATATTCCATCTAGAATTTTCTTCATGATTCATCTTCTTTTATGAACACTTGTTACTTGGTACTTAAATTAAAAATTATGTTAACAATTTGAACGAGTTCAAGCAAGAAATTGATGTAGTTTCAGATGTCTGAAAACCTTTTAGTGGGGATTAATATATACATATTTTGTATCTTGTACTATTCTAGATAATTCTAGAGGAAAAACAAAGGTTAAGTAAATTCTACAAGTGGTCCAAGGCACTTAGCCAGATATTCTCTCGATACCTTTTTACTTTTTTATTAAAAAAAAGAATGAATCTTCGTTAAGTACCCAAAACATGTGCAATATGTTACATATATAATTAAAAAAAAAAAATTACTACCCTCTACAAGCTGCATGCTCATGAGCACATCCAAAAATATTCTTTCATGTAAAAGAAAAAAAATAATATTCACCAAAATTAATTGAGTCCGGGGTTACATAAAAATAAATCCCCTTGTAAATCAATAATCAAAGAATCAAAGAATAAAAATAGCTTTCTCAATCATAGCTAGTTACAAAAAATATCTTTCCTCTTCTTCATCTTCATGTAATTTCCAATTTTGCCCTCTTTACCAGTTGAACTGCACTCCATCAAGAGCTAACAAATCTTGCAATCCATCCCACATCTCTGATGTCTCCTGTTGCATTTCTTGATCCCTTGTACCAACCCATTTCTGCTGCTGCTCCTTCTGTTGTGGCCCCGCTGTCAGATACGAACCCGACTCGAACCCTATGCCGTGATTCACATTCTGCAATTCGATATCCGGCAAAGGCTTCTCTTCCGGGAATGGAAAGTTTAACTTGGCGCGGGCCCCACGGAACTGGATCGCTGCTATGTCGTACGCTCTCGCAGCTTCTTCCGCAGTCTCAAATGTTCCCAGCCATTTTCTCACGGCGCGATGCGGGTCTCGGATCTCAGCCGCCCATTTTCCCCATGGCCGTTGTCGAACTCCTCTGTACTTATTCTTCTTTGTCTTCTTAATCATCTTTGTTTTCTGATTGATTGAATCAGTACCAGTTCCTGCTGCCACTGGTCCCGACAAATCTCCATCCTCGCTTGATGTGAAGAAATCACAACCAAGACATCCGTCAATTCTGCACTGATGGCAAACCCGAAATGGCGACAGTTCCGGCGGCGGTGTGGTGTAATTGGAGACAACATGGATTAGAGCAGAGATGATGATCGAGTTCTCTTTCTCCCGAGAAAGCCGGCGAGGTACCATCACTGGAGCTCGCTTTGAGTTTGGGTCAGCGATAATGGCGGATTGCGTTTTGCTTTTACTTTGCTTGAGTTCAGTGTGTGTGTGTGTGCGCGTGTGTGTTTTGTGGAGTTGATTTTGATGTGTTTGTCAAAGGATGAGAAAGTAAGAGCGCGTCTATATATATATGGGAGGCGCAGGTGAAAAAACACGGAGTTAACGTCGATCGTTAGTTTTCTTGGTTAATGTTTTATGGTCAATTGCTCCGATCTCATGGGAGATTTAGGGGTGTCAACGAAGCATTTTCATATCTATATTCACTAACAATGACATTATCCATACTTTGTATTTATCTTTTAAGAATTGATTCTATCATATTCTACTTTTTATCCCTTAAAATTATTAGATAACGAATTACTACTGGGTGAATAACGAACAATTTCAATATAATAATTAATTTTTTTATATTTTACAATTAGAACATCAATTCTCATTTATTTCACACATATACATTACAATATTAATAATAAAATAAAAAATAAAAATAAATATGCACTTAATTTTAACTAAAGTATTTTTTTAATAAAATAAGATAATTTTTAAAAACACGAATATCTCTTCGGACAAATTCAATTATTTAACTGAATAACAAAATATGTAAATAAAAATAACATGATTAACATTTTCCTTCTAGCAAAAATATATAATAAATAAAAAATACATAACTAATTATTGCTCAAACATTATCATATGAAATATCAAATAAATAAATTTTAATATAACTAATTATTTACTCAATAATTTTATTTTATATAATTATCATATAGAGCAACGGATACGAAATAACATTTATTTGTACCTTTACCTGTCTAGCAAATGAATTTTTTTTTTACTCATCCACATCTGATTAGCTAATTGAAAAAAAAATTTATTCACATCCATCTTATCGAATACGGTATGGGTAGGATAAACGAGAGTAAAAGGATATCATTGACCCCGTAGGGGGATTTATGGCACATATTAAAAGTATTAGAAATATGTAACCTTAATTATGTTGGTTTTTGAAGCCGGCAATATTTGAATTTCAAATGTTATAAATATATACTTTATACTAAAAATTTTTCCCAAAATATTGTTCTATTTTATAAAAAAAAAACAAAAATGTAACTTAACATTTAAACTAAGGTTTGGTTCAAAGCCTCTAAAAATTATATGATTAAAGTTCAAACAATCGATCCGAACCACTCAACATGATTTTCATATTAAAATGTGATCAGAGACCAAATTTTATATATTTTTTTAGATACGTACAAAATCACTATTTTTGATCTATTGAGAAACAGTAATCTTGTACGTATCTAAACAAATAATAAATAATTTCCAAAATAAAATATAAAATTTAATGTCTAAGTATATTTTAATATGAAATTATGACTATTCAGATTTTAATTGTAAGATTTTTAGAAATTTTGAACTGTGTCCGGTCAAAACTATTTTGACCAAATCTTATTCCAATTATAAAATTGATGCTTAATTTTAAAGCATCGACGGAAGCTCCTATGTATATTTGCTTCCCCACCAGTCTGATCCAGCTCTTTGCTTATCCACAGAGAAACAACGAGATATGTTGACCGTCTGACCTTTTTACTCGTTTTGACGCAATCTCATGCTCATTTCTCCTGCGCCGCGTAAGAAATGTCAGTAGGTCTGATGGGCATCGGACCTACCTTCGTTCGACGGGTTTAATCACCGTTCAATTTACATTATGATTTGTGCCAATGCTTTGAATTACGTGAGCACATAACTTGAGATAAATCGGACGGTTAGGAAATTGTTGAACCTAAAAGTAAGTCTGATGGGCATCGGACCTACTCCGTTTTTGCCGCGTAGTGTCAGGTGTCATATGTGTGTTTTTGTTTGTCCGCTGTTTCTACTCTAGAATATTGCAGTCTATATGTGTATTATTCTAGAAAATTGTAGAAGTAAAACAAAGAGAGAGTAAATCTTACAAGCGGTCCACTGCCTACATCAGCAATGATTTTTTTAGCCAAATATTCTATTCGTATCTTTTTACTATTTTATTAAGAGAATCTTTCGTACCTTCTTACTATTTTATCAAGAATTAAGCATGAATAAATCATGAGAAACTGAGAATGAATTAATATTTATTGAATTAATAAACATGGGATTAATTACCCAAAAACATGTGTAATAATGTTTACAAAATATTCGCCAATTGAATCCGGGGTCACATGTACAAAAACGAAACCCCTTGTAAATATTATGTACTCTTATCTAAGTTAAAAAAAAAATAAAGTAATAAAACAATCAAAGAATAAATAACTTTGTCAATCCTAGCTACAAAAAATATCTTTCTTCTTCTTCATCTTCATTTAATTTCCCATTTTGCCCTCTTTAATTACCAGTTGAACTCTACTCCATCAAGCGCTAACAAATCTTGCAATCCATCCCACATCTCTGATGCATCCTGTTGCTGTTCCTTCTGTTGCGGCCCCGCTGTCAGATATGAACCCGACTCCAACCCTATACGGTGATTCACATTCTGCAATCCGATATCCTGCGAAGGTTTCTCTTCTTCTGGGAATGGAAAATTCAGCTTGGCGCGGGCCCCTCGGAACTCAATTGCTGCCCTGTCGTACGCTCTCGCAGCTTCCTCAGCAGTTTCAAATGTTCCCAGCCATTTTCTCACAGCACGATGCGGGTCCCGGATCTCAGCTGCCCATTTTCCCCATGGCCGCTGCCTAACTCCTCTGTACTTATTCTTCTTTACCTTCTTGATCTTCTTTCCTTTCTGATTGATTGAATCATTAGTCGTACCAGTTCCCGCTGCCATTGGTGCTGACAAATCTCTGTCCTCGCTTGATGTAAAGAAGTCGCAACCGAGGCATCCGTCAATTCCGCACTGATGGCAAACTTGAAATGGCGGCAGTTCCGGTGGTGGTGTGGTGTAATTAGAGACTACATGGATTAGAGTAGAGATGATGATCGAGTTCTCTTTCTCCCGAGACAGTCCGCGAGGTACCATAACTGGAGTTCGGTTCGAGTTCGGGTCAGCAATCATGGCGGATTCTCTTTTGCTGTTACTCTGTTTGATTTCTTCTGAGAGTTGACAAGTTTGAGCCCAGTGTGTGTTTGTCAAAGGAGGAGAAAGTGAGAGCGCGTATATATATGGCATATGGGAGGCGGTGGTGAAAAAACACGGACTTAACATCGTTAGTTAAGTTTTCTTAGTTTATGTTTAATGGGTCCTGTGGACCGACCTCATGGGATATTTTCGATTGTTTAAGAAACGAGATTGGTATGTTTTTTCCACATGAGACACGTGCTGAATTTGGAATTCCCATCCACTGAGATATCTCAAATTTTGCGTGACTCTCTGGAAAATCTCAATCGTTAAAATATGTTCTACACGAATCTCAAATTTCAAATAATACTGCCCCCTACTTTCCCCGAATAGGCACCGAACACGTCCGTCACGCAAAAATTGAGATATCTCAGAGGATACGTAACGCAACCCTGAATTTGGAGGCTCGTTTCGGTTTTAGTCGACGCACGAGCGATGCACGTGAAATGACGTGATTGCTTACGTCACAGAAATGATGCGATTTGGTAGTGTGCCCTTTGACTGTGGCATTATATGACATGTGGAGCCCACATGAATGACTAAGACCAGACATTTAATTAAAATATACTCCGCATGTACGCTGCTGTTTGCTTTGAGGCAAACAATTTTTTTTTTTTTTTAATTCTAAAGCATGTTGGTTGTTGGCTCTTAATATTTGAATTTCTCGCCAAATTGATGTTGGCATAGAAATAAAAAAATTGAAACGTGAATTGAAACACTTCACCAATTTAAATTGAAACAATGCGACCCATTCCTATTTTAAATGACCTAATTAGTTTTAGTGGGGCGTATATAAGCAATGAGGTCATTAATAATAAGTGCAATGATTGGTAGGGGCGGATCTACCTTCAGCTAGGAGAACTGCCTTCTGAATTTTGAAATTCAATGAAAAATACTAGTTTGACATTATTTTGTTTATCTATGAAAATTATTTTGTCCCTCCCTGCAATTGGAGAGCACATTATGCTAGTTCAAAAGTATTGTTAATAAATTTTGTTGTTGTTTTTATAGAAAATTTATAAAAATTTACGAATTCGGACCAACTGTGTTGTTTTCTAATATGTAAAATGATATTACTATGTTGTTTTTATTATGTTAGAGTATAATATTTTTATTATTTTTTATTATGTTGAATGTTTTTTTATCTAGTATCCGGTTAGTTAATGGAATTGAATCCTATTGTTGGCCCTCCCTGACAGAAATTCTGCATCTGCTCCTGATGATTGGAATGATAATAAAAAAATGTCATAAATAAAATTTACTGTTTTATATTTGAAAAATTATTTTACAATGACAATAATAACAAGAATTAAGCGAAACTTTATTGAAATATGACACTAAAATTATCGGCCAATTAGTCAATGGTGTTGATCAAAACTGTTACAGATTTTACTAACTAATCAGCTAATTATTTCTAATTATTTCGATTAATCACTTGACGGTACTCTTTTTATCTGTTAAATAATTGGATACCGTTATTTACAACAATAATATTAACAACAAGAAATGAATTAATTAAGTCATAAAATAAAAAGAATATATATGACGCAGTCACGCATGACGCATGGCATTCAAGAACAAAGTAACATTACCTTGAAAACGATACAAAAAAAAAAAAATCATAGTTATAGATATGGTCATATGGATATACGTCAAAGGGTTGAATGAAAAAAAAAAAAGTTTCAAATGGACAGCAATCTGATAGCTTGCTTCGTTGTGTGCGCGGAACTGCCACTGAATGGATAAGCAGAGAGGTTCGCATTGCATTGCTTCTGTTGTCCGCATCCTTTGATGGTTTAGTCACTTTAGTTGCGGAGTCGCTTTACTGTCTGCACATGCGCCGCGGTTTACCAAGTCTCCAAGGAATTAATTTCGGATGTCGTCAGCGTTACAACTTACAACGGAGGGGTGAAGTTTCACACGAGTGTGCGCTTTCTTTGTTAAGCGTTCGCTTACTGGGGGTTGTCAAGTACTAGGGGTGAAAACGGATCGGATATTATCCGAACGTATTCGGATCCGTATTCAAAAATTAAATACGAATATTTGATATTCGAATATTCATACGGATATAAATACGAATATGATTTCACTATTATAATTAGATAAATATTATGAATTTTGATATTTTTAATAATATTTATATATAATTTTTAATAAATATCTGATCCGATTCGTATCTGTATCCAGAAAAAAAAAAAAAAACGAATACGAATATAGTTTTACCACTATCCGAACCGTATCCGATCCGTTTTCACCCCTAGCGTCAATTTTCAAAGTCCAAAATGTCGATCCAAACCGTTAGATGTGATCTCTATTTATTAAGCCACTTTGAAAATCGCTAATCCAACAGTAGCTTATGTTTTAACTTTTTGGTTAAGCCATCGTTCGATCAGCGATTTTCAAAGTGACTTAATAAATAGTAAAAAAATTCAGAAAAATATAAAATTTGGTCTCGAAGTACATTTTAATATAGAGATCACATCTAACGGTTTGGATCAACATTTTGGACTTTAAAAGTTGAAAAACAACTTAGTTGCACGAGATATCAGGAACAATCAATTTAATATTAGCCAACCTCCTCTATTAGTTCAACTTATGACCAATTCATAAGAATTTGGGAGTTGTTACCTAAGGTGTTTTTTTTTTTCTAATAAAGATATTGACAGAACTAGTTTAGCTTCATCCAACACATCAATTATATACTTTTTTATTTTATCTGTATTGACATGAAGTCAAACTAGCTATGTCAATATCTTTTAGCCGTTATTTTAGATTATAACCTCCAAATAACACAACTACAAATCTTACAAACACGACCCTAAATAATTATCAAATCATAACATGAACTGAAAACAAGCCAAACCTTCTAAAATTAAGGCGTTTCATATCAACAAAATAAAAAAAAATGTTCAATAATTTGTGGTGAGAAAAAGAATATACTTATGATTAAAGAGGATGCATTGCCATAACCAGGCTCACATTTGTGCTGAAAAAAAAAATGCATAACGAAGAAAACAATTTAGCGTTGATAGTATATATTAATAACGAACGGGTATTAAATTCAAATTCAAATTTAAAATTTGCTTTAAACCAAGCCGGTTGAAGAATTTGAGTTTGACTGAATTTTACATGGCAGATTAATAACGAACGGGTATTAAATTCAAATTCAAATTTTGTGTCGGCAAAACAATTGCAATGTGAACTGAATTTTTTTTCCATGAACATAGTAAATTAATATAAGTTCAAAACTCAAGCCTATTTCTATTCCCCACCGTCCGCGCAACAGGACCTAACAGTTTTGCAAATACAAAAATAATAGTCAATTGGTGGTGGGAATTTGGGAATTAATTATTATGATTCTTAGAAGCCCAAAATCATCTCTGATTTACCCTGTTTTTACAAAGTCTAACAATCCAGTTAACAACCCAAATAAATTGTTAAAACGAATAACATTAGTAATTATTTATTCCTTTTAGGCTACTGATACACCAGTTTAGAATTTGAATTATAAAAAAAAAAGGCTTATTTCAGCAATTTTGGAGACTTTTTGTGCACTCAAAATTTCACCTACGTTTGATTTTTTGCATATTTTAAAATTTGTGAGGAAAAAAAAAACTTGGAAGAGACCTAATAATCACACATTTGCCATGGTTCGTTGAGCCTACTCCCCTAATTAAAAAGCCATAAACTAACGAACTTCTTTATTAATTAGAAGATAAAAAATTTTAAGCGTACAAGCAATCAGTCAATAAATTCTAAACCTGAATTAAAAGACAAGTAAATGTATCTGTAATTAATTAAGCTGCATGGTTTGGTCACCAGAACTCTGAATCATGATTAGTTAAAAAATTTCCACACCTGTTATGACTTCGGCTTTTTTATTTTATTTTATTTCCTTTTATCACTTTTTAAATTTTATTTTTCGGATTTTTCAATCTTCTTCTTTGTATTTACTACATCTACAAGAATGTAAAACAGACACAACTTGTGTCATAATCAATGGAAATTGGGAGCTGGACTTTCATTTTTTCATGTAAAAAAAAATGCAGTATAACATTTCTCATACAATATATGATAATTTTGGTACCGTGTTACTGTCCCAGTATAAAATATTGAAGATACCTAGCTTGGCACCACTACACCAAGCGATTCAGTTCAGTTTGGAGTCTTGGACTCTATGTTTTACTGTACTGGCATCTATCCTTACAGTATGGTCTGTACTGACCAATCTGATACATTGGTCAGTACTTAAAATGTTAAATGAAATAATAACAGTACCAAGCCTACAAGCCGATGACCGTCTGATTCCAATTTACCAAATTTGTAATTAAATATTGTTATTACTTTAGTGAACTTATTGAAGAAAATTAGAACTATTAACAAAATCGTACAATGTCAAGGTTCAACATATTAGCTCAACTATGCGGTACTAGAAAAGAAATCCAAACTGGAACCTGCATTCTCCTCCAAATTAGAGCATTAAATATACTTAAATGTAACAGAAAAAATGCAATTAAACCTGTATTCTTCTCCTCTACCAGCCTAACAATTATAAAGAATATATTTAGAAAATTATTGCCATGTAGAACTGGAATACTCATTTTTGAATTCATTTTCATTTTAGTTTTATAATATGTCTTAAGCTACTTTGGGTTAAAAGTAAGGACACTTGATGCTTAAATAATACTTCAATCCACCTCAACGATTCAATGAAGAAACTGAGGCCGAGGCTAGATTTGGTCTGATTAAAGCTCAATTGCATAATCGTATACAAATCCAAATTGGAATCAGATGACAGTAACAAAAGAGAACTTTGAACCTCATTTCCATGAAAATTGACATGTATTTCAAGCTTGACAAGCCTATACCATCAGGACTCAATTTTGAACTAATAAATAAGGAATACAAATTTGGATTAAAAAAAACACAAACCATGCAATTAGAAGATGTACATCTATCACCTTTATATTCAGGTTTTATTTTTATGAGTTCCACATACTTTTGCTTTTATTTATTTTGTTTGTTTTTTCATAATTGAAAACAATAATGCAATCAAAATTCAAAATTAGATCAAATTATCAGCACAATGACAGCAAATAACACATATTTCTATTGAAGCAATCGGGCTTTGCATATACTTCCACTAAACTTGGTAAGAGGGTTCACATACACACCATATACTCACACTACTTGAGTGAGTTCTCACCAACTACGTGACTACCTTAATAAATGTTGCACCGTAGCAAGACTTAAAAAAGTAAATGGAGTACCATAAAAGTAAGAATTTGAATAAGACTGATTAGGCCCGCGGGACTCCGGACCAGCATCCTCTGTGGAGTTTTTACCTGCAGAGGGAGCTGATCGGACGGTCTAGATCACTCTCAGCCAGTGAGTGCTCGGAATGATAGATGGAGCAGTATTAATTTTCCTTTGAGATTCGTGCCAAAATCTTATTTGATCCGTCCAATCAAAACAAACGGACCAGATTAAAAACACCGCAGGAACTCCGCAGAGGATGTGAATTTGCAGGACTCCCCCTCTTCTTCCTCCATTGAGTTGGACCAGTATCCTCTGCGGAGTTTTTACCTGCGGAGCTGATCGGACGGCCCAGATTTACTCTCAGCCGGTGAGTGCTCGGATGATGGAGGGGGAGTATTAATTTTGCTTTGAGATTTGTGCCAAAATTTTATTTAGTCCGTTCGATCAAAATGAACGGATCAGATTAAAAGAACCGCACCTGGGGAGCTCTGCTGGTGATGTGATTCCCCCATTGAGTTTAGTTCCCACGTTTGAAGCGCGTAATTCTCATGCCGCAAATATATTAACTTGTGAAGTTGAATTGCGATGGTCAGGCTTGCAGGACTCCCCTCTTCTTCCTCATTGCTGTAATTGGAAAATTGTAGAAGGGAAGAACTCAACACAGAACGAGGTATCGCTGGAAATAAAAAGAGCGCAGGTTGGCTTGGAATGAATTCTAGCCAAATCTCAACAATTTTCGCGAGAAAATTTTGGAGCGAAAATTTCTCTCCAAATCAGGTGAAGTGAAGTGTTTTCCCGTCGCTCATTTCTCTCCTCTTCTTTTCCCGTCGCTCATTACGTCAATTCTATTTCGCGTTTTAGTTGAGAAATTGGCGTTCCGATCAGAGTGTAAGCAAAGCTGATCGCAGTCGCCGTCACTGACCTCTCCACTCTCTCTCGGTGACGAGAGCGATCACCAAACCAATATCTGTCGACCATTTTCGCTGTTGCCGTAGATCAGAGAAATAGGTACGAAGATTAATTTTAAAAATAAACCCTTAAACTGGGTTGTTAAATTAGGTCTTTAACTGGTTTATTAGAATTGGTTTGTAAATGTGTTGCACAGAAGGTATTTGTGGAAATGTCTAAATGGGAAGAAGTGTTATGTATACATTTAAAAATAAATGCAGGTTGAAACTAACTACAGCAAACAAATTACACTTTTATTTAAGAGAGTGCTAAATCGAGCCTTGTACTGGTATTGGTCAGTACACTTGTATTTGCCCCATCAGATAGACTAGTTTCAATTTTTTAAGGCCATAGTGTCAAAGAAGCCATCAACTTGTCTAATTTTGGATTTTCAATTTTGTAATGTCACATTATCAAAGAATCCACCTACTTATCTAATTTTGGATAATTTTGTTATAAAATGCCTATCAAGTATCTAAATTCTACGTTAATTATAATCTCCCTCTTTCATTGTATCTAATCATGCAGATGTCTGAGACAAGAACAAATGGGCAAGGCAAGCAAATGGTTGAGAAATTTCTTCCTATCAAGCAAAAAAGAAGAGAAAAAGATAAGCTTCAGCCATTGCCAGAGATCAAGCCAACTCAAAATACACCATTGAAGAGAAAAAGAGATGGAGCTTCCGGAGATCAACCGGCACCGCACCACAAAGAGGTGCAAAGCTGTTGCATTCTCCGGATTCAAGTGTGTGTGGTGGGAGTGATGGGTTGGCTGGCCGAGGCCGCGATGGATTAGAATAGACATGCAATGACAGTGGCTGTGGCAACTGCGGCAGCTGCCGATGCGACTGTTGCTTCAGCACAAGCGGCCGCAGTCTATTTTCAGAGGTTATATGGTATGGATCATTATGCATATATTTTGAATGAATTATATTTTAGGGCATATGTTTGAATTCAGGTTGATTAATTATATGGAAGGCTGGACACGAGTAGAAAAGAATGAATTCTGTGCGAGAGACAATTTGCTCGGTGAAATGAACGCCTGATACCTTAATTGCTCCAAATTTTGACACAATCATTTAGGCGCCATTTTAGAGCTTGACACATTAAGTTTTGTCGGTTTTGCATTATTTTCTTATTTTTATCAGTTTGAATGAACAGCATTCTTTTGATGGGCCTTTTATGAATAAATTTTCAGGCAAGAAATGCTACAAGCACTAGTGAGAGGCCATTTAGTAAGGAAGCAAGCTACGGCGACTCAGAAGTGCGTGCAGGCCCTGTTCACAGCCAAGGCCCGGGTCCAGCGAATACGCATGGTCGATGAGGCACAAACACAGAGTGACCAGCACCCAACTCAAAGCCGGAGATCGTCTCCCCAGCATCCGTGGCACTGGTGATCTTATGCAAGTCAAAATTAAGGTTCTGTTAATTTTTATACCAACAAAATAATACAAGTATCAATACTTCCATAGGAACGTGTGCTATTTAAATTTGGAGAATGAATACTACAATGTCAATTTTTAGAAATCGCAGGATGTACATTATTGTTTTATATAAAAAAAGAAAACTAGTAAATTGCCAATTTATTTGGTACAAGTTCTGTTTTTCAGAACTTCAATGTATTACATTTTCATCCGAAAAGGAAATTACCCTAAACTTGTAATATTCTACTTTCTTTTTTATCATGATTTGGCAGACACTTCATTAGAATGTAACAGAGAAAAATTTAACTAGTAATACAACTGTATAACAGGAGATGGATAGAACTAGAGAGGAGAAGATTGTTGAAATGGATATGGCTGAGACAAGGAGCCAGACACAAAGCCGTAAGAGCTACTCCGTTTCACACCACAGTGAAAAATTGCGGCAAGTCGGTATTCTTCATACTACGGTGCCATGCCACCCGCTCCATCAACGCTAATCGAAATGAGTCCACGTGCCTATTCAGGCCAATTTGAAGAATTATTTTTCACCACAGCTCAAAGCAGCCCCCAATCAAATTTTGACTACTATTACAATTTTCCTAATTACATGGCATGTACCGAGTCTTTCACCTCAGTCATTTTTCTCCCTCTTTTCCATTTTTTTTTGGTTAATTAAGCTATATCAGAAGGTTAAGCCATACCTCTCTAGCAAATACAAGTTCATTTCTTGTCAGATTTTAAGTGTGATTATGCATTTTGGTCCTTGCTGAAATTTATATTTATATTTATGTCTATTAATCATGTTTCTGACAGTGGGGCCACAATATGAAATCAAGTTCATTTAAGTACTGTGTGGAGGAGAGACAGTGGGGCAGTATGGAGGAGAGACGGTGGGGCAGTATGGAGGAGAGACGGTGGGGTGCGAAGGAGAGCTAGTGGATTGGTGCGGAAAATCGACAAAGGTTTTGAAGAGCGACAAACAAATAAATTTTTTTGGGGTGCGAAGGAGAGCTAGTGGATTGGTGCGGAAAATCGACAAAGGTTTTGAAGAGCGACAAACAAATAAATTTTTTTGGGGAGATCCTACAAGGGCAATTTGTCAAGAAATTTAGTAAAAGGCTATTTTGCTTGAACTTTTTCGCAAGTGGGGCTGTTTGTAAAAGTTTCCAAAAAATATATACGCTTCCCCAAAATCGTATGCCTTACTTTTGATGCCTACTGTGAACTTCAGCATTTAAGCCGATAAGCAATAAGCATAAATCAAGTGTTTGTTAATCAACTGTAGAATATATTGGTACCTAAAGCAATAGACTGTAATAGCATTGTGCTATGTTTTGATTATAATTTTTTCTTTTCTTTTGTTGGGAAATAAACGTGAGTCATGTGGCTATGGCTCTATGCAGGGGGCATATTGGTTTGTAATATGGATCGATCTTCATTTTCGAAGTACTAAGGATCAATATGTCAATTTTCAAACTCTAAACAATCAATTTGAACCATTCAATCAAATTTTATATTTCTTAAAAAAAAATTTACATGTAAAAATTTACTTGATCTAAAAAAATAATTTTGGGCACAAATTCTCTTAGCAAAAATATTTAAATTCCAGTGTAGATTTATTTTTTACTTTGATTTTATGCTGATTTTTCTCATATATTAACACTCGTATGTTTAAAGTGGAAATGTTTATTAACACTCATATATTAACACCAACTTTCTCTTATTTTATTCATTTTTATAGTGGAAATATTTATTGAAAAAGACAGTATTATTTGCTATAAAGTATAAAGCAAATTTCTACAAATACATCATTATAACTATATTAAATAATCATGCTTAGAATGACACCTATATTATCTTGAAACAATTATTACTGCATTATCTCGAAAAATGTCTAGATCTAGATTACATGTTTAAAAGAAAATAGTTTCGACAATCCAGATTAATTACATAGGTAGTGTATGACTTGTTACATGAACCTTTAGATTAAAATAATTAAAAAAGAATCATCCAAACTTATTATATGGGTAAGCTATTGTAACTGTTTAGTTTTAATTCTGTAGACTTATTTTTGAAAGTTAGTGGTTTAAGTGCCAACTAACAATTTGATTGATAAGAAAAACAAACTTACAACGAGTCAAACAACTCTCCAATATAAAATCTAAATTTTTATTCTCACAAAATTCTTCAAATTACTCTAAATAACTCTAAAATTCTAATCTCACTTATATACACTCATAATTACTACCTTAAATTCTGTAGACTTATTACACGGGCATGGGATGAGGTTGTCATTGGCCTTCATTAAAATATACTATTTGGCATCGCTGGCGGGTCACGAGTCTTCAATTATTAGTTGCATGGGTAGATAAGAGACAATTGCATGGTTAGACATCAGAGCTTTTACATGCGTAACTTTTTTCATAGACCACCCATGCAACAAGTTATCAATGTGTCAAAAACGTCATTTCTATTGCATGGAACCTTCACACTCATGTATCAACTAAGTGCTACTCATGTAAAAAATCAAAATTATAGTAGTGAATTAAATGTTCGCACAAGCCTAAAAAAAAATTAAATATCTTTATTTGAATTTTTCTTTTCTTTTTTGTCATGTTTGCACAATTTGAGCTGAGATTTTATATTTGTTAGGCACGAATTGTGCTATACACTAGAACAAATAGTCTCATGTTTATGTTATAATGCATGTGTACAGTCGACCAACAAAAAAATATTGCCAGGCCAATATTGCGTTCTCCTCTGTTCTTATATATAAAACAGCCAATTGATTAAAATAATTGCTTTGGCATTTTATCAATATATATACTCTACCAAAACTAAAGCAATTAGCTAACACTATAACATTTGTTTTGTATGTCAGAATTATTTGATAAGAAATTCATCAAAATTGGATGCATCGGTGTTTCCACCATCGGTATGTTATTTATATTGTTTAATGTTGTAATGTATTCAATTCATGTATGATATTAATTTCGAAACAAATTATGTTGTTATTGTGACACACCTACTAAAAGAATATACAAAAGAATATTGATCGAGATTATGCATGTAGGTCGACTTTGAACCTACATGATTTTGAGCAAAATCAAAAGAGAATTAGATACCAAATAAAAATATCTCCTGTTCTGAAAAAGTGTAATGATCTTTACTCAAAATAATATGTAATTAGTACTCTCTAAACTGGTGTGTAGATGCTACCTCAAAACAATACATTGCTGCATATCAATTTCATTATCATTTTCATTATTTTTAGATCAAGAATATCTCAAATTGGTACAATTTCTACTAATACCAATCTTGTCTAATCTAAACTTTATTGTATTCTTATTTGTTAGTTCAACATCGTACTTTAATAACAGAGTTGTATAGAAATAAACAATCTAATGCAACCTCTAATTGCTTATGAGAGAACTGACGTCAATTTAGGGAGGCAGACATCGCAACTACCAGTAGTACTACTACTACTTGCACACAATATTTGTCCACATTTCCACAGTTTCCAATGTTTCAGGTACAAAACAGCTAACAATAATTTAAAATGTTGAGTAGAACTAAGATGCTTCTAGGAGTATCAAACTCCTTTGTACTTTTAATTCTAAAATCTATCAGATTAACTTTCAACGATGAATCCAAATCGTTAAAATTCTTCTATCTTACGAGTGATTCATCTACATGTGAAAAAGTTTCAAATTAATTTAGTATAAAGTAAAGTGGTCAAAATATTTCCAAAAAATGAATGCATTAAAACTAATTTAGAAACATTCTGATTTTGACCACTTGACTTTATACTAAATTAATTCGAAACTTTAAAATTTTCACATGTAGACACATCACTCGTAAGGTAGAAGGATTTCAATGGTTTGGATTCATCGTTCGAAATTAATCCGATAGGTTTTAGAGTTAAGAGTACAAAGGAGCTTGTACTCCTAGGAGCACCCTAGTTCTACTCTAAAATGTTTACCAGGTTAATATATATTATTAATATTTTACTGATTAAAATGATTTGAAGAACAAGTGCCATAATTTTCGTATCGGAATTAAAAATATTTTGTAAATCATTAAATTAGAAAAATAGCAAACACAAGTCCAGCATTTAATATACTCTCATCTAATGCATATACTCTCTTTACATAATTCCAATTTATGAAAAACTCAACCTAAAAAAAAACTAGTCAGATCATTATCCATGATGCTTTTTTATTTTTATTTTCGAATAACAGTTTTTTGAAGCTGGTGACAATCAGTTCAGCAAGTCAACTGAGGATGTTAAGACTTCTTATTGGCCAGAGATCGATAAAACCATTTTAATTAGGACCTGACCGATTGACTTTATACTAAATGAATTCAAAAGTTTATAATCTTTGTATGTAAACGCATCATTGGTGAAGTAGATCAGTTTCAATAGTTTGAATTCATCGTTAAAGCACATTCAATAAGTTTTTGAAGAGATAGCATGTCACTACATATAACACACTAGCTTTATTCTAACAATGCAGGACATTTTAGTTTTGTTTTAGTACTAGCTAATTAGTTAATTTTTATTCTTTTAGAAAACAATGGATTACCTTTAGTAATTTAGTGTTATCTCAATAACAGGCAATTGGCATGATGCCATGAGTTGGTGTTGGAATATTAATTCATTTGAGTGTTATACATGTTTTTTAAAGCATGGGTGCGTTTTACATCCTTTCATATAGTTTTTAATGTCTAAACAGTTGATTTGAACTACTCAATATGATTTTTATATTAAAATGTGCTAGAAAACTAATTTTTATATTTACTAATAATAAAATATTTACTATTTTTAGATAGCTACAAAATAACTTTTTTAAATGATTAAGAATCTTTCGAAAATAGTAGTTTTCCACCTATTTAATAAAATAGTAATTTTTTTTCAAATTTTTTTTCTCCAAGCTCTATGGATAGGGGGTGTAAACAGAGCTGGATTATCCGATGTATATCTGATCCGAATCCGCTTAAAATCAGAATTCAGATTTAAACAGATACAGATAATTGATCAACGTCGAAGTGACTGTGAATTACGTAGGGTTTCGGGTTAGGTTTTGTCCAATTATCTTACCTTTATATTTAATTTACTTGAGAAAAATATTACTTTTGCTCTACATTATGTTTTGCTGCAGGTAACGTGTTTTGGAGCTGTTTTACATCAATTAGAGCAAGCATTGGATAGATCAGATAAGCGATGCTTAGAAACCAAGGCCCTGTTACAGTCCGTATCACCTGATACGACTCGAGAGCCCAATACAGACCGGAGATAGCGCGATACCCATTAAGTCCTCAGTGACATAGTCCCAATACGGACCGTATCACTTGATACAGTCTGTATCAGAGGCCCCCTTTGGAGCCATTTGGAGGATAAGCATGCCAGCTGTATCCAGATCATATTTCTTGGACCCCAATCACTCTCAGGCGCCCCTTCACTCCTATAAAAGCACTCTGGACTGAAGAGAAAATGCATCTTTGTGTATTTTAGAATTTCATTTGTATAGGAAGAAGAGAGAAGTGTAATTATGCCATTCCGCGGCTAAATTCAAGATTTCTTAGGATTAGACTGTAAACCTTTGTTACTCATGAAGCTTTGAAAATATAATTTCTATGTTCTTCTATCCTTTGTTGTTTGATATGTTTTTGTGCTTTACATTCTTCTCTTTTGGTATCAATGATCTGATCTATTCCGTCATGGTAGTAACAATGCCATTGGGGGAAGATAATGAATTGTAATAGATGAATCAAGGAATGTGGGGGAATTATTAGATTAGTGGAAGAAAATCTAAAGAGGAGAAACCACTAATTGGAATGACAAAACACAGAACGGTATCCCGGCGGCTGCGCACCTTTATAGGTGAAGGAGGCATCGCGCTATTGCAGGGTCTTTATAGTGGCACCGTATAAAAGAGATCTTGGCAGCTGCTCACCTTTATAGGTGAAGGAGGCCTCGCGCTATTGGAGGGTCTTTATAGTATCTCGCTAAGTTGCTCCGGCGATTGTGCACCCTTAGATCCAACTATAGATCTAAGGGTGGAAGATGTTTTTACCATCACGACCCAACTAATGCAACTTCATAGACAATAATTGGAAATGAAATCATAGATTGACTTATTATCAAAGTGGATTGAAGTAACATCAGTGTGCCGCAATCCTAGAAATTCACATCTCTATCTCTCTTAATTTTAATTTACGTCAAATACATATTGATCACTCACAATTCTCAATTTTTAAATTTTGTCTACGCCTCTCCAAGGATTATAGTTTGATCGCTCAAAACATGAACCAATACTCCCTATGGATTGACCTCGATTATATTACTCGATAGAATTGTGCGTTTGCAGTCAGACCCGATAGCATACTGAATTTATAAATATTAAAAGTAAACATTGGTGCGTTTCGCGCCAATTAAAAATCTGAATATGGATCTGGATATTTATCCAATAAGAAAATAATACTCGAATTCGGATACGGATAATTTCTTTATTGGATAAAGAGAGCGGATAGATATCCGTTTTATCAAGACCCGTTTTTGAGTGGTTTGAGGGGATCCGCATAAAGTCACGGACCAACGCTCACTCAGCATGTCTGCATCTCAACCTTTATTTATAACCACCCTGCGCTTCCGAAATTTTATTCTTTGCACGTGGGATTAAACTGATGGCATTATTAGAAACCGGACAAGCATATTGATTGCTTGTTTTGGGCCAAATTAGGGCTCCTACGTATATTATATGAAATTAAAATATATTATACATGACAATTTTGTTGATCTTATGTGTCTACTCTCTGTGTAGATACTCCGGTAGCAATTATTTGATCTTATTTGATTTTGAACATTTTTACTTCTATTTTGAATTGGCCTCAAACTTTGTCACCGTAACATCCCAATTTTGAATATTTGAAAATTTTATTTGAATTGAAGTAGTGATCAGCCACGTGATATTCCTAGATATAGAGGGGCTAAGTGCAAATTAACTTAATATAATTCATGTTTATCCGTTCAAATATTTTATTGGACTGAAACTTTACCCAAGCTTTTATACTTTAGATTATTATATCATTAGTTAAACTATTTTTCTTTCTTCTAGAAAATATGAGATAGTAATTTATTTTATTCTTGTTTATTTGGCGCCGCTTATTTCTTTTAGAAGACATAAAAAAAAGAACGAATTTTCTCCTGGGGGATATCAGAAAAGGGAAGGGGAGCCGTAAAAACAGAGAAGGGAGATCAAGAGAGAAAAGGAAAAATAAAAAGAAGGAAAAATGGTGAAGGAAAGAAAGGAAAAAAAAATGAGAGAGAGAAGAAATGAGGGGTGTCGAGAGTCCTATGCGGTGGTAACGACAAGGAGACGAAGGGGGATGAAGTTTCTTGGTTTGGTTTCTACTTTCTTGCTTGCTTTTGCTCCTGCGGCTACTCTTGAACCACTAAAATTATTCGACTACAAAGAACAGATTTGATTCGAGATACGTCGTATCATTGTTAACAGGTGCGGATTTTGAGTTATCCTTAGATTCTTCCAACATATTTCATTGTTGCTATTTGCTTGTGAGTGTCTTTGATTGCTTTATGATTCAAATTGCTTGATGGTGATTTAATTGTTGTTGTGTGCCTATCAGTGTTGATATGTTTGTAACTGTTTTTGTTGCATGGCATACATATATGACATAACATTGAAAGTAATGACCATATACAATAATTGATGAAATCAGTACACGCGTGTGAATTTGAGGGCATGAGAAAGTGAACATTTTGTTAATTGAGATAGCATGGCTTCAATTAAGGCATAGCATTTTGCATGACATAAACAATTGGCATATCGTACGAAGTAAATTATCATATTCACTTGTAGTAATTTTCTGAAGCTGGTTTACAATATGACTTGGTTTGCTTGATTGCAATTTTCTTGATTAATACTTGTTGACCCCTAGTTTCTATGTCAAACAATAGTTACATGTTATTATGTTGAAAATTATGATATGAATGCATGATTATAGTTTCTCAAAACATGAATGCATAATGTTGCATATGAGGCCTGGCCATATTTTCTAAACTTAAAATAGGATATGATTTGAAGTAAATTAATGGTTAGAATATTATGAGTTATAGTATAAACCATGCTAAAGAACTATATGTCTGAAACCAATGTTGTAAAATGCGGCCGCATGGACCGCATATGCGTATGCAGTCCGATTCCGCATGAAAATTTTCATGCGGTCTCAAATATGCTGTTTTGCATATGCGGCCGCATATTGGTCCGCATATTTCCGCATATTTCCGCATATTGGTTTGCATGTGTGCGATTGAGCCCCAGATGTCCGCATATTGGTCCGCATATGTGCGAATTTATTGTTTGAATGATTTTAATGGGAATATATTGCATGTTTTGAGTGGAAATAAATTAATATATAGTTTAAAATCCGCATATATGAGTCCGCATGAAATTCCGCATATGCGGCCGCATACCGCATATGCGGTATGCAGTGGTCTTTCGCATGCATGAACAAAACCGCATTTTACAACATTGTCTGAAACTTGATGGTCATGTAGGCGCCAATTTCGGGTAGCGCATGATCGAAGTCTTGTATATGCTTGATTGAATCTTATGCTTGAAAAATGATGGTCATGTATGCGCTCATATATTCGGGGTAAGCACAGAACTTCATTCATGTGAGATGAAGTTCTGTAGACGCCATATATTCGGGGTACGCGCAGAATTTCAGTCATGTGGGCTGAAATTCTGTAGGCGCCATATATTCGGAGTATGCACGGAACTTCATTCGTGTGGGATGAAGCTATGTAGGCGCCATATATTCGGGGTACGCGCAGAATTTCAGTCGTGTGGGCTGAAATTCTGTAGGTGCCATATATTCGGGGTATGTGCAGAACTTCATTCGTGTGGGATGAAGTTCCGTAGGCGCCACTAGTACAAAAAACACTTTCACTGACCCTTAGTCACTGACTGTTTTATTATTTAACAGTCGGTGTAGAGTCTACGTGATAAAATCATAAATATAAATAATTTCAACATCGATTTGTTCACTTTTAAAAACACTCGGTAAACCAACACTGACTGTTTTTTTAGGAAAAGGGTCAGTGTTGTTCGAACTTTCACCGACTGTTTTTTTAATTTAACAGTCAGTGTTGAGAAATAACTTTCACCGACTTTTTTTTAAGGAAAGGGTCAGTGTTGTTCGAACTTTCACCGACTGTTTTTTTAATTTAACAGTCAGTGTTGAGAAATAACTTTCACCGACTGTTTTTTTAAGGAAAGGGTCAGTGTTGTTCGAACTTTCACCGACTGTTTTTTTAATTTAACAGTCAGTGTTGAGAAATGACTTTCACCGACTGTTTTTTTAGGGAAAGGGTCAGTGTTATTCGAACTTTCACCGACTGTTTTTTTAATTTATTAGTCAGTGTTGAGCAGTGAACAACACGGACTATTTTTTCAACTTAACAATCACTGTTGCTAACTACAGGAATTCATGAAAACCATCAGTGTTGATAACTTTCACCGACTGTTTTTATTTGGAAACTGTCTGTGTTGCTCAACTTTCACCGACTGTTTTTCTTTGAAAACCGTCAGTGTTGATAACTTTCACCGACTGTTTTTATTTGAAAACCGTCAGTGTTGATAACTTTCACCGACTGTTTTTATTTGAAAACCGTCAGTATTACTCAACTTCACCGACTGTTTTTTTTAAAAACCGTCAGTGTTTAATATTTAACTAGCTATATGGTACTTAGTGAATTTTCCACAGAGAGCATAATGGAGGGAAGTGAAAATTTCAAGAGGGAAGAAAATTTTTCATTATGCGACGAATTTTCTAGGAGAGAATGGTGGAATGAGTAGGATACATAAAGGAGAAAAAAATGAATTTGACACAGTGGGTAGAAATTTTTTTGGAGAAGTGGATCCCACTTATCAGTGACACAATTTTGTTAAATGGAGATATTCATTAACAACCCATTTCCAATCCGATGGTTCAGATTTATATATGTACAAATTAGTTAATCAATGTACATATAATATGTAAAAAATAAAAAATATATATTTTAAAAAAATTTATAGCTCATATGGCGAAATTATACTTATAGCTATCAATTTTATAGACTTTCATTATTATTTTGCCTATTCAACATGTATAAATATTTGTGGACCGTTCATTTTCACACAAGTGATCAATGGTCGATGTGCAATGAAATAATTTCAAATTTGTTTTCAAATGATCAGGGGAAAATATTGAACATAACCAACATAAAAATTATGAAATTTGATTATGTCCGAGCTTCGATCCAATGTGAAGTGTGTATAGCCCTTTGATGTTTCGATATTCCGTCGACTTAATGGATAGGTAAATAAAAATAAAATTTCATCAAACTTTGCTGTAGATAATTAAATTTGGTGTTCTTTGATTTCAACGGTTCCGATCGACCAGTAGATGAAGTGTTTACGCACGCCTTCATTAACTCACAAAACAAGAGCTTATGTTCTATCTTTCATAAACTCTTGCTTTGTGAGTTAATGAAGGTGTGCGTAAACACATCGTCTGTTGGTCGATCCGAGCCGTTGAAATCAAAGAGCACCAAATTTAATTATCTATAGCAAAGTTTGATAAAATTTTATTTTTATTTACCTATCCATCAAGTCGAAAGAATATCGAAACATCAAAGGGCTATACACACTTCACGTTGGATCGAAGCTCGGATATAATCAAAATTCTTAATTTTTATGTTGGTTATGTTCAATATTATTCCTTGATAATTCTTAAAAAAATTTAGAGTGATTTCATCGTAGATCAACCATTGATTTTATGTGTGAAAATGAACGGTCTGATTTCAAATTTCCTTTTATGTTGATTTTATTATCAATTTTTCTTGTAATTTTTTATTCACTGACTGTTTTTATTTCAGAATCGTCAGTGATGATATTTTCACCGACTGTTTTTATTTCGAAACCGTCAATGTTGAGAATTTTTACTGACTGTTTTTAATTAGAAACTGTCAGTGTTGAAGCCATATACTGACTATTCGGAGCCGTCACTATTTGTGTGATGTACTGACTGTTCTGTTGCAAAACCGTCGGTGTTGTTAAAAAATTTCATTTCTTACCGAAAATTTTCTTTGCGCGCCATTCACTTTGAATCTGCCGCTGCTTAGAAAATTTTCGGTTCCCTCTTTTAATTTCATTTTCCCGCTCCGAACACAACCTTCTAATTTCGTTCCCAAATCCATTCTTCTAATTTTATTTCCCAAATCCACCAGTGAGACAAACCCTTTCTCGAGTCTCTCGTTGTCTCTGGGTGAGCACACCTCTACCTCCGCCTTGTTCAAGCACACTTCCGAGCACACCTCGGAGCATGCCTCCACCTTGCATCCCAGCACACCTCCGAGAAAGCCTCCGCCTTGCCGTCTGTCTCCCTCTCTGAGGGCCGAGCACCTACCGGTTTGATGCATTCTCTCAAGATATGTTATTTTGGTTCAATATTTGCTCGATTTTGTGAAATAATAATAAATTTAAAGGTATATGTGAATTTAGGGTAAAAGTAGTCATCGTCAATTTGGCTTTTGTAAGTATTTACTGCATGCATAATTATTTTAATTAAGAGTTCTAATTTCGTAAAATTAGTTTGATTAGTTTCATGTTCTATGTCTGGTTGCTATTAGTTTGGGATGCAAAGTTTGTTGTTTAATTGGTGAAAATTTTATGCACACAAAGTGTTCGACAAAATGATTCTCGTGCTAATTGGAAACTGGGACTTACAAACATGAACTTCTCTTGAATGATTTGGGAAAGAAAAGTAACATGGAGGTATTCGACATACCAAAAGTATTTCTAGTTCTATTAAGTGACTTATTAAGTCGGGTTACAATAGGGTATTATGGAGAATGTGGAAAAAGGGGAGGGTATATGGAGCTATGTGGTTTCAAGTGAGGATGTAATAGATCAACTTTACAAGGTTGCTTCGTAGATCTTTGCTCCAAAACCGCCGGTCGATTCTTGCAAGTTTGATCATAAACCCACCACAGGTAATTTGTTTATTTATTCTAACTTAGATGATATGAAATTGCACCTTGTGCAGGATTTTAGCTTTAGCTAATATATGTAATCGTACTCGTAGACATGTCCGGAACTTAGCATTTATCTCTGTTTGTGAATTAAAAACTACAATGAAACCGGACCATCAAAATCCAAGTGATATTCGGATAAAACTGTCCAAGAAGATGTCGAAATCCGAATGGTAATAGTTGATCTTACAAATAATCTTTGTAACTTAACTAACGATGGCACATGAATTGAGTATATAAATTATGTAATTTGGCAGCCAGGGGAAGAATCGCATGATTGTTCCTTGCTGAAAAGGAGGCGATTATTTCATCCTTAGCAAGACGTGCCAAGGTTGGATATACTTCACTTTGTCTAATAAATTGGTTTGAAAATTTCAATATTATATACTTTGAAGTTTCCAACTATACTAGAGGAGAAAGTGAATTTTTGAAATATTATGACCCCAATATCAGGGTAAAAAAAAAATATAATCATATCCGTCCATAAATTTCTTTTGGTTATTTATAGTTTGTAGCAACTTTGTGTTAGTTAGAGCACAATTAATTTTCTTTGGCCATCAGGTCAGTAAATATTTTATTTTCCTAAATTTCTCGTATATGATATGATGTAAGTAAAGCGTTAATCCACTGTGCAAACCAGTATACAATGTAAAATAATAAAGGTTGCAGTATTGCATCTTGCAAAAATTGACAATTAATGTCGGTCATTTCATGTTTTCTATGAATTTCCACTCATGCATTATCTGTGTTTTTATTTTTATTTTTCTTTAGCCTTGCAATCATAGAAAATTTGGAGATGTGAAGAGTCCAGCATAGAGGAAAGATCAAAGGAGCTCAAGAGCAAGTATGAATCTGCTTCCAAATTAGAGAAAATTATCCAAGAAATATATGTGAAAATTGCATATTTGCAAAATGACATTTGCTCCAGGTTGACCTGTTATTTCACTATATTTACATTCTTTCCAATTCTTTTCAACTAATTATAACTTCCTACATCACTCATAAGTCATAACTTAGTCATTTTGTTGTGTGGGTCTGCAGAAAAAAGAAGCAGCTGATGCAGCAGAGAAAGCCGACGAGGCCAATGCTAAAATTGTTCAATTAGAAGAATTGATTGTTGAGTACCAGTATTGCAATGTCCATGGTTTGGATAGAAATCGTGAACAGTAGTAGTAGACATTTAAATAGAAATTTTTTTTGTTTAATTTTTGTTGTTGTTTACTGTTGAATGTTGTTAATAAATATATGTTCTTAATTTATTATTGATGTCTGTTCTCTAAATTATTTGCATGATATTTTGTTTAATGTCAATAAATGTCAAATAGTAATATATGGCTAGTAAAATTATGAAGGCTAGCCGAATACAAACAGAATCATGTCAATTTTTTTATGCCAACACTGACTTTCATTGACAGTTTTTAAAAAAAAACAGTCGGTGTTGACAACTTTCACTGACTGTTTTTGAAAAATAACAGTCAGCGTTGAAGATTTCACTGACTGTTTTTGAAGAAAAACAGTCGGTGTTGAGGACTTTCACCGACTGTTTTTGAAGGAAAACAGTCAGTGTTGAGGACTTTCACTGACTGTTTTTGAAGAAAAACAGTCAGTGTTGAGAACTTTCACCGACTGTTTTTGAAAAAAAACAGTCAGTGTTGAGGATTTTCACTGACTGTTCTTGAACCGTCAGTGTAGGGTACTTTCACTGACTGTTCTTGAACCGTCGGTGTAGGTTACCTTCACTGACTGTTTCAATAAACCGTCAGTGTTGGATATCTACACTGACTGTTTTTTACCCGTCAGTAAAGGTATACCTACACTGACGGTAACATTACTGACGCCTCAATAACAGTCGGTGTAGGGATATTTTAACAGTCAGTGAAGGGGTTTTTTGTACTAGTGCGCCATATATTCGGGGTAAGCGCATAATTTCAATCATGTGGGTTGAAATTCTGTAGACACCAAATATTTGGGGTAAGCGTAGAACTTTAGTGGTGTGCACTAAAGTTCTGTAGGCGCCATATTCGGAGTAGCGCACGACCAGATTTGTACTTGGTTCATAATATAATAGAGCATGATTTAGAAATAATGAAGATTGGAGAAATGCCATATTTATATATGAACAATGCATTTAGAGAACTTTTATCTTTTCATAAATCATGATTTTTTTTTATGAAGAAATTTGGAAGTCTAGCTTTCAGATTTCGCTTTATTGACACAAGTAGTGTCTAGATAGTATGATATTTACAATGGATCAATGATCCCGAATAAAAGAAAATTAAAAGGATTAAAAACAGAAAAGACAAAATCAAATTGAAAAAAGAGAACCCATTTTAAAGGATCCCGCTGCTAGTACCCATTTGCTCTAAGGCTCCTAGTACCAGCTCCTGTATTCCACTCCCACCTCAGATGCCAGCAGGCCATGTGCTTTAATTTTTTCCTGAAAAATTCTCCGGCAACGTTCCCTCCATAGAAAAAAACAAAACACCAGCTGCAATCTTCTTATCTCCATCCTATGTGATCTCAATAAAGCCCTCCTGAAGTTCCCATTCGAGAAGAAGGTGCACTGTCTCGCTTCCGGGTGCTGTACCAGTAGCAGCAATCGGATCCGTTTTGCTTCCTGACAATCTCCAAATAAGTGCTTCACCGTCTCACCATCTTTCTTGCACATTATGCATCTATTCACCATCGTCCAACCTCTTACCACCAGATTGTACACTGTCAGTATTCGATTTCTAAGCATCAACCAACCAAAAACAATTACTCTTAAAGGCCCTTTAAGTTTCCATATATTTGATACTGCTTCTTTTACAAAAGGGTCTTTCTCTAAAGCCTTGTAGAAGGATTTAACCGAATAACAACCATTTTTTTCCCATTTTCAAGTGACAGTATCACACTGCTCCTGATTTTCTGGCAGGGATTGAAGGTCGGACATTAGCTGCATTTCTTCCTCTTGCGCTGCCTGGTCCATGACTGCCATCAATCGGAGATCCCATTGACCCTGTACAGAGGTCTGTTGCACAGTCATTTCCTTGAGCTCTGCATATTCATATAAGTAGGGGTATAATTGTTTAATGGGCCCTTGCTCTAGCCAATGGTCTGACTAAAATTTGATACCCTCCCCCGCTCCTTTGCTGAACCTTACAGAAACTGTCATGAATTGTGCAATGTGCTTGATTGCTGCCCAGAACCTTGTTGCGCTCTCTAGCTCCCAAGGTCTTGTAACCGACAGGTTTAGCTGCACAATGCTCATCCATGACGGTGTAGGAATTTGCAGCCACTCGTACATAATTTTCCCCATGAGTGCCTTGTTCATGGTGTCCATATTCATGACTCCTAATCCCCCTAAACTCTTTGGCTTTATGACAATTTCCCAAGATATTAAACTCATGTATCTCTTGTCATGCTGTTTATGCCCACTCCTCAGAAATTTTCGTCTCACTTGATCTATCCTCATAACAACCCATTTTGGCAACATAAAGGTTTGCATCATGTAAATTGGAATTGTTGACATGACGGCATTCACAAGCGTCAGCCTTCCTCCTAATGATAACATTGCTGCCTTCCATTTTGGCAATCTATTTTCAATTTTCTGTATGAGTGGCATGAATTGTGCTCGGGTGAGTTTTTTATTTGACAATGGCATTCCCAAATAGGTGATAGGAAAAGCTGCCGGCTTGCATCCCATGGTTTGCGCTAGATTTTGCACTACCTGCCACGAAGCCGCTGTTACTAAGAATTCTGATTTCTCGAGATTTACTGCCAGACCCGACAGATCATGGAAGACATGTAACATGATTTTTAAAAATTGTGATTGCTGCGGATCTGGTTGTAAGATGAACAGCGTGTCATCTGCAAACAGTATGCATTGCTTGCATCCCAAAAAAGGGGCTCTAATCATGTTTAAACTAACCAATTTTTCTGTCCAAACTGCAAGGAAGTAATCGCCAATATAAAGAGATATGAGGACAATGGGTCCCCTTGTCTCAAACCCTTCTTAAGTATAATCTTTTTGCCCACCACTGAATTTAGCAGAACTCTTGAGGAACCCTGTAACACTCCCTGCTGCATCAAAAAAATCCATTGTGCAGGGAGGCCCCTTTGCTTGCAAAATCTGAGCCAAAAATTCCCATGATAGGGTATCAAAAGCTTTGAAGATATCAGCTTTGAATATACCAGCTTGTTTCTTTTGCCTCGTTGCCAAGGTGACCATTTCTTGTGCATACAAGAAGCCTTCGTTTATACATCTATCTTGCAAAAAACCTGTTTGGTTTGAAGATATCAGAGTTTGCATCAGGGGTTTGAGCCTTTCAGCCATTATCTTTGAGAAAAGTTTTTGCACAGAGTTGATAAGACTAATCGGCCTAAAATCCCCTGGTGTAACAGCCTCTGTTTTCTTTGGAATAAGCGCTATAAAAGAATCATTTAATGGGTATAAGGTCGAACAGCTTCCCTGAAGTAAGCTGTTACACACTCCTAACAGATCCGGCAGCAACAAAGCCTTGAATTTTTTGTAGAATTCACAAGTGTAACCATCCGGCCCCGGTGCCTTGTTCGAAGGCATTTTGTCAATGATTTGTTGAATTTCCTCACTTGTGATTGGGTGACATAGGTGCTACAATTGGGCCTCGCTCCTATGATATAAACTCTGATAGTCAAAAGTCACCATTTGCCTGTGGCTTTGCCCCACCAATGCAACAAAATGCCTAAAGAAAACCTTAGCTTTTTGATTGTGTTCGACTGCATGCACTTGGCCATCCTGCACCACACTAATCCAGCTTTTTCGTTTTCTCAGTGTGGCCATTTGATGAAAATATTTGGTGTTTCGGTCGCCTAAGTCCACCCAGGTTCGCTTGGCTCTTTGTCTCCATTTTTCTTCCTGCATAAGCATAATTTCCTTATGCCTAAAAGTGATCAAAGTTTGAAGTAGCTTTTCTACCACTGTTAGCTGCCTTGTTTCGGATTGCAGTGTCAGCCATCCTATGCATTCCAAGCATACCTGCTGCCAGTATCCAAATTTCTTTTTATATTCCTTCTTCCACACTATTATTTCCTTTGTCAGTTGCGCCATTTTTTTTGCAAAATTTGTGGGGTTTGTTGCTGTTTGATGCTGAGCCCATACTTCTTGCACCAATAGCAAGAAACTTTCAACATTTAACCAAGAGTTTTCCATCCTAAAGATGTTTGCCACTGGAAACTTTGTTTGGATTTCGCATAGAAGCGGGCAGTGATCCGAGACATTCTCGGAAGTAGCTCTAAGCGTTGTATTTGGGTATTGCTCTACCCATGCAGGCGACACCATGCACCTGTCCAGTCTGACAAAAGTCGGCACCTCTCTTTCATTCGACCATGTGTATTGTCGCCCCTGTAATGTGACATCTATCAACTCTAGTTGGTTAATCACAGCCCTGAATCGCCTCATGTGTTGTATTGGATAATTCACGTTCGATCTATCATGCCAATTTAGAGTCACATTAAAATCTTCTACAACCAGCCAAGGCAGTTCCAGTTGTGGTTTTGCTTGCATCAATTCTCGATAAAAATTGCTCCTGCTTCGTGTTCATTCCTTGGTGTGATACCAAGGCCAATATTTGATGAATATAGGGAAACCTCGCTCTGATACCACCCAAAGGATGTCACACACGAAACCAGAATTTCTGGATTAATGTTTGATCATCCTTGCCTCGTGTTTATTAATTATTTAAACACACAAGGCTGGGAGTAATCATCAGTAAGCAGCAGAAGCAGAATAAAAATATATTAAATCAAAGTTAAACATCAATCACATATCAATAAATACATTACATAATGATACCACAGTCTAGGTCACATCCAAAACATTATCTAAACAAAAGGTAGTACATGATCTATTGATCCCGTATACAAGAGAAACAAATACGGTTCCACAGATCAAATCAGATGATAATCCTAACCGTCAAGCGGGGTGCCTTTGGAAACAGCTCTTGGCATCTCCTGCTGTGGATCGCCAGACCTGTACCTAAAACCCACGAAACAACTTGTGGGTGAGCGACGAATCGCTTAGTATGTGACCCAGTACTATTTTCTCAGGATCCTCTACGGTCAAAACACTTTAATTATAAATCAACGTACAATTATGCTTGTAAATAAATATGCACATGTGTGAACCTACCTCAATATCTAATAAAAATGAAAACACTTTTTATCATGATGCGGATATCCTAATATGCCAACATGCGAAAGTTTCCCCAAACAAAAATCCAAGAAGAATATACTATAGATAGTCAAGTCGGGAAAATCAGTATCGGAATACTGAGTGTAGAATTTATATAATAATAGTACGAAATAAATTCACCCCGTGCTGTGCTAATCGGATCAAGATCCTCAAGATATGTCTAAGGACTGCGATCAGAGAGTCCAATGATACACGTTGCCTATTGAGCATTGCCTCATATGATTAGCACGCTAGCCAATTGACATATCTCAATTCGGTGTGTGCTCCTTTCTCTAAAATGATCCATAACCAAACATATAAAATAGGAGAAATCATACAATGCAAGTCGTAAAAATTGTCAATCTCATCCCTCATGAGCAGGTGAGAACTCTACCGTCTTGACCAGATCAATAGGAAAAGGGGCTCGAGATCGGCCCCATGCAACAAGGCTTGAGATCGGCCTTCGGAACCGTCCTAGGCAATGTAGCTTCTAATGTAGGTGGAGATCACTCCAGAATCGTTCGTGCCTCAGGGCTCGAGATCGACCCGCACGTAATGGTAAAATGATCGAAAATGATAGATATAATCAAGCTTTATACATATAATATAAGTCCTAGAAGACCATCCGGAAAGTCAAGTGACACCCCGGCTCAATGGCTGCGAGGCCGACTCATGTCCCATTCCACGAGTCGGAGCACAGTCATTCGATCTCTACTCAGCTCTCACCAAATGCATGCGTATGATTATGCAATAGTATATATATCACCTTCTATGAGAAGAAGGCAATCTACTAACCTAATATTCTAATAATATATATATATATATATATAATATTATTTAATTACCTTACTCCTAATAAAACAGTAAATTCTTTTATTTATCGGGGTTATGCAATTCTACCTATTGTGCAGAAGAGATAAACATGCTCTACAGTTTAATGCATCTATTTAAAATAAAGTACGAATGACAGGTCAAGTGAAACGACTTGGTAAGAGTACGCCCACAAAAGAAAATAATTCAAATATCCCACACCTGTAGGCTAAAGACGCAATGGCTAACCCCTCAGCGAAGGCGGTAGGATTCGCGTATGCTCCAACCGGCGCGTCAGTCGGCTCAGCCCACGGATCGGGCTCGTACGGGATCTGCGGGTTTGAAATTCGACATTTTAAGTTAATTAAAATTCTAGAATAGATCGCGTAACCCTTCCCCTATTTTAACTTGGTATAAAAATCGCGGTTGTCGCACTCGTTCGATCGGTCGGAAAAGTTTTGCTTATCACATTAATGTTTGTTAATGTCTTAGTCAGATATTAATCATTCACTTTCATTTAATTTGAATTAATCTAAGTCGCATTCCGCCGTTCCGTTGGTCGAATAGATAATTGACGTTAATCCTTATCTTAATTTAGTTCGATACTAATCATTCACTTTCTTTTAATTTGAATTAACCTAAGTCATATGCAGTCGTCCAGTCGGTCAAATAGGGTAAATGGCATAGTTTTTATTATTAGTTTAGTCAGATACTGATCATTCACTTTCAGTTAATTTAACTTAAGTTAAATTAAGAATTAACGTTGTTTTCAACAAACTCGTCATGAAGTGGGTTGTTGATAGTAATTCAGAATGTCGAGGTATTTGTAACTAATTTAACCGTGAGTTACGATGTCCTATGCGAGGATTTTCTTACGCCTATCTATTTTAAATTTCCCATTCGTATCAGATTCACTTATGTCAATTTAGTAATTAAAATTGTGCGAGGTCGTTATTTTATTACTATTTAATTCCTATCGTAAGTTGATCGTCTCGAATGTAAAGAATATGTGAAAAGATGTCTCTTGTTGCTAATTAATTGTCCTTATTAATTAGCAACGAAATTTATTTAAGTCATTCATTATTTATTTAAATCTAAACCTTTGTTTTAAACAATATTAATTGATTTAATTAAAAATTAAAATCTAAATTAAAATATTTTTAATTAAATGTGTTTCGAGATCATACGGTGCCCATTTTGGTCTTTGTATCTTCTCAAGTTATGTTATGAGGCATCGTACCCAGGGCTTTACTAATCATCTCCTGATCTTTAAGTTTACGTAATTTTCAATTTTAAGTTGTACCCTTTAAATTTAAATTTTGAAAGAAGTTTTGAAATGTTGCATGGTTGTATTTTCAAAAATCCAAAGCACATTCTTACGACTTCGAGTCGAGCCTACCGAAAGGAGGCTCAAAACTCTAATTAGTTATTATTACATTTTACTTGATTATTTTATTTAATCACTACTCCTAAATGTGCGTTCTAGCATTACCTTTCCTATTTCGTATCTCGATCGAATTCACGACGAATTTTAAATAGTGCTCTATCCTATGATTTGTATTGCATGTGTAAAAATTCACCTATACTAATTATTATTATTATTATTATTTTATTATTATTATTATTATTATTATTATTATTATTATTTTAAATAAATAAATAAACAAAAGCCCATTCATTTATAATTTTCGACCTAAGCCCAAGTTAGGTTTATTTTTAGAAAGATGGCCCAAGTCCAAAAATTCACTTAGAAAATAATTTACAATTTTTGGATTGGGCCTATGCCCAAAAACACAAAGGCCCAAACAAATAAAATCTCAATCTTTTAATATTAGTATAAGGGCTGGCTCCTATTAATTTCAAAAATACCATTTTCTAATTAGGCCCCTAAATTTATCAAAATTATATTTAAGCTTTGAAATTTTATACATAGACCCCTCAATTAATTTTATTAGCCTAAGGGTTATAATTTCACCCCAAAACCCTTGAATTAATCTTATTTACATATAGGCCCCTGTCAAGTCAAAGTCCGGTTAGGCTAACCACAGTACAGTACCGACGGTATCACTGGGCCGGTACCACTGGTACTGGCATCGCAACATCACAACAAGCACCAATAAGAACTGGTACCACACAATCAAACCAGCAAACGATACCAGACTGGTACCAGCAACAAACACAAGCAAAACAGCCTCATCACAACACAGAGATACATCGCAACACAAAAGAAACAAGCATAAACAAGCACAATAGCCCACAACATCACCAACCCGGCAAGGAAAAACAACAAGGCCGGTACAAGTCAAGGAAGTAACAAACACACAACAAGCATCACAAAGGCACAAAAGAAAAAGGGGGGGGGGTGAATCAGTTACCGAGAGAGGAGTAATCGCACGAGAGAGAGATCTCAACAGCAGCCATCAAAGAAAATCAGCAATCACCACCAGAAAAGAGGCGGCTCTAAGCACCAGAAGAACACAAGGTGGCACCAGAGGCAAAATCGCAAGAAGGGTCTCAACCCCAAAAATTTAGGGTTTAGAGCAATAGCAATCACAGAGGCAAACGGAAAAGAGAGAAAGAGAGTTTGTCTCAACACATGAGCGGGAAGAAAGCGAAAACCAAAAGAAAAACCCCAAAACGAAAGAGACAGAGAGAGATATAACCCGAAAAAAAAGAGAAAGTGTTGTACGAGGGAGCGGCTCAAGGTGTCAGGGTCCCTGACAGACGTGCGGCCAAAGTCGTCGCTCTCGATTGTGAGCGCGTGGGTGAAGCGACGAGTAGGTAGGTCAAAAGGACAATCGCGGTAGAGAGAGAAGCAGGAAAAACCCCGTTGTGTTTGTCTCCAGGAAGAAGGAAGGGAGAGAGGGCGATGTGGGTGTGGGGTTCTGAGGTCAGTGACAGAAAGGCGAAGAGAGGCACCAACCCTCTCTGAGGGAACGGGAGAAGAAATAAACAAGAAAAGAAAAGAGAAAAAAAACAAGAAGGGTGAGAAGGTTTTAAAAGAGGGAAGCTTTAAGATCCGTGCAAGTTTAAATCAAATGTTAAGAAATTCTCCATTCTTTGAAAGTTCAAAGATGAAGGTATAAGATTCGTGTTGAATAGATTTGAACGGTTCATATTTCTCCATGGTCAAATAATAGAATAAAGAGTTGATACTGGATGCTTTAACTTCAATTCATTACACTAGATTTGTGCTTTGAAAGTTTGATACAATCCTTCGAATGTTGATCGTTGCAATATGTACAAATTAGTTTTATAAATTTACAAATGTTAAACTTGATTAATAGATCGTCTTATAAAATTTAAATTTATTTTCTTTAACTCCTCTATTTCATTTATTTTATTAGTTTTAATTAAATGTTATTAATTTTGATTAATTAAATCTTAAAATTTTAAGTTTTTATCTTAATTAAATGAATTTAAAATTTCAAAATATAACAGTTGGTGTGCTTAACAACCTCTTTTGCGCTTGATCTTGTGCTGATGAACCTCATTTGCATCTATTCTTGTACTTAGAAACCTCATTTGTCCTTATCTGTGTGCTTAACAACCTCAATTGGCGTTGTTAGTGTGCTTAACAACCTCTTTTGCGTTTCATCTTGTGCTTATGAACCTCATTTGCCCTTGTTTGTGTGCTTAACAACCTCAATTGGCGTTGTTCGTGTGCTTAACAACCTCTTTTGCGCTTGATTTTGTGCTTATGAACCTCATTTGCACTTGTTCTTGTGCTTAGGAACCTCATTTACCCTTGTTTGTGTGCTTAACAATCTCAATTGGCGTTGTTCGAGTGCTTAACAACCTCTTTTGCGCTTGATCTTGTGCTTATGAACCTCATTTGCACTTGTTCTTGTGATTAGGAACCTCATTTACCCTTGTTTGTGTGCTTAACAACCTCAATTGGCGTTGTTCGTGTGCTTAACAACCTCTTTTGCGCTTGATCTTGTGCTGATGAACCTCATTTGCATTTGTTCTTGTGCTTAGGAAACTCATTTGCCCTTGTTTGTGTGCTTAACAACCTCAATTGGCGTTGTTAGTGTGCTTAACAACCTCTTTTGCGCTTCATCTTGTGCTTATGAACCTTATCTGCACTTGTTCTTGTGCTTATGAACCTCATTTGCCCTTGTTTGTGTGCTTAACAACCTCAATTGGCGTTGTTCGTGTGCTTAACAACCTCTTTTGCGCTTGATCTTGTGCTTATGAACCTCATTTGCACTTGTTCTTGTGCTTAGGAATGTCATTTGCCCTTGTATGTGTGCTTAACAAACTCAATTGACATTGTTGGTGTGCTTAACAACCTCTTTTGCACTTGATCTTGTGCTTATAAACCTCATTTGCATTTGTTCTTGTGCTTAGGAACTTCATTTATCCTTGTTTGTATGCTTAACAACCTCAATTGGTGTTGTTCCTGTGCTTAACAACCTCTTTTGCGCTGGATTTGTACTTATGAACCTCATTTGCACTTGTTCTTATGAGCCTCATTAGCCCTTGTTTGTGTGCTTAACAACCTCAATTGGCGTTGTTCGTGTGCTTAACAACCTGTTTTGCGCTTGATCTTGTGCTTATGAACCTCATTTGCACTTGTTCTTGTGCTCAGGAACGACATTTGCCCTTGTATGTGTACTGAACAAACTCAATTGACATTGTTGGTGTGCTTAACAACCTCTTTTGCGCTTGATCTTGTGCTTATGATCTCATTTGCACTTGTTCTTGTGCTTCGGAACCTCATTTGCCCTTGTTTGTGTGCTTAACAACCTCAATTGGCTTTGTTCCTGTGCTTAACAACTTCTTTCGCGCTTGACCTTGTGCTTATGAACCTCATTTGCACTTGTTCTTGTGCTTATGAGCCTCGTTTGCCCCTGTTTGTGTGCTTAATAACCTCAATTGGCGTTGTTTTTGTGCCTAACAAGCTGTTTTGCCTGTGATCTTGTGCATGTGAACCTCATTCGCCCTTGTTCTTCTGCTTAGGAACGTCATTTGCCCTTGTATGTGTGCTTAACAAAATCAATTGACATTGTTGGTGTGCTTAACAACTTCTTTTGCGGTTGATCTTGTGCTTATGAACCTCATTTGCATTTGTTCTTGTGCTTAGGAACTTGATTTGTCCTTGTTTGTGTGCTTAACAACCTCAATTGTCGTTATTCGTGTGCTTAACAACCTCTTTTGTGCTTGATCTTGTGCTTATGAACATCATTTACATTTGTTCTTGTGCTTGGGAACCTCATTTGCCCTTGTTTGTGTGCTTAACAACCTCAATTGGCATTGTTCGTATGCTTAACAACCTATTTTGCGTTTGATCTTGTGCTTATGAACCTCATTTGCACTTGTTCTTGTGCTTAGGAACCTCATTTACCCTTGTTTGTGTGCTTAACAAACTCAATTGACGTTGTTCGTGTGCTTAACAACCTCTTTTGCGCTTGATCTTGTGCAGATGAACCTCATTTGCATTTGTTCTTGTGCTTCAGAACCTCATTTGTCCTTATTTGTGTGCTTAACAACCTCAATTGGCGTTGTTAGTGTGCTTAACAACCTCTTTTGCGCTTCATATTGTGCTTATGAACCTCATTTGCACTTGTTCTTCTGCATAGGAACCTCATTTGCCCTTGTTTGTGTGCTTAACAACCTCTTTTGGGCTGGATTTGTACTTATGAACCTCATTTGCACTTGTTCTTATGAGCCTAATTTGCCCTTTTTTGTGTGCTTAACCTCAATTGGCGTTGTTCGTGTGCTTAACAACCTGTTTTGCGCTTGATCTTGTGCTTATGAATCTCATTTGCACTTGTTCTTGTGCTCAGGAACGACATTTGCCCATGTATGTGTGCTGAACAAACTCAATTGACATTGTTGGTGTGCTTAACAACCTCTTTTGTGCTTGATCTTGTGCTTATGAACCTCATTTTCAGTTTTTCCTGTGCTTAGGAACTTCATTTGCTCTTGTTTGTGTGCTTCACAACCTCAATTCGCGTTGTTCGTGTGCCTAACAAGCTGTTTTGCGCGTGATCTTGTGCATGTGAACCTCATTTGCCCTTGTTCTTGTGCTTAGGAAACGTCATTTGCCCTTGTATGTGTGCTTAACAAACTCAATTGACATTGTTGGTGTGCTTAACAACTTCTTTTGCGTTTGATCTTATACTTATGAACCTCATTTGCATTTGCTCTTGTGCTTATGAACTTCATTTGTCCTTGTTTGTATGCTTAACAACCTCAATTCTCGTTATTCGTGTGCTTAACAACCACTTTTGTGCTTGATCTTGTGCTTATGAACCTCATTTGCATTTGTTCTTGTGCTTAGGAACGTCATTTGCCTTTGTTTGTGTGCTTAACAACCTCAATTGGCATTGTTCGTATGGTTAACAACTTCTTTTGCGCTTGATCTTGTGCTTATGAACCTCATTTGCAATTGTTCTTGTGCTTATGAGCCTAATTTTCCCTTGTTTGTGTGCTTAACAATCTCAATTAGCGTTGTTCGTGTGCTTAACAACCTGTTTTGCGCTTGATCATGTGCTTATGAACCTCATTTGCACTTGTTCTTGTGCTCAGGAACGACATTTGCCCTTCTATGTGTGCTGAACAAACTCAATTGACATTGCTGGTGTGCTTAACAACCTCTTTTGTGCTTGATCTTGTGCTTATGAACCTCATTTGCATTTGTTCTTGTGCTTAGGAACCTCATTTGCCCTTGTTTGTGTGCTTCACAACCTCAATTGGCGTTGTTCGTGTGCTTAACAACCTCTTTTGCGCTTGATCTTGTGCTGATATACCTCATTTGCATTTGTTCTTGTGCTTAGGAACCTCATTTGTCCTTCTTTGTGTGCTTAACAACCTCAATTGGCGTTGTTAGTGTGCTTAACAACCTCTTTTGCGCTTGATCTTGTGCTTATGAACCTTATTTGCACTTGTTCTTGTGCTTAGGAACCTCATTTGCCCTTGTTTGTGTGCTTAACAACCTCAATTGGCGTTGTTCGTTTGCCTAACAAGCTGTTTTGCACTTCATCTTGTGCTTATGAACATCATTTGCCCTTGTTCTTTTGCTTAGGAACTTCATTTGTCCTTGTATGTGTGCTTAACAAACTCAATTGACATTGTTGGTGTGCTTAACAACTTCTTTTGCGTTGATATTGTGCTTATGAACCTCATTTGCATTTGTTCTTGTGCTTAGGAACTTCATTTATCCTTGTTTGTATGCTTAACAACCTCAATTGTCGTTACTCGTGTGTTTCACAACCTCTTTTGTGCTTGATCTTGTGCTTATGAACCTCATTTGCATTGTTCTTGTGCTTAGGAACCTCATTTACCCTTGTTTGTGTGCTTAACAATCTCAACTGGCGTTGTTCGTGTGCTTAACAACCTCTTTTGCGCTTGATCTTGTGCTGATGAACCTCATTTGCATTTGTTCTTGTGCTGAGGAACTTCATTTGCCCTTGTTTGTGTGCTTCACAACCTCAATTGGCGTTGTTCGTGTGCTTCACAACCTGTTTTGCGCTTAATCTTCTGCTTATGATCTTATTTGCACTTGTTCTTGTGCTTCGGAACCTCATTTGCCCTTGTTTGTGTGCTTAACAACCTCAATTGGCTTTGTTGCTGTGCTTAACAACTTCTTTTTTGCTTGATCTTGTGCTTATGAACCTTATTTGCACTTGTTCTTGTGCTTAGGAACCTCATTTACCATTGTTTGTGTGCTTAACAAACTCAATTGACGTTGTTCGTGTGCTTAACAACCTCTTTTGCGCTTGATCTTGTGCTGATGAACCTCATTTGCATTTGTTCTTGTGCTTACCAACCTCATTTGTCCTTATTTGTGTGCTTAACAACCTCAATTGGCGTTGTTAGTGTGCTTAACAACCTCTTTTGCGCTTGATCTGGTGCTTATGAACCTCACTTGCACTTGTTATTCTGCTTAAAAACCTCATTTGCCCTTGTTTGTGTGCTTAACAACCTCAATTGGCGTTGTTCGTGTGCCTAACAAGCTGTTTTGCGCGTGATCTTGTGCATGTGAACCTCATTGGCATTTGCTCTTGTGCTTAGGAACTTCATTTGTCCTTGTTTGTGTGCTTAACAACCTCAATTTTCGTTATTCGTGTGCTTAACAACCTCTTTTGTGCATGATCTTGTGCTTATGAACCTCATTTGCATTTGTTCTAGTGCTTAGGAACCTCATTTGCCCTTGTTTGTGTGCTTAACAACCTCAATTGGCATTGTTCGTATACTTCACAACCTTTTTTGCGCTTGATCTTGTGCTTATGAACCTCATTTGCACTTGTTCTTGTGCTCAGGAACCTCATTTACCCTTGTTTGTGTGCTTAACAACCTCAATTGGCGTTGTTCGTGTGCTTAACAACCTCTTTTGCGCTTGATCTTGTGCTGATATACCTTATTTGCATTTGTTCTTGTGCTTAGGGACCTCATTTTTCCTTCTTTGTGTGCTTATCAACCTCAATTGGCATTGTTAGTGTGCTTAACAACCTCTTTTGCGCTTGATCTTGTGCTTATGAACCTCATTTGCACTTGTTCTTGTGCTTAGGAACCTCATTTGCCCTTGTTTGTGTGCTTAACAACCTTAATTGGCGTTGTTCGTGTGCCTAACAAGCTGTTTTGCGCTCATCTTGTGCTTATGAACATCATTTGCCCTTGTTCTTGTGCTTAGCAACTTCATTTGTCCTTGTATGTGTGCTAAACAACTTCTTTTGCGTTTGATCTTCTGCTTATCAACCTCATTTGCAGTTGTTCTTGTGCTTAGGAACTTAATTTGTCCTTGTTCTTGTGCTTAACAACCTCAATTGTCGTTATTCGTGTGTTTCACAACCTCTTTTGTGCTTGATTTGTGCTGATGAACCTCATTTGCATTTGTTCTTGTGCTTACGAACCTCATTTACCCTTGTTTGTGTGCTTAACAATCTCAATTGGCATTGTTCGTATGCTTAACAACCTCTTTTGCGCTTGATCTTGTGCTTATGAACCTCATTTGCAGTTGTTATTGTGCTTATGAGCCTCATTTGCCCTTGTTTGTGTGCTTAACAACCTCAATTTGCGTTTTTCCTGTGCCTAACAATCTGTTTTGCGTGTGATCTTGTGCATGTGAACCTCATTTGCCCTTGTTCTTCTGCTTAGGATCGTCATTTGCCCCTTTTTTTTTGTCTTTTTAACAAACTCAATTGACATTGTTGTTGTGCATAACAACTTCTTTTGCGTTTGATCTTGTGCTTATGAACCTCATTTGCATTTGTTCTTGTGCTTAGGAACTTAATTTGTCCTTGTTTGTGTTCTTAACAACCTCAATTGTCGTTATTCGTGTGCTTAACAACCTCTTTAGCACTCGATCTTGTGCTTATGAACCTCATTTGCATTTGTTCGTGTGCTTAGGAACTTCATTTGTCCTTGTTTGTGTGCTTAACAACCTCAATTGGCATTGTTCGTATGCTTAACAACCTCATTTGTGCTTGATCTTGTGCTGATGAACCTCATTTACATTTGTTCTTGTGCTTAGGAACTTCATTTGCCCTTGTTTGTGTGCTTAACAACCTTAATTGGCGTTGTTCGTGTGCTTAACAACCTGTTTTGCGGTTGATCTTCTACTTATGATCTGATTTGCACTTGTTCTTGTGCTTCGGAACCTCATTTGCCCTTGTTTGTGTGCTTAACAACCTCAATTGGCTTTGTTCCTGTGCTTAACAACTTCTTTTTCACTTGATCTTGTGCTTATGAACCTCATTTGCACTTGTTCCTGTGCTTATGAGCCTCATTTGCCGTTGTTTGTGTGCTTAACAACCTCAATTGGCGTTGATCGTGTGCCTAACAAGCTGTTTTGCACGTGATCTTGTGCATGTGAACCTCATTTGCCCTTGTACTTGTGCTTAGGAACGTCATTTGCCCTTGTATGTGTGCTTAATAAACTCAATTGACATTGTGGGTGTGCTTAACAACTTCTTTTGAGTTTGATTTTGTGCTTATGAACCTCATTTGCATTTGTTCTTGTGCTTAGGAATTTCATTTGTCCTTGTTTGTGTGCTTGACAACCTCAATTGGCATTGTTCGTATACTTAACAACTTCTTTTGCGCTTGATCTTGTGCTTATTAACATCATTTGCACTTGTTCTTGTGATTAGTAATGTCATTTGCCCTTGTATGTGTGCTTCACAAACTCAATTAACATTGTTGGTGTGCTTAACAACCTCTTTTGCACTTGATCTTGTGCTTATGAACCTCATTTGCATTTGTTCGTGTGCTTAGGAACTTCATTTGTCCTTGTTTGTGTGCTTAACAACCTCAATTGGTGTTGTTCCTGTGCTTAACAACCTCTTTTGTGCTTGATCCGGTACTTATGAACCTCATTTGCATTTGTTCTTGTGCTTAGGAACCTCATTTGCCCTTGTTTGTGTGCTTGACAACCTCAATTGGCATTGTTCGTATACTTAACAACTTCTTTTGCGCTTGATCTTGTGCTTATGAACCTCATTTGCACTTGTTATTGTGCTTATGAGCCTCACTTGTCCTTGTTTGTGTGCTTAACAACCTCAATTGGCGTTGTTCGTGTGCTTAACAACCTCTTTTGCGCTTGATCTTGTGCTTATGATCTCATTTGCACTTGTTCTTGTGCTTCGGAACCTCATTTGCCCTTGTTTGTGTGCTTAACAACCTCAATTGGCTTTGTTCTTGTGCTTAACAACTTCTTTTGCGCTTGATCTTGTGCTAATGAAGCTCATTTGCACTTGTTCTTGTGCTTATGAGCCTCATTTGCCCTTGTTTGTGTGCTGAACAACCTCAATTGGCGTTGTTCGTGTGCCTAACAAGCTTTTTTGCGCGTGATGTTGTGCATGTGAACTTCATTTGCCCTTGTTCTTGTGCTTAGGAACGTCATTTGCCCTTGTATGTGTGCTTAACAAACTCGATTGACATTGCTGGTGTGCTTAACAACCTCTTTTGTGCTTGATCTTGTGCTTATGCACCACAATTGCATTTGTTCTTGTGCTTGGGAACCTCATTTGCCCTTGTTTGTGTGCTTAAGAACCCCAATTGGCGTTGTTAGTATGCTTAACAACCTCTTTTGCGCTTCATCTTGTGCTTATTAACCTCATTTCCACTTGTTCTTGTGCATAGGAACCTCATTTGCCCTTGTTTGTGTGCTTAACAACCTCAATTGGTGTTGTTCGTGTGCTTAACAACCTCTTTTGCGCTTGATCTTGTGCTTATGAACCTTATTTGCACTTGTTCTTGTGGTCAGGAACGACATTTGCCCTTCTATGTGTGCTGAACAAACTCAATTGACATTGCTGGTGTGCTTAACAACCTCTTTTGTGCTTGATCTTGTGCTTATGAACCTCATTTGCATTTGTTCTTGTGCTTAGGAACTTCATTTGCCCTTGTTTGTGTGCTTCACAACCTCAATTGGCGTTGTTCGTGTGCTTAACAACCTGTTTCGCAATTGATCTTCTGCTTATGATCTCATTTGCACTTGTTCTTGTGCTGCGGAACCTCATTTGCCCCTGTTTGTGTGCTTAACATCCACAATTGGCTTTGTTCATGTGCTTAACAACTTTTTTTGCGCTTGATCTTGTGCTTATGAACCTCATTTGCACTTGTTCTTGTGCTTATGAGCCTCATTTGCCCTTGTTGGTGTGCTTAACAACCTCAATTGGCGTTGTTCGTGTGCTTAACAACCTCTTCTGGGCTTGATCTTGTGCTGATGAACCTCAATTGCATTTGTTCTTGTGCTTGGGAACCTTATTTGCCCTTGTTTGTGTGCTTAAGAGCCTCAATTGGCGTTGTTAGTGTGCTTAACAACCCCATTTGCACTTCATCTTGTGCTTATTAACCTCATTTGCACTTGTTCTTGTGATTAGGAACCTCATTTGCCCTTGTTTGTGTGCTTAACAACCTCAATTGGTGTTGTTCGTGCCCTTAACAACCTCTTTTGCGCTTGATCTTGTGCTTATGAACCTCATTTGCACTTGTTTTTGTGCTTAGGAACCTCATTTGCCCTTGTTTGTGTGCTTAACAACCTCAATTGGCGTTGTTCGTGTGCCTAACAAGCTGTTTTGCGCTTCATCTTGTGCTTATGAACATCAATTGCCCTTGTTCTTGTGCTTAGCAACTTCATTTGTCCTTGTATGTGTGCTTAACAAACTCAATTTACGTTGTTGGTGTGCTGAACAACTTTTTTTGCGTTTGATCTTCTGCTTATGAACCTCATTTGCATTTGTTCTTGTGCTTAGGAACTTAATTTGTCCTTGTTCTTGTGCTTAACAACCTCAATTGTCGTTATTCGTGTGTTTCACAACCTCTTTTGTGCTTGATTTGTGCTGATGAACCTCATTTGCATTTGTTCTTGTGCTTATGAACCTCATTTGCCCTTGTTTGTGTGCTTAACAATCTCAATTGGCATTGTTCGTATGCTTAACAACTTCTTTTGCGCTTGATCTTGTGCTTATGAACCTCATTTGCAGTTGTTATTGTGCTTATGAGTCTCATTTGCCCTTGTTTGTGTGCTTAACAACTTCAATTGGCGTTGTTCCTGTGCCTAACAATCTGTTTTGCGTGTGATCTTGTGCATGTGAACCTCATTTGCCCTTGTTCTTCTGCTTAGGATCTTCATTTGCCCTTTTTTTGTCTTTTTAACAAACTCAATTGACATTGTTGTTGTGCTTAACAACTTCTTTTGCGTTTGATCTTGTGCTTATGAACCTCATTTGCATTTGTTCTTGTGCTTAGGAACTTAATTTGTCCTTGTTTGTGTTCTTAACAACCTCAATTGTCGTTATTCGTGTGCTTAACAACCTCTTTTGTGCTTGATTCTGTGCTTATGAACCTCATTTGCATTTGTTCTTGTGCTTAGGAACCTCATTTCCCCTTGTTTGTGTGCTTAACAACCTCAATTGGCATTGTTCGTATGCTTAACAACCTCATTTGTGCTTGATCTTGTGCTGATGAACCTCATTTGCATTTGTTCTTGTGCTTAGGAACCACATTTGTCGTTCTTTGTGTGCTTAACAACCGCAATTGGCGTTGTTAGTGTGCTTAACAACCTCTTTTGCGCTTCATCTTGTGCTTATGAAACTCATTTGCACTTGTTCTTGTGCTTAGGAACCTCATTTGCCCTTGTTTGTCTGCTTAACAACCTCAATTGGTGTTGTTCGTGTGCTTAACAACCTCTTTTGCGCTTCATCTTGTGCTTATGAACCTCATTTGCACTTGTTCTTGTGCTTAGGAACCTCATTTGCCCTTGTTTGTCTGCTTAACAACCTCAATTGGTGTTGTTCGTGTGCTTAACAACCTCTTTTGCGCTTCATCTTGTGCTTATGAACCTCATTTGCACTTGTTCTTGTGCTTAGGAACCTCATTTGCCATTGTTTGTGTGCTTAACAACCTCAATTGGTCTTGTTCTTGTGCTTAACAACCTCTTTTGCGCTAGATCTTGTGCTTATGAACCTCATTTGCACTTGTTCTTATGCTTAGGAATGTCATTTGCCCTTGTATGTGTGCTTAACAAACTCAATTGACATTGTTGGTGTGCTTAACAACCTCTTTTGCACTTGATCTTGTGCTTGTGAACCTCATTTGCATTTGTTCTTGTGCTTAGGAACTTCATTTGTCCTTGTTTGTGTGCTTAACAACCTCATTTGCAGTTCTTCTTATGAGCCTCATTTGCCCTTGTTTGTGTGCTTAACAACCTCAATTGGCGTTGTTCGTCTGCTTAACAACCTCTTTTTGCGCGTGATCTTGTGCATGTGAACCTCATTTGCCCTTGTACTTGTGCTTAGGAACGTCATTTGCCCTTGTATGTGTGCTTAACAAACTCAATTGACATTGTGGGTGTGCTTAACAACTTCTTTTGCGTTTGATTTTGTGCTTATGAAGCTCATTTGCATTTGTTCTTGTGCTTAGGAACTTCATTTGTCCTTGTTTGTGTGCTTAACGACCTCAATTGTCGTTATTCGTGTGCTTAACAACCTCTTTTGTGCTTGATCCGGTGCTTATGATCGTCATTTGCATTTGTTCTTGTGCTTAGGAACCTCATTTGCCCTTGTTGGTGTGCTTCACAACCTCAATTGGCATTGTTCGTATGCTTAACAACTTCTTTTGCGCTTGGTCTTGTGCTTATGAACCTCATTTGCACTTGTTCTTGTACTTATGAGCCTTATTTGCCCTTGTTTGTGTGCTTAACAACCTCAATTGGCGTTGTTCGTGTGCTTAACATCCTCTTTTGTGCTTGATCCGGTGCTTATGAACGTCATTTGCATTTGTTCTTGTGCTTAGGAAGTTCATTTGTCCTTGTTTGTGTGCTTAACAACCTCTTTTGCGCTCGATTTGTACTTATGAACCATTGCACTTGTTCTTATGAGCCTAATTTGCCCTTGTTTGTGTGCTTAACAATCTCAATTGGCGTTGTTCGTGTGCTTAACAACCTGTTTTGCGCTTGATCATGTGCTTATGAACCTCATTTGCACTTGTTCCTGTGCTTATGAGCCTCATTTGCCCTTGTTTGTGTGCTTAACAACCTTAATTGGCGTTGATCGTGTGCCTAACAAGCTGTTTTGCACGTGATCTTGTGCATGTGAACCTCATTTGCATTTGTTCTTGTGCTTAGGAACTTCATTTGTCCTTGTTTGTGTGCTTAACGACCTCAATTGTCGTTATTCGTGTGCTTAATAACCTCTTTTGTGCTTGATCCGGTGCTTATCAACGTCATTTGCAGTTGTTCTTGTGCTTAGGAACCTCATTTGCCCTTGTTTGTGTGCTTAACAACGTCAATTGGCATTGTTCGTATACTTAACAACCTCTTTTGCGCTTGATCTTCTGCTTATTAACCTCATTTGCACTTGTTCTTGTGATTAGGAATGTCATTTGCCCTTGTATGTGTGCTTCACAAACTCAATTAACATTGTTGGTGTGCTTAACAACCTCTTTTGCACTTGATCTTGTGCTTATGAATCTCATTTGCATTTGTTCGTGTGCTTAGGAACTTGATTTGTCCTTGTTTGTGTGCTTAACAACCTCAATTGGTGTTGTTCCTGTGCTTAACAACCTCTTTTGTGCTTGATCCGGTACTTATGAACCTCATTTGCATTTGTTCTTGTGCTTAGAAACCTCATTTGCCCTTGTTTGTGTGCTTGACAACCTCAATTGGCATTGTTCGTATACTTAACAACTTCTTTTGCGCTTGATCTTGTGCTTATGAACCTCATTTGCACTTGTTATTTTGCTTATGAGGCTCACTTGTCCTTCTTTGTGTGCTTAACAACCTCAATTGGCGTTGTTCGTGTGCTTAACAACCTCTTTTGCGCTTGATCTTGTGCTTATGATCTCATTTGCACTTGTTCTTGTGCTTCGGAACATCATTTGCCCTTGTTTGTGTGCTTAACAACCTCAATTGGCTTTGTTCCTGTGCTTAACAAATTCTTTTGCGCTTGATCTTGTGCTAATGAAGCTCATTTGCACTTGTTCTTGTGCTTATGAGCCTCATTTGCCCTTGTTTGTGTGCTGAACAACCTCAATTGGCGTTGTTCGTGTGCCTAACAAGCTGTTTTGCGCGTGATGTTGTGCATGTGAACTTCATTTGCCCTTGTTCTTGTGCTTAGGAACGTCATTTGCCATTGTATGTGAGCTTAACAAACTCGATTGACATTGTTGGTGTGCTTAACAACTTCTTTTGCGTTTGATCTTGTGCTTACGAACGTCATTTGCATTTGCTCTTGTGCTTAGGAACGTCATTTGTCCTTGTTTGTGTGCTTAACAACCTCAATTGTCGTTTTTCGTGTACTTAACAACCTCTTTTGTGCTTGATCTTGTGCTTATGAACCTCATTTGCATTTGTTCTTGTGCTTAGGAACCTCATTTGCCCCTATTTGTGTACTTAACAACCTTAATTGGCATTGTTCGTGTGCTTAACAACCTCTTTTGCGCTTCATCTTGTGCTTATTAACCTCATTTCCACTTGTTCTTTGCATACGAACCTCATTTGCCCTTGTTTGTGTGCTTAACAACCTCAATTGGTGTTGTTCGTGTGATTAACAACCTCTTTTGCGCTTGATCTTGTGCTTATGAACCTTATTTGCACTTGTTCTTGTGCTTAGGAATGTCATTTGCCCTTGTATGTGTGCTTAACAAACTCAATTGACATTGTTGGTGTGCTTAACAACCTCTTTTGCACTTGATCTCGTCCTTATGAACCTCATTTGCATTTGTTCTTGTGCTTAGGAACTTCATTTGTCCTTGTTTGTGTGCTTAACAACCTCTTTTGCGCTGGATTTGTACTTATGAACCTTTGCACTTGTTCTTATGAGCCTAATTTGCCCTTCTTTGTGTGCTTAACAATCTCAATTGGCGTTGTTCGTGTGCTTAACAACCTGTTTTGCGCTTGATCATGTGCTTATGAACCTCATTTGCACTTGTTCTTGTGGTCAGGAACGACATTTGCCCTTCTATGTGTGCTGAACAAACTCAATTGACATTGCTGGTGTGCTTAACAACCTCTTTTGTGCTTGATCTTGTGCTTATGAACCTCATTTGCATTTGTTCTTGTGCTTAGGAACTTCATTTGCCCTTGTTTGTGTGCTTAACAACCTCAATTGGCATTGTTCGTGTGCTTAACAACCTGTTTCGCGCTTGATCTTCTGCTTATGATCTCATTTGCACTTGTTCTTGTGCTGCGGAACCTCATTTGCCCCTGTTTGTGTGCTTAACATCCTCAATTGGCTTTGTTCCTGTGCTTAACAACTTTTTTTGCGCTTGATCTTGTGCTTATGAACCTCATTTGCACTTGTTCTTGTGCTTATGAGCCTCATTTGCCCTTGTTTGTGTGCTTAACAACCTCAATTGGCGTTGTTCGTGTGCTTAACAACCTCTTCTGGGCTTGATCTTGTGCTGATCAACCTCAATTGCATTTGTTCTTGTGCTTGGGAACCTCATTTGCCCTTGTTTGTGTGCTTAAGAGCCTCAATTGGCGTTGTTAGTGTGCTTAACAACCTCATTTGCACTTCATCTTGTGCTTATTAACCTCATTTGCACTTGTTCTTGTGCTTAGGAACCTCATTTGCCCTTGTTTGTGTGCTTAACAACCTCAATTGGTGTTGTTCGTGTCCTTAACAACCTCTTTTGCGCTTGATCTTGTGCTTATGAACCTCATTTGCACTTGTTCTTGTGCTTAGGAACCTTATTTGCCTTTGTTTGTGTGCTTAACAACCTCAATTGGCGTTGTTCGTGTGCCTAACAACCTGTTTTGCGCTTCATCTTGTGCTTATGAACATCAATTGCCCTTGTTCTTGTGCTTAGCAACTTCATTTGTCCTTGTATGTGTGCTTAACAAACTCAATTTACGTCGTTGGTGTGCTTAACAACTTCTTTTGCGTTTGATCTTCTGCTTATGAACCTCATTTGCCTTTGTTCTTGTGCTTAGCAACTTAATTTGTCCTTGTTCTTGTGCTTAACAACCTCAATTGTCGTTATTCGTGTGTTTCACAATCTCTTTTGTGCTTGATTTGTGCTGATGAACCTCATTTGCATTTGTTCTTGTGCTTACGAACCTCATTTGCCCTTGTTTGTGTGCTTAACAATCTCAATTGGCATTGTTCGTATGCTTAACAACTTCTTTTGCGCTTGATCTTGTGCTTATGAACCTCATTTGCAGTTGTTATTGTGCTTATGAGCCTCATTTGCCCTTGTTTGTGTGCTTAACAACTTCAATTGGCGTTGTTCCTTTGCCTAACAATCTGTTCTGCGTGTGATCTTGTGCATGTGAACCTCATTTGCCCTTGTTCTTCTGGTTAGGATCGTCATTTGCCCTTTTTTTGTCTTTTTAACAAACTCAATTGACATTGTTGTTGTGCTTAACAACTTATTTTGCGTTTGATCTTGTGCTTATGAACCTCATTTGCATTTGTTCTTGTGCTTAGGAACTTAATTTGTCCTTGTTTGTGTTCTTAACAACCTCAATTGTCGTTATTCGTGTGCTTAACAACCTCTTTTGTGCTTGATTCTGTGCTTATGAACCTCATTTGCATTTGTTCTTGTGCTTAGGAACCTCATTTCCCCTTGTTTGTGTACTCAACAACCTCAATTGGCATTGTTCGTATGCTTAACAACCTCATTTGTGCTTGATCTTGTGTTGATGAACCTCATTTGCATTTGTAATTGTGCTTAGGAACCTCATTTGTCCTTCTTTGTGTGCTTAACAACCGCAATTGGCGTTGTTAGTGTGCTTAACAACCTCTTTTGCGCTTCATCTTGTGCTTATGAATCTCATTTGCACTTGTTCTTGTGCTTAGGAACCTCATTTGCCCTTGTTTGTCTGCTTAACAACCTCAATTGGTGTTGTTCGTGTGCTTAACAACCTCTTTTGCGCTTCATCTTGTGCTTATGAACCTCATTTGCACTTGTTCTTGTGCTTAGGAACCTCATTTGCCATTGTTTGTGTGCTTAACAACCTCAATTGGTCTTGTTCTTGTGCTTAACAACCTCTTTTGCGCTAGATCTTGTGCTTATGAACCTCATTTGCACTTGTTCTTATGCTTAGGAATGTCATTTGCCCTTGTATGTGTGCTTAACAAACTCAATTGACATTGTTGGTGTGCTTAACAACCTCTTTTGCACTTGATCTTGTGCTTGTGAACCTCATTTGCATTTGTTCTTGTGCTTAGGAACTTCATTTGTCCTTGTTTGTGTGCTTAACAACCTCATTTGCAGTTCTTCTTATGAGCCTCATTTGCCCTTGTTTGTGTGCTTAACAACCTCAATTGGTGTTGTTCGTCTGCTTAACAACCTGTTTTGCGCGTGATCTTGTGCATGTGAACCTCATTTGCCCTTGTACTTGTGCTTAGGAACGTCATTTGCCCTTGTATGTGTGCTTAACAAACTCAATTGACATTGTGGGTGTGCTTAACAACTTCTTTTGCGTTTGATTTTGTGCTTATGAAGCTCATTTGCATTTGTTCTTGTGCTTAGGAACTTCATTTGTCCTTGTTTGTGTGCTTAACGACCTCAATTGTCGTTATTCGTGTGCTTAACAACCTCTTTTGTGCTTGATCCGGTGCTTATGAACGTCATTTGCATTTGTTCTTGTGCTTAGGAACCTCATTTGCCCTTGTTTGTGTGCTTAACAACCTCAATTGGCGTTGTTCGTGTGATTAAAAACCTTCTTTGCGCTTGATCTTGTGCTGATGAACCTCATTTGCATTTGTTCTTGTGCTTAGGATCCTCATTTGCCCTTGTTTGTGTGCTTAACAACCTCAATTGGCGTTGTTCGTGTGCTTAACAACCTCTTTTGTGCTTGATCCGGTGCTTATGAACGTCATTTGCATTTGTTGTTGTGCTTAGGAACCTCATTTGCCCTTGTTTGTGTGCTTAACAACGTCAATTGGCATTGTTCCTATACTTAACAACCTCTTTTGTGCTTGATCTTGTGCTTATTAACCTCATTTGCACTTGTTCTTGTGATTAGGAATGTCATTTGCCCTTGTATGTGTGCTTCACAAACTCAATTAACATTGTTGGTGTGCTTAACAACCTCTTTTGCACTTGATTTGGTGCTTATGAACCTCATTTGCATTTGTTCGTGTGCTTAGGAACTTCATTTGTCCTTGTTTGTGTGCTTAACAACCTCAATTGGTGTTGTTCCTGCGCTTAACAACCTCTTTTGTGCTTGATCCGGTACTTATGAACCTCATTTGCATTTGTTCTTGTGCTGAGGAACCTCATTTGCCCCTGTTTGTGTGCTTAACAACCTCAATTGGCATTGTTCGTCTGCTTAACAACCTCTTTTGCGCTTGATCTTGTGCTTATGAACATCATTTGCACTTGTTCTTGTGCTTCGGAACCTCATTTGCCCTTGTTTGTGTGCTTGACAACCTCAATTGGCATTGTTCGTATACATAACAACTTCTTTTGCGCTTGATCTTGTGCTTATGAACCTCATTTGCACTTGTTATTTTGCTTATGAGCCTCACTTGTCCTTCTTTGTGTGCTTAACAACCTCTTTTGCGCTGGATTTGTACTTATGAACCTTTGCACTTGTTCTTATGAGCCTCATTTGCCCTTGTTTGTGTGCTGAACAACCTCAATTTGCGTTATTCGTGTGCCTAACAAGCTGTTTTGCGCGTGATGTTGTGCATGTGAACTTCATTTGCCCTTGTTCTTGTTCTTAGGAACGTCATTTGCCCTTGTATGTGTGCTGAACAAACTCAATTGACATTGTTGGTGTGCTTAACAACTTCTTTTGCGGTTGATCTTGTGCTTACGAACGTCATTTGCATTTGCTCTTGTGCTTAGGAACGTCATTTGTCCTTGTTTGTGTGCTTAACAACCTCAATTGTCGTTTTTCGTGTGCTTAACAACCTCCTTTGCGCTTCATCTTGTGCTTATTAACCTCATTTCCACTTGTTCTTGTGCATAGGAACCTCATTTGCCCTTGTTTGTGTGCTTAACAACCTCAATTGGTGTTGTTCGTGTGCTTAACAACCTCTTTTGCGCTTGATCTTGTGCTTATGAACCTGATTTGCACTTGTTCTTGTGCTTAGGAATGTCATTTGCCCTTGTATGTGTGCTTCACAAACTCAATTGACATTGTTGGTGTACTTAACAACCTCTTTTGCACTTGATCTCGTGCTTATGAACCTCATTTGCATTTGTTCTTGTGCTTAGGAACTTCATTTGTCCTTGTTTGTGTGCTTAACAACCTCTTTTGCGCTGGATTTGTACTTATGAACCTTTGCACTTGTTCTTATGAGCCTAATTTGCCCTTGTTTGTGTGCTGAACAATCTCAATTGGCGTTGTTCGTGTGCTTAACAACCTGTTTTGCGCTTGATCATGTGCTTATGAACCTCATTTGCACTTGTTCTTGTGCTCAGGAACGACATTTGCCCTTCTATGTGTGCTGAACAAACTCAATTGACATTGCTGGTGTGCTTAACAACCTCTTTTGTGCTTGATCTTGTGCTTATGAACCTCATTTGCATTTGTTCTTGTGCTTAGGAACTTCATTTGCCCTTGTTTGTGTGCTTAACAACCTCAATTGGCGTTGTTCGTGTGCTTAACAACCTGTTTCGCGCTTGATCTTCTGCTTATGATCTCATTTGCACTTGTTCTTGTGCTGCGGAACCTCCTTTGCCCCTGTTTGTGTGCTTAACATCCTCAATTGGCTTTCTTCCTGTGCTTAACAACTTCTTTTGCGCTTGATCTTGTCCTTATGAACCTCATTTGCACTTGTTCTTGTGCTTATGAGCCTCATTTGCCCTTGTTTGTGTGCTTAACAACCTCAATTGGCGTTGTTCGTGTGCTTAACAGCTGTTTTGCGCGTGATCTTGTGCATGTGAACCTCATTTGCCCTTGTTCTTGTGCTTAGGAACCTCATTTGTCCTTGTTTGTGTGCTTAACAACCTCAATTGGTGTTGTTCCTGTGCTTAACAACCTCTTTTGCGCTTCATCTTGTGCTTATGAACCTCATTTGCACTTGTTCTTGTGCTTAGGAATGTCATTTGGCCTTGTATGTGTGCTTAACAAACTCAATTGACAATGTTGGTGTGCTTAACAACCTCTTTTGCACTTGATCTTGTGCTTATGAACCTCATTTGCATTTGTTCTGATGCTTAGGAACTTCATTTGTCCTTGTTTGTGTGCTTAACAACCTCAATTGGTGTTGTTCCTGTGCTTAACAACCTCTTCTGCGCTGGATTTGTAGTTATGAACATCATTTGCACTTGTTCTTATTAGCCTCATTTGGCCTTGTTTGTGTGCTTAACAACCTCAATTGGCGTTGTTCGTGTGCTTAACAACCTGTTTTGCGCTTGATCTTGTGCTTATGCTCAGGAACGACATTTGCCCTTGTATGTGTGCTGAACAAACTCAATTGACATTGTTGGTGTCCTTAACAACCTCTTTTGTGCTTGATCTTGTGCTTATGGACCTCATTTGCCTTTGTTCTTGTGCTTAGGAACTTCATTTGCCATTGTTTGTGTGCTTAACAACCTCAATTGGCGTTGTTCGTGTGCTTAACAACCTGTTTTGCGCTTGATCATCTGCTTATGATCTCATTTGCACTTGTTCTTGTGCTGCGGAACCTCATTTGCCCCTGTTTGTGTGCTTAACATTCTCAATTGGCTTTGTTCATGTGCTTAACAACTTCTTTCGCGCTTGATCTTTTGCTTATGAACCTCATTTGCACTTGTTCTTGTGCTTATGAGCCTCATTTGCCCTTGTTTGTGTGCTTAACAACCTCAATTGGCGTTGTTCGTGTGCCGAACAAGCTGTTTTGCGTGTGATCTTGTGCATGTGAACCTCATTTACCCTTGTTCTTGTGCTTAGGAACATCATTTGCCCATGTATGTGTGCTTAACAAACTCAATTGACATTGTTGGTGTGCTTAACAACTTTTTTTGCGTTTGATCCTGTGCTTATGAACCTCATTTGTATTTGTTCTTGTGCTTATGAACCTCATTTGCCCTTGTTTGTGTGCTTAACAACCTCAATTGGCATTGTTCGTATGCTTAACAACCTCTTTTGCGCTTCATCTTGTGCTTATTAACCTCATTTTCACTTGTTCTTGTGCTGAGGAACCTCATTTACCATTGTTTGTGTGCTTAACAACCTCAATTGGCGTTGTTCGTGTGCTTAACAACCACCTTTGCGCTTGATCTTGTGCTGATGAACCTCATTTGCCCTTGTTTGTGTCCTTAACAACCTCAATTGGTGTTGTTAGTGTGCTTAACAACCTCTTTTGCGCTTGATCTTGTGCTTAAGAACCTTATTTCCACTTGTTCTTGTGCTCAGGAACGACATTTGCCCTTGTATGTGTGCTGAACAAACTCAATTGACATTGTTGGTGTGCTTAACAACCTCTTTTGTGCTTGATCTTGTGCTTATGGACCTCATTTGCCTTTGTTCTTGTGCTTAGGAACTTCATTTGCCATAGTTTGTGTGCTTAACAACCTCAATTGGCGTTGTTCGTGTGCTTAACAACCCCTTTTGCGCTTAATCTTCTGCTTATGATCTCATTTGCACTTGTTCTTGTGCTTCGGAACCTCATTTGCCCTTGTTTGTGTGATTAACAACCTCAATTGGCTTTGTTCCTGTGCTTAACAACTTCTTTTGCGCTTGATCTTGTTCTTATGAACCTTATTTCCACTTGTTCTTGTGCTTATGAGCCTCATTTGCCCTTGTTTGTATACTTAACAACCTCAATTGGCGTTGTTCGTGTACCTAACAAGCTGTTTTGCGCGTGATCTTGTGCATGTGAACCTCATTTGCCCTTGTTCTTGTGCTTAGGAACGTCATTTGCCCTTGTATGTGTGCTTAACAAACTCAATTGACATTCTTGGTGTGCTTAACAACTTCTTTTGCGTTTGATCTTGTGCTTATGAACCTCATTTGCATTTGTTCTTATGCTTAGGAACTTCATTTGTCCTTGTTTGTGTGCTTAACAACCTCAATTGGCATTGTTCGTATGCTTAACAACCTCTTTTGCGCTTCATCTTGTGCTTATGAACCTCATTTGCATTTGTTCTTGTGCTTAGGAACCTCATTTGCTATTGTTTGTGTGCTTAACAACCTCAATTGTCGTTATTCGTGTGCTTAACAACCTCTTTTGTGCTTGATCTGGTGCTTATGAACCTTATTTGCATTTGTTCTTGTGCTTAGGAACCTCATTTGCCCTTGTTTGTGTGCTTAACAACCTCAATTGGCGTTGTTCGTGTGATTAAAAACCTCCTTTGCGCTTGATCTTGTGCTGATGAACCTCATTTGCATTTGTTCTTGTGCTTAGGATCCTTATTTGCCCTTGTTTGTGTGCTTAACAACCTCAATTGGCGTTGTTAGTGTGCTTAACAACCTCTTTTGCGCTTCATCTTGTGCTTATGAACCTTATTTGCACTTGTTCTTGTGCTCAGGAACGACATTTGCCCTTGTATGTGTGCTGAACAAACTCAATTGACATTGTTGGTGTGCTTAGCAACCTCTTTTGCGTTTGATTTTGTGCTTATGAACCTCATTTGCATTTGCTCTTGTGCTTAGGAACTTCAATTGTCGTTATTCGTGTGCTTAACAACCTCTTTTGTGCTTGATCTTGTGCTTATGAACCTCATTTGCATTTGTTCTTGTGCTTAGGAACCCCATTTGCCCTTGTTTGTGTGCTTAACAACCTCAATTGGCATTGTTCGTGTGCTTAACAACCTCTTCTGCGCTTGATCTTGTGCTGATGAACCTCAATTGCATTTGTTCTTGTGATTGGGAACCTCATTTGCCCTTGTTTGTGTGCTTAAGAACCCCAATTGGCGTTGTTAGTATGCTTAACAACCTCTTTTGCGCTTCATCTTGTGCTTATTAACCTCATTTGCACTTGTTCTTGTGCTTAGGAACCTCATTTGTCCTTGTTTGTGTGCTTAACAACCTCAATTGGTGTTGTTCCTGTGCTTAACAACCTCTTTTGCGCTTCATCTTGTGCTTATGAACCTCATTTGCACTTGTTCTTGTGCTTAGGAATGTCATTTGGCCTTGTATGTGTGCTTAACAAACTCAATTGACAATGTTGGTGTGCTTAACAACCTCTTTTGCACTTGATCTTGTGCTTATGAAACTCATTTGCATTTGTTCTTATGCTTAGGAACTTCATTTGTCCTTGTTTGTGTGCTTAACAACCTCAATTGGTGTTGTTCCTGTGCTTAACAACCTCTTCTGCGCTGGATTTGTACTTATGAACATCATTTGCACTTGTTCTTATGAGCCTCATTTGGCCTTGTTTGTGTGCTTAACAACCTCAATTGGCGTTGTTCGTGTGCTTAACAACCTGTTTTGCGCTTGATCTTGTGCTTATGCTCAGGAACGACATTTGCCCTTGTATGTGTGCTGAACAAACTCAATTGACATTGTTGGTGTCCTTAACAACCTCTTTTGTGCTTGATCTTGTGCTTATGGACCTCATTTGCCTTTGTTCTTGTGCTTAGGAACTTCATTTGCCATTGTTTGTGTGCTTAACAACCTCAATTGGCGTTGTTCGTGTGCTTAACAACCTGTTTTGCGCTTGATCTTCTGCTTATGATCTCATTTGCACTTGTTCTTGTGCTGCGGAACCTCATTTGCCCCTGTTTGTGTGCTTAACATTCTCAATTGGCTTTGTTCCTGTGCTTAACAACTTCTTTTGCGCTTGATCTTTTGCTTATGAACCTCATTTGGACTTGTTCTTGTGCTGATGACCCTCATTTGCCCTTGTTTGTGTGCTTAACCACCTCAATTGGCGTTGTTCGTGTGCCTAACAAGCTGTTTTGCGCGTGATCTTGTGCATGTGAACCTCATTTGCCGTTGTTCTTGTGCTTAGGAACATCATTTGCCCATGTATGTGTGCTTAACAAACTCAATTGACATTGTTGGTGTGCTTAACAATTTTTTTGCGTTTGATCCTGTGCTTATGAACCTCATTTGCATTTGTTCTAGTGCTTATGAACCTCATTTGCCCTTGTGTGTGTGGTTAACAACCTCAATTGGCCTTGTTCGTATGCTTAACAACTTCTTTTGCGCTTCATGTTGTGCTTATGAACCTCATTTTCACTTGTTCTTGTGCTGAGGAACCTCATTTACCATTGTTTGTGTGCTTAACAACCTCAATTGGCGTTGTTCGTCTGCTTAACAACCTCCTTTGCGCTTGATCTGGTGCTGATGAATCTCATTTGCCCTTGTTTGTGTGCTTAACAACCTCAATTGGTGTTGTTAGTGTGCTTAACAACCTCTTTTGCACTTGATCTTGTGCTTAAGAACCTTATTTCCACTTGTTCTTGTGCTCAGGAACGACATTTGCCCTTGTATGTGTGCTGAACAAACTCAATTGACATTGTTGGTGTGCTTAACAACCTCTTTTGTGCTTGATCTTGTGCTTATGGACCTCATTTGCCTTTGTTCTTGTGCTTAGGAACTTCATTTGCCATTGTTTGTGCTTAACAACCTCAATTGGCGTTGTTCGTGTACCTAACAAGCTGTTTTGCGCGTGATCTTGTGCATGTGAACCTCATTTGCCCTTGTTCTTGTGCTTAGGAACGTCATTTGCCCTTGTATGTGTGCTTAACAAACTCAATTGGCGTTGTTAGTGTGCTTAACAACCTCTTTTGCGCTTCATCTTGTGCTTATGAACCTCATTTGCATTTGTTCTTATGCTTAGGAACTTCATTTGTCCTTGTTTGTGTGCTTAACAACCCCAATTGGCATTGTTCGTATGCTTAACAACCTCTTTTGCGCTTCATCTTGTGCTTATGAACCTCATTAGCATTTGTTCTTGTGCTTAGGAACCTCATTTGCCATTGTTTGTGTGCTTAACAACCTCAATTGTCGTTATTCGTGTGCTTAACAACCTCTTTTGCGTTTGATCTTGTGCTTATGAACCTCATTTGCATTTGTTCTTGTGCTTAGGAACCTCATTTGCCCTTGTTTGTGTGCTTAACAACCTCAATTGGCGTTGTTCGTGTGATTAAAAACCTCCTTTGCGCTTGATCTTGTGCTGATGAACCTCATTTGCATTTGTTCTTGTGCTTAGGATCCTCATTTGCCCTTGTTTGTGTGCTTAACAACCTCAATTGGCGTTGTTAGTGTGCTTAACAACCTCTTTTGCGCTTCATCTTGTGCTTATGATCCTCATTTGCACTTGTTCTTGTGCTTAGGAACCTCATTTGCCCTTGTTTGTGTGCTTAACAACCTCAATTGGCGTTGTTCGTGTGCTTAACAACCTGTTTTGCGCTTGATCTTGTGCTTATGAACCTTATTTGCACTTGTTCTTGTGCTCAGGAACGACATTTGCCCTTGTATGTGTGCTGAACAAACTCAATTGACATTGTTGGTGTGCTTAACAACCTCTTTTGTGCTTGATCTTGTGCTTATGAACCTCATTTGCATTTGTTCTTGTGCTTAGGACTTCATTTGCCCTTGTTTGTGTGCTTAACAACCTCAATTGGCGTTGTTCGTGTGCTTAACAACTTGTTTTGCGCTTCATCTTCTGCTTATGATCTCATTTGCACTTGTTCTTGTGCTGCGGAACCTCAGTTGCCACTGTTTGTGTGCTTAACATTCTCAATTGGCTTTGTTCCTGTGCTTAACAACTTCTTTTGCGCTTGATCTTTTGCTTATGAACCTCATTTGCACTTGTTCTTGTGCTTATGCGCCTCATTTGCCCTTGTTTGTGTGCATAACAACCTCAATTGGCGTTGTTCGTGTGCCAAACAAGCTGTTTTGCGCGTGATCCTGTGCATGTGAACCTCATTTGCCCTTGTTCTTGTGCTTTGGAGCATCATTTGCCCTTGTATGTGTGCTTAACAAACTCAACTGACATTGTTGGTGTGCTTAACAACTTCTTTTGCGATTGATCTTGTGCTTATGAACCTCATTTGCATTTGCTCTTGTGCTTAGGAACTTCATTTGTCCTTGTTTGTGTGCTTAACAACTTCAATTGTCGTTATTCGTGTGCTTAACAACCTCTTTTGTGTTTGATCTTGTGCTTATGAACCTTATTTGCACTTGCTCTTGTGCTCAGGAACGACATTTGCACTTGTATGTGTGCTGAACAAACTCAATTGACATTGTTGGTGTGCTTAACAACCTCTTTTGTGCTTGATCTTGTGCTTATGAACCTCATTTGCATTTGTTCTTGTGCTTAGGACTTCATTTGCCCTTGTTTGTGTGCTTAACAACCTCAATTGGCGTTGTTCGTGTGCTTAACAACTTGTTTTGCGCTTGATCTTCTGCTTATGATCTCATTTGCACTTTTTCTTGTGCTGCGGAACCTCAGTGGCCACTGTTTGTGTGCTTAACAGTCTCAATTGGCTTTGTTCCTGTGCTTAACAACTTCTTTTGCGCTTGATCTTTTGCTTATGAACCTCATTTGCACTTGTTCTTGTGCTTATGCGCCTCATTTGACCTTGTTTGTGTGCTTAACAACCTCAATTGGCGTTGTTCGTGTGCCTAACAAGCTGTTTTGCGCGTGATCTTGTGCATGTGAACCTCATTTGCCCTTGTTCTTGTGCTTAGGAACGTCATTTGCCCTTGTATGTGTGCTTAACAAACTCAATTGACATTGTTGGTGTGCTTAACAACTTCTTTTGCGATTGATCTTGTGCTTATGAACCTCATTTGCATTTGCTCTTGTGCTTAGGAACTTCATTTGTCCTTGTTTGTGTGCTTAACAACCTCAATTGCCGTTATTCGTGTGCTTAACAACCTCTTTTGTGTTTGATCTTGTGCTTATGAACCTTATTTGCACTTGTTCTTGTGCTCAGGAACGACATTTGCCCTTGTATGTGTGCTGAACAAACTCAATTGACATTGTTGGTGTGCTTAACAACCTCTTTTGTGCTTGATCTTGTGCTTATGAACCACATTTGCATTTGTTCTTGTGCTTAGGAACCCCATTTGCCCTTGTTTTTGTGCTTAACAACCTCAATTGGCATTGTTCGTATGCTTAACAACCTCTTTTGCGCTTGATCTTGTGCTTATGAACCTCATTTGCACTTGTTCTTGTGCTTCGGAACCTCATTTACCCTTGTTTGTGTGCTTAACAACCTGAATTGGCGTTGTTCGTGTGCTTAACAACCTCTTCTGCGCTTGATCTTGTGCTGATGAACCTCAATTGCATTTGTTCTTTTGCTTAGGAACCTCATTTGCCATTGTTTGTGTGCTTAACAACCTCAATTGGCGTTGTTAGTGTGCTTAACAACCTCTTTTGCGCTTCATCTTGTGCTTATGAATCTCATTTGCACTTGTTCTTGTGCTTAGGAACCTTATTTGCCCTTGTTTGTCTGCTTAACAACCTCAATTGGTGTTGTTCGTGTGCTTAACAACCTCTTTTGCGCTTCATCTTGTGCTTATGAACCTCATTTGCACTTGTTCTTGTGCCTAGGAACCTCATTTACCCTTGTTTATGTGCTTAACAACCTCAATTGGCATTGTTCGTGTGCTTAACAACCTCTTTTGCGCTTGATCTTGTGCTGATGAACCTCATTTGCCCTTGTTTGTGTGCTTAACAACCTCAATTGGCGTTGTTAGTGTGCTTAACAACCTCTTTTGCGCGTCATCTTGTGCTGATGAACCTCATTTGCACTTGTTCTTTTGCTTTGGAACCTCATTTGCCCTTGTTTGTGTGCTTAACAACCTCAATTGGCGTTGTTTAACAACCTCTTTTGCGCTTGATCTTGTGCTTATGAACCTCATTTGCAATTGTTCTTGTGCTTAGGATTGTCATTTGCCCTTGTATGTGTGCCTAACAAACTCAATTGACATTGTTCGTGTGCTTGACAACCTCTTTTGCACTTGATCTTGCGCTTATGAACCTCATTTGCATTTTTTCTTTTGCTTAGGAACTTGATTTGTCCTTGTTTGTGTGCTTAACAACCTCAATTGGTGTTGTTCCTGTGCTTAACAACCTCTTTTGCGCTGGATTTGTACTTGTGAACCTCTTTTGCACTTGTTCTTATGACCCTAATTTGCCCTTGTTTGTGTGCTTAACAACCTCAATTGGCGTTGTTCGTGTGCTTAACAACCTGTTTTGCGCTTGATCTTTTGCTTATGAACCTCATTTGCACTTGTTCTTGTGCTCAGGAACGACATTTGCCCTTGTATGTGTGCAAAACAAACTCAATTGACATTGTTGGTGTGCTTAACAACCTCTTTTGTGCTTGATCTTGTGCTGATGAACCTCATTTGCATTTGTTCTTGTGCTTAGGAACTTCATTTGCCCATGTTTGTGTGCTTAACAACCTCAATTGGCGTTGTTCGTGTGCTTAACAACCTGTTTTGCGCTTGATCTTGTGCTTATGAACCTCATTTGCACTTGTTCTTGTTCTTGTGCTCAGGTACGACATTTGCCCTTCTATGTGTGCTGAACAAACTCAATTGACATTGTTGGTGTGCTTAACAACCTCTTTTGTGCCTGATCTTGTGCTTATGAACCTCATTTGCAGTTGGTCTTGTGCTTAGGAACTTCATGTGCCCCTGTTTGTGTGCTTAACAACCTCAATTGGCGTTGTTCGTGTGCTTAACAACCTCTTTTGTACTTGATCTTGTGCTTATGATCTCATTTGCACTTGTTCTTGTGCTTCGGAACCTCATTTGCCCTTTGTGTGCTTAACAACCTCAATTGGCTTTGTTCTTGTGCTTAACAACTTCTTTTGCGCTTGATCTTGTGCTTATGAACCTCATTTGCACTTGTTCTTGTGCTTATGAGCCTCATTTGCCCTTGTTTGTGTGCTTAACAACCTCAATTGGCGTTGCTCGTGTGCCTAACAAGCTGTTTTGCGAGTGATCTTGTGCATGTGAAACTCATTTGCCCTTCTTCTTATGCCTAGGAACGTCATTTGCCCTTGTTTGTGTGCTTAACAGCCTCAATTGTCGTTATTAGTGTGGTTAACAACCTCCTTTGCGCTTCATCTTGTTCTTATGAACCTCATTTGCACTTGTTCTTGTGCTGATGAGCTTCATTTGCCCTTGTTTGTGTGCTTAACAACCTCAATTGGTGTTGTTCGTGTGCTTAACAACCTCTTTTGCGCTTGATCTTGTGCTTATGAACCTCATTTGCACTTGTTCTTGTGCTTCGGAACCTCATTTACCCTTGTTTGTGTGCTTAACAACCTCAATTGTCGTTACTCGTGTGCTTAACAACCTCCTTTGCGCTTCATCTTGTTCTTATGAACCTCATTTGCACTTGTTCTTGTGCTTAGGAACCTCATTTGCCCTTTTTTGTGTGCTTAACAACCTCAATTGGCGTTGTTCGTGTGCCTAACAAGCTGTTTTGCGCGTGATCTTGTGCATGTGAACCTCATTTGCCATTGTTCTTGTACTTAGGAACGTCATTTACCCTTGTATGTGTGCTTAAAAAACTCAATTGACATTGTTGGTTTGCTTAACAACCTCTTTTGCACTTGATCTTGTGCGTGTGAACCTCATTTGCATTTGTTCTTGTGCTTAGGAATGTGATTTGTCCTTGTTTCTGTGCTTAACAACCTCAATTGTCGTTATTCGTGTGCTTAACAACCTCTTTTGTGCTTGATCTTGTGCTTATGAACCTCATTTGCATTTGTTCTGGTGCTCAGGAGCCTCATTTGCCCTTGTTTGTGTGCTTAACAACCTCAATTGGCATTGATCGTATGCTTAACACCCTCTTTTGCGTTTGATCTTGTACTTATGAACCTCATTTGCACTTGTTCTTGTGCTTAGGAACCTCATTTACCCTTGTTTATGTGCTTAACAACCTCAATTGGCGTTGTTCGTGTGCTTAACAACCTCTTTTGCGCTTGATCTTGTGCTGATGAACCTCATTTGCATTTGTTCTTGTGCTTAGGAACCTCATTTGCCCTTTTTTGTGGGCTTAACAACCTCAATTGGCGTTGTTAGTATGCTTAACAACCTCTTTTGCGCTTCATCTTGTGCTTATGAACCTCATTTGCACTTGTTCTTGTGCTTATGAGCCTCATTTGCCCTTGTTTGTGTGCTTAACAACCTCAATTGGTGTTGTTCGTGTGCCTAACAAGCTGTTTTGCGCGTGATCTTGTGCATGTGAACCTCATATGCACTTGTTGTTGTGTTTAGGAATGTCATTTGCCCTTGTATGTGTGCTTAACAAACTCAATTGACATTGTTGGTGTGCTTAACAACCTCTTTTGCAGTTGATCTTGTGCTTATGAACCTCATTTGCATTTGTTATGGTGCTTAGGAACTTCATTTGGCCTTGTTTGTGTGCTTAACAACCTCAATTGGTGTTGTTCCTGTGCTTCACAACCTGTTTTGCGCTGGATTTGTACTTATGAACCTCATTTGCACTTGTTCTTATGAGCCTCATTTCCCCTTGTTTGTGTACTTAACAACCTCAATTGGCGTTGTTTGTGTGCTTAACAACCTGTTTTGCGCTAGATCTTGTGCTTATGAACTCATTTGCACTTGTTTTTGTGCTTCGGAACCTCATTTGCCCCTGTTTGTGTGCTTAACAACCTCAATTGGCCTTGTTTCTGTGCTTAACAACTTCTTTTGCGCTTGATCTTGTGCTTATGAGCCTGATTTGCCCTTGTTTGTGTATTTAACAATTTCAATTGGCGTTGTTCGTGTCCCTAACAAGCTGTTTTGCGCGTGATCTTGTGCATGTGAACCTCATTTGCCCTTGTTCTTGTACTTAGGAACGTCATTTACCCTTGTATGTGTGCTTAAAAAACTCAATTGACATTGTTGGTGTGCTTGTGAACCTCTTTTGCACTTGATCTTGTGCTTGTGAACCTCATTTGCATTTGTTCTTGTGCTTAGGAACTTGATTTGTCCTTGTTTGTGTGCTTAACAATCTCAATTTTTGTTATTCGTGTGCTTAACAACCTCTTTTCTGCTTGATCTTGTGCTTATGAACCTCATTTGCATTTGTTCTTCTGCTTAGGAACCTTTTTTGTCCTGGTTTGTGTGCTTAACAACCTCAATTTGCATTGTTCGTATGCTTAACAACCTCTTTTGCGCTTGATCTTGTGCTTATGAAGCTCATTTGCACTTGTTCTTGTGCTTAGGATTCTCATTTACCCGTGTTTGTGTGCTTAACAACCTGAATTGGCGTTGTTCGTGTGCTTAACAACCTCTTTTGCGCTTGATCTTGTGCTGATGAACCTCATTTGCATTTGTTCTTGTGCTTAGGAACCTCATTTGTCCTTATTTGTGTGCTTAACAACCTCAATTGGCGTTGTTAGTGTGCTTAACAACCTCTTTTGCGCTTCATCTTGTGCTTATGAACCTCATTTGCACTTGTTCTTGTGCTTAGGAACCTCATTTGCCTTGTTTGTGTGCTTAACAACCTCAATTGGCGTTGTTCATGTGCTTAACAACCTCTTTTGCGCTTGATCTTGTGCTTATGAACCTCATTTGCACTTGTTCTTGTGCTTAGGAACCTCATTTACCCTTGTTTGTGTGCTTAACAACCTCAATTGGCGTTGTTCATGTGCTTAACAACCTCTTTTGCGTTTGATCTTGTGCTTGATGAACCTCGTTTGCCTTTGTTCTTGTGCTTAGGAACCTCATTTGCCCTTGTTAGTGTGCTTAACAACATCAATTGGCTTTGTTCCCGTGCTTAACAACTTCTTTTGCGCTTCATCTTGTGCTTATGAACCTCATTTGCACTTGTTCTTGTGCTTATGAGCCTCATTTGCCGTTGTTTGTGTGCTTAACACCCTCAATTGGCGTTGTTCGTGTGTTTAACAACCTCTTTTGCGCTTGATCTTGTGCTGATGAACCTCGTTTGCCTTTGTTCTTGTGCTTAGGAACCTCATTTGCCTTGTTTGTGTGCTTAACAACCTCAATTGGCATTGTTAGTGTGCTTAACAACCTCTTTTGCGCTTCATCTTGTGCTTATGAACCTCATTTGCACTTGTTCTTGTGCTTATGAGCCTCATTTGCCCTTGTTTGTGTGGTTAACAACCTCAATTGGCGTTGTTCGTGTGCCTAACAAGTTTGTTTTGCGCGTGATCTTGTGCATGTGAACCTCATTTGCACTTGTTCTTGTGCTTAGGAATGTCATTTGCCCTTGTATGTGTGCTTAACAAACTCAATTGACATTGTTGGTGTGCTTAACAACCTCTTTTGTGCTTGATCTTGTGCTTATGAACCACATTTGCATTTGTTCTTGTGCTTAGGAACCCCATTTGCCCTTGTTTTTGTGCTTAACAACCTCAATTGGCGTTGTTCGTGTGCTTAACAACCTCTTTTGCGCTTGATCTTGTGCTTATGAAGCTCATTTGCACTTGTTCTTGTGCTTAGGATTCTCATTTACCCGTGTTTGTGTGCTTAACAACCTGAATTGGCGTTGTTCGTGTGCTTAACAACCTCTTTTGCGCTTGATCTTGTGCTGATGAACCTCATTTGCATTTGTTCTTGTGCTTAGGAACCTCATTTGTCCTTATTTGTGTGCTTAACAACCTCAATTGGCGTTGTTAGTGTGCTTAACAACCTCTTTTGCGCTTCATCTTGTGCTTATGAACCTCATTTGCACTTGTTCTTGTGCTTAGGAACCTCATTTGCCTTGTTTGTGTGCTTAACAACCTCAATTGGCGTTGTTCATGTGCTTAACAACCTCTTTTGCGCTTGATCTTGTGCTTATGAACCTCATTTGCACTTGTTCTTGTGCTTAGGAACCTCATTTACCCTTGTTTGTGTGCTTAACAACCTCAATTGGCGTTGTTCGTGTGCTTAACAACCTCTTTTGCGTTTGATCTTGTGCTGATGAACCTCGTTTGCCTTTGTTCTTGTGCTTAGGAACCTCATTTGCCCTTGTTAGTGTGCTTAACAACATCAATTGGCTTTGTTCCTGTGCTTAACAACTTCTTTTGCGCTTCATCTTGTGCTTATGAACCTCATTTGCACTTGTTCTTGTGCTTATGAGCCTCATTTGCCGTTGTTTGTGTGCTTAACACCCTCAATTGGCGTTGTTCGTGTGTTTAACAACCTCTTTTGCGCTTGATCTTGTGCTGATGAACCTCGTTTGCCTTTGTTCTTGTGCTTAGGAACCTCATTTGCCTTGTTTGTGTGCTTAACAACCTCAATTGGCATTGTTAGTGTGCTTAACAACCTCTTTTGCGCTTCATCTTGTGCTTATGAACCTCATTTGCACTTGTTCTTGTGCTTATGAGCCTCATTTGCCCTTGTTTGTGTGGTTAACAACCTCAATTGGCGTTGTTCGTGTGCCTAACAAGCTGTTTTGCGCGTGATCTTGTGCATGTGAACCTCATTTGCACTTGTTCTTGTGCTTAGGAATGTCATTTGCCCTTGTATGTGTGCTTAACAAACTCAATTGACATTGTTGGTGTGCTTAACAACCTCTTTTGTGCTTGATCTTGTGCTTATGAACCACATTTGCATTTGTTCTTGTGCTTAGGAACCCCATTTGCCCTTGTTTTTGTGCTTAACAACCTCAATTGGCGTTGTTCGTGTGCTTAACAACCTCTTTTGCGCTTGATCTTGTGCTTATGAAGCTCATTTGCACTTGTTCTTGTGCTTAGGATTCTCATTTACCCGTGTTTGTGTGCTTAACAACCTGAATTGGCGTTGTTCGTGTGCTTAACAACCTCTTTTGCGCTTGATCTTGTGCTGATGAACCTCATTTGCATTTGTTCTTGTGCTTAGGAACCTCATTTGTCCTTATTTGTGTGCTTAACAACCTCAATTGGCGTTGTTAGTGTGCTTAACAACCTCTTTTGCGCTTCATCTTGTGCTTATGAACCTCATTTGCACTTGTTCTTGTGCTTAGGAACCTCATTTGCCTTGTTTGTGTGCTTAACAACCTCAATTGGCGTTGTTCATGTGCTTAACAACCTCTTTTGCGCTTGATCTTGTGCTTATGAACCTCATTTGCACTTGTTCTTGTGCTTAGGAACCTCATTTACCCTTGTTTGTGTGCTTAACAACCTCAATTGGCGTTGTTCGTGTGCTTAACAACCTCTTTTGCGTTTGATCTTGTGCTGATGAACCTCGTTTGCCTTTGTTCTTGTGCTTAGGAACCTCATTTGCCCTTGTTAGTGTGCTTAACAACATCAATTGGCTTTGTTCCTGTGCTTAACAACTTCTTTTGCGCTTCATCTTGTGCTTATGAACCTCATTTGCACTTGTTCTTGTGCTTATGAGCCTCATTTGCCGTTGTTTGTGTGCTTAACACCCTCAATTGGCGTTGTTCGTGTGTTTAACAACCTCTTTTGCGCTTGATCTTGTGCTGATGAACCTCGTTTGCCTTTGTTCTTATGCTTAGGAACCTCATTTGCCTTGTTTGTGTGCTTAACAACCTCAATTGGCATTGTTAGTGTGCTTAACAACCTCTTTTGCGCTTCATCTTGTGCTTATGAACCTCATTTGCACTTGTTCTTGTGCTTATGAGCCTCATTTGCCCTTGTTTGTGTGGTTAACAACCTCAATTGGCGTTGTTCGTGTGCCTAACAAGCTGTTTTGCGCGTGATCTTGTGCATGTGAACCTCATTTGCACTTGTTCTTGTGCTTAGGAATGTCATTTGCCCTTGTATGTGTGCTTAACAAACTCAATTGACATTGTTGGTGTGCTTAACAACCTCTTCTGCAGTTGATCTTGTGCTTATGAACCTCATTTGCATTTGTTATTGTGCTTAGGAACTTCATTTGGCCTTGTTTGTGTGCTTAACAACTTCAATTGGTGTTGTTCCTGTGCTTAACAACCTCTTTTGCGCTGCATTTGTACTTATGAATCTCATTTGCACTTGTTCTTATGAGCCTCATTTCCCCTTGTATGTGTGCTGAACAAACTCAATTGACATTGTTGGTGTGCTTAACAACCTCTTTTGTGCTTGATCTTGTGCTTATGAACCTCATTTGCCTTTGTTCTTGTGCTTATGAGCCACATTTACCCTTGTTTGTGTGCTTAACAACCTCAATTGGCGTTGTTCGTGTGCTTAACAACCTCTTTTGTGCTTGATCTTGTGCTTATGAACCTCATTTGGCGTTGTTCTTGTGCTTATGAGCCACATTTACCCTTGTTTGTGTGCTTAACAACCTCAATTGTCGTTATTCGTGTGCTTAACAACCTCCTTTGCGCTTCATCTTGTTCTTATGAACCTCATTTGCACTTGTTCTTGTGCTTAGGAATCTCATTTGCCCTTTTTTGTGTGCTTAACAACCTCAATTGGCGTTGTTCGTGTGCCTAACAAGCTGTTTTGTGCTTGATCTTGTGCTTATGAACCTCATTTGTCTTTGTTCTTGTGCTTAGGAACGTCATTTGCCCTTGTTTGTGTGCTTAACAACCTCAATTGGCATTGTTCGTGTGCTTAACAACCTCTTTTGCGCTTGATCTTGTGCTTATGATCTCATTTGTACTTGTTCTTGTGCTTCGGAACCTCATTTGCCCTTTGTGTGCTTAACAACCTCAATTGGCTTTGTTCTTGTGCTTAACAACTTCTTTTGCGCTTGATCTTGTGCTTATGAATCTCATTTGCACTTGTTCTTGTGCTTATGAGCCTCATTTGCCCTTGTTTGTGTGCTTAACAACCTCAATTGGCGTTGTTCATGTGCCAAACAAGCTGTTTTGCGCGTGATCTTGTGCATGTGAACCTCATTTGCCCTTGTTCTTGTGCTTCGGAACGTTATTTGCCCTTGTTTGTGTGCTTAACAACCTCAATTGTCGTTATTAGTGTGGTTAACAACCTCCTTTGCGCTTCATCTTGTTCTTATGAACCTTATTTGCACTTGTTCTTGTGCTTATGAGCTTCATTTGCCCTTGTTTGTGTGCTTAACAACCTCAATTGGTGTTGTTCGTGTGCTTAACAACCTCTTTTGCGCTTGATCTTGTGCTTATGAACCTCATTTGCACTTGTTCTTGTGCTTCGGAACCTCATTTACCCTTGTTTGTGTGCTTAGCAACCTCAATTGTCGTTATTCGTGTGCTTAACAACCTCCTTTGCGCTTCATCTTGTTCTTATGAACCTCATTTGCACTTGTTCTTGTGCTTAGGAACCTCATTTGCCCTTTTTTGTGTGCTTAACAACCTCAATTGGCGTTGTTCATGTGCCTAACAAGCTGTTTTGCGCGTGATCTTGTGCTTGTGAACCTCATTTGCCCTTGTTCTTGTACTTAGGAACGTCATTTACCCTTGTATGTGTGCTTAAAAAGCTCAATTGACATTGTTTGTTTGCTTAACAACCTCTTTTGCACTTGATCTTGTGCGTGTGAACCTCATTTGCATTTGTTCTTGTGCTTAGGAATGTGATTTGTCCTTGTTTCTATGCTTAACAACCTCAATTGTCGTTATTCGTGTGCTTAACAACCTCTTTTGTGCTTTATCTTGTGCTTATGAACCTCATTTGCATTTGTTCTGGTGCTTAGGAGCCTCATTTGCCCTTGTTTGTGTGCTTAACAACCTCAATTGGCATTGATCGTATGCTTAACACCCTCTTTTGCGTTTGATCTTGTGCTAATGAACCTCATTTGCACTTGTTCTTGTGCTTAGGAACCTCATTTAGCCTTGTTTGTGTGCTTAACAACCTGAATTGGCGTTGTTCGTGTGCTTAACAACCTCTTTTGCGCTTGATCTTGTGCTGATGAACCTCATTTGCATTTGTTCTTGTGCTTAGGAACTTCATTTGCCCTTGTTTGTGTGCTTAACAACCTCAATTGGCGTTGTTCGTGTGCTTAACAACCTGTTTTGCGCTTGATCTTGTGCTTATGAACCTCATTTGCACTTGTTCTTGTTCTTGTGCTCAGGTACGACATTTGCCCTTGTATGTGTGCTGAACAAACACAATTGACATTGTTGGTGTGCTTAACAACCTCTTTTGTGCCTGATCTTGTGCTTATGAACCTCATTTGCAGTTGTTCTTGTGCTTAGGAACTTCATGTGCCCCTGTTTGTGTGCTTAACAACCTCAATTGGCGTTGTTCGTGTGCTTAGCAAGCTGTTTTGCGCGTGATCTTGTGCATGTGAACCTCATTTGCCCTTGTTCTTGTGCTTCGGAACCTCATTTACCCTTTCTGTGCTTAACAACATCAGTTGTTCTTGTGCTTAACAACTTCTTTTGCGCTTGATCTTGTGCTTATGAACCTCATTTGCACTTGTTCTTGTGCTTATGAGCCTCATTTGCCCTTGTTTGTGTGCTTAACAACCTCAATTGGCGTTGCTCGTGTGCCTAACAAGCTGTTTTGCGCGTGATCTTGTGCATGTGAAACTCATTTGCCCTTGTTCTTATGCCTAGGAACGTCATTTGCCCTTGTTTGTGTGCTTAACAACCTCAATTGTCGTTATTCGTGTGGTTAACAAACTCCTTTGCGCTTCATCTTGTTCTTATGAACCTCATTTGCACTTGTTCTTGTGCTGATGAGCTTCATTTGCCCTTGTTTGTGTGCTTAACAACCTCAATTGGTGTTGTTCGTGTGCTTAACAACCTCTTTTGCGCTTGATCTTGTGCTTATGAACCTCATTTGCACTTGTTCTTGTGCTTCGGAACCTCATTTACCCTTGTTTGTGTGCTTAACAACCTCAATTGTCGTTACTCGTGTACTTAACAAGCTCCTTTGCGCTTCATCTTGTTCTTATGAACCTCATTTGCACTTGTTCTTGTGCTTAGGAACCTCATTTGCCCTTTTTTGTGTGCTTAACAACCTCAATTGGCGTTATTCGTGTGCCTAACAAGCTGTTTTGCGCGTGATCTTGTGCATGTGAACCTCATTTGCCATTGTTCTTGTACTTAGGAACGTCATTTACCCTTGTATGTGTGCTTAAAAAACTCAATTGACATTGTTGGTTTGCTTAACAACCTCTTTTGCACTTGATCTTGTGCGTGTGAACCTCATTTGCATTTGTTCTTGTGCTTAGGAATGTGATTTGTCCTTGTTTCTGTGCTTAACAACCTCAATTGTCGTTATTCGTGTGCTTAACAACCTCTTTTGTGCTTTATCTTGTGCTTATGAACCTCATTTGCATTTGTTCTGGTGCTTAGGAGCCTCATTTGCCCTTGTTTGTGTGCTTAACAACCTCAATTGGCATTGATCGTATGCTTAACACCCTCTTTTGCGTTTGATCTTTTGCTAATGAACCTCATTTGCACTTGTTCTTGTGCTTAGGAACCTCATTTAGCCTTGTTTGTGTGCTGAACAACCTGAATTGGCGTTGTTCGTGTGCTTAACAACCTCTTTTGCGCTTGATCTTGTGCTGATGAACCTCATTTGCATTTGTTCTTGTGCTTAGGAACTTCATTTGCCCTTGTTTGTGTGCTTAACAACCTCAATTGGCGTTGTTCGTGTGCTTAACAACCTGTTTTGCGCTTGATCTTGTGCTTATGAACCTCATTTGCACTTGTTCTTGTTCTTGTGCTCAGGTACGACATTTGCCCTTGTATGTGTGCTGAACAAACTCAATTGACATTGTTGGTGTGCTTAACAACCTCTTTTGTGCCTGATCTTGTGCTTATGAACCTCATTTGCAGTTGTTCTTGTGCTTTGGAACTTCATGTGCCCCTGTTTGTGTGCTTAACAACCTCAATTGGCGTTGTTCGTGTGCTTAACAACCTCTTTTGCGCTTGATCTTGTGCTGATGAACCTCATTTGCATTTGTTCTTGTGCTTTGGAACCTTATTTGCCCTTGTTTGTGGGCTTAACAACCTCAATTGGCGTTGTTAGTATGCTTAACAACCTCTTTTGCGCTTCATCTTGTGCTTATGAACCTCATTTGCACTTGTTCTTGTGCTTATGAGCCTCATTTGCCCTTGTTTGTGTGCTTAACAACCTCAATTGGCATTGATCGTATGCTTAACACCCTCTTTTGCGTTTGATCTTGTGCTAATGAACCTCATTTGCACTTGTTCTTGTGCTTAGGAACCTCATTTAGCCTTGTTTGTGTGCTTGACAACCTCAATTGGCGCTGTTCGTGTGCTTAACAACCTCTTTTGCGCTTGATCTTGTGCTGATGAACGTCATTTGCATTTGTTCTTGTGCTTAGGAACCTCATTTGCCCTTGTTTGTGGGCTTAACAACCTCAATTGGCGTTGTTAGTGTGCTTAACAACCTCTTTTGCGCTTCATCTTGTGCTTATGAACCTCATTTGCACTTGTTCTTATGAGCCTCATTTCCCCTTGTTTGTGTGCATAACAACCTGTTTTGCGCTAGATCTTGTGCTTATGAACTCATTTGCACTTATTTTTGTGCTTCGGAACCTCATTTGCCCCTGTTTGTGTGATTAACAACCTCAATTGGCTTTGTTTCTGTGCTTAACAACTTCTTTTGCGCTTGATCTTGTGCTTATGAGCCTCATTTGCCCTTGTTTGTGTGCTTAACAACTTCAATTGGCGTTGTTCGTGTCCCTAACAAGCTGTTTTGCGCGTGATCTTGTGCATGTGAACCTCATTGGCCCTTGTTCTTGTACTTAGGAACGTCATTTACCCTTGTATGTGTGCTTAAAAAACTCAATTGACATTGTTGGTGTGCTTGTGAACCTCTTTTGCACTTGATCTTGTGCTTGTGAACCTCATTTGCATTTGTTCTTGAGCTTAGGAATGTGATTTGTCCTTGTTTCTGTGCTTAACAACCTCAATTGTCGTTATTCGTGTGCTTAACAACCTCTTTTGTGCTTGATCTTGTGCTTATGAACCTCATTTGCATTTGTTCTGGTGCTTAGGAGCCTCATTTGCCCCTGTTTGTGTGCTTAACAACCTCAATTGGCATTGATCGTATGCTTAACACCCTATTTTGCGTTTGATCTTGTACTTATGACCCTCTTTTGCACTTGTTCTTGTGCTTAGGAACCTCATTTACCCTTGTTTATGTGCTTAACAACCTCAATTGGCGTTGTTCGTGTGCTTAACAACCTCTTTTGCGCTTGATCTTGTGCTGATGAACCTCATTTGCATTTGTTCTTGTGCTTAGGAACCTCATTTGCCCTTGTTTGTGGGCTTAACAACCTCAATTGGCGTTGTTAGTGTGCTTAACAACCTCTTTTGCGCTTCATCTTGTGCTTATGAACCTCATTTGCACTTGTTCTTGTGCTTATGAGCCTCATTTGCCCTTGTTTGTGTGCTTAACAACCTCAATTGGCGTTGTTCGTGTGCCTACCAAGCTGTTGTGCGCGTGATCTTGTGCATGTGAACCACATATGCACTTGTTCTTGTGTTTAGGAATGTCATTTGCCCTTGTATGTGTGCTTAACAAACTCAATTGACATTGTTGGTGTGCTCAACAACCTCTTTTGCAGTTGATCTTGTGCTTATGAACCTCATTTGCATTTGTTATGGTACTTAGGAACTTCATTTGGCCTTGTTTGTGTGCTTAACAACCTCAATTGGTGTTGTTCCTGTGCTTCACAACCTGTTTTGCGCTGGATTTGTACTTGTGAACCTCATTTGCACTTGTTCTTATGAGCCTCATTTCCCCTTGTTTGTGTGCTTAACAACCTCAATTGGCGTTGTTCGTGTGCTTAACAACCTGTTTTGCGCTAGATCTTGTGCTTATGAACTCATTTGCACTTGTTTTTGTGCTTCGGAACCTCATTTGCCCCTGTTTGTGTGCTTAACAACTTCAACTGGCTTTGTTTCTGTGCTTAACAACTTCTTTTGCGCTTGATCTTGTGCTTATGAGCCTCATTTGCCCTTGTTGGTGTGCTTAACAACATCAATTGGCGTTGGTCGTGTGCCTAACAAGCTGTTTTGCGCGTGATCTTGTGCATGTGAACCTCATTTGCCCTTGTTCTTGAACTTAGGAACGTCATTTCCCCTTGTATGTGTTCTTAAAAAACTCAATTGACATTGTTGGTGTGCTTGTGAACCTCTTTTGCACTTGATCTTGTGCTTGTGAACCTCATTTGCATTTGTTCTTGAACTTAGGAACTTGATTTGTCCTTGTTTGTGTGCTTAACAATCTCAATTTTCGTTATTCGTGTGCTTAACAACCTCTTTTGTGCTTGATCTTGTGCTTATGAACCTCATTTGCATTTGTTCTTCTGCTTAGGAACCTTTTTTGTCCTGGTTTGTGTGCTTAACAACCTCAATTGGCATTGTTCGTCTGCTTAACAACCTCTTTTGCGCTTGATCTTGTGCTTATGAAGCTCATTTGCACATGTTCTTGTGCTTAGGATTCTCATCTACCCGTGTTTGTGTGCTTAACAACCTGAATTGGCGTTGTTCGTGTGCTTAACAACCTGTTTTGCGCTTGATCTTGTGCTGATGAACCTCATTTGCTTTTGTTCTTGTGCTTAGGAACCTCATTTGTCCTTATTGTTGTGCTTAACAACCTCAATTGGCGTTGTTAGTGTGCTTAACTACCTCTTTTGCGCTTCATCTTGTGCTTATGAACCTCATTTGCACTTGTTCTTGTGCTTAGGAACCTCATTTGCCTTGTTTGTGTGCTTAACAACCTCAATTGGCGTTGTTCGTGTGCTTAACAACCTCTTTTGCGCTTGATCTTGTGCTTATGAACCTCATTTGCACTTGTTCTTGTGCTTAGGAACTTCATTTACCCTTGTTTGTGTGCTTAACAACCTCAATTGGTGTTGTTCGTGTGCCTAACAAGCTGTTTTGTGCTTGATCTTGTGCTTATGAACCTCATTTGCCTTTGTTCTTGTGCTTAGTAATGTGATTTATCCTTTTTTGTGTGCTTAACAACCTCAATTGTCGTTATTCGTGTGCTTAACAACCTCTTTTGCGCTTCATCTTGTTCTTATTAACCTGATTTGCACTTGTTCTAGTGTTTAGGAAAATCATTTGACCTTGTTTGTGTGCTTAACAACCTCAATTGGCGTTGTTCGTGTGCTGAACAACCTCTTTTGCGCTTCATCTTGTGCTTATAAACCTCATTTGCACATGTTCTTGTGCTTAGGAACTTCATTTGTCCTTGTTTGTGTGCTTAACAACCTCAATTGTCTATATTCGTGTGCTTAACAACCTCTTTTGGGCTTGATCTTGTGCTTATGAACCTCATTTGCACTTGTTCTTGTGCTTAGGAACTTCATTTGCCCTTGTTTGTGTGCTTAACAACCTCAATTGGCATTGTTCGTGTGCGTAACAACCTCTTTTGCGCTTGATCTTGTGCTTATGAACCTCATTTGCACTTGTTCTTGTGCTTAGGAAGCACATTTACCCTTGTTTGTGTGCTTAACATCCTCAATTGGCGTTGTTCGTGTGCTTAACAACCTCTTTTGCGCTTGATCTTGTGCTGATGAACCTCGTTTGCCTTTGTTCTTGTGCTTAGGAACTTCATTTGCCCTTGTTTGTGTGCTTAACAACCTCAATTGGCGTTGTTCCTGTGCTTAACAACCTCTTTTGCGCTTGATCTTCTGCTTATGATCTCATTTGCACTTGTTCTTGTGCTTAGGAACCTCATTTACCCTTGTTTGTGTGCTTAACAACCTCAATTGGCGTTGGTCGTGTGCTTAACAACCTCTTTTGAGCTTGATCTTGTGCTGATGAACCTCGTTTGCCTTTGTTCTTGTGCTTAGGAACCTCATTTGCCCTTGTTAGTGTGCTTAACAACATCAATTGGTTTTGTTCCTATGCTTAACAACTTCTTTTGCGCTTCATCTTGTGCTTATGAACCTCATTTGCACTTGTTCTTGTGCTTATGAGCCTCATTTGCCCTTGTTTGTGTGCTTAACAACCTCAATTGGCGTTGTTCGTGTGCTTAACAACCTCTTTTGCGCTTGATCTTGTGCTGATGAACCTCGTTTGCCTTTGTTCTTGTGCTTAGGAACCTCATTTGCCTTGTTTGTGTGCTTAACAACCTCAATTGGCATTGTTAGTGTGCTTAACAACCTCTTTTGCGCTTCATCTTGTGCTTATGAACCTCATTTGCACTTGTTCTTGTCCTTATGAGCCTCATTTGCCCTTGTTTGTGTGGTTAACAACCTCAATTGGCGTTGTTCGTGTGCCTAACAAGCTGCTTTGCGCGTGATCTTGTGCATGTGAACCTCATTTGCACTTGTTATTGTGCTTAGCAATGTGATTTGCCCTTGTATGTGTGCTTAACAAACTCAATTGACATTGTTGGTGTGCTTAACAACCTCTTTTGCAGTTGATCATGTGCTTATGAACCTCATTTGCATTTGTTCTTGTGCTTAGGAACTTCATTTGGCCTTGTTTGTGTGCTTAACAACCTCAATTGGTGTTGTTCCTGTGCTTAACAACCTCTTTTGCGCTGCATTTGTACTTATGAATCTCATTTGCACTTGTTCTTATGAGCCTCATTTCCCCTTGTATGTGTGCTGAACAAACTCAATTGACATTGTTGGTGTGCTTAACAACCTCTTTTGTGCTTGATCTTGTGCTTATGAACCTCATTTGCCTTTGTTCTTGTGCTTAGGAACTTCATTTGCCCTTGTTTCTCTGCTTAACAACCTCAATTGGCGTTGTTCGTGTGCTTAACAACCTTTTTCGCTCTTGATCTTCTGCTTATGATCTCATTTGCCCTTGTTTGTGTGCTTAACAATTTCAATTGGCTTTGTTCCTGTGCTTAACAACATCTTTTGCGCTTGATCTTGTGCTTACGAACCTCATTTGCACTTGTTCTTGTGCTAATGAGCCTCATTTGCCCTTATTTGTGTGCTTAACAACCTCAATTGGCGTTGTTCGTGTGCCTAACAAGCTGTTTTGCGCGTGATCTTGTGCATGTGAACCTCATTTGCCCTTGTTCTTGTACTTAGGAACGTCATTTACCCTTGTATGTGTGCTTAAAAAACTCAATTGACATTGTTGGTGTGCTTAACAACCACTTTTGCACTTGATCTTGTGCTTGTGAACCTCATTTGCATTTGTTCTTGTGCTTAGGAATGTGATTTGTCCTTGTTTGTGTGCTTAACAACCTCAATTGTTGTTATTCGTGTGCTTAACAACCACTTTTGGGCTTGATCTTGTGCTTATGAACGTCATTTGCATTTGTTCTGGTGCTTAGGAACTTCATTTGCCCTTGTTTGTGTGATTAACAACCTCAATTGGCGTTGTTCGTGTGCTTAACAACCTCTTTTGCGCTTGATCTTCTGCTTATGATCTCATTTGCACTTGTTCTTGTGCTTCGGAACCTCATTTGCCCTTGTTAGTGTGCTTAACAACATCAATTGGCTTTGTTCCTGTGCTTAACAACTTCTTTTGAGCTTGATCTTGTGCTTATGAACCTCATTTGCACTTGTTCTTGTGCTTATGAGCCTGATTTGCCCTTGTTTGTGTGCTTAATAACCTCAATTGGCGTTGTTCGTGTGCCTAACAAGCTGTTTTGCGCGTGATCTTGTACATGTGAACCTCATTTGCCCTTGTTCTTGTGCTTCGGAACCTCATATGCCCCTGTTTGTGTGCTTAACAACCGCAATTGGCTTTGTTCCTGTGCTTAACAACTTCTTTTGAGCTTGATCTTGTGCTTATGAACCTCATTTGCACTTGTTCTTGTGCTTATGAGCCTCATTTCCCCTTGTTTGTGTGCTTAACAACCTCAATTGGCGTTGTTCGTGTGCCTAACAAGCTGTTTTGCGCGTGATCTTGTGCATGTGAATATCATTTGCCCTTGTTCTTGTGCTTAGGAACGTCATTTGCCCTTGTATGTGTGCTTAACAAACTCAATTGACATTGTTTGTGTGCTTAAGAACTTCTTTTGCGTTTGATCTTGTGCTTATGAACCTCATTTGCATTTGTTCTTGTGCTTAGGAACTTGATTTGTCCTTGTTTGTCTGCTTAACAACCTCAATTGTCGCTATTCGTGTGCTTCACAACCTCTTTTGTGCTTGATCTTGTGCTTATGAACCCTATTTGCAATTGTTGTTCTGCTTAGGAACCTTATTTGTCCTTGTTTGTATGCTTAACAACCTCAATTGGCATTGTTCGTATGCTTAACAACCTCTTTTGCGCTTGATCTTGTGCTTATGAACCTCATTTTCCCTTGTTTGTGTGCTTAACAACCTGAATTGGCGTTGTTCGTGTGCTTAACAACCTCTTTTGCGCTTGATCTTGTGCTGATGAACCTCATTTGCATTTGTTCTTGTGCTTAGGAACCTCATTTGTCCTTATTTGTGTGCTTAACAACCTCAATTGGCGTCGTTAGTGTGCTTAACAACCTCTTTTGCGCTTCATCTTGTGCTTATGAACCTCATTTGCACTTGTTCTTGTGCTTAGGAACCTCATTTGCTATTGTTTGTGTGCTTAACAACCTCAATTGGGGTTGTTCGTGTGCTTAACAACCTCTTTTGCGCTTCATCTTGTGCTTATGAACCTCATTTGCACTTGTTCTCGTGCTTAGGAACTTCATTTGTCCTTGTTTGTGTGCTTACCAACCTGAATTGTCGTTATTCGTTTGCTTAACAACCTCTTTTGTGCTTGATCTTGTGCTTATGAACCTCATTTGCAGTTGTTCTTGTGCTTAGGATCCTCATTTGCCCTTGTTTGTGTGCTTAACAACCTCAATTGGCATTGTTCGTATGCTTAAGAACCTCTTTTGCGCTTGATCTTGTGCTTATGAACCTCATTTGCACTTGTTCTTGTGCTGAGGAACCTCATTTACCCTTGTTTGTGTGCTTAATAACCTCAATTGGCGTTGTTCGTGTGCTTCACAACCTCTTTTGCGCTTGATCTTGTGCTGATGATCTCATTTGCCCTTGTTTGTGTGCTTAACAACCTCAATTGGCGTTGTTAGTGTGCTTAACAGCCACTTTTGCGTTTCATCTTGTGCTTATGAACCTCATTTGCACTTGTTCTTGTGCTTAGGAACCTCATTTGCCCTTGTTTGTGTGCTTAACAACCTCAATTGGCGTTGTTCGTGTACTTAACAATCTCTTTTGCGCTTGATCTTGTGCTTATGAACCTCATTTGCACTTGTTCTTGTGCTTGGAACCTCATTTACCCTTGTTTGTATGCTTAACAACCTCAATTGGCGTTGTTCGTGTGCTTAACAACCTCTTTTGCGCTTGATCTTGTGCTATAGAACCTCATTTGCATTTGTTCTTGTCCTTAGGTACCTCATTTGCCCTTGTTTGTGTGCTTAACAACCTCAATTGGCGTTGTTAGTGTGCTTAACAACCTCTTTTGCGCTTCATCTTGTGCTTATGAACCTCATTTGCACTTGTTCTTGTGCGTAGGAACCTCATTTGCCCTTGTTTGTGTGCTTAACAACCTCAATTGGTGTTGTTCGTGTGCTTAACAACCTCTTTTGTGCTTGATCTTGTCCTTATGAACCTCATTTGCACTTGTTCTTGTGCTTAGGAATGTCATTTGCCCTTGTATGTGCGCTTAAAAAACTCAATTGACATTGTTGGTGTGCTTAACAACCACTTTTGCACTTGATCTTGTGCTTGTGAACCTCATTTGCATTTGTTCTTGTGCTTAGGAATGTGATTTGTCCTTGTTTGTGTGCTTAACAACCTCAATTGTTGTTATTCGTGTGCGTAACAACCTCTTGTGCGCTTGATCTTGTGCTTATGAACCTCATTTGCACTTGTTCTTGTGCTTAGGAACCACATTTACCCTTGTTTGTGTGCTTAACAACCTCAATTGGCGTTGTTCGTGTGCTTAACAACCTCTTTTGCGCTTGATCTTGTGCTGATGAACCTCGTTTGCCTTTGTTCTTGTGCTTAGGAACTTCATTTGCCCTTGTTTGTGTGCTTAACAACCTCAATTGGCGTTGTTCGTGTGCTTAACAACCTCTTTTGCGCTTGATCTTTTGCTTATGATCTCATTTGCACTTGTTCTTGTGCTTAGGAACCTCATTTACCCTTGTTTGTGTGCTTAACAACCTCAATTGGCGTTGTTCGTGTGCTTAACAACCTCTTTTGCGCTTGATCTTGTGCTGTTGAACCTCGTTTGCCTTTGTTCTTGTGCTTAGGAACCTCATTTGCCCTTGTTAGTGTGCTTAACAACAACAATTGGCTTTGTTCCTGTGCTTAACAACTTCTTTTGCGCTTCATCTTGTGATTATGAACCTCATTTGCACTTGTTCTTGTGCTTAAGAGCCTCATTTGCCGTTGTTTGTGTGCTTTACAACCTCAATTGGCGTTGTTCGTGTGCTTAACAACCTCTTTTGCGCTTGATCTTGTGCTGATGAACCTCGTTTGCCTTTGTTCTTGTGCTTAGGAACCTCATTTGCCTTGTTTGTGTGCTTAACAACCTCAATTGGCATTGTTAGTGTGCTTAACAACCTCTTTTGCGCTTCATCTTGTGCTTATGAACCTCATTTGCACTTGTTCTTGTGCTTATGAGCCTCATTTGCCCTTGTTTGTGTGGTTAACAACCTCAATTGGCGTTGTTCGTGTGCCTAACAAGCTGTTTTGCGCGTGATCTTGTGCATGTGAACCTCATTTGCACTTGTTCTTGTGCTTAGGAATGTCATTTGCCTTTGTATGTGTGCTTAACAAACTCAATTGACATTGTTGGTGTGCTTAACAACCTCTTTTGCAGTTGATCTTGTGCTTATGAACCTCATTTGCATTTGTTCTTATGCTTAGGAACTTCATTTGGCCTTGTTTGTGTGCTTAACAACCTCAATTGGTGTTGTTCCTGTGCTTAACAACCTCTTTTGCGCTGCATTTGTACTTATGAATCTCATTTGATCTTGTGCTTATGAACCTCATTTGCACTTGTTCTGGTGCTTCGGAACCTCATTTACCCTTGTTTGTGTGCTTAACAACCTCAATTGGCGTTGTTCGTGTGCTTAACAACCTCTTTTGCGCTTGATCTTCTGCTTATGATCTCATTTGCACTTGTTCTTGTGCTTCGGAACCTCATTTGCCCTTGTTAGTGTGCTTAACAACATCAATTGGCTTTGTTCCTGTGCTTAACAACTTCTTTTGAGCTTGATCTTGTGCTTATGAACCTCATTTGCACTTGTTCTTGTGCTTATGAGCCTCATTTGCCCTTGTTTGTGTGCTTAACAACCTCAATTGGCGTTGTTCGTGTGCCTAACAAGCTTTTTTTGCGCGTGATCTTGTACATGTGAACCTCATTTGCCCTTGTTCTTGTGCTTGGAACCTCATATGCCCTTGTTTGTGTGCTTAACAACCGCAATTGGCTTTGTTCCTGTGCTTAACAACTTCTTTTGAGCTTGATCTTGTGCTTATGAACCTCATTTGCACTTGTTCTTGTGCTTATGAGCCTCATTTCCCCTTGTTTGTGTGCTTAACAACCTCAATTGGCATTGTTCGTGTGCCTAACAAGCCTTTTTTGCGCGTGATCTTGTGCATGTGAATATCATTTGCCCTTGTTCTTGTGCTTAGGAACGTCATTTGCACTTGTATGTGTGCTTAACTAACTCAATTGACATTGTTCGTGTGCTTAAGAACTTCTTTTGCGTTTGATCTTGTGCTTATGAACCTCATTTGCATTTGTTCTTGTGCTTAGGAACTTGATTTGTCCTTGTTTGTCTGCTTAACAACCTCAATTGTCGCTATTCGTGTGCTTCACAACCTCTTTTGTGCTTGATCTTGTGCTTATGAACCCTATTTGCAATTGTTGTTCTGCTTAGGAACCTTATTTGTCCTTGTTTGTGTGCTTAACAACCTCAATTGGCATTGTTCGTATGCTTAACAACCTCTTTTGCGCTTGATCTTGTGCTTATGAACCTCATTTTCCCTTGTTTGTGTGCTTAACAACCTGAATTGGCGTTGTTCGTGTGCTTAACAACCTCTTTTGCGCTTGATCTTGTGCTGATGAACCTCATTTGCATTTGTTCTTGTGCTTAGGAACCTCATTTGTCCTTATTTGTGTGCTTAACAACCTCAATTGGCGTTGTTCGTGTGCTTAACAACTTCTTTTGAGCTTGATCTTGTGCTTATGAACCTCATTTGCACTTGTTCTTGTGCTTATGAGCCTCATTTGCCCTTGTTTGTGTGCTTAACAACCTCAATTGGCGTTGTTCGTGTGCCTCACAAGATGTTTTGCGCTTGATCTTGTACATGTGAACCTCATTTACCCTTGTTCTTGTGCTTCGGAACCTCATATGCCCCAGATTGTGTGCTTAACAACCGCAATTGGCTTTGTTCCTGTGCTTAACAACTTCTTTTGAGCTTGATCTTTTGCTTATGAACCTCATTTGCACTTGTTCTTGTGCTTATGAGCCTCATTTGCCCTTGTTTGTGTGCTTAACAACCACAATTGGCGTTGTTCGTGTGCCAAACAAGCTGTTTTGCGCGTGATCTTGTGCATGTGAATATCATTTGCCCTTGTTCTTGTGCTTAGGAACTTCATTTGCCCTTGTTTGTGTGCTTAACAACCTCAATTGGCGTTGTTCGTGTGCCTAACAGGCTGTTTTGTGCTTGATCTTGTGCTTATGAACCTCATTTGCCATTGTTCTTGTGCTTAGGAATGTGATTTATCCTTTTTTGTGTGCTTAACAACCTCAATTGTCGTTATTCGTGTGCTTAACAACCTCTTTTGCGCTTCATCTTGTCCTTATGAACCTCATTTGCACTTGTTCTAGTGCTTAGGAATATCATTTGACCTTTTTTTGTGTGCTTAACAACCTCAATTGGCGTTGTTCGTGTGCTGAACAACCTCTTTTGCGCTTCATCTTGTGCTTATAAACCTCATTTGCACTTGTTCTTGTGCTTAGGAACTTCATTTGTCCTAGTTTGTGTGCTTAACAACCTCAATTGTCGTTATTCGTGTGCTTAACAACCTCTTTTGGGCTTGATCTTGTGCTTATGAACCTCATTTGCACTTGTTCTTGTGCTTAGGAACTTCATTTGCCCTTGTTTGTGTGCTTAACAACCTCAATTGGCATTGTTCGTGTGCGTAACAACCTCTTTTGCGCTTGATCTTGTGCTTATGAACCTCATTTGCACTTGTTCTTGTGCTTAGGAACCACATTTACCCTTGTTTGTGTGCTTAACAACATCAATTGGCGTTGTTCGTGTGCTTAACAACCTCTTTTGCGCTTGATCTTGTGCTGATGAACCTCGTTTGCCTTTGTTCTTGTGCTTAGGAACCTCATTTGCCTTGTTTGTGTGCTTAACAACCTCAATTGGCATTGTTAGTGGGCTTAACAACCTCTTTTGCGCTTCATCTTGTGCTTATGAACCTCATTTGCACTTGTTCTTGTGCTTATGAGCCTCATTTGCCCTTGTTTGTGTGGTTAACAACCTCAATTGGCGTTGTTCGTGTGCCTAACAAGCTGTTTTGCGCGTGATCTTGTGCATGTGAACCTCATTTGCACTTGTTCTTGTGCTTAGCAATGTCATTTGCCCTTGTATGTGTGCTTAACAAACTCAATTGACATTGTTGGTGTGCTTAACAACCTCTTTTGCAGTTGATCATGTGCTTATGAACCTCATTTGCATTTGTTCTTGTGCTTAGGAACTTCATTTGGCCTTGTTTGTGTGCTTAACAACCTCAATTGGTGTTGTTCCTGTGCTTAACAACCTCTTTTGCGCTGCATTTGTACTTATGAATCTCATTTGCACTTGTTCTTATGAGCCTCATTTCCCCTTGTATGTGTGCTTGAACAAACTCAATTGACTTTGTTGGTGTGCTTAACAACCTCTTTTGTGCTTGATCTTGTGCTTATGAACCTCATTTGCCTTTGTTCTTGTGCTTAGGAACTTCATTTGCCCTTGTTTCTCTGCTTAACAACCTCAATTGGCGTTGTTCGTGTGCTTAACAACCTTTTTCGCTCTTGATCTTCTGCTTATGATCTCATTTGCCCTTGTTTGTGTGCTTAACAATTTCAATTGGCTTTGTTCCTGTGCTTAACAACATCTTTTGCGCTTGATCTTGTGCTTACGAACCTCATTTGCACTTGTTCTTGTGCTAATGAGCCTCATTTGCCCTTATTTGTGTGCTTAACAACCTCAATTGGCGTTGTTCGTGTGCCTAACAAAGTTGTTTTGCGCGTGATCTTGTGCATGTGAACCTCATTTGCCCTTGTTCTTGTACTTAGGAACGTCATTTACCCTTGTATGTGTGCTTAAAAAACTCAATTGACATTGTTGGTGTGCTTAACAACCACTTTTGCACTTGATCTTGTGCTTGTGAACCTCATTTGCATTTGTTCTTGTGCTTAGGAATGTGATTTGTCCTTGTTTGTGTGCTTAACAACCTCAATTGTTGTTATTCGTGTGCTTAACAACCACTTTTGGGCTTGATCTTGTGCTTATGAACGTCATTTGCATTTGTTCTGGTGCTTAGGAACTTCATTTGCCCTTGTTTGTGTGATTAACAACCTCAATTGGCGTTGTTCGTGTGCTTAACAACCTCTTTTGCGCTTGATCTTCTGCTTATGATCTCATTTGCACTTGTTCTTGTGCTTCGGAACCTCATTTGCCCTTGTTAGTGTGCTTAACAACATCAATTGGCTTTGTTCCTGTGCTTAACAACTTCTTTTGAGCTTGATCTTGTGCTTATGAACCTCATTTGCACTTGTTCTTGTGCTTATGAGCCTGATTTGCCCTTGTTTGTGTGCTTAATAACCTCAATTGGCGTTGTTCGTGTGCCTAACAAGCTGTTTTTTGCGCGTGATCTTGTACATGTGAACCTCATTTGCCCTTGTTCTTGTGCTTCGGAACCTCATATGCCCCTGTTTGTGTGCTTAACAACCGCAATTGGCTTTGTTCCTGTGCTTAACAACTTCTTTTGAGCTTGATCTTGTGCTTATGAACCTCATTTGCACTTGTTCTTGTGCTTATGAGCCTCATTTCCCCTTGTTTGTGTGCTTAACAACCTCAATTGGCGTTGTTCGTGTGCCTAACAAGCTGTTTTTTGCGCGTGATCTTGTGCATGTGAATATCATTTGCCCTTGTTCTTGTGCTTAGGAACGTCATTTGCCCTTGTATGTGTGCTTAACAAACTCAATTGACATTGTTTGTGTGCTTAAGAACTTCTTTTGCGTTTGATCTTGTGCTTATGAACCTCATTTGCATTTGTTCTTGTGCTTAGGAACTTGATTTGTCCTTGTTTGTCTGCTTAACAACCTCAATTGTCGCTATTCGTGTGCTTCACAACCTCTTTTGTGCTTGATCTTGTGCTTATGAACCCTATTTGCAATTGTTGTTCTGCTTAGGAACCTTATTTGTCCTTGTTTGTATGCTTAACAACCTCAATTGGCATTGTTCGTATGCTTAACAACCTCTTTTGCGCTTGATCTTGTGCTTATGAACCTCATTTTCCCTTGTTTGTGTGCTTAACAACCTGAATTGGCGTTGTTCGTGTGCTTAACAACCTCTTTTGCGCTTGATCTTGTGCTGATGAACCTCATTTGCATTTGTTCTTGTGCTTAGGAACCTCATTTGTCCTTATTTGTGTGCTTAACAACCTCAATTGGCGTCGTTAGTGTGCTTAACAACCTCTTTTGCGCTTCATCTTGTGCTTATGAACCTCATTTGCACTTGTTCTTGTGCTTAGGAACCTCATTTGCTATTGTTTGTGTGCTTAACAACCTCAATTGGGGTTGTTCGTGTGCTTAACAACCTCTTTTGCGCTTCATCTTGTGCTTATGAACCTCATTTGCACTTGTTCTCGTGCTTAGGAACTTCATTTGTCCTTGTTTGTGTGCTTACCAACCTTAATTGTCGTTATTCGTTTGCTTAACAACCTCTTTTGTGCTTGATCTTGTGCTTATGAACCTCATTTGCAGTTGTTCTTGTGCTTAGGATCCTCATTTGCCCTTGTTTGTGTGCTTAACAACCTCAATTGGCATTGTTCGTATGCTTAAGAACCTCTTTTGCGCTTGATCTTGTGCTTATGAACCTCATTTGCACTTGTTCTTGTGCTGAGGAACCTCATTTACCCTTGTTTGTGTGCTTAATAACCTCAATTGGCGTTGTTCGTGTGCTTCACAACCTCTTTTGCGCTTGATCTTGTGCTTGATGATCTCATTTGCCCTTGTTTGTGTGCTTAACAACCTCAATTGGCGTTGTTAGTGTGCTTAACAGCCACTTTTGCGTTTCATCTTGTGCTTATGAACCTCATTTGCACTTGTTCTTGTGCTTAGGAACCTCATTTGCCCTTGTTTGTGTGCTTAACAACCTCAATTGGCGTTGTTCGTGTACTTAACAATCTCTTTTGCGCTTGATCTTGTGCTTATGAACCTCATTTGCACTTGTTCTTGTGCTTCGGAACCTCATTTACCCTTGTTTGTATGCTTAACAACCTCAATTGGCGTTGTTCGTGTGCTTAACAACCTCTTTTGCGCTTGATCTTGTGCTATAGAACCTCATTTGCATTTGTTCTTGTCCTTAGGTACCTCATTTGCCCTTGTTTGTGTGCTTAACAACCTCAATTGGCGTTGTTAGTGTGCTTAACAACCTCTTTTGCGCTTCATCTTGTGCTTATGAACCTCATTTGCACTTGTTCTTGTGCGTAGGAACCTCATTTGCCCTTGTTTGTGTGCTTAACAACCTCAATTGGTGTTGTTCGTGTGCTTAACAACCTCTTTTGTGCTTGATCTTGTCCTTATGAACCTCATTTGCACTTGTTCTTGTGCTTAGGAATGTCATTTGCCCTTGTATGTGCGCTTAAAAAACTCAATTGACATTGTTGGTGTGCTTAACAACCACTTTTGCACTTGATCTTGTGCTTGTGAACCTCATTTGCATTTGTTCTTGTGCTTAGGAATGTGATTTGTCCTTGTTTGTGTGCTTAACAACCTCAATTGTTGTTATTCGTGTGCGTAACAACCTCTTGTGCGCTTGATCTTGTGCTTATGAACCTCATTTGCACTTGTTCTTGTGCTTAGGAACCACATTTACCCTTGTTTGTGTGCTTAACAACCTCAATTGGCGTTGTTCGTGTGCTTAACAACCTCTTTTGCGCTTGATCTTGTGCTGATGAACCTCGTTTGCCTTTGTTCTTGTGCTTAGGAACTTCATTTGCCCTTGTTTGTGTGCTTAACAACCTCAATTGGCGTTGTTCGTGTGCTTAACAACCTCTTTTGCGCTTGATCTTTTGCTTATGATCTCATTTGCACTTGTTCTTGTGCTTAGGAACCTCATTTACCCTTGTTTGTGTGCTTAACAACCTCAATTGGCGTTGTTCGTGTGCTTAACAACCTCTTTTGCGCTTGATCTTGTGCTGTTGAACCTCGTTTGCCTTTGTTCTTGTGCTTAGGAACCTCATTTGCCCTTGTTAGTGTGCTTAACAACAACAATTGGCTTTGTTCCTGTGCTTAACAACTTCTTTTGCGCTTCATCTTGTGATTATGAACCTCATTTGCACTTGTTCTTGTGCTTAAGAGCCTCATTTGCCGTTGTTTGTGTGCTTTACAACCTCAATTGGCGTTGTTCGTGTGCTTAACAACCTCTTTTGCGCTTGATCTTGTGCTGATGAACCTCGTTTGCCTTTGTTCTTGTGCTTAGGAACCTCATTTGCCTTGTTTGTGTGCTTAACAACCTCAATTGGCATTGTTAGTGTGCTTAACAACCTCTTTTGCGCTTCATCTTGTGCTTATGAACCTCATTTGCACTTGTTCTTGTGCTTATGAGCCTCATTTGCCCTTGTTTGTGTGGTTAACAACCTCAATTGGCGTTGTTCGTGTGCCTAACAAGCTGTTTTGCGCGTGATCTTGTGCATGTGAACCTCATTTGCACTTGTTCTTGTGCTTAGGAATGTCATTTGCCTTTGTATGTGTGTATGTGTGCTTAACAAACTCAATTGACATTGTTGGTGTGCTTAACAACCTCTTTTGCAGTTGATCTTGTGCTTATGAACCTCATTTGCATTTGTTCTTATGCTTAGGAACTTCATTTGGCCTTGTTTGTGTGCTTAACAACCTCAATTGGTGTTGTTCCTGTGCTTAACAACCTCTTTTGCGCTGCATTTGTACTTATGAATCTCATTTGATCTTGTGCTTATGAACCTCATTTGCACTTGTTTGTGGCTCTTGAACCTCATTTACCCTTGTTTGTGTGCTTAACAACCTCAATTGGCGTTGTTCGTGTGCTTAACAACCTCTTTTGCGCTTGATCTTCTGCTTATGATCTCATTTGCACTTGTTCTTGTGCTTCGGAACCTCATTTGCCCTTGTTAGTGTGCTTAACAACATCAATTGGCTTTGTTCCTGTGCTTAACAACTTCTTTTGAGCTTGATCTTGTGCTTATGAACCTCATTTGCACTTGTTCTTGTGCTTATGAGCCTCATTTGCCCTTGTTTGTGTGCTTAACAACCTCAATTGGCGTTGTTCGTGTGCCTAACAAGCTGTTTTGCGCGTGATCTTGTACATGTGAACCTCATTTGCCCTTGTTCTTGTGCTTCGGAACCTCATATGCCCCTGTTTGTGTGCTTAACAACCGCAATTGGCTTTGTTCCTGTGCTTAACAACTTCTTTTGAGCTTGATCTTGTGCTTATGAACCTCATTTGCACTTGTTCTTGTGCTTATGAGCCTCATTTCCCCTTGTTTGTGTGCTTAACAACCTCAATTGGCATTGTTCGTGTGCCTAACAAGCTGTTTTGCGCGTGATCTTGTGCATGTGAATATCATTTGCCCTTGTTCTTGTGCTTAGGAACGTCATTTGCACTTGTATGTGTGCTTAACTAACTCAATTGACATTGTTCGTGTGCTTAAGAACTTCTTTTGCGTTTGATCTTGTGCTTATGAACCTCATTTGCATTTGTTCTTGTGCTTAGGAACTTGATTTGTCCTTGTTTGTCTGCTTAACAACCTCAATTGTCGCTATTCGTGTGCTTCACAACCTCTTTTGTGCTTGATCTTGTGCTTATGAACCCTATTTGCAATTGTTGTTCTGCTTAGGAACCTTATTTGTCCTTGTTTGTGTGCTTAACAACCTCAATTGGCATTGTTCGTATGCTTAACAACCTCTTTTGCGCTTGATCTTGTGCTTATGAACCTCATTTTCCCTTGTTTGTGTGCTTAACAACCTGAATTGGCGTTGTTCGTGTGCTTAACAACCTCTTTTGCGCTTGATCTTGTGCTGATGAACCTCATTTGCATTTGTTCTTGTGCTTAGGAACCTCATTTGTCCTTATTTGTGTGCTTAACAACCTCAATTGGCGTTGTTCGTGTGCTTAACAACTTCTTTTGAGCTTGATCTTGTGCTTATGAACCTCATTTGCACTTGTTCTTGTGCTTATGAGCCTCATTTGCCCTTGTTTGTGTGCTTAACAACCTCAATTGGCGTTGTTCGTGTGCCTCACAAGATGTTTTGCACTTGATCTTGTACATGTGAACCTCATTTACCCTTGTTCTTGTGCTTCGGAACCTCATATGCCCCAGATTGTGTGCTTAACAACCGCAATTGGCTTTGTTCCTGTGCTTAACAACTTCTTTTGAGCTTGATCTTGTGCTTATGAACCTCATTTGCACTTGTTCTTGTGCTTATGAGCCTCATTTGCCCTTGTTTGTGTGCTTAACAACCACAATTGGCGTTGTTCGTGTGCCAAACAAGTCTGTTTTGCGCGTGATCTTGTGCATGTGAATATCATTTGCCCTTGTTCTTGTGCTTAGGAACTTCATTTGCCCTTGTTTGTGTGCTTAACAACCTCAATTGGCGTTGTTCGTGTGCCTAACAGGCTGTTTTGTGCTTGATCTTGTGCTTATGAACCTCATTTGCCATTGTTCTTGTGCTTAGGAATGTGATTTATCCTTTTTTGTGTGCTTAACAACCTCAATTGTCGTTATTCGTGTGCTTAACAACCTCTTTTGCGCTTCATCTTGTCCTTATGAACCTCATTTGCACTTGTTCTAGTGCTTAGGAATATCATTTGACCTTTTTTTGTGTGCTTAACAACCTCAATTGGCGTTGTTCGTGTGCTGAACAACCTCTTTTGCGCTTCATCTTGTGCTTATAAACCTCATTTGCACTTGTTCTTGTGCTTAGGAACTTCATTTGTCCTAGTTTGTGTGCTTAACAACCTCAATTGTCGTTATTCGTGTGCTTAACAACCTCTTTTGGGCTTGATCTTGTGCTTATGAACCTCATTTGCACTTGTTCTTGTGCTTAGGAACTTCATTTGCCCTTGTTTGTGTGCTTAACAACCTCAATTGGCATTGTTCGTGTGCGTAACAACCTCTTTTTGCGCTTGATCTTGTGCTTATGAACCTCATTTGCACTTGTTCTTGTGCTTAGGAACCACATTTACCCTTGTTTTTGTGTGCTTAACAACATCAATTGGCGTTGTTCGTGTGCTTAACAACCTCTTTTGCGCTTGATCTTGTGCTTTGATGAACCTCGTTTGCCTTTGTTCTTGTGCTTAGGAACCTCATTTGCCTTGTTTGTGTGCTTAACAACCTCAATTGGCATTGTTAGTGGGCTTAACAACCTCTTTTGCGCTTCATCTTGTGCTTATGAACCTCATTTGCACTTGTTCTTGTGCTTATGAGCCTCATTTGCCCTTGTTTGTGTGGTTAACAACCTCAATTGGCGTTGTTCGTGTGCCTAACAAGCTGTTTTGCGCGTGATCTTGTGCATGTGAACCTCATTTGCACTTGTTCTTGTGCTTAGCAATGTCATTTGCCCTTGTATGTGTGCTTAACAAACTCAATTGACATTGTTGGTGTGCTTAACAACCTCTTTTGCAGTTGATCATGTGCTTATGAACCTCATTTGCATTTGTTCTTGTGCTTAGGAACTTCATTTGGCCTTGTTTGTGTGCTTAACAACCTCAATTGGTGTTGTTCCTGTGCTTAACAACCTCTTTTGCGCTGCATTTGTACTTATGAATCTCATTTGCACTTGTTCTTATGAGCCTCATTTCCCCTTGTATGTGTGCTGAACAAACTCAATTGACATTGTTGGTGTGCTTAACAACCTCTTTTGTGCTTGATCTTGTGCTTATGAACCTCATTTGTCTTTGTTCTTGTGCTTAGGAACTTCATTTGCCCTTGTTTCTCTGCTTAACAACCTCAATTGGCGTTGTTCGTGTGCTTAACAACCTTTTTCGCTCTTGATCTTCTGCTTATGATCTCATTTGCCCTTGTTTGTGTGCTTAACAATTTCAATTGGCTTTGTTCCTGTGCTTAACAACATCTTTTGCGCTTGATCTTGTGCTTACGAACCTCATTTGCACTTGTTCTTGTGCTAATGAGCCTCATTTGCCCTTATTTGTGTGCTTAACAACCTCAATTGGCGTTGTTCGTGTGCCTAACAAGCTGTTTTGCGCGTGATCTTGTGCATGTGAACCTCATTTGCCCTTGTTCTTGTACTTAGGAACGTCATTTACCCTTGTATGTGTGCTTAAAAACTCAATTGACATTGTTGGTGTGCTTAACAACCACTTTTGCACTTGA